>OY288283.1:23332245-23954745 GCA_958450335.1 Hibiscus tridactylites
CAAACTGGTCCCTTGACTTAAAAAAGATAACAAATTGGTCCAACACCGTTAAAAATTTAACGGATGATGATGTGTCAGTTAATATAAATTGGTATAATTACATAATTAGCCCTCAAATTTTAAACTTATTTTAATTTGACCCTAACTCTAAAAAAATAACCCACACAATTTTAATAATCTGTAAATTTAGTCATTCTTCCTTATCTGCATATTTATAGTTCCCTTTTTTGAGGGCTAACACAGTTCAGGAGGGAGCTAGAGATGGAAAATCCGAAATGCCGATATCTTCTTTGCCTTGCAAGCAGATGTTGGACTTGGAGAAAGAACCACTTCCAAAGGTTAGTTTCTCCTCCTTGCCGTTTTTAATTCATGCCCTTAATTATGTTTTATATTTTTACCTAAGCTTCAAGTATATCTTGTTTGTCAGAGACCTAATGGAGATGAAAAGGCAACAAATCTCAAAGAAAACCAAGATGAGAGTTGTTCCGAGGTCTTTACGCGTCCCAATGAAGCGAACTGCTCTTCTGTGTCTTCCATGAATAAGAATTTTATAACATAGCAGCAGTCATAAACTCTTGCACATTTAGGGAGTTTGTTCCTTCGCTAAAAGAGGTAATTAATCGTGATAAACATGAATACTGCGTCACTCTTGAACTTGAAATTTATATAGCTTATAAACTTAATGTCCAACAGACAATTCATGATAATGGAACAAGTAAGGCTTCAAACTTGGAGAATTCTTGCACTTCATATCAGAAATCAGCTCAAGGCCAGAGAAAAGATGATTTGGATGGTGTTTTATGTGCAGATGAGATGCAAGCCACTCAAAATTATCCTCGACATGTTGCTGTTCATGTCCTAGATGGAAGCCTGAAAACTTGTGCTCAAAATCCTTCCCTGGACATGTCATTTCAGGATTCTGTATTTCACCCTATAGGCGATGTTCATGGACCTAACTTGTTTACAAATCCAGCTGCATCTGCAACTACCGATCATCAGAATACTACCCCAAGATCTACTCATCAGGCATTGCCACCTTTTAATACTCCCTTTATGCATCTTCGCCCCAATCAAGAGGACTATCGATCATTTCTACATGTCTCCACTTTTTCCAGTCTCATTATATCTACTTTGTCACAGAATCCAGCTGCTCATGCTGCAGCAAGCTTTGCAGCTACATTTTGGCCATATGCAAATGTTGATAGTTCTGGCGATTCGCCCATAAGAATTACGAATTGATGCTTAATTTGCAATTAGGTATCGGGTAGACTACATAAAAGGGAACTATAAATAAGTAGATAAGGAAGAATGACTAAATTGATAGATTATTAAAATTGTGTGGGTTAATTTTTTAGAGTTAGGGTCAAATTAAAATAAGTGTAAAATTTGAGGGCTAATTGTGTAATTATACCAATTTATATTAACTAACACATCATCATCCGTTAAATTTTTAAGGTGTTGGACCAATTTGTTACTTTTTTTTAAGTCAAGGGACCAGTTTGTAACTTTTGATAGTCGGGGGATGCAAAAGATAATTAGAGCATAGTCGGAGGACCTTTTATGTAGTTTACCCTTTAAATTTTCACGAGGTGCGGTTGTCCCTCCCAACACCCCATATATGTTTCATCCTCGTAATTATATATATTGTTTTTATTTTGGTACATGACAGGGACAGAACATAGAGGTTATGAGAGCGTCGACCTCTGTCATTTTTTTAAATGGTAATAATTTTTTAAAAGATAAAACTAGTTCTATAATCCCTTTAATTTTAAAAAAAATCTTATTATGACCCCTTTAATGTTTTTAATTTTAGGGTAAACTACATAAATAACTACCATAATATTAGAAAAGTCGCGATTTGACCACCTTATTTTTTGGGAAGCAATTAAACCACCATACTACTAAATTGGATGCAATTTGATCATCAGTCGTTAGAGGTTAACGAATGAGTGACGTGGTAGTTAAAAAATAAGGGTATAATTACACATTTAGTCCTCGTTACTTATACACTCTATTAATTTGATCATAATTTTAATTTAATTAAATAAAAATAATTAAAGTCCTCCAATAAGGTGGTGACACGTGTCACCAAATAATTAATTTATTTTATTAAATTAAAATTAGGATCAAATTAATAGAGTGTATAAGTAACGAAGACTAAATGTGTAATTATACCCTTATTTCTTTAACTGTCATGTCACCCTTCCGTTAACCTATAACGGCTGGTGGTCAAATTGCATCTAATTTAATGGTATGGTGGTTTAATTTCTTCGAAAAAAGTAAAGTGGTCAAATTACGACTTTTCTAATAATATAGTGGTCATTTATGTAGTTTACCCTTAATTTTATTATATTTCTCTTTTTATAAATTTCTAACTCTGTCTTGGGTATTGGCACGTACATGTAGGGGTGATAATGAGCGTGTCCGGCTCGCGAGCTACTCGGGCTCAGCTCGGTCAAAGCTCGACTCGAGTTCGGGCTCGGCTCGAAACCTTAACAAGTCGAGCCGAGCTTACCTAGGCTCGGCTCGAAAAGCTCGTGAACAGGCTCGGAATCTACATATGCACTAAAATAAATTATGTGTTTGTATTTTCTTTCAATAGTTGATTGTTGTTTGATTTTGTATTTTCTTCAATTATGTGTTTGTATTATAAGAATATTTATTGATTATTTAGATTAATCTAATTTTTGGCACTTTTTCCCCTTTCCGGTCATTAAATTTCGTTTTAGTGTTGGTTATGAAAGGGATTTTTAACGAATATTTTATATAAAAAAAACTATAGCAAAATTTTTCATTTCGAGCCGAGTCTGACGAGCTTCGAGCCCGAGCCGAGCCTAATAGAATTATTTTCGAGCCGAGCTCAAGCCTAAATATCCGAGCTCGGCTCGTTATCACCCCTACGTACATGTGTTTTGAGGTATCTTTTCTAGTTTTGCAATATATATATATATATATATATATCAATTAAAAATATAAATATATATGTAATAACTATTCCAAGCACAAACGCTTGTGAAAATTTTGTTTCCATAAGTACATTAATTTTAGGGTTTGAGTATTTTATTTAGGGTTTAGTCTTTACGGGTTTTAGTGGACGAGTTTTGAATATAGAGAATGTGGTTAAAATTTAAGATTTGTAGGTTAAAACCTAAATACATAACCCTAAATACTAAAAACTACCCCTGACCTCTAAACTTTAAATTCTAACTATGAGCACAAAATTCAAAATACATACCCTTAAACCCATAAAATCTTAACCCCTAAACAAATTTTTTAAACCCTAAAACTAAAGTATTTGTGAAAATTTTACGTTTCACCGTTAGTACATGAGATATTTTATAAATACAAACTAATCATGGTCCATCCTAAGTAATCATGGTCCATTCTAAACTCTTGTTGCGTTTCAATCACACACATATTTCACCATTTATTTTGAGATCGTTACTTTATCCAATCTTATTATTTGTAGTTAGGGATGGGAAAAAAACCTTAAATTCGTTGGGTTACCCAATCTGATTTGATATGGTTGTTCTTTTTAGTTTTCGGGCCGGGTTTAAATTTAGGTAGAAATTCTTCTACCCTGTTTATTTATAAATATATATCCAAATTTATTATATTTTTATATATTATAATTAATATTTTTATTAATTTTCTTTGAGACGAATCAGATTTTAATCGAGTTTTTTATTAAAATTTTGAGGCAAGTCAAGTTAAACTTTTATTATATCAAGTTAGGTCGCAGATAAAAATATATATTAAATTCAGGTCGGATCAAAACTTTAAATTTTGGGACCGTGTTCAGAGCGAAAAAAAAACAGCCCAGTTGCCATCCCTAATTATTTATAGTAACTAACATCTTCACCACCACTACTTTCAATATCACCGGAATTAATCTCATCGCTCAAACAAATTAACCATTAATGAAGACCAATACAAAAGGCATTCCTCGAACGAACACTTATTCATGTTTATTTATTTTTAAACTCATTTGTGTCCGACTAAAATTTCACAATTATATCTGTATCTATTTATAACTATGTATTTTTGTGTTGATTAGTTTAAATTAATCAACTTATCGTAAATTTTTATTTTTAAATATAAAATAATCAAATATAAGTATTTACAATCATATTATAAAAACATGTAAACAATAATATTATTACTAATAATAAAAAAAATTGAATACTCATAAATATAAGAAACGAACCGAGTATAAATTACTCGTTTTGATTCATTTCATATTTATGTTGGTTCATTTCCTTGGACAATAAATTAAAGGATAAATATTTTATACACATGCGACAAGTGCCTTAGTTTTAGGGTATAATGAGTTAGTTTAGGGTATAGGGTCTAGGGTGGGGGTTAGAATTTAGGGATAGTTGTTTCAATTTAATGTTTAGGGTCATAATTTAAGGTTTATAGGTTAAAACCTAAATCCTCACCATATTACCCTAAAAATTAAACCCTAACCTATAAACCCTAAATTATGACCTTAAACCTTAAATTGAAACAACTATACCTAAATTCTAAACTCCTACACCTAAACCCTTAAACCCTATACCATATATTAACTCCATATACCCTAAAACTAAGGCCCGTTTGTATATATAATATTAATCCTAAATTAAATAACATTAAATTAAACTTGAAACCAGATTCAAGTGAATCCAAGAAGAGTGATGCAAATGTCGAACATCTAGCAATCAATGTTCCTTGACTACGCCCGTAAATAAACCAAATGAACACAAATAAATGTATGTTTATGTTCGTTTTTTTAATTTTAATCGAAAAAATAAACGAACACGAATACCCGAACGAACATAGTTTTTTGTTCGTGTTTGTTTGTTAATGAATGTAGCTTGTTCGTGTTCGTTAGTTAAAATAATAAACGAGCGTAAACGAACACGAACGAACATAAAAGGATATATGCAAGGGCGGAGCCACCCTTTGAATTGGAGTGTCTCATGACACCTCAAAATTTTTGGGAAACCTATTTTTCCTATATAATTTGTATATAAAAAAATAAAAATATGGACAAATGATACCCTTTTATGAATAAAATGACAACCCTTTATAAATAATTAATTCTCTTTAAATATCGTTGAAAAAATGACACCCCTTAAATATATTTCTAACTCCGCCCCTGAATATATGTGAATAAATTTAAACGAACATATGTGAATAAAGTTATTTTTAAAAAAAATATAACTCTTATTATGAAAAATAATAAATATAAGTGAATATATATGAATAAATTTAAACAAAAATAAATAAACGGATTACCGAATGTTCATGAACGTAAATGAACGAACGAGTCATTTGTTCATGTTCGTTCATTTAATTAAGAAAACATAAAATCTTGTTCATATTCGTTCATTTAATAAATAAATGAACATAAATAAATTTTTCGCCACAACATTCAAAGGACATTACAAAACTATCTCGAACTGTCCAATATAATTCCAAATCCAAAGGACATTACAATTTACAAGTAGCACCTAAAAAGACAGGTCCAAAATTTACTGACAATTACGTCAACAGTCAATTTTAATTTAATAACACACTGGTGAGGGCCCATTTCGGGCACGTGAATGACTTCAGAGCAGCTCCCCACATCATTAAACCTCTGTTTCCCGCTTGGCCCGACACTCTCTCACATTCTCATCACTCACTCCCCACTCCTCACTCAATATGAATGAAAGAAAAATTCAAACTCTTTTTTTTTTTTGCATTTATCTAGGTTTGTTATAACCGGAAAATTCTAATTACCAACGGTTTAAAAAATAACTAAAAATGGTAGACTAATATTAATCGTTGGATGAAGCCGATTGAAGGTGAATTAATAATAATCGTTGGATTAAAAAAAGGTGGGTGACCTGGTTAACCGGTTACACTCAAATTGGATTGTATAAAACCCATATTAAAGCGGTAAAATAGGAAAATGTTTCCATTTTTCATCCAAAAAAGACGCAAAGCTTTCCTTCTTTCCTTCCTAAACGCGCGAAGCTTACTAGAGGTGGGGAAATTGTGTGTTCTTACACAAATACTGTATTCGGAGGAAAATGTTTCAATTTCTCATGTAAGTAAGGAATTTATTGAGTATTATGTGTTTTAGGGTTTTGTGGCATCATGAATGATTTAAATTTTTCATTCTTTGTTTTTAGGGTTTTGTGGAATTTTTCGGATTGGATTTGAAGTACTTCTCGATACACATATAAAACAGGGGAAAATATACTGTATTGTGTTTATTAGATATGTTTCTTGGACTTTTAGTATCAATTATTTTGAGTTTCAGGGTAGTCGAGTTGGGTATTTGTGTGGTTAGCTTTTTCAATTTCACATTGGTAGAAGTAAGAAATTGGGTTGGCTTTGAGTTGGTTGAGGTTTGTATTCTTTGTTTGTCTTTGGAGTTGGCTTTCACCTATCTCATTTCGCAGCCACAAGTTTGTCTCACTTGTTAATGGTATAAGTTTGCTCCTTACCGTACATAACCTTAACATAAATTTGCAGATTGAAGTTGGTGGCAATGGAGAATGTTTGTGAAGCTGAGGTAAATGGTGGACGAGCTACATGAAGAAAATTGTTAGCATATATGTTGTTCTAGTAAGTTATAGTTGAATGATGGTGGCATTGTTCAAATTGTAAGTTGATAAACATAATTTATTTTGTACTCTAACAACGAAATGAATTTTGTACAGTTTCAGTGAATGTAGAAGACTTATGGTAAAAAGAAAATGAACAATACTGTAAGTAAGAAGACAAAATTCTTATTGTTTTTTGGTATTAGTTTGTAATGTGTTCATGTTATTCAAGTTTAATAAATGTGTGAATTGTACAGGCGAAGAAAGCACTAGGGAAAAGATGGTCGAAGATGAGTGATAAAGAGAAGAAGCCGTACGTGGATAGGTACAAGGAGCTAAAGGAAGCTTAAATGGAAAGGATAAGGAGAGGGAAGTCGAAGAAATTAGCGGAAAAAAGGGAGAAGTTAAAAAGACAAGTGGATGTTTATATTTATTTTTACTGAAAGTGGTTATAGTTGAATCATGTGCTGGATTTATTTGAGCGTAACATAACAGGAAAATTTGTTGTATTAAATGTTGTAGAAGTTGTCATCGAGGTGCAGTATGAAGAAGGTATCAAGTTTGTTTAAAGAGATGAAGAAGATGAAAATTGACGGTGTTCTTAACGACATCGGGTTAGAAGATTTACGGGGAATGCTTTCGCGAGAAATTAAGCGGGACCTTTGTCGGAAGTTAACGGAGAAGTTTGATCTTGAAATGTCCACGATGGAATTTAGTGAACACATGATATATGTTTTGGTAGAAGATGTTGAAGCAATTTTGGGTTTAAAGAACGAAGGTTTAGATGTGGAAGTGGTGACGTGAAATCTAAGTGGAAAGGAACTAGCAAAGAAGTACAAAATCAACATGAAGATTACATATAAAGAACTTTTAGAGGAGATACTAAGTGGAGCTTTTGAGGCTGAGGAGTTGAAAGCGCGTGTACTATTGTATGTTGTTGGTTTGTTCTTAAGTCCGAATGCCAACCTTGTGCCTTTCATGGAACATTTCAAGTTGTTGTGCGAACCCGGTTTGAGGGCAGAGTTAAATTGGTGTAAATATGCGTATGATAGGTTACTTGATGGAGTAGACAAAGTTAAAGCTCGAGATGGGTTGACATATATGACGGGCTGCATTCCTATCGTAGAGGTAATGTATTATTAAGATTGAGTATTGTTTGAACGTAGTAGTTGGTTGAGGCAAGATTTACCTTTATAGTAATCATATGTTTTTATTATTGTTAAATGTAGGTGAGACTATTCGATTACTAGAATGGAATGACAAGTAGAGTGTCAGTGTCTGCTAATGGGCGCGGTCGCATACATGCGTGGGGGCAAAAGGATGTGAGCAAGATTGTTGGCCGCCTAAAGGAAGAGCGACCAGACAAAAACTTGAAAGTAAATGTGGAGAACAAGTTTGTATTGTATTGGGTTTATGGTTGTAATGACATAAAGGAATTAATTAGTAACATTTGTAGGTATTTGCGTCTAATGATGAATGGTGCGCAGAGGGAGAAGATGATGGAAGCAACAATGGTAGTAATGATGTTATAATGGAGATGTTGCAGAAGGTAATTTTAGAGTTGAGGGAAATAAAAGAGAGTCTCCAAGCTCGCGTTGAGAAGAAAAATAAAATAGAAGAAACTTTGAAGGAAGAATATAAGAATGTTGTGGAGAAGGTTGATGGTTTGTGTGTGGATATGATGTATATAAGGAAGGCTCTGCGCATAGCTGATGCAAAATTTGGAATAGGTTTGGACGCAGACGAATCAATGTCAAACAAACCTGAAGTACAAGAGGCTCAGGCGAATGATGGTCCTAGTAGTGACCTTAACCCGTTGATGATAGAGGATCTGACGTTGGTTAAAGAAGACAACGCAACTTTGGCGTAGAGAAAGAAAAAGGTACGATGAGTATAAATTTAAGAGTTGTGGTTAACGTTGCATTAATTGAGTGTACGATGTTGTTGTTGTTGATATATTTGTGGTCAACTTTTAGGGAAACCCAATTGTCGAAGCAAAGTCAAAGGTTAGTAGGAAAGCGAGTCGAGTAGGGGTGAAAACGAAAAATATGAAATAAGTACGTGTTTGCACACAAGGGCGATTTCGAGCCTCGGTTTTAGTAGGCACCTGAAAATAACTTGAACTTCAGTTATTTGTAATACGAAGTGAATGGTTTAGTTTGGTTTTTAAACGGATGAATGATTTGGGTTACGTTCGTTTAGAACGTTAATCATTTGTACTATTTTTTATAAACACTTGTTAAATAACATACGTTTAAGATTATATATGAATTGGGTAGAAGTTGTAGTACATTACAACTTATTAAATATTGCATGCTTTAATGTTATTCAGTAGTGAGGAACAAATGTTGAAGTCTTGCATATGTTGACGTATGTTGAAATAGTTGATGGAGTTGGGCCGTCAGCGAAAGCAACATGTGACTATATCTGGAATACAGCCTTGACAGAAGAGTAAACAATCCATATGGCTGATACAATGTAATTCGTTTCATTTTAACTTGTAATTTTTATGTGTGTGTATAGGAAAATCCTGGTAGATTTTGGTCATATTTATTTCATTGTATTTGACTGTATAGGAAAATGCTGGGTTGGTTCAAGGGCCAGTAAAGAACCCATTTTGTACTAATAAATCAAGTCATATTTAGGCAGTGTATAATGACAGTTGATATATGTTATTGGTAACATTTAGGTCATTGATGTTTTTGGTTTGTCGATTGTTGATGAAGATAGTAGGACAAAATGTAAAGCAAGGAGAGGGTACATACCTTGCGCATTGAGTGTATGTAAAATTTGTTTTCATGTTAGTGTTGAATAACAAATGACTTATGCGTTTGTGAAACATGCAGAATAATAATGCTTGTCTTGTAGGATCAACTTCAACGAGGTCAATTGGATGATTCGCAACTTGCTTCGTATTGGCGTAAGAGTTATGGACCGTATGGTAGACTTAGCGACTGCAAATTTGTATGAAGAAAGAGGAAATATTTTAAAACTTTACAATGTATTACGTAGATATATTATATGAGGTTTGCTTATGTGGAGATTAATTACTGAAATAATTGATGGCAACTCTTTATCCCTGTAAATGACAATAATAGTCATTGGTACATTGCATTTTGGATATCGATCGGGGGGAAGCAAATATACTGGATAACTTGCCCACAACGCGAGGAAATACTTCAAGAGTGGGTGTAACACAAAAGTTGGTAATAATCGTAAACTTATAACAATTTACCAATCTTTACTTATGTTAGACAATATTTAAAAAAGTATGCATGTCTGTTCATCTAGCTTAAGAAGCTAGGTGAGTGTTTGTCCGATGAAAAGTTTGTAGATGTTTTTGGCTCACCATCAAACACAATTTATGATCCCCAGTAATGTTGGCTAAATGCAGACGTCAAGGCAGTGGGTATATTGCAGTTGAAAAAGTTAAAATTTTTTTTGTTGCTAGAATTTGATATGTTTCTTAATAATTTGATGTTTAAAGTAGTATTTCCTGGAACAGAGATGATTGTGGGGTTTATTGCATTCAATGAGTGCTATTATGGCACACGAAACGTGTAGGAAGTGGTACGTTCTGTCGTTGTCTGCATACATGTTAATAATTGTTCCTTTGAAAGAATTATATAATCCTAAGTAATGCATCTATTGTTAACACTTGTGTTGCTAGACGGTCGGGGAATGAGACAAAATGCATATTTTGTATGATCCTGTGAATCATGATAAGAATAAAATGAGGCGGGAAATTGCAGTTGAAACAAAATCACATGTTGCTCAACTTCAGTCACGACAATATGTTAGTCGTGTTAGCATTTGTCACCATCAATGGTGAGGGAGTTACTACTATGTGTGTTGTTCCATAACCGTTAATTGTCCTTTAAACATTTGAGCTAACGTTCGTAGCTTTGCGATATATGTTGTGGTTATGAACAGATTGAAGTTGGAGCGGAGTTGCATTTAATTGGAAGGGAATATGTTTTGTATGTGTAGAACTAAGGTTTTGATATATATTTGAAAAATGTTTTGGACTAAATTAAAAAGAATTTAAAATATGGTTTTAGTCAAAAACAACTTGAAAATATGTCTAAGGGTTTTTAAAGGCTTTGGAATGATTTTAAAGACCATTAAAGTAGTCAAAACCAGCCTTTTTAAGTGCCCGTACTGATACGGTCTTGGACCGTACCGATACGCCTTAGGGTTTCAAACTACCAGATTTTTACAGTGGCCAAAACCCGTACCGATACGCGTAGCCGTATCGTTACGGTGTGCTTTGAAATAGCCCAACGGCTAGTCGCGTACCGATACGGTTGTATCGCGTACCGATACGCCTAACTACCCCAACGGTCATTTCCCAATGGTCATTTGAATTTGCAGGACTGTACCGATATGCTAGGCAAGCGTATCGATACGCATCAGTTGAAGAACACAACGGCTAATTCCTCTTCGAGGCCGTATTGATACGGTGTGAGAGGGCATCGATACGCCAAGCTGCAGAACTGCCTTTATGGTGGGAAATAAAGGCTCCAACGGCTCCAATCCAATCCCAACGGCTAGTAACGACCACAAACTCATCAAGGAGTATAAAAGGGACCTCCAAGCATCAAGAACAAGTTAATGCTTCAATTTTTGCAACATTATGATGTCAAAATTTGTTTAGAGCTTAAATTGTTTATTTCCTTCTTAGACAACACTTGTGAGCTTACATTGTTATATTTGCTCAAGTGTTTATGTTTTGGGTGAGTGCTTAGAATTGCAAACAAACACCTATTAGAGGGATTTCTAGTTTGCTAAGTCTTTCTTTGTACAAGAGAGTGTTTCCTCAAGCTTTGGGTAGAAAGCTTTGAGGGTTGTAAAGGTTGCCTCCTTAGCCTAGAAAAGGAGACGAAATTCTTAGTGAATTTTGTTGAGTGGATCGCAAGATCGATATTGACCAAGAGGGGGGTGAATTGGAAATTTAAAGTTTTGTGGTGGAAATTTGCAAATTAAAAATGATGGACAAGAGATTTAGAGTGGTTCAAGTTCCAAATGAACTCTACATCCACTACCTTAGCTTCACTAAGGATTTGCAACAATTCCACTAAATTGCTCTTCCCCTTTTCTAGGACAAGGAGGCAACCCTTTACAATTTCGGTTGGTTTTTCTATCCAAAAATCAACCTAATCCTCACACAAGTGAACAAAGAAATTTGATGGCTAATAAGGTATCTCTCAATACAAATGATAGCCCCAATACAAGCACTCAACCCAATTTGACAAAGTATGAATGAAAATTACAATTGGGATTTCTAGACAAATATGAATTTTGGCACAATTGCTTGGATTTGATGAATAAGTGTTTTCTTGAAGATCAATAGTTGTTGTTGTAGCTTTTGGATATGTCTTTTATACCTCCTCATTGATTTCTAGCCGTTTGGGTGGTTGGGAACATAAATGGAGCCGTTAGAACCCTCTCTTACCACCATTAATGCACTTCTGCAGCTACCGGTATCGGTACGCGGGAAGAAGTATCGGTACCTGTCTCAGAAAAGAAAGAGCCGTTGTGTGCATTTAATAAGGGGTATCGATACGCACGTAAGCGTATCGGTACTGGGTATCGAAACGGCAATGGCCGTATCGATACTATTTTCTAAACTTAGCTCATTGTTCAAAACCGTATCGGTACGAGGGTTAGGAGTATCGATACGGGTCAACGAACTTTTAAAGTTTGGTTACCAACCAACTGACACCAACGGTCATATTTTTAAACCGACTTAATTTTTAAAAATTATAAGGGCCATATCGATACGAGGGTTTGCCGTATCGGTACGCTATTCAAACTCTTTGAATTTTAACACAGGGCGGTATCGATACGAGGGTTTGGGGTATCGATACTGGTTCCGACAGTAACCAAGTTTGGTAAAATGGTATCGATACGCTTGGTGCTGTATCGATACTCCTGGACGATTTTCAATGGTTTTGCCTTGGAACACTTAGAAAATATTTTGAGTTTGAGTTTTATAAATCAGTTTTAAAGTTTTGGTGTTTTAAAACTTATTAAGGGACTTATAAAAAACAATTTTAAGTTTTACAAAATGATCCTTAAAGATTTAATTATATCAAAATCAAACATATGTTTTACAATCTCCCCCTTTTTGATATAACAAAACTAAAACTTAAAATTTTTGACATTTTTGAAAAACCTTTACAAAGTTAACTCCCCCTTAATATAAGCTTGGTAACCTTTGAGTTAAAATCAAAATATTTTGAAGTGAGCTAGATTCTTCTCCCCCTTTTTGTTAGATCAAAAATCCTTTTGAGACAATTAAGTGCATAAGGAAATCAAAGGTATAATAAGCAACATAGATTTTATTCATTATAGCAACATACTTAAAATCCAAACAAAAGCAAAAAAGAAATCAAAGCATAGGTTTTAATCCTAAACAACCTTAATCCTAAGAACATAAAACATAGGTGCATAAAAATATAAAATCCTAAATGATATGCATGACAAACAAGAGAAAACGTCTAAGCATCGTCTTCGTCGTCTTCATCATCTTCATCATCAACTCCCAAAGGCTCATTAGTGCGCATGCTATTACGCCATTCATCATGGAAAGCGGCAATGGAAATATTCAAGGAATTGTGCCCGCTTTCAAGAGATGTGAGGCGATTCTCCATACCCGTCATCCTAGTGTCAAAAGTAGTTTCCATTGAAGTAAGACGAGTATTCATGTCCGTGCGCAACCCGGTAAATTGCTCATTGAGATAGGTCATGAGAGCATCTATATTGGGTTGTTGGACTTGAGGAGCTTGAGCCTCTTCAAACATGGCGGCGACTTCCGGTGGTAACTGGGCAAGACGGATCCATTCACCATTAAGATAAGTAAATTTTGCCCGAGCAAGAGATCGCTCATCAATGGGATCGGTGAGAGGAGTTGGAGTGTCATAGAAGTAATCAATTTCCTTTTTAACAAAGAAATAGCTCAAAGCCGAACCGCATGTGAAGGAGGTGACATGAGGAGTGTTACGATTTTGAACGAAGTAGACGATCTCCGCGAACATGAGTCGAGCTAGATTTGGTCGCTTGGCTTCACGGAAGCACCGAATCCAAAAATCATCCACTTGACGGATGGTGGAATATTTTCCTCCGGAAGGACGAAACCACCACGACACCATCAAATGTAGGATTCGGTCGTGAGCATTAAGGGTGGTGACGGATCCACTAAGAGCATGCCCCATACCATGCTCATCATCAAGGCCTTCATCATCCAACTTAAAAACCTCACAAATAGACTTGACATCAAGGATTATTTTCTTTCCCATAAGATAAGAGCTAATGGCAACAACTTCCCCATTACGACTAATACATCTTGCATTAGCATAGAAAATCAAAACCAAGAGGCGATAGAAAAAACCGGGAATATAGATAAAATCCATGAAATTCCAACGATGAAGTAAAGGGAGATATTCAAACTTAAAACGCTCCGAATTGAGAAAAGGAACGGAGATTACCCTTTCAGCACGGATCTTGTAATTCTCATATTGACGAAAGTGATTTAGACCCGAATTGCCTTCAAAGGATTGCTCATAGATGGTTGAGTAGTTAAGACGAGCAATCGCTCCAAGGGTGGAAGATTCACCGGCTTGATTAACCCTTGGTCGCTTCCTCGATGGTTCTTTTGGTGCCATGATCTAAAAGAGAAGTTAAGCAAGAAGAATTTCTTCAAATTTTTGATAAAAATCAAGGTAAAAAGAATTTAAAAGAAAAATTTTTAAGAGAAATTTTGAAAAGAAAAATTTAGAAGAAAATTTCAAGAAAAAGTTTGAAGAAAAACAAAGTTTGTTTTAAAAAAAAGGAAACAAAAGAATCAAAACAACAACAAAAAATTGAAAAAGAGAAAGAAGGAGATTACCTTGATAGAAACTTGAAGATTTGAAGAAAACTAGCACAAAGATGAGAAAGAGAGCACAAAGCCTTGCTTGATTCAAAAACTCTTTTAGGTTTGAGTTGAGATGTGAAAAATATGAAGGAGGAAGTGCCCTTTTATAGGCAAAAACGGCTAGGGTTAATTAGGTTTTGAAGAATTTGAGTTATGGTAAAAGTTGAACTCATTAAAAGCTAATTTAGTGCCATCAGCGCAGTCGAGTATCGATACGCCCGTTGGGGTATCGATACGGGGATAGAATTGTCTTTTTGCAAAAATGCCCGTTGGAAAAGTCGTATCGAAACGGAGGGGTCCGTATCGAAACGACCCATATTGATACGGGGTGAATCGTATCGATACGCGTGAAGCGAAGAGAATTCTGGGAAACGAAATGAAGAACAGGTATCGATACGCGTAGATTAGTATCGATACTGTATGCCCAGAAATGCATATTTGGTTCAAAGAACAACCAAAGGCTCGAACTTAACTTCTCCTATGAGTATGCAAATGATGTATGAGCAGTTCTAAGCATATTTTAACAGAATCATACTCCCCCTAACTATAGGCATGGAAGAAATTGGGAGTTTAAACACATAAACATGGCATTTCACAAAATCAAGCATATTTAAGCACAAAAGAGGTCCAAAAAGGTCAAGATAGGCTAGCTAGACCTAACTCTCTCCTAAGGGACCAAAAACGCTCTTTGTCTAAGGGTTTTGTAAATATGTCCGCTAATTGATTCAAGGTGTCTACATACTCTATAACCACATCTTCCTTAAGGACATGATCTCTATTGAAATGATGCCTTATTTCTATGTGTTTGGTTCTAGAGTGTTGGATGAGATTTTTAGTTAAACATATTGCACTAGTGTTGTCACATTTTAGGGGTATGGTTTCAACTTTAATTCCATAATCTAAGAGTTGTTGCTTCATCCAAAGGACTTGAGCACAACAACTCCCTAACGATATGTACTCGGCTTCGGTGGTAGACAAGGCTACACTATTTTGTTTCTTAGAGAACCAAGATATGAGCATACTACCTAAGAATTGACAAGTTCCCGAAGTACTTTTCCTATCAATTTTGCAACCCCCATAATCCGCATCCGAGTAAGCATGAAGGTTGAAGGTAGAGTCTCTAGGATACCAAAGACCTAAACAAGGAGTGTCTCTAAGGTATCTAAAGATTCTCTTAACGGCTATAAGGTGAGACTCTCTAGGACTAGCTTGAAACCTAGCACACAAGCAAACACTAAACAAGATATCCGGTCTACTTGCGGTAAGGTAAAGCAAAGATCCAATCATAGAACGATAAAGCTTAGAGTCAACACACTTACCTCCTTCATCTTTGTCAAGCTTTGTAGATGAGCTCATAGGAGTGGCTTGAGGCTTTGCATTCTCTAAGCCAAACTTCTTGAGCATATCCTTTATGTATTTTGCTTGGTTGATGAAGGTGACATCCTTCTTTTGCTTGATTTGGAGTCCCAAAAAGAATGAGAGTTCCCCCATCATGCTCATCTCAAATTCACCTTGCATTAACTTAGCAAACTCTTGACAATGACATTCATTAGTAGAACCAAAAATAATATCATCAACATAAATTTGAACTACTAAGATGTCATTTTTATACATTTTTATAAAAAGTGTAGTGTCCACCTTACCTTTTTCAAATCCTTTTTCAATCAAAAAATTTGAAAGCCTTTCATACCAAGCTCTAGGAGCTTGTTTTAAACCATAAAGAGCTTTGGTAAGTTTGAAAACATGATTTGGAAATTTTGAATCTTCAAAACCTGGTGGTTGTTCCACATACACTTCTTCATTTATAAAACCATTTAAAAATGCGCTTTTAACATCCATTTGAAAAAGCTTGAAATTATGATAACATGCATATGCAAGCAACATCCTAATGGCTTCCATTCTAGCTACGGGTGCATAGGTTTCATCAAAATCTATTCCCTCTTCTTGAGTGTAACCTTGTGCTACAAGTCTAGCTTTATTTCTCACAATGTTACCACTCTCATCTAGTTTGTTCCTAAATACCCATTTAGTTCCTATTGTAGATTGATTACTAGGCCTATCAACTAATGTCCATACATTACTTCTCTCAAATTGATTTAACTCTTCTTGCATAGCCATAATCCAAAAGTCATCTTTCAATGCTTCTTTTATATTTTTAGGCTCTATGCATGAGATAAATGAAACATGGTTCATTAATCTAAGAGAAGAACGAGTGGTTACCGCCTTGGATGGATCACCCAAGATTTCACCATCTTTGACATAGTTCAACTCCCTTGGGTAGCTCACTTCCTTTTCCTCAATGGCCAAGTCCTTCAAGGCTTCAAGAGGTGGATCTTGTGAGTCCTCTTCCTTTGTTGGAATCTCATCCTCCTTAGAAGTTTGACCTCCATCAAAGGCATTTATGATCCCTACATCATCATCATCACAAGAATCCTTCCTAGGAAGGAGGTTATCATCGAATACAACATGAATAGATTCTTCTACTACTAAAGTTCTTTTGTTAAATACTCGATAGGCTTTAGAGGTTAAAGAGTAACCTATAAAAATGGCTTCATCACTTTTTGCATCAAATTTACCTAAGTTATCTTTTCCATTATTTAAAACAAAACACTTGCACCCAAAATGGTGAAAATAACTAATGTTAGGCTTTTTGGATTTTAAAATCTCATAAGGTGTTTTCTTTAAAATTGGCCTAATCATTACTCGATTTACAATATAACAAGCGGTGTTTGTGGCTTCCGCCCAAAAATATTTAGGTAAATTGTTTTCACAAAGCATAGTTCTAGCCATTTCTTGTAAAGTTCTATTTTTCCTCTCAACTACCCCATTTTGTTGAGGAGTTCGAGGAGCCGAAAAATTATGGCTAATACCATTTTCATTTAAAAAATCTTCAAACCCTAAATTTTGAAACTCGGTTCCATGATCACTTCTAATATGAGAAATTTTAAGCTCAAGATCATTTTGGGTTAATTTTGAAAATGTGATGAATTTTTCCAAAGCCTCATCTTTAGTACTTAAAAAGAGAACCCAAGTAAATCTAGAAAAATCATCAACTAGCACAAAAGCATAAGACTTAACACCCAAGCTCATAGTCCTAATTGGCCCAAACAAATCCATGTGAATTAGTTGTAAACATCTACTAGTAGAAACATCATTAATGGATTTAAAGGAAGACCTATATTGTTTACCCTTTGAGCAACTAAGCATGCATGAGATGTATGTATGCCATCTAAATGCACCATGTATATGTTTCCTATGCGATGATCTATGAGCATAATATTATTAGATTTAATGTCTACAATTTTGCACCTATTTTTTTTATCAAATAAAACATTAAATCCTTTATCACACAATTGACTTATGCTCAATAAATTGTGTTTAAGACCATCGACATATAAGACATTTTCAATGAGAATGGTAGAGTGATTACCTATGGAGCCAATACCTTTAATGTGGCCTTTGGAGTTGACACCAAATGTTACTACTCCTCCACTTTTTGGCTTTAGATCCATGAATCGACTCTTGTCTCCGGTCATGTGCCTCGAGCATCCACTATCAAGGTACCATGAGTTTTGACTTTGTGCTTTGGCCTTGTAGCAATGCTCCCCCAAGGAGGAATCTTCCTCAAGTGCCATGAGGCAAAGATTAGTCACTTCTTGTTCGTCATCCTCCGATGACTCCTCATCACTATAAGTAGCAAGCTTGGCTTTGAGTCTCTTCTTCTTCTCAAAGCCCTTCTTCTTGAGTTGAGGGCACTCCGAACGGATGTGGCCGGGTTGTTTGCACTCAAAGCAAATGATAGGATCCTTTCCTTCTTCTTTGTTCTTGCCTTTGAAGTCCATCTTCCTTTGGATTTTTCTTCCCCGGTTGGACCTCATGAAGCGTGAGAACCGTTTGGCTATCATAGCCAATTCTTCAAGTTCCTCCTCCTCACAAGATGAGCTCTCATCATGTTGTGAAGCTTTAGCCTTGAGATCTATTCCATCTTCTTCTTCTTCTTCTCAACCTCAAGCTTCTCTACCCTTTTCTCGTCTTTCTTCTTCTCATCTTCCCTTCCTTGCTTCATGATCTCATGAGTAAGGAGAGAACCCACAAGCTCATCAAGCTTCAATGTCTTCAAGTTCTTTGCTTCGATGATAGCGGTTCTCTTCCCATCCCAAGACTCGGGAAGTGAATAGAGTAGCTTTCGGACAAGCTTGTCTTCCGGTATGATCTCTCCAAAGCCCTTTAGACCATTGACAATCATAGAGAATCGTTCAAACATCTTTGACACCGTCTCATCGGGCTCCATCTTGAAATTTTCATAACTAAGATTGAGAATTCCAATCTTAGTTTCTTTAACATCATTGGTGCCTTCATAAGTGGTCTCAAGAGTGTCCCACACTTCTTTGGCACTTTCAATTGATGAGACCTTTGAGTATATGTCCGGACCGAAAGTACAAAATAGCATGTGGAGAGCTTTATCATTGACTTGAATCTTTTTCCTCTCATCTTCACTCATTTCCACTTTCTTCTTCAACACCATCTTGCCTTCACCATCTTGCTTCAATGGAATGTATGGCCCATCCTCAATGACATCCCACACAAGATAGTCATTTGACTTGATGAATAGACGCATTATATTCTTCCAAAAAGAATAGCTATCACCGTTGAAGAAGGGAGGCTTTGTGGTCGATTGTGACTCGTACATACCGGAACCGGAGGTTGAAGTCATCTCTTGATACTTGGATGATCACACTCTTCCAAGGAACTCCTCTTGTGGTTGTTAATCCTCAAAGAGGTAGGCTCTGATACCAATTGTTGAGTGGATCGCAAGATCGATATTGACCAAGAGGGGGGGTGAATTGGAAATTTAAAGTTTTGTGGTGGAAATTTGCAAATTAAAAATGATGGACAAGAGATTTAGAGTGGTTCAAGTTCCAAATGAACTCTACATCCACTACCTTAGCTTCACTAAGGATTTGCAACAATTCCACTAAATTGCTCTTCCCTTTTTATAGGACAAGGAGGCAACCCTTTACAATTTCGGTTGATTTTTCTACCCAAAAATCAACCCAATCCTCACACAAGTGAACAAAGAAATTTGATGGGTAATAAGGTATCTCTCAATACAAATGATAGCCCCAATACAAGCACTCAACCCAATTTGACAAAGTATGAATGAAAATTACAATTGGGATTTCTAGACAAATAGGAATTTTGGCACAATTGCTTGGATTTGATGAATACGTGTTTTCTTGAAGATCAATAGTTGTTGCTGTAGCTTTTGGATATGTCTTTTATACCTCCTCATTGATTTCTAGCCGTTTGGGTGGTTGGGAACATAAATGGAGCCGTTAGAACCCTCTCTTACCACCATTAATGCACTTCTGCAGCTACCGGTATCGGTACGCGGGAAGGAGTATCGGTACCTGTCTCAGAAAAGAAAGAGCCGTTGTGTGCATTTAATAAGGGGTATCGATACGCACATAAGCGTATCGGTACTGGGTATCGAAACGACAAGGGCCGTATCGATACTATTTTCTGAACTTAGCTCACTGTCCAAAACCATATCGGTACGAGGGTTAGGAGTATCGATACGGGTCAACGAACTTTTAAAGTTTGGTTACCAACCAACTGACACCAACGGTCATATTTTTAAACCGACTTAATCTTTAAAAATTATAAGGGCCGTATCGATACGAGGGTTTGCCGTATCGGTACGCTATTCAAACTCTTTGAATTTTAACACAGGGCGGTATCGATACGAGGGTTTGGGGTATCGATACTGGTTCCGACAGTAACCAAGTTTGGTAAAATGGTATCGATACGCTTGGTGCTGTATCGATACTCCTGGACGATTTTCAATGGTTTTGCCTTGGAACACTTAGAAAATATTTTGAGTTTGAGTTTTATAAATCAGTTTTAAAGTGTTGGTTTTTTAAAACTTATTAAGGGACTTATAAAAAACAATTTTAAGTTTTACAAAATGATCCTTAAAGATTTAATTATATCAAAATCAAACATAGATTTTACAATTTTGTTTGGAAATCCTTAGTGGGCAGCTAAGGTAGTGAATGTAGACCTTGGTTAGAAGGTTGAACCACTATAAATCCTTGTGTCAAATTGCCAATTTTTCATCTCCCACTAAAACACCCAATTATCCAACTTCTCCACTTGGCGAGCAAGAACGGTTGATCGAACCGAGCCTCTAAAATCTCAACAATTGGTATCAGAGCTTGGCTCAATCGAAGGGGATTCACATCCTATTGAGAAGATTCGGCAAACTCGATCAACATTTCACTAACCGGCTCAAATGGTGCAATCCATCGACAAACCGCCCTTCTTCGACGGAAATCACTATGCCCATTGAAAAACAAAGATGAAATTCTTCTTGAAGTCAAGAGACTACAAGCTATGTGACATAGTTGAAGATGGTCCGTTCTTGCCTCAAGGAAGCAAAGCGGAATGAAGTGCCGACGATCGCAAGAAGATGGAGCTTAATTGCAAAGCCTTGCACATGCTCTTTTGTGCATTTGGCCCAACCATCTATGAGATGATGTCTTCTTGTGAGAGTGCCAACGAGGTATGGGACAAGCTTGAAGTCACATACGAGGGAACCGATAAAGTCAAAGAGACCAAGATTGGGCTCCTCACCTTAGAGTATGAGAACTTCAAGATGGATCCGGAAGAGAACATCGAGAAGATGTTTGTTAGGTTCTCCACAATCACCAATGGTCTCAAGGGCTATAGGAAGCCATTCCGGAAGAGAAGCTTGTCCGAAAGCTCATCTACTTCATTCCCGAGTCATGGGACTCAAAGAGGACCGCCATCATCGAAGCCAAGAATCTCAAAACCTTGAAGCTTGATGAACTCATGGGGTCACTTCTCACTCACCAAATAATGAAGAAAAATAAAGAAGAGGAGAAGAAGAAGGAAGAAATTAGAGCGATGAGGAAGAAGAAGATCATGGAGCTAGGCATCAATGCAAGTGCCGTAGCTCTCAAATCCTCCACATGCCACCATGTAGATCTAAGTGAGGAGGAAAGTGAAGATAAAGATATGACCTATCTCTTCAACAAATTCACCTGATTCATGAAGAGCGAAATGGATAAATCCAAGCATGAATCGAGGAAGAAGATGAAGGACTCCCAAAAATCCAAAAAGAGGGGATCATCTTCCAAACAAGCATATGTGGCCACATGGAGTGATGATGACTCCACCGATGATAAGGTAGCCCACCTATGCTTGATGGCCCTCAATGGGGGGGAGGTAACTTCTAACTCATCTATTTCAAATTCATATTCTTTTGATGAGTTACAAGAAGCCTATGATGAATTGGTTTTTGAGTTCAAGGCTTCATTTTCGAAAAACAAGAAATTGATTTCAAAATTGAAAACTTAAAATGATTTGCTTTTCAAAACTAATTTAAAGTTTGAAGCAAAAATTAAAGATTTTGAGCTTCAAGTTTTAAACTTACAAAACATGCTTCAAACGATTGAAAAAGATCATCAAAAGGAAATTGATGATCTTAAGAAAGAAAAATATTTGATTTCCAAAGAGCTTGACAAGAAAAATAATTTTGGAAAATCAAATTTTTATGTGAGACAATCTAGTGCCCCTAGATTTTTGAATGGAAAATGTTTTAGAAGTTTTTGGGTTCCAAAAGATCTAATCACTTCAACAAAGAGAGATGAAATTTAAAAATGGATTCCTAAGGGGACTAAATTATGTGCAACTAACGTCTAGTGATCCAAAGCAATTTGGATACAAAAAATTAATTGATTGTCTTGTTTTAGGTGTGATGGAGAGTGTTCAACAAGTCCAAATTTGAGGGGGAGCTCCATGCACACAAAGGAAGAACACTTGAAGAAGGAAGGCTTCACATCCTCCATTGAGTTCAAGTGTGGTAAAATCTAGTTGCTTTTGTTTTTATTTGATTTATTTTCATTTATGTCAACTAGATAATCATATATGTTGAACTAACATTCTTATGATGCTTTGAGTAAGGGGGAGCCAATTTTAAACCAAGATTTTAAGTGTGTCAATTTTTTTTCCTCCTATGTTATTTTGAGCTCAATGTCATTTTAAATTCTTTTTTATATAAAAAAGGGGGTGAAATGGTTTGAAAAATTGATTTTTCAAATGAATAAGGGGGAGCTTTATTTGATTTCATATTTTTAATCTCTTATTCACAATTTCAAAGTTGAAGGGGAGAATCCCAAACAATTTTTCAAGTTGGTTTTATTATATCAAAAAGAGGGAGATTGTAGAACTAAGGTTTTGATATAATATTTGAAAAATGTTTTGGACTAAATTAAAAAGAATTTAAAATATGATTTTAGTCAAAAACAACTTGAAAATATGTCTAAGGGTTTTTAAAGGCTTTAGAATGATTTTAAAGTTCATTAAAGTAGTCAAAACTAGCTTTTTTAAGTGCCTGTACCGATACGGTCTTGGACCATACCGATACGCCTTAGGGTTTCAAACTACCAGATTTTTCCAGTGGCCAAAACCCGTACCGATACGCGTAGCCGTATCGATACGGTGTGCTTTGAAATAGCCCAACAGCTAGTCGCGTATCGATACGCCTAACTACCCCAACAGTCATTTCCCAATGGTCATTTGAATTTGCAGGACCGTACCGATACGCTAGGCAAGCGTATCGATACACATCAGTTGAAGAACGCAATGGCTAATTCCTCTTCGAGACCGTATCGATATGGTGTGAGAGGGTATCAATACGCCAAGCTGCAGAACTGCATTTATGGTGGGAAATAAAGGCTCCAACGGTTCCAATCCAACCCCAACGGCTAGTAACAGCCACAAACTCATCAAGGAGTATAAAAGGGACCTCCAAGCATTAATAACAAGTTAATGCTTCAATTTTGCAACATTATGATGTCAAAATTTGTCTAGAGCTTAAATTGTTTATTTCTTGCTTAGACAACACTTGTGAGCTTACATTGTTATATTTGCTCAAGTGTTTAGGTTTTGGGTGAGTGTTTAGAATTGCAAACAAACACCTATTAGAGGGATTTCTAGTTTGCTAAGTCTTTCTTTGTACAAGAGAGTATTTCCTCAAGTTTTGGGTAGAAAGCTTTGAGGGTTGTAAAGGTTGCCTCCTTAGCCTAGAAAAGGGGACGAAATTCTTAGTGAATTTGTTTGGAAATCCTTAGTAGGGAGCTAAGGTAGTGGATGTAGACCTTGGTTAGAAGGTCGAACCACTATAAATCATTGTGTCAAATTGCCATTTTTTCATCTCCCACTAAAACACCCAATTATCCAACTTCTCCACTTGGCGAGCAAGAACGGTTGATCAAATCGAGCCCCTAAAATCTCAACAGTATGAAAAGCACATGACATAGGAGAGGACCCTGTTTTTGATCAGGTTGGTAGATGTTTGTAGATAATTATTGAATTGGACACAAAGAAGTTGGGCAACATATGGTTGTATAGGATAATTTCCTATATTTGTATATGTACAACATATGGACTACAGGGTTTAAGAATTTGAAATAGGTTATGCTTGTAAAGGGTTTAGGGTATTACAAAGATGCATTATGTGTTGAGAAAACACACACACACACACACACACACACACACATATATATATATATATATATATATATATATGTGTGTGTGTGTGTGTGTGTGTGTGTGTGTGTGTGTGTGTGTGTGTGTGTGTGTGGCTTTAAAGGATAGACATTTTCCGTGGTTGCACTTACATTTATGTATTATCCATTTCATACTCACTACTGTCTGAAGATGGTCTAAGTTCAAAACGAGATGTCCTGCATCATATAAAGTTAAGTAACATATGTTGATTGTAACAAGAATCGTGTAAAGATTTAGGAAGTTTCATAAAAGCGTACCATGGATGTTGTAGTTAGAGGGATACTAAAAAAATTAATGTTGTCCTTGTTTGAATGATGTTGGTCATAACAGAAATGTGGATGCAAAAAAGCGGTGAGCATCATATAAACTTAAATAATGTATGTACATGTCGTAACAATAAACGTGTAAAGTAAGACAAAGTGTAAGAAAATTGTACCATAGATTTTTTAGATGGATGGATATTATAAAAATTGATGTGGTCCTCAGTTGAATGATGTGGTTGTTCCTAACAGAAATGTGGATGTAAACAAGCGTTAATCATCATATAAATGTTAATAACGTATGTTGATAGTAACAAGAATCGTGCAAAATAAGATGAAGTTGCATAAAATTGTACCATGGATGTTCCAGGTTGAGGGATATTAAAAAAATTCCATCATCCTCAATCGAAAATTGACCGAGATTTGGTTCAACTTCGAACATGTCAACGACATTTGAGATATCAATTTCCTTTTCGGAAAGGCATGTTGTTTCCACAAATGTTGAGGTTGGAAGTAAAAGCTTAAGACGAGGGCATGTGTTTCTATTGTGTTCCTCAATTTTGAAAAAGGAACAATGAAAGATCTGTGACTTTGCCCGTTGATTTTTGACATTGGTTTTTCATTTTGCTTCTTTTCGGTGCGGGTCTCTAACCGGTCGTTTGCCTTCTTTCTTTGATGAAGAATAATTCAAGGTTGTGGAGTGATCAAATTCAACAGTTAATCTAAGTATCTCATCTTTCGTGCTTCGAAACGTTTCCTCAGTCTGATATGCAAAGTAGCACAACTGCGTGGAAAGTGATCACAGAGAAGCGAATCGAGCCATTTGTTTCATTTTTGGAGGCACGTTGAAGTCAACAAATGATGGCACCGTAATCTTTGCATCTTTCGTCCACCGTGACTGTAACCCCCTCGTCCCGGTCCGGACGCTTGACCGATCCGAGTGGGCTACACGGGGAAAACCGATGCGAAACCCGTTAAGGTTCCACCTCGGTTAGCAACCCTAAAAATTTCTTTTTATTTATATTATCTTTTCTAAAGGTGATAATGAATCCTATGTGAGGAAGGCAACAACGGAAGAACATATAAGACAATCAACCAAATAGCTCATCGAAACAGTCCATTTTAGTTCTTTACAGCAGGCCATATCGAAACGCCCTTATGGTGTTTCGATACGCCTTGACTTGGTCAACAAGCCAGAGTCAACCTGAAGAGACCGTTTCGAAACAGGGGTGACCCGTATTGAAACGACCCCATCGGTCAACTTCTCGTGGTCAACGAGATGAAGGCCGTTCCGAAATGCTAAAGCCCGTTTCGATACGTTAATTTATCGTCAATTTCTCAGAATTCCAGTAGCAAAAATGTATCAAAACGGCCCCTAGGCGTATTGAAACGCCTGACCAAAAACAAAAGGACCGTATCAAAACTGGGTCGACCGTTCCGAAACGCCCTCTGTCTGTAGATTGGTTTTAGCTGGTTTATAGCACAAGGATGTCCTTAAACCTCCTCTAAAACCTCAAACAACACACTAACATCAACCCTAAGGCAAATCCAACCCAACAAGCATGCTTAACACATCAAACACAACAAGGCTATACATTAAAAGAACCAACATCATAAAAATCATACATCCATGCATAGCATTACAGGTATCATACTTCAACAAGGCCAACACTTAGACAAAATAAGATAGGCAAATCCAACATGGATTACAAGCAAGGCATATATCCAAAATCCAAAGCAACACAAGCACCTTAAGGGAGTCTAACATGCTCCTACACAAAACAACATTCAACATACTTCAAGGCATCACACCACAATTACATGTCCCATTGCTTGACCATTACATCATAATTAAAAATACTCACACTTGATAGCTAAGCTAGCACCACGAAGCACACTTGGAGGCCCCTTCTTGCACTAGCAACCCACGAGCTACTGATCTACATTGTCGAACAAGAGAGAGCGTAAGCATAAAGCTTAGTGAGGGTAAGCTCCTTAAAAACAAACCTCGAGAATGCAGGGTCCAAGCACGATCTCGTAAATGCATGTTCTTACCTTCGATTCTCGAGAGCCATAATGCACATGATGCATGAACAATTACTCAATAGAATGCCATACTCAACAAGCTCAAATCCACATCATATGTAAGCACATATATCCATCCATAAGAGAATCACATTGATACACATATCAATTCATATTGGCACCTAGCTATGACTCGAACACGCGGATAAACACGTTGGAACTCACATCCAACAACAACTTTACCTCACGGTGGGATTACACTCATCATCGGTCTCGCGGAGGGGATTCCACTCATCCCCACGCCCCGTCGATGGGATTCCACTCATCACCGACTAATATATACATAAGAAGAATTTACGGGCGAACCCGTACTCTATCTTGATGACTACCATCATTAAGACCACGCGCGCATTTGACTCTCGTGTGCACACTAACATCCTAATGATCGATCATTTGTACCCAAGCATACTAGTGCCAACATTTAACTCAAACCACAATACCATTTAATATCAAATTCCGTGCTTAGCACGTACTCACCATGATCACAATCATGAACCATCCACATGCATATCACAATGCATCACAACATGCCTCAACATACATGTATATCACATTTATACAAAATCATCATAATACACATCACCATGAGGCATAAACAACAAGTTAGGAGTTCAACCAATGTCTCTACTTAAAGCTTAGGATTAGGCTACCACTCTATTCCTAACTCTAGGTGGGTCTACCAAGCCCAACCTAGTCCACATGCTTGAACCAAACACTTAGAAAACACTCTGAAAACATTAACCACTCACCTTCACTTCCAAGCTCAAATACCAAGCAACCAACACCTTCAAGTTTCCGGATTCACTCCCGATGCTTCACCGATGTCAAACCTCGATTCTAATCAAACCCAAACACAAACAAAACACCCATGATCAATAACTAATCGTCAGAAACAACCCGGATTAACATTTCCAAGCAACTAACACCCAAAATCATGCCCAAAACAGAATTCTCGAGCAACCCACAAAACCCAGTGAAATTTTCCATTTCCAACATCCAAACAGTCATCAAACACACCTAAAGTGACCCTCATATATCATACTAACATTAGCCCTCAAATTCCAACCTAAAACAACCCCAAAAACCACTCTAAAACCCTTCAAAAACCCTTTGGAAACCCAAAAACTGAGTTGAAATGGAGATGTGATGAAATGGGATAGTGAAAGATGGAGGGGGCTTCTTGTTGTCGTTGGTTTTGGAGTTTGGAGAAGAAGATGATATTTTTGTTTATTTGAATAGTAAGGAATTAAAACTAAAATGGGTTTTAGTTGGAAGACCAACTATTTACTAAAATGCCATTAATGAATGGCCAAACCCACATCTCTTAAAGCCCATGGATTTGGACTTAAGAGATAGGCCCAACATAGTCTTGAACATTTTGAAATCCCGAGGCCCATAAAAATATTTTATTATTTAAATTATAAAACCGAACCTGAAATAATATTAAAATATTATTTTCACCCGACCCCTAAACCCGGGTGTTATAGTGACTGTATTAAACATTTTGGGATCTCCGAGAAGTCTTCCAACTTTATAACGTGCAGCTAATGGCGACATGGAAGCCCGACTATCTTATATTCCCGACTACCTCATACATTTTCGAAGGATCCTTATACTTGTTTAATCGATATGTCTGGAAGCCTCCACCTTCGACAATTAGATGTATAGGACAATACAATGTCTCATGTTTAAGTTTGGACTGAACAATTTCGAATGATGCTCGTGTATATATGTCTGATGCATTCCTTTCAAGCTTATTCAATTTGGTCATAGGAAAAGGTGTTGCATTTGAACTGAAGAAAGGTTCCCTTAACTCTTTAATTCACATCTCATTGATCCCATTATCAGTGGCACGTACAACATCTATATATGTCTTCTTAGATTTGAGCACAATATTTAGCGTTGCATTCATAGCTTCGCAACTTTGGGTTGATCGAAGATTAGCGAAGAAATGTCCCGTAAGATATGTTTGTGCCCACATAGTCGTTGTCTTATCCTTCTCTACAACCCAAGGATGATGTTCGACGTTAAACTGTTTAACAACTGACCTCCACTCCCGGTCAAATTCCTCAATTGTCCACCAAGATGACATGCATCTCTTAAATGTGGAAGTAATTTTTTAGTCACCAACGTTTGCCTGAGCATTTCGTGACAGATGCCACGAACATATGTGATGGCAATCAAGCGGGAACACTGTTTTTATTGCTCTGTGCATGGCCCTATCACCATCTGTGACAACTGAAACTGGAGCCTTGTTACACATTGCATCTGTAAATTGTCTCAATACCCATTCAAAAGAATCGTCAGTCTCGTCAGCTAGAATTGCAACACTGAAGACAATTGTTTGGTGGTGGTGATTAACACCCAGAATAGGCATTAGAGGCCGGCCATAGACATTACCTTTGTACGTCGTGTCAAATGCAATGACATCACCGAAGCATGCGTAATCGGACCTCAATGTTGAATCACACCAAAAAAATTATGCAACACCCCTGAGTCATCAAGATCGTATTGCATGTTGAACTCGGTATCATGCTCTTTCTTCAAGTCAAAGTAAGTTAGGAAGGCATTTACATCACCGTCACGAATTTCTGTCGCGTTTGATTGATGCAGTGAGTTGTACAAGTGTTTCCTTATGAAACCAACATTGTGGAAGCCACCTAATTGTTGCGTGAAAAAATTCATAATTTGTGATGTTTTCACCCCCACATTTTTCAATGCACGTGCCTCATCGAGATCATTGTCTGTAACTTCTCGACTAGACCGAAGAAACAATCGCATAATAGGTGGGCACAACTCATGATTATGTGCATTATGAAAAATGATATATGCCAATGAACTGAATCGCGACATTGAACACCAATTTTTGCCTTGCAACCAATGCGTGTTATAGCGTGGGGTGCACGTTTACGATCAGCATCATTAACAGAAGCTCTGCGTTTGCCTGCCCGGCAGCAACAAAATTCATGTGATTTTAATTTACCAAGCCCAACATACCTTGTTGTTGATCGACATACACTTAACCCACAGTTTTTCTGTGTATTCTTTATAATACTCTCTTGCAGCATCACGAGAGTTAAACACCAAACCATCTAAATTTTCTGGCATAAGCGGTTCATTTGATGTACGTCCATTAACCATATTGTTATCTCCAATGTTGTCATCCATGTATGATACAAATATTCAACAGTGCGTACGATTATAAAGTTGATGGCATGCCGTTGAAATTAATTAATACAATAAACATATATAAAACATAGGAGCACTAGGTTTACACATTTTTCTTACCTTCACCTCCGATGTTGTGGTTGAGGAGAGAGTTTGAGAGAGGTATGGAACTGACACTGGAAGAGGAGAGAGTTTGAGTTTAATGAAGTTGCCCTCTCTGGTAATAATAAGAAAATAGCTTAGTTGGTGGTAACATTTATTCTGCACCAACTGTATTGGTTGGTTGAAATAAATGCGTTGGGATCAGGTTTCGAAACCCCCAAAATGGTGGTTTCGAAACCACCTTGAAAATTAAAAAAAATTAGGTGTGTATGGCAAAACATCATCGATACCCCAAAATGTGGATTTGATACCCCTTTTAGGACCGCCGAAATAAGTCTTTTTTTCCAAACCGGCATCGAAACCCCATAAGGGGTTTCAATTCCCCTTTGAGGACCACTAAAATGAGATGTTTCTGCCAAACCAGCATCAGAACCAGAAAAGGGCGTTTTGAAACCCCTTCACTACAAAAAAAAACAACACCCAAACCCCTATGGGGAGAATTGAAACCGGGTGAGCAGGTTTTGGAGGGAGAGCAGTTATTTATTTAAACAATTTTCCCCCATTAAAAGCCTCAACCTCCTTCTTCTACTCAACTCCACATAGAAAACCCTAAACCGATAATACCAACAATGCAGACGTGGTTCTCATCCCATCTAAAATCCAAAGGAAGCTCTACTCAAACTTAAAATAAAAATTACCCGCGCTTCTTCCTCAATTTCTGCAATGGGTGCTTGAAATCCAAACTATTTGGTAAGTAAATCAAAACATTAGTGACTGTGTTGCATCTTGAACGATTTTGGATATCAATTTCCTTTGAACTATGATGTACCAGAAATCTGGTAGTTTTTTGCATCTTGGTTACTTTTATATAAACATACGTCTTATAAACTTGGTTCTTTCGCATGAAAATTTTTTGCAGGGAAGCTTAACCGTGTAGCCATATGCCTTCTAAAATAAATCCCAGTAAAGGTAAACGACCTAGATATGAACGCGCTGCTTCTTCCCATTCTCAAGAACCTCCTCTACCTCTAAATATTTTTTTGCTTTATTTTCGTGATGACACTGGTCTTCAGCGTTACCATGAAGTTTACGCGGGAAAAAAGATTAGATAAAAGCGAACCATAGACTTAGATTTCTTGACTTCAGAGGATTATCAGTTCGATTTTTGGGAACTTTTTATGGAATGGGGTTGGATGAACTATCTAGATATTAAACTCATTGTGTACGAAAACCTTGTCAGATACTTTTATGTGAATGATACCCTTGTTCACGATGGAAGAACAAAAACCGAGGTTGTAGAGATTGAGTCATATCTAATGGGCAGGGAAATTAGTATAAATGAAGACAATATTGCTGAACTCCTAGGTGTCAAAAATAGTGGTGAGTGGTATGAAGCCGAGAATGTCCTTATTAAGTTTGATGATGATGATAACACCACAAATCTTCATATCTCTGAAAGGCTTTTGCATCTCATGACAACTTGGTTCTTTCGGACCTCCGATGGACGATGCACTCACACGCGTCATACCGATTACTAGTGGTTACACCAATTTTGGAGGAGACACCGACCCAACATAGCCTGAATTATCTTCATCTCTCTTGTGAAACTCATTAGCAACCCTGGAAGTGACTCCATCAATTATGGTTGTGTTTTAAGCCACATCTCTGACTATTTAAATATTAACACCACCTTGGACACCTCAATTCTGCTGAAGAGTAAAATTGATGAAACAACTACTAAGAAGACGGGTTGGACATTCAATGGGGTTGAATGAGTGCATAAAAGAGATGAAGTTGAAGCAAGAATTGGTGGAGGAAATGAAGATGAAGCAAGAATTTCCAGAGGAAATAAAGATGCAGCGGATGCTCCACCTCCCATCACACTTGAGTCCCTTTATGATGCTGTGATGACTGGCTTTTAGAACTTGGATGCTTTTATGAGCTCTAGCCATGTAGAGACTCAAGCCTGTCTTGGGAGCTTAGAAGATCGCGTGAAATCATTGGAGCTTGATTTTCATCGGCATGAATTCCCATCGACATCAGCTCAATATGAGCCGGAGCGTGAAGATGGTTAGGCTATTTTGCATTGTATAACGAGTTTTTTGTATTACACCTTGTACCAAAATATATTTTGTTCTACTGCTTCATGAGCATTGTTCGGTGTTTATTGTATTATACAATAGTTCAGCTCCCTTGCCTTTGGTTTAGCCTTGCATTGTGTTTACTTTTCTTGAAGAAATTCGTTGAAAGTGTTCGTGAACATAACATTGGATTGTTTGAATACATATTATATCCCATGTAATTCAGGAGAAGAGCAGTATCATGAAGAAGATGCTCTAGTAGAAGGGCATGATCATGTGAGTGCTCCGGCAAAGACGCCTGAAGTGAGTCTAATTTGCATGCGCAAGAAGCTTTATCGAGTTGGTATAACGCCAAATAATGCAATAGGCTCTGATATTCAGAGACACAGACGTGCTCCTAAAATGTATGACGAGTGGTACCGAAATGTACCCGCTGCCCCGTCAAAGAAGAAGCTTCTTATTCTTGATTACAATGGCATGCTTGCCACTGTTACCAAATGTGGTATAACTTTTCTCCCACACTTCAATTCAAAATGTTTACAAAATATTTTACGAATGGTATTTAACGTTTGCAGGTGTGCAAATGCGACCTGGTGCTGTCGAATTTCTGGATTTTTATTTTAATGCGTATAAAGTGGCTATTTGGTCTTTAAGGAAAAAAGTAATGTGGACCCATGCCACCAACCTAAATCAATTGAATTAACCAATCTTTTACGAAAATTGGTTTCGTCTTATATTGGTCATCATTGCAAACAAAACCTTAACTGGGCACTTTGGAGAGTCAGCGATTTTAAAGAACATTTTGCCTTCATTTAGGTTAATATTGTATGTTTTTATTTAAAGCATCTTTAAATTTTTTTACAAAATTTGAAGGAATTCGTTTCAATTATGCAGGATCAGGATATGTGCGACGAACATCCCTCAAACCCAAATATATTTGTCAAAAATTTGAGTCGCGTGTGGGCTGTTATGACTGACTATAACGAAAGAAACACGTTGGTGGTTGATGACTCAGCAGCTAAAATGATTAATAATCCGGTCTATTTAGAAAACTTGGCCGCAACAGACAATGTTCAAGAGTATGTCAAGCATCATCCTTTTGTTGATTGACTACATGTCATCTTGATAGTCGATTCTTCAAAAATTTTCCCATTCGACTAATCTGATTTGTATTATATTTTTGTTAGTATTCTTTAATTGTGTAAATACAACAAACACTGTTAAAATTGTACATATGTCATTATATGTTCAAATCTCATTATAATAGTTTGTTTCTCATTGTAATAATTGCTCCTTACTATATGCTTATTTTATAATCTTGTACACAAACAACAAACTTTTTCATAATTTATAAAGAACCATAAACCAGCACCGAAATCCCATATAGGTGGTTCTGATTCCAACTCCTTGAATGAAAAATTTCCCCATACTTTCATACCAGCACCGAAACCCCATATAGGTGGTTTCGATGCTACCTACTGGAATGAAAATTTTGCCTATACTGTCAAAAGAGCAACGAAATGCATACTTTGGGGTTGTTTCGATCCCACCTAGTCGAATGAATTTTTTTTGCCTATACTGTCAAAACAGCACCGAAACCCCATATAGGTGGTTTCAATACCACCTAGTCGAATGAAATTTTTTTCCCATACTATAAAAACAGTACCGAAACCCTATATAGGTGGTTTCGATGCCACCTAGTCGAATAAATTTTTTTGCCCATACTGTAAAAACAGTACCAAAACCCCATATAAGTGGTTTCAATGCCACCTACTTGAATGAAAAAAAATTTAAGATAAAAGGGTATATACCTTTTTTATTATATTGTTTCACGAAGGTTCAAAATGGCTCATGTAGTTGTAAAGAATTGTGCATATACTAACAATTTCTTACCCAAAAGCATACTTAGGTACAAGTTTTATTAGGATTTGTGTATATACACTTATTAGTACCAAATATACACAAAATGGTACAATTGTAAGAGAAAATGGTATATACCTTTTTTATTACACAATTTCTCCAAGGTCCAAATATACACAAAATAGTTCTTCAATTACATATTCAAATAAAAAAATGAAACTAAAATAATGGTGCCTTCTTAATCCTCATCCCTAGCTAGGGAAACGACCTCTATGCCCTTTGCCACCCATGTCACTTGGACCAGCCTCTCGTTGTGAACTGTGCTGACCAACCATCTCTGCATATGATCGCATTTCAAATTTGACCCTATAGTTGCCTAATGAACAAAACATGTATGCATAAGTATGAGTAGAAGTGCATCTTGTATAAAATAAGAAAATGATGAAGAAAACCTTGAGAATGGCGGTTGAAGTTGTCGATGTCTTCTTTGGCAGCCATATAACCATAAAGTTGGCGTTGTCTGGATGGGCCATACAAGAACCTGTGAGAACGTTCCCAAGCCTCTCTATCGAAACCTTGGGCAGCAAACTGAGTATGCAGACGCTGAGCATCGAAATAACCTATTGTCGTGCTCTCAAAAATTAGTAGGCTCATCCTACGATGGCCTTGAGGACCGTAAGAATGGCGAGCCTTAACAACAGTAACATAGGAGCTGAAATAGGCAAGAAGCTCTTGGTTTCCCATACCAAGCCACTGAAGCAGAAAATGTAGGACATTACAAGTTAAGGAATTGTAATATTCATGAAAACATAATTCAAAAGTTATATAACTATCTTCCTATTTGCATCTTGATGAAGCCTTATGTTCATTATCATCACCATGGGTGGTCGTAGTATTTGGTGATCCTCTTCCTCATCGTTTGAAGACGGGGGGGGGGGGGGGGGGGGCAGACAATATCAGCATCATTCTGATCATCTCTCAAATCACTCAATTCTTAATATGATTGACCTTGAGAAACAACCGAAGTACCCATTCTACGCAATTCCTCGTCCAATAGCTGAGCAAGTTGGCGATGGAGTTTGAGCTTTGGTCCGCCTTTGGTTTTGGCATGTGTCACTAGGGACTGAAGGCCAAGAAACCTGTGAGTGGCACCAAGACCTCCTTGACATGCTGGACATTGTCATTGAGTAGAAAGGTCATTGATTGTGTTCATTTTATCGAAGGTCTCGAAAAACTTCTTGAACCATCTGCTTGTTTTCAGTGTCTCATGACTTTGTTCCACATCTTCGTCAGAATCAAAATAGACATCATCATCGTTGTTTGATTCTGAGTCGAAATCAAGTTTCTTCTTTGCCAATCGCTGAGGATTGTGACTAGAAGCTCTGCTCGAATTCATTATATCTGAAGATATTGACTACAATATGGTGAAGAAGAACTGATTTCAGAGCGAATGTTTGAGTATATTAAGTAGAAGATGTTGTAAAGAGTAAAGAGAAGAGTTGTTGATATATAGGGAATTTCAGTTGAGAGGGAAAGTGAAAACTAAGGAGGGAAAGTGAGAAGACACAATGTCTGTTCATCGAAGGTACATGAACATGAAATGGTTCATGTGATTCTAGTGACAAGACACGAAACTGAAAATGCTGATTCGTGCTGGGGGTATCGAAACTAGCTTTATACATGATGAACATGAAACAGTTCATGTGATTCTACTGAAAATACACAAAACTGAAAAGGCTGATTCGTTTTGGGTGTATCGAAACCAGCTTTATACATGATGAACATGAAATGGTTCATGTGATTCTAGTGAAAAGACATGAAACTGAAAATGCTGATTCGTTCTGGGGGTATTGAAACTAGCTTTATACATGATGAACATGAAACAATTCATGTGATTACAGTGAAACGACAGAACACTGAAAAAGGCAGATTCTTTTTAGTGGTATCGAAATCATCTTTAGGGGTTTCGTACTGTATACACTTAGTAGTAGCAAATGTACACAAATTGGACCATAGCCACTCTTGCAGCATTGGGTATATACCTAATTTAGTTAAAAAGGCAAGTGGGTGTTTATATTTTGAGTTCGGTGCCACCTACTGGAATGAAAAAAATTTGCCCATACTTTCAGACCAGCACCGAAACCCCATATAGATGGTTTCGATGCTACCTATTGGAATGAAAATTTTGTCCATACTGTCAAACCAGCATCGAAACCCCTTATAGGTGGTTTCTATGCCACCTTAAAAATTGTACCAAATTGTGCATTCTTGTAAGAAATTGAGTACAAACACAATTTCTTACAAAGGTTTGAGCAACTTTACCCCAACTTAAAAATTCGTAAGAAATTGGGTATATACCTAATTTCTTACAATTTCAGTAATAAATTAGGTATATTTGGTAAGAAATTGTGTACAAACACAACTTCTTACCTATTTTGTACCAAATTGTGCATTCTTGTAAGAAATTGAGTACAAACACAATTTCTTACAAAGGTTTGAGCAACTTAACCCCAACTTAAAAATTCGTAAGGAAATGAGTATATACCTAATTTCTTACAATTTGAGTAATAAACTAGGTATATTTGATAAGAAATTGTGTACAAACACAACTCCTTACCTATTTTGTACCAAATTGTGCATTCTTGTAAGAAATTGTGTTTGTACTCAATTTCTTACAAAGATTTGAGCAACTTTACCCCAACTTAAAAATTCGTAAGGAATTGGGTATATACCTAATTTCTTACAATTTCAGTAATAAATTAGGTATATTTGGTAAGAAATTGTGTACAAACACAACTACTTACCTATTTTGTACCAAATTGTGCATTCTTGTAATAAATTGAGTACAAACACAATTACTTACAAAGGTTTGACCAACTTTACCCCAACTTAAAAATTCGTAAGGAATTGGGTATATATCATTTGTATTACAGTTTTTGTGAAGAATTCCGATTTTGTACTCAATTTGTTACTTTATAAGGAATTGTGTATATACCTTTTTTTTTTACATTTTTTGTAACAAATTAGGTACAAGCTTTATAAGAAATTATGTTCAATAAATGACCAGGTTAACTGTTTTGCCGTCCTTTAGCTATCATTTAAGCGTCGTTTTGCAGAATCACCCTTTTATCACCTGAGAACCGTTACTATACAAATTTATATTGTGCGGATTTTAGACATCTAAGTATGACTTGCGAACGTTTATCAGCAATTATATGTTCATCACTTACAATCTTTGTAAACATATCTTTCGGACGACCACCAGCCTTATGTGTTGGCATACAAATATGACCTGCGAACAAATATCGGTAATCATGTGTCTATCACTTACAATTTTCGCGAACATATCTTACGGACGATCATCGGCAACTATGTGCTGGCACACGTGGTCTCATCTAATAACAAACCAATCACTTAACAGGACGTCTAATCACAATGCTACAACAACTCTATATTGATATATGTCCAAACTCTTATAAGTAGTCATGCAATATAGAGTTGTAAGGGACACATTCAATATTTTTTCAACCTAAACAAACAAGAATTCTCAAAAGCAATTAAAGACCTTTCATTTTCTGCGTTGTTCACTCTATCCGCCAACAATATTTTAATATTGTAAATCTAGATTTTAAATTCTACCTTAAAAAATAAATATATATTTTACATCTAAACTCTAAATCCTAATCTTAAACTTTAATTCTAAACAACAAATTTAATTTTTTTAGTGTGAATATACACACTAAACATTTAAAATATAAACCTTAAATTAAATCTCTAACACTTAAAACATAAATAAATCTATAAACTATACAAAATATGTATCAAATATTTTTCTTTTCTAAAAAATCAATATTTAAATTAAATACCGATTATTTAAAACAAAGTTAAATTTGATTATAAAAACATGTTTTTTTTATCATTTGATTTAGTAAGTATTGATAATATAATACTAAAATCTTGTTATTAATTTTTGAGGGGGTTTTTTTGGTTGAAGAATGATGTTGAAAAATTAATCGGTGAAATGAGATGTGACAAAAATTATTTGTTTTTTCGAACAAAAAATTTAAATTATTTGTTGAATTAAGGACATTATTATAATATCCGAACTCGACAACACTACATATCGATTTCAGATATAAAAAATTAGTCGATTACATGTCACTTCAACAAATCTATTAGTTTCTTTATTGGTTTGATAATTTTATTTCTAGATGAAAAATAATTTATAAAACATGCCACTCCAATAAATATCATTTTCAAAAAGACATTATTTGAGCAATTTATCAAATTATATAATATATATAATATCATAGTAGCCGTTGAAAGCAACACTTGCCGAGTTTCCTCTTTAAAATACAGTTCCCAAGGTTCCCAAAGAGTTGATAATTCCCATTTCTTTCACCATTAATTACTGTGCCAAAGTGGGTTACATTTGATTTTTGGTTGGTTCAAGTTTCCAGTCACGCAAAGTACTTGTCTTTCCACTATATTTTAATGTTCAATGGATCTGAAGCTCTGAAACTCTTATCTTTAGCTCTGGCAAATGCAACACAAAGATCCATGGTTCTAAACCATTATTCTCTGCTACACTGTTGCATATTACGTTTCTTCTCAAAAAGAAAAGAAACCCATTTGACTCTTCCTTTGTTTTTCACTGCTTAATCAATCTTCTAAACATGGCGATTAGGGTACTAAAAACCCGACATGTGAAGGGGATGGGACCCTTTGCTTTAATACACATATGAAAGTAAGTTCCAGAGGGATTCCTGTTCGGGTACTCCTGTTTTTCCTTTGCTGTGTTCTGTCTAGTTTGTTTACTTGTAAAAGATAAGCTTAGAGCTTTCAGCATTAAAGTGCACTGATTGCATTGGAGCTTTTAGCAGGCTCAAAGATTCTCAAAACTTTCATTTTTTCTGAGGCTAAATCACCGGTTTATGTGTGTTGGAGAATGAGATCTGTTGAAGATAAAGGTTGCTATAGCCTTGGACCGGCTAATGAAATTTCGAGCAGCAATGGCGGCGGTGCTATAAGTTTTGAGTTCCATAAAGCTTCCCACCGAACCGCCTTGGGGAAACCGACGACGCCTTCGAAGTGGGACGATGCGCAGAAATGGCTGGTGGGGCTGTCGAGGAGTCGGGATAAAAGGGTGCAATCAAAAGCCAAGGCTCGAGACTCCAACGCCGATGATAGAAGGCTGATAGCGCCTTGTCCGCAGAAGGAACGAGATTACCCGAGCAGTGAAGATGAGAAAATGTCGCCCAAGTTCGAGGGCGAGACGAAGAAGGTCGATTTCGACGGGCCTATTTGGCGGATCGTGGACAACCCGGGGCCGGGGGAGAAGTCGGTGTCGGGTGTTCGGTCGATATGTGTGAGAGATATGGGGACTGAGATGACCCCTATTGCAAGCCAAGAGCCGTCGAGAACGACAACGCCCTTACGAGCCACCACTCCTGCTGGAAGGAGTCCTGTTTCTTCAGGATCTTCGACCCCGGTGAGATGCAAACATGGAGGAGTAGGACCAACACCCGATGCTCCTGCTAACCGAAATGGTTCGGATAGGCTCGATGGACAGGGATCGGGTCAGGCTAGCGGTAAGCAGAGTAGTTTGGAAAGTCGAGCTATGGCTTGGGACGAAGCTGAACGTGCTAAATATATGGCAAGGTAATCTCTTCCTTCTCTGACAAAGCCCTGCTTAACAGTAAGCATACTACTAAATTGCGATTATAGTATCTTTCTTGTACAGATTGCCTCCTAATTTTTCTTTCAAAAATTACTATATTGTCGCAGCTACCTTAAAAATCATAATTTATTACTATGAACGAAAGCCTAAGGATGTTTATAGTTTGGCTGATAAGTTTAAACTATATTTTTTTTAATAGGTGGCTAAAGTATTTTTTTTTTTTGCTAGAATAAGTGCTTAAAGCTTTATTTGGGACTGAAATAAGTGCCTAAAGTTTTATTTTTTGTTGTTGAAATAAGTGTCCAAATAGGTGCATCAATTGACTTTAAAACAAACCGAAAATGAAACTTTAGACACTTATTTTAACAAAAAAATATGTATACTTTAAACACTTATTACAAAGAAAAATACATAACTTGAACACTTAATTTGTAGTTTAATCCTGACTGATATGACAAAGTATGTGTTGTTTTCTAGGTATAAACGTGAAGAAGTGAAGATTCAGGCATGGGAAAATCATGAAAAGAGGAAAGCTGAATTGGAAATGAAGAAAATAGAGGTAACTCATTAGATTACTTTATTTTTCTATGACCTCTGGTGTCAAGAGCTATTACGACTATTTCTAAAGTCTAATCAAATTTGTTATACCTCCATCTCCATTGTTATGTAATACTCTAACTCTTTTGTGTCATTGGATTACTTTATTTTTCTGCCCCAAATCCCCTGAAAACAGTGTCCTAAAGTCTCCCAAGCTCTCATGTCAAAAGTTATAGTACTATTGATATGATAGCTATCAAAAGTTCATTTGACCCACCAAGTAGCCTTATTGCCTGACTTAGGGGTGTAAACCAGCCGAGTTGATCACGAATAGTGGTGAGCTCGACTCGACTTATTAAGAATTTGAACTTGAGTGCGTTGAGCTCGATTCAGCTTGTTAAGAACTCGAGCTCGAGTGGAGTCCAAACCCGAGACATCAACTGTTGCATTTGTCTCAAAACCCCACAAGCTCATTGCTGTTTTGTCAGCCATGAATTTGTTTTGTGTGCTGCAGGCAAAAACTGAGGGATTGAAAGCTCGGGCAAAAGAAAGGTGCGCGAACAAACTCGCAGCCACAAGGAGAATAGCGGAAGAGAAACGTGCAAATGCAGAATCAAAGCTGAACGAGAAAGCTATAAGGACTTCACAGAGGGCGGATTACATAAGGAGAACCGGTCATTTTCCTTGTTCCTTATCCTTCAAGTTGCCTTCCCTTTGCTGGTGGTAATTCTGCAGAGTCCCAAAGTTGAATATGCCTTCTTCTAAGTTCTACCAACATAGTTATATATGTTTGGTGTAGTTTTAGATTATATGGATGTGATTTGGTGCTGGAAAAATTGCAGTCATGGTGATTACTTCCATCAATAAATAAATCCCGACCAATCTTTTAGCAGCATTTACTCATCCATTTTGTTGAATGGCAGAGCCAAAAGTACAATTCATGCTATTATTAAATGTCACCTTTATTAAGGTACCTATTCTTTCGAAATCCAATGTAGACAAAAAAAGTGAGTACGAGTGCAGTTAAAAAACTTCAAAATTCGAAATTTGTCTATTAACTTAGAAGGAATAAAAAATTTCTTACTCTTTTCGGTGCTCTTACTTATACTTTTATACTTAAAATTAGGTTTAGTGTTTAGGGTTTAAGGTTTAAGATTAAAGTTTACAATTAGGGCTTAGGGAATTAAGGGCATTGTGTATTTTTAGGGTATAGGGTTTAAGATTTAGAATTGTTAATGCTTGAAATTTATTTTTTTATTGTTAAGGCATATATAGGTGCACCGAAAAGGGTAGAAGATTTTTATCCCTTAAAAGGTTAGACTTTTAGATAACATTTTAAATAATTTTTTTTCGTGATTTTTGACAATTTCAATACTTACAAAATAAGTTATGATATTTTTCTCCTATAACTTAAAATGTTAATAAAATAACAAGTATTGAAACTTGTTAAAAATCATGAAAAAAAAACCTAAATATTATTAAAATCTTTAATATTTTAAATTTTTGAACAAATTTCGAAACTTGTTATTTTTTAGTCACACTCTATCCCTGTCACACTTTAGACTCTCAAAAAAAAGTTCAGGACCAAGTTTAAATATTATTAAAAACTCTAATATTTTAATTTTTTCACCTCAGATTTTTTTTCTTCATTTTCAACCTCTTTTCAATGCTCTTAAAAAATTTATTCTCATTTCACATTACCGCTAAAATTGCTACTCTCTAATGTTTTTTAGCCAAACTCGTCTCATCATTTCTTTCTATTCTGTCAAATTTTTTTCTTTCAAAACTTGCGAAGCTTAATGTAAGGAAATTATGGTTTATAATTCTATTGTCCAATCAACATGAAATCAGAATATATAATGTATCTCTTTCTTTTCTATTTCCTTATTATTGGGATTTGAAAGTAGATGTCCAATGTCAAAAAATTAAGAAAATTAAAAAATTTAGTTTAAATTTTGAGAATGTAGATTTTAGGTGTATTTTCAAATTTTTTAAAAAATATATGCAATGTTATAAATGTTGTTAAAAATTAACAACATAGTGACTAAAATATAAACCTCCAAATTAAGTGATTAAATTATTTTTTTTAAAATTAAGCGACCAAAATAATAGCATGATGAAAATAATAATTTATCTATTTTGAGTGTTTGTACTCCAAATTCGAAGGCTCTTTCAATCCGTACTGTTGTAGGGTTTGTCCTGTTCGTTCTACAATAGCCCAATTGTTTGGCCTAGAATTCGGGGGGGTCTTATATTGGGTTTGGTTATACTAATAGCTTTATATTGGCTAATATCGTATTGATTGCTAGTATTTGCAAAATTTTGTGTATTTTCTTTACCGTGAACTTTGTTGTTTAGGATTTATAAGTAGCGGGAGTTTTTATGAAATTTATAGATGGCCCCTGGGAGACATAGGTATCAAGTATCTTCATCCAGATTTGAAAACATCTAACCAAGCTGAACTCAAGATTTGTTTATAATTTGGGTTGTAAGATCCACCTCATAACTCTGTATGGTACTTGCATTGCATGATATAATAAGGGAAAATTCTACAACGGGCGACGAATATTGATGAACACTACTAACGATGAATACCATTAATTTAAAAAATAAATTAAAAATCTAAAGGACTAAAATTATAATTAAAATTATCTCTTAAAAAATAAAAATCAAATTTAATAATTAATTTATAATATTTTTAATAGGTTAGAATCAAATATACCCAATTCTCCTAAACCCTAACAAAATTAATCTGTTAAAAAAATAGAAATCAGTTTATAATTTTTAATAGATTAGAATCAATAATATATTCCACGGAGTTGCTTGACTCTCCCTTCTCCAGTGGCATTTCTGGAATATGAGGAGAACAATTAGTTGACTGTTGAGGGTACTTGCACCATGTATCGAAATATCTTCCAGCAGCAGTCGAATTGGTGGAGAAACTAGGCAAGAGTAGGGATGTAAACGAGCCGAGTCGAGCTCGAGTAGTGCTAAGCTCAGCTCGGCTCGTTAAGATTTTAAGTCGAGTTCGAGCTTGAGTAATTTCTAACGAGCCTGAGAAATCTGAGCTCGACTCGGCTCGTTTAGAACTCGAGTCGAGTTCGAGCTTGATTCGAGCCCAATCGAGTTAAGTGTTGACCGATTTTTGATCGCATTGGAGTCAAGTAACTCTTCATCTATGATGTCTCATTTAAAGTCCTATGAAGAAAAAACTTTGATACACATATTTTGTAAACCCAATCTTGTTAATTTTAGTGTTTAGGGTGTTAGTTTAGGGTTTAGAGGTTTAGATTGTTGGGTTTAGAATTTATGATTTAGATTTTTAGGGTTTAATACTTATGTTTAGGGTTTATATTTAGGGTTTTAAGTTTAAGAATTTATATTTTAAATTATAAAAAATAAAAAAATTACTATATTATATTTTCGAGTAGCTCGTGAGCTTTTCGAGTCGGGTATCCAGTAGCTCGGCTCGGCTCGTCAAGAACTCGAGCCGAGTTCGAGCTCGAGTCGAGTCCAATCGAGTCGAGCTTTGACCGAACTTTGACCGAATCGAGCTCGAGTAGCTCGCGATCTGTCTCGTCTCATTTACAGCCCTAGGCAAGACAACATGAGATCCAAGCTCTTTACAAACATTGCATACTTGAAATCCTTGGTGTATCTAACACCACAGTGCTCAAATGCAAACTCGTTGTCATTAGGATAAAAATTAATTATCATATTATTGATTTTAATCTATTAAAAAATTATAAATTAATTTTTATTTTTTAAGAGATTAATTTTGTTAGAGTTTAGGAGAATTGAGTATATTTGATTCTAACCTATTAAAAAATATTATAAAGTAACTATTAAATTTGATTTTTATTTTTTAAGAGATAATTTTAATTATAATTATAGTCCTTTAGATTTTTAAATTTTTTTAAAAAAATTAATGGTGTTCATCTATGTTCATGGTTAGTGGTGTTCATCAATGTTCGTCGCACGTGGTAGACTACAAGTTTCTAACCGCCTGAATGCAAAGTCAACTGTTGGTAGAGTGTCGGACTCTTAAAACATATAAAAATCAAACCCTTTGATAATATAGATTTGGATACCACCTTGTTTTGATTCGAGACTCCAATGTATCTCATCTAATACAATTCACTTTATTATTTAAGGAATCTTTTTCTGATTTTTTTTTATCAATTATGTGTGTATATATATACACGTCATATTGGGTTGAAATCAGGAATCTATTATCGGTATTGGTGACTAATTCCTTTTGCCGCGGTGTTCTCGAAGAGGTAAACGATCCGTCATTGAATGTGTTTCATTTCCGTAAAATGTTAGTATTTAAGATGACCTGAGCACGATTATGTTAGATTCATGTAAAACTCTATGTACACGACATTTTGAGTTGGATTGAAATAATGGGTTTCACTTCAATGAGCTAAAGTGTTCAATCTTCTATCATGATTTCATTCCTTTTATATATATAGAAAGGTTCCTAATACATTGAGCGGATGAAACAAATACTAACGGTACTAACGATTCAAGTGATAAGTAATTTGATATCGTTTAAGCAGAGCGAGATCTTGTGTATACAAAAAAAAAGATAATTTTACAGTAGATGATATGTACCACAATATACCACTATTTATATGTGCCGCAATAAACCATTAACTGTTTTAATTATTTTTAAAATCTTAGGCATAGAAAGTGTTATTATCCCATTTTAAAATAAAATCTTAATTTTTTTTAAAAAATAATTAACTTTTATTAATACAATATTTTTTACATTCACTTTAATTTAAGGGTAAAATTCACAAATGACCACTAAATTTTGATTAATTATTCAATTTGGTAACTAAACTTCCAATTACTTTAATGTTATCATTAAACTTTTAGTTTTGTTTCATTTTAGCCACTGATACATTAGCAACTGTTAAAAGAGTTTGTGGTTGTTAAAATATTTTGTATAATAATAATACATTTAAGTCCTCTAAGTTTACACATTCAAACAATTTAGTCCTAATTCAAAAAAAATAACCCTCATTGTGTCAATTTGACCTTATTTTTAGTCCATATTTTTAGTTAGAGATAATTTAATATTTTATTTTAATCCCTCAATTATAATATGTTATCTTGTTCATCTCAAGTTCCAACTATAGCCATTTCATCCTAAGAATTTCAAAAAGAATAGATCATAATCATTGGAAATAATTTGTAGCTAGTGGTTTCGATAAAATGGAAATAATTTGTTGTTGATTTAACTTCTAGTAAATTAAAAGGGTAGTATGGAGCTAATAGACGATAATACAAGAAGAACAAACTAATTGGGATGTGGGCTGCGAACATAGCTTTCTACGCAGGAAATTGTTGAAGGTGACGATGATGATGATGGGAAAAAAAGGATTGAAGGTTTCTTTATGGATTTGATCATAATTTTTTGTTTACGACATTTCTTGCTGAATTATTCGAATTTATTTTTATATTTTATTTTATAAAATTTTCAGTAAAAAAAGAAAATCAACCATTCAGTTGAAACTCACTCTCTATTTTTTTTGTTAAAAGGTTAAAAAATAAAAACATAAAAAACCATGAAATTGTACTGAAAAACACACAAAAAAACAAAACTTGAACAACATGGGAGGTTGGTTTCCATAAATAAGACTGCATTTGTTTTGTTCTATCCTTGGGCTTTCTCTGTTCTAGAGATGGTTCCAGAGACATGGATCCGCAAACATAGTCGTTTTTTAGATGATTTCAGAGACACGGTACAACAAACAGAGCCGTTTTAAAATAAAATTTAGGTCTCTAATAATAAATATTAAAAAATAAAATTTAAATGTAGGCTCCTAATACAAGTATTAGAACAAATTAGGCCCTTAGTAATAAATATTAAAAATAAATTTTAAAAGTATGCCCTAATAGCAAATATTAGAAAAAAAATTAAGCTTCTAATAACAAATATTAGAGAAAAAAATAAAATTTTGAGAGTATGTTTTTAATAACAAATATTATGGAAAAAATCATGTCCCAATCAGCAACCGGACCCCTAATAACAAATGTTAAAAATTTAAATTTTAAGTGAATGCCCCTAATAACAAATATGGGGAATTGAGCCCCTAATTATAAGTTGTTGGAGTACCTCGATAACAAGTTGTTGGAGAATCTGCTTGATGCCCAAGATGACAGGCATGGCCTGTAATAAATCATGAAAACCAAAATAGGAAGCTTTGGATTAGTTAACCATTGAAATAATTTATTTGTGTTCTGTTTTCCTTCCACTTTCTGTTGTAAACAATGGAGATTTCAATTCATCCATTCTGATCATTCATTCCTTTTAAATTCTTTTAATGAAACTGCAATTGTATTGAAACGTTGATGCAGAGGAATGTTATATTTTTTAATCTTTTACTGAAACAGAGACCCGGAAGCTCCTAGAGCAGGAAGTGGCGGCTCTCAAAGGTCAAAATCACGTGCTCTCCAACAAAAGAGGTGAATTCAATTGAAGGGTATTTTTGTTTGACAAAATAAAATGGATAGGTCAACTTATGGGGGTCTGAGTACTTTTTTCCAAGTAAAGAAATCATAAAATTTACAAAACAACATACTGAAAATGCTTCATTCTTTCATGGTTTCATTTGTTTTCAAAATCAAGAAGCTCCTCCAGCAATTTGTCGTCCAAATACTCCAACTCCAGCACTTGCCTTTCATGATCTTTTTTACTTTCCACATGTTCAAACATAAAAGAAGAAGATGATGATGATGATGATGAAGAAGGAGTAGCTGTAGGGGGAGAATTCAAACTCGTAGGTGAAACGATATGTTCATCTCGAAAGTTGAGAATAGCAGAGGACCCCTCATAGAGAAAGCAGCTCTGTCATAAGCTCGAGTAGCCTCCTCTACTGTCTCAAAAGTTCCCAGCCACACCCGAGGTCCACCTAGCCTCGTCGAGTCCCGAATCTCGGCCGCGTATTTCCCCCAAGGCCGCCTCCTTACGCCTCTGTATCAACAAGGGCATTGTTGAGGACTAAATGTGTTATTATGCCAATTTTTGTTAACTGCCACATCACCAGCCGTTAAATTTTTAATGGCACTGGATCAATTTGTTATTTTTTTAAGTCAGAGGACCAGTTTGTAACTTCTGATAGTCGGGGGATGCAACAGATAATTGGAGCATAGTTAGGGGACTATTTATGTAGTTTACCCTAAAAAATCGGGTCTAATAATAAGTATTGAAAAAAAATTAAGAGTATATCACTAATAATAAATATTGGGAAAAATAAAGTCTTAATATAATTATTGAAAAAATTGATCCCTATCAAATATGAAAAAAGATAAATCATAATATCAAATATTATAAAAAAAAATGAGGTCCTGAGCGGGCCCCCCTCCTACCCGTGCCCATGGACGTCACTGGCAGCAAACTCAAAATGGTTTTGCTCTGTCATGAAATCTTGAAAACATTAGTTGCTCTGTCTTGTTGTTTTTTCATGTAAATTCATAATATTTCACATTCCATTGTGTTACATTTTGAAAGAGTTTTTACAGGTTTTTGTTTTGATAGTAGCTTTGGCTAAACATGCCATCAATTTTTTGTGGTTTAATTAAAAATATGGTCAAATTAAAATAATAAGTGTTAAATTTATTACTTCTTTTGAATTAGAAGTAAATTGTTTAAATGTGTAAACGTAGAAGACTAAATGTATTATTATACAAAATATTTTAATGGCCACATCACCCTCCTAATAGTTGTTAACGGATCAATGACCAAATTGAAATAAAATTAAAGTTTAACGTTAACATTAAAGCAATTAGAAGTTTAGTTACCAAATTAAATAATTAATCAAAGTTTAGTGGCTATTTGTGAACTTTACTCTTAAATTAAAGTAAATATAAGAATTATTGTAATATTAAAAGTTTAATTGTTTTATGAATTAAAACTAAAAAAACTCAAAGAAAAATAATATAAAAATTATTTTTTAAGATTTTATTTAAAAAAGGTAATAACACTCTTGGTGTTCATGATTTTAAAAGCTAATTAAAACTATTAATGATATATTACGGTACATATGAATAATGATATATTACGGTATCTTTGCAGTACATAATATTTACCGTAGAATCATCCAAACATTAGCTCCATTTAAATGGATATTTTGACATGAGGCAAACATGCGAAGATTCTGTGAGAAAGGACTCATGGTGGTTGCCGGAGTAGATGGTGGTTAAGAATTTTAATAAAATACAGAGAAAAGGGAATTTTATTAAGTGGAATGAGTAAAAAGTTACTGTGACCATTACACTTGTTGGGTTTATATAATCCAAATTAAAACCAACTATTAACAAAACTAACAAACAAATAACAACAATTTCAACTAATTAATAGAGAATTCCAACTTCTTATTTTCTCTAACATTCACCCGGCTTCTTAAACTTCTTCTTTTTCTTCTGTCAAATTTCTTGAACCGAAACATATAAAGCTGAAATTGTAAGCTGATAACCTAAACAAATTGTTTCTTTCTTCTTCATTCATATTCTTGTCTTCATTCACTCACATTTTCTTCTAATTCTTCAACACAAATTTTCTTTTCTTCATTGTCTTCTTCTGTACTTATTTGGACTGTCTTTTTGTTGGAAGCAAGGCTGTTAAGCATCAAATTTCCGGGTGTAATCTGAAGCCCTCCTTCGAGCAAGAAGACACCCTCTTATGTCTGGTTAATGAAGAGTAAAGCTGTTAAACACTTAACTCTCCCCAGAGATTTTCTTTCAATGGACGCTTAGCTATGAAGCATTAAGTTTCAGTTTATCATGGAGAAGCAGCAGACAACGAAGAGATAAAACATTGACTTAACTTTGAATAAAAGTCCAGCACTCATCAGATTTCAATGACACCAATATCCGTACCTTCTATCATTATCGGTCGTAACCAAACAATATTCAACAAAAACAGTCAATGGCAAAATAAAACTCTAACTTTTTCTTGAACAAGATCTCATACATTCCAGCAAGCAAAACGACATCGGTTGAGATGAGCTTGCAATAAACATTGTGATCTCAAAGCTGACTGTAACGGATCAACACAACCCTTTAACAATAGGCACCAACATTCAGTTTACTACAGCTAACATAGACCAATTAGCCCTCAACTCAGCAGAACAAATATCAACATCAGTCAACAGATTGCAATCACAACCAGAAGATATGGAGAGCGACAACCAAAACCACCAGCAAAAACAAAAAATGAACCAAATAAATTCTAGGCCACAATTCACAACCAGTGTCTTGACACTCAATATCTCTTCTTATATGATTCAAGTATTCATAGGCAAATCACAACTATCAAATATTCACAATCACCGATTGAATTCAACAAATCACAACTCAGTTTTAGTTGTAGACATTGGCAAGATGTGAGCAGAGACAATTGCAGAAGAAACACAATAACTCAAATCATTAAGAGCAGCTTGGAATTCAAGGTCACTTAGAATCCGAAAGTGGTGTTGAGTAAATCAGAGAATCTCACCAGAAAATTGCATGTAACAATCACCGAACACCAAGAAGCTTTCGATTCACCGTTGGTGTGGAGAAGTCAACAACAATAATTGATCCACACAGAAATTCAACCACAATGCTACATCAACGCTCATTTCCCAATTCCAAAGGCTGACAGTGAGAGACAACTCTGAGATCTGAAACAATAATAGCAATCGGTGAAGTAATCTGCGGTGCAAAGGAAACGTCAACTAAGAACACAGATCGCCGATCAAAGAAGCAGGGTCAAGGTCGCCGGTAAGAAAGTGATACGACTCTGAAACGAAACAGAAAACAACGACAGATCTAAAACGGCAACAGCGAAACGGATCAAATGACGTCAGGATCGTTGATGGCGAATGATACCATGTGAGAAAGGACTCATGGTGGTTGCCGGAGTAGATGATAAACGGTGAAGAGGAAAGGAGGTGACGGTGATTAGGGATTTTAATAAAATACAGAGAAAAGAGAATTTTATTAAGTGGAATGAGTAAAAAGTTACTGTGACCATTACACTTGTTAAGTTTATATAATCCAAATTAAAACCAACTATTAACAAAACTAACAAACAAATAACAACAATTTTAACTAATTAATAGAGGATTCCAACTTCTTATTTTCTCTAACAGATTCTACCAGACGATATAAGCTCTAAAGTCAAATAGGTTGTATAAGTGACCTAACGAATCTTTGTATAAGTAATCAAAACAATATATATTTAATCTAAATCGAATATTATAATATATAATTCAGGTGAAATCTAACAAATGGTCCTAATAAAAATATATTAATTATTTTGAAAAAAATAAATTCACTCCTCTTTATCCATAAGGTATATGATACATTAAAGTAAGGGTTGAATGACCATTTGTGTATTTTATATTGGGGCCTAAGAAATAATCAAATATTGGATCATCTGTGAAAGCTAAAGATCGTCTAAACTCCATTTCTCCATCTTTCCATAATTCAGCAGCAGAAGAAATAAACTCCATCTCTGTTTCAATTTCAAATGGCCAACTCCGTCGATCCAAACTCTGGATTCTGCTCCAAAACGATGACGTTCCGCACCCTCCGACCTCCCCTTCCACTCCCGCCGGATTCCTCCCCCGTTTCACTCACCGACTTCATCTTCTCCATCCTCAACTCATCCCCTCCCTCTCCCTCCGCCGCCGCCATCGTCGACGCCATCACGACCCGCCGTATCCTCTACCAAGAACTCATTTCCCGCTTCGAAAATCTAGTCTCCTCTCTCCGCACCCGGTTTAGCCTCTCCAAGGGCGACTGTGCTCTCGTTTTCTCCCCTAACAATGTCTACACTCCGATCCTTTACTTATCTCTCTTATCTCTCGGCGTCGTCGTCTCTCCCGTCAATCCAGCCTCCACAGTTCCCGAGATCCATCACCATATCCGGCTTTCAAAGCCGGTGATCGCTTTCGCCTCATCGGATTCAGCTCACAAGCTACCTTCGCTTAAACACGGGATCGTTAATATAGACACCGTTGATTTCGAATCGTTAATGGAAACTCAAAGCGAAAGAAATGAACAAGAAGGAATCAAAGTTAACCAGTCAGATGTCGCCACGATTCTCTACTCGTCCGGCACGACCGGTCCGGTTAAAGGAGTCGCATTAACACACCGTAACCTGATGGCCAATATCGCCGGAGGAATGCGTCCGGTGAGGACGATCCCCTTGGTTACTTACTGTACGGTTCCATTATTTCACGCTTACGGGCTATTATTGAGCCTGAGGATCGTGGCTTCGGGGGACTGTTTGGTGATAACGGGAGGAAATCGGACGTTTGATATGAGAAGAATGTACAGTGTCATCGAAGAGTACAGGGTTAGCCACTTGGCGGTGGCTCCACCTTTGATTGTATCGATGGGGAGGGATGCCGAGATAATGGACGGCTATGATTTGAGCTCGCTTCAAGTTCTCATATCCGGTGGAGCTCATTTGAGTAAAAGTACGATGGACAGGTTGAAAAAACGGTTGCCCAAAGTCCAGCTGGCGCAGGTAAAACTCTTAATTACTTGATTAAACTGCTATGCTAAATTGCTAATCCATTAATCATTTTCTTTTTTCCCTTTGAAGTCATACGGGTTGACTGAAACAACGGGTCGGATCTTTGGCACGCTGGGTCCCGATGAAACCCGAACGGAAGGAGCGACGGGGAAGCTGATGGCAAATTGTGAAGCCAAAATCGTGGATCCTGAAACCGGTGCCGCTTTGCCTCCTTTGAAACCCGGGGAGCTTTGGGTTCGAGGGGATTTTATAATGAAGGGTAATGAATTTTTACGGTGCTTGCTCATATTGATTATCAAATACTAATTATTGGCATTACTTTTGTTTGATTGTTGGTTAAGGTTACGTTGATAATGAAGAGGCGACTTTGGATCCCGAGGGGTGGTTAAGAACTGGGGATCTTTGCTATATAAATAATGAAGGTTATCTGTTCTTTGTTGATAGGATAAAGGAGTTGATCAAATACAAAGGTTACCAGGTTGGTTTTCTGAGCTTTCCAATGCTATGCTGCTACTAAAACCTTATTCATTTTTATGTTTTTTTTCTTTTCTTTAAAAATATATAAATACAGGAGTATTTTTTATACTTGAATTTATTTAAACTTTTTTGAGTTTAAACCAACAACTCAAGTTTATACACTTAATTGAATTAAATAAACTTTAGATATCAAATGGAATCTTAGTCAAATTAAGATACCTAATTACATAAAAAGAAGTTGATACCATATTACATCTTGAAGCTAAATTCATGTACCAAAATATATTTATTTTAATAAAAATAATGACAAGGATGAAGTCATTTAGTAGGTAGTAGAAAGTAGAAACACTAATTTCTCTTAATTTTTTTGAAATAATAATATTTTAAGTCATTTTTAGTTTGAATATTAATTATAATGATTTTTTTAAACAGGTTGCCCCAGCTGAATTAGAGCAATTGCTAAACGGTCATCCAGATGTAGTGGAGGCTGCTGTTGTCCCGTACGTAACTCTCGTTTCCCTTTTATCTTCCTTTCTAGTTTCCACCATTATTTGTCTCCCGGTGTCACTAGAAACACTAATTCAACGTGGTTACGTGGCACTGGAATGTAGAGAAGTCCAGTTGTCAAAAAATGGATCAATGCAGTTGGTTTAATTGGAAATCGGTTAATATGATAATTTCATCATATAAATGAAATTTTAAATAAATATATTTTTAATTTAACTTATAAAAAAATCAATTTTTAATTAAAAAAACGATGAAATAAATCGTTAAAATTGATAAGTAAATAGTGCCAGGTAACAACAAATGATACATATAAATTACAAACAGGTATCCGGATGAGGAAGCGGGGCAGGTACCTGTGGCATTTGTGGTGAGACAACCAGGCAGCAAAATTGATGAATCTCAGATCAAAGATTTTGTTGCCAAACATGTATGAGTATAAATAAATCGAGCTTGAACGAATAATGTTTGTTTATTTATTAATGTTTAAAATTCTGAAAATTTTGATAACAGGTTTCGCATTACAAGAGAATACGAAGAGTATTGTTCATTGATTCATTGCCAAGGAATGCCTCAGGTAAGGTCCTAAGGAAGGAGTTGGTTATCAAATTATTAAGCCCTACCTCCAAGTTGTAAAATTCTCTCTCTATATAACCAAATATTATTATATTATCCTCAACCATGTCTAAATTCTATTATTAAAGTTGTTGTAAGTTGATATGAACAAATATGAGTTCAAGTTTTTATAAGATCATACAACCCATCTTTTATAAGACAAAAATGATCTCTTTTATTAGTATATTATAAAGTTTGATTAACAAAATGATTTTTTTGATATATGTCAAAGTTTATAAAAGCTAGCGTATAATCTCTAGAATAAAATTTTAATATAATAAGATAAATTATATAGGGACGATGATCTCTTGGGGTCTAAACCTGGCAAACTTGACCCGAGAACCGAAACCCAAACCGAATTACCCGAACCCAGACCCGAACCGAAACCGAAAATCAACCTGAAATTGACCCGAATTTGATCCGAAATTTGATCCGAAACCCGAAATAAACCGAACCGAAACTAAACCGAATTTAGTTGAACCGAATGGACTCAAACCGAATGGACCCGAACCGAATAGACCCGAACCGAATGGACCCGATTAATAGAAATAAAGAAAGATAAAATAGGAACAACCGCACAAATCACTAAAATGTCAAATATATTGACTTTATAAAGTCATATATAGGGTGTAAAAATTTGACAAACCTAAAAATTTGATTAAAAACGACTGATCTCTCATTGAACCGAAAATAACCGAACCGAAATCAACCGAACCGAAATTAACCGAACCGAAAATAACCGAACCGAAATCAACCGACCCGAAATAACCCGAAACACAATAGACCCGAACTAAAACCGAAACCGAACCGAAACCGAAACCGAACTTGAACCGAAAATATTAGACCCGAAATAACCGAAACCGAAATGACCCGAACCGAACCCGAACCGATTGACCCGTTTACCACCTCCGTCTAAGGAGGCGTATGCTCTTGTCAAGAATCTCAAATATTTAATAAATTTTGATTTAATAGTAATATGATCCATGTTAAAATATAAAAGTTTATTAAGTATTTAATCAGTAGGCACGAACTATAAGATGTACATTTTACTGAACTCGACTGATTCATATATTTTTTTTGTAAAAAAATTGGGTTCAGGTCGGGTTAGTTTTGGATTTAGGGTGAAAAATATAGAACTTGAGATTAATACTGTAATTTCTCCTTATATTTTTAGGAACATTTACAATAATACCCCCTCTTTATATATTATTTACAATTAGGTCCTTTAAATTGATTTTTTATAAATTAGGTCGAGTTTAGGTTTAAGGTTCTTATTTTTTATTTGGATCAGACCATATTTTTTAAGGATAAGATCAGGTCGACCAAAATCCCAGACTAGCTCGACTCGTACCCATTCCTAGTCGGATACAAAATGGAGTTATTAAATGTTGTCAAATGAATGTTGTAACATTTACATGATTAGAGGATCTTATTTTATTCTCCCCATTGCCCCATAGTGGCAAACATGAAATGAAGTTCTTTCTTTATCTCAAGTATGCAGTATCCACCTTTTTTCACATCAGATAAAATACTCAATCAATTATTATTTTATTTATATCATGTCTTATTCTATTTATAGTTTGTACAATTTCATCCTAATAATGATTTTGATTTTAACACTAAATTTGTTTATTGAATGATTCAGTGATATATGTTATGTTTTGACAATTAACGGATAGTTGATTACATTAGCTGATAGTTGATTGCATTGTTAATTTGACTAGCGGAATATATTAGTTAATTGTATAAAATGTTTGGTAAAATTAACTGATAGTCGATAGTTGTTTTTTATTTAAACAACTAAAATGACATATACGAACATGATTGTATTCAATGCTTGTTAGGATAGTTTATTAGTTATCAATAATTTATATCTATTAATATTAATTAGATTATGAAAAATATTTTCTTAATATAACATTACTAATCATATTTGAAGGATTTATATATTAATTAGTTTATTATTATATAACTAATTTTAATATAATATAATTAATTATTAAATTTAAATACAAATATAAATGTGTGAGAATAAAAAAAATAAAAAATATTAGTTTAGAAATGTCACAATATAAATACGTGAGAGTGAAGAATTAAAATAGAAAAAGTTAAATTTAGATTATTTAATTTTTTATAATTGTTAAGGGTAAAAGGGTCTTTATAACTCTTATGTCAAAAGTTTTAATATCAAAAAACTCGTATTAGCTCAAAAATACAAATTAACGGATTTGACCGGTTAAACCTCTCATTTTAATTCAAATCGTTGTTTACCAAACAAAGACATAGGCCTTGTTTGGTAAAGAGCGATTTGGGTAAATATTAGAGGTTTGACTAGTCAAAGCCGCTAATATTATTGTTTGGTGAACAGCTGATTAAAGAGCGGATTAAGATGAAACCGCTAATTTTGAAAAAGCTCCTAATATGAGCTTTTTGAGATTAGAGGTTTGATATTAAAGTTGTAAAACTCTTTACCCTTACCAATTACCAAAAATCTCAAAATAACCTAAATTAAATATTTTCTCACCTTATTTATAAGCTAATCCTATTTATTTTTCACTTTATTATCGCATATTTATATGTGTATTTAAATTTATTTATTTATTAAATTATATTAAAATAATTACATAAATAATAAAATTAATATATAAATCATTTGAATATGTTTAGAAAATTTATATTAAAATTAATTTTTCTAAATCTAATTAATATTAATTAGATAAAAAAATATTGATAACTAATAAGCTATTCAAATAAATATTAAATATAATTATGTCTTTATATGTCATTTTGTTTGTTTAAATAATTTAACAACTATCAACTATCAGTTAATTTTACCAAACACTTTTATACAATCAACTAATACAATTTGCTAGTCAAATCAGCTAATGTAATCCGCTCTGAGCTAATTGTAATAGCTAATTGCCAAACAAGGCCATAGTCAACATCAATATTATGTTCAAGAATTTATATTTTCGGAATATATAATGTTTTATCGTAATTAAATAACAGTTGAATATTTGAATCCAAATTTTATTTTTTCAACTAAATTCATTTAAGTTTCATTTAATGGACGATGAGGTTAGTTTTGTTGAGACTAAAAAGAATAATAACAATCAGATCCATTTAGACCATTGACCATATATAAGAAAATTGTCACTTCAATGTTACTACAAAATCTGTAGCAAGCTATTCTTCTGTAGCAAAAAACACCTGTTTGGATTACAATGCCAGTAAATGCTCGTTTTTGAAATGTAAACTCCGGTTTTCCGACAATGTATCAGATTAATTCGAAACGGTTTACAAAAATTCAGGTGAAAATGAAAGATGATGGATCGAGTCCTATGAAGAAAGAACCTTTTGAACCTCAGAAGTGACCTCTTTTGGAGGTTTCTCTGCAGGAAGATTGGCAAGAATACCTTTGCTACCGTAGTAATCGATAACCTGCATGTCGTTAAACGATCGGAATTTGTTTATAAGATCGTCATGCGAAAGGAAAGAAACCAAAAACACGAAACCGAGTAAAAGGAGCTCGAAGGCCATTTATTATCAGTGGATGAATTACAATGACTAAAGAGTCGAGGAATTCTATAGCGTACCGGTTCGGTCTGTCGATGGAAAGCCTCCAGCCTTGATTTGAGAACTGCTGGGGTATCATCTTTTCTTTGGATCAGAGGCTCCCCAGTGACCTTCAATGAAAACAGTTAGAACAGAATGAGTTTAAAGGGTGCAAAAATCCATAACCCGAGACTCTTGCAGTAGATGTATATCACAAAGTACGAACGAATACGGTGATCAAACACGAAATTACTAATATTTACATTTGAAAGTGAGCAGATCTATGCTAATGATTCTTAGCTCCAGTACAGTAAAGGAACAAGCAGAGCATTGAGAGCACATTATCATAACTAGAAACGAAAACCATACAATCTGCAGATCCCTCTAACATATGCGATGAAAATTCTCGAAATTTTAATCAATATGAGCATGGTTTCGATAGAGGTAAAACTAAATATCGCCGAGCATCAATCCGAATAAATAAGGCATAAACAAGAACTCTAACTTCTAAGGACATAGATGATTGTCACAGTTAGGGTCTGTTTGTTTCACTGAAAACTCTTTCCGGAAAATGAATTCTGGAAAATGAATTACAGTTGTTGGAAAACTAATTGCAGAAACCATTTTCCGGTGTTTGGATGATGTTGTACAATTCATTTTACACTGTTTAGTAGAGTTTCCTGAAAATTTCATGAACAATCCACAAACAAGCATCGATAATGATAAAAACAAGTTCCAATCAAAATATGGTTTAATGTTTAGGTTAGAGTTTAGGGTTTAGGGTTTATGATATCATTTATGGTTTATGGTTTAGACCAATATTTAGTGTTTACGGTAGCATTTAAGGATTAGTATTTAAGGTATATATTTAGGTTTAGATTAGTGTTTATGGTTTAGGGTTTATGGTTTATGTTAATGTTTAAGGTTTATGGTTTATGGTGATGGTTAGGGTTAGGGTTTAAAATTTAAGGTTTTATGGTAACATTTAAGGTTTATGGTTTAGTGATTATGGTTTATGGTAGCATTTAGAGTCTATGGTTAGTGTTTAGGGTTATGTCAGTGTTTATGGTTTAGTGTTTAGGTTATCATTTAGAGTTTAAGGTTTATGTTAGTGTTTAGTGTTTAAGCTTTAGTATTTGTGTTAGCATTTAGGGTTTAGGGGTTAATGTTTATAGTTTAGGGTTTATGTTAGTGTTTAAGGTTTAACATTTAAAGTTTATGGTTTATGTTAAGGTTTAGTGTTTAGGTTAGTGTTTAGGTTTTAGGGTTTATTGTTTATATTAGTATTTAGGGATTATGGTTTATGTTGATGTTTATTGTTTATGGTTTAGTGTTTATGTTATTGTTTATTGTTTATGGTTTAGTGTTTATGTTAGCATTTATGTTTTATGGGTTAGTGTTTAGAGTAAGGGTTTATGTTAGTGTTTGGGGTTTAATATATATGGTCTAACATTTAGGGTTTAAGGTTTATGTTAGTGTTTATGTTAGCATTTAATGTTTATGATTTAACATTTAGGGTTTAGGGTTTTGGCTTAGGGTTTAAGGTTTATGATATATCATTTAAGGTTTAGGGTTTTGGCTTAGGGTTTAAGGTTTATGATATATCATTTAAGGTTTAGGGTTTTGGCTTAGGGTTTAAGGTTTATGATATATCATTTAGGGTTTTGTGTTTATGGATCAATGTTTATGGTTTAGTGTTATATTAGTGTTTAAGGTTTAACATTTAGGGTTTAGGGTTTTTAATGTTTAGGGTTTAATATTTATTGTTTAATGTTTGGGGTTTAGGATTTAATGTTTAGTGTTTAATGTTTAGGGTTAAGGTTTTTAATGTTTAGGGTTTGGGGTTTGGTGTTTAGGATTTAGGGTTTGATTTTTATGTTAGTATTTAGGGTTTAAGTTTTAAGGTTTATGGTTTAAGTTAGTATTTGCAGAGAGAATGGGAGGAAGGAAAGCGACTTACCGAAAATCAATGGGTAAGTCATTTTACACTAAAACAGGGTCTGTTTTCCATTGACTGTAATTGGTTTTCCTTTGACTTTTTCATTTTCCATGAACCAAATAGTGGAAAGTTATAAAAACGTTTTCAGGAAAGCCAATTACAGGAAAACAAACAGACCCTTAGTTGAACAATCAGTCAAAGTATTCTCATGTAAAAAAGGAAACCTACATCATCAACACCGGGAACATTGGGAGGTGCGAATTTCGTGTGGTAGGTTCGGCCACTAGAAGGATGAATCCAACGACCGGTGATCCTCTCCTCCAATACGGCATCATCGATCGCGAAGTTCAACACCTTATCGATCTTAGCTCCCTGCTTCTGAAGCATCTCATCAAGCTGTATATCAAAGATAATCAAACATGGTAAGATCAAAACACCCAAAGAGCATCAAAGCCAATATAATGTTCAAAGAGACAAAAAGAACAACACCTTCTGTGCCTGAACCACAGTCCTTGGGAAACCATCTAAAATGAAACCCTTTTGGCATGAGGGTTTCTTCATGGCTTCATCAATAATCCCAACCACCAAATCATCAGACACAAGTTCACCCTAACATCAAACATTTGCAATTAGATGAAAAGTCAAATTCGAAACTCGAAACCCGAAATCCTATTGAGGGGAAAGAAAGGAGTTTACTTTATCCATAGCTTCTTTGGCCTTAATTCCAAGAGGTGTTTTGGCAGCAACAGCAGCTCTTAGCATATCACCAGTGGCTAAATGGCACAAGCAGTACTCATCCTTAATAATGGGTGATTGTGTACCCTTTCCAGATCCAGGGGGGGCTGCATTTCATTGAAATTTCAGACATGAAATAAAAAAGGTGTCAACTTTGAGCTAAATGTGATAAACCCAGATCTTAAAGCAAACAAAAAAGAGGGTCCAGAATCATCATATATTAAAGCACACTGCAATTTTCAGCTGAATGTGAACCAAAAACAAGCAAACAAAAAACCGAGAAACGAACCGATGAGAATGAGGCGTTTATCGGGCTTGGAGGAGCACTTGAAACGGCGGAGTAGTTCGGTCATGATATCAACCGAGGGAACATCTTCCAATGCGACAGCGGAACCCGCCATTTTCTTGCTGAAAATAATATGAAACAAAACCAAACTGAGACAAGAAAGAACACCAAAACAAAACCAAACTGAAAGAGCATATATGAAGACTGGAGAGGGAGGAAGGTAGGTAGGTGGGAACCGGTAGAGATGTCGTGTTTTAGGCTTTCAAATGTTTCGGTAAGAGAACAGGGTTGTTGGGACTTGTTTGTTTTCAAATCTTAGCGTGTAAATTACAGATTTAATTATTCTAGAAAAAAATTCGATTACACAACTCTTTTAGTTTTAATGGTTAGAGATTTATTTTAGGGTTTAAAATTTAGGTATTTAAGTTTTTAAAGCTTAGAATTTAAGGCTAGTTATAGAATTTAGGGTATATAGTTTAGAGTTTATGGTTTAGTTTTTTAGAGTTTAAGGTTAGAATTTTAATATTTAAATTTTATAGTGTAAATATGCATACTTCTGAAGAAGAAAAAAAGACGTGTATTAAAATTTTACCTATTTATTATACTTGAATTTAATTAATTTTTAGTTTTTTTAACAAATTCAAAATTTCATTCTTAATCTAAAGTATCTGGATAAGATAATTAAATTACAAGAACTAAAAAATAATTAAATTTAAAAATAAGAACTACATTATTAATTTGTGTTTAATGTAAGAATTAAAACAATAATTTGACTTAGTAAATGTATAGGTTAAAATTATCAGATTAAATTATATAGACTAAATCTATAACATACACATAATAAAGATGGTAAACTACATTAATAGTCTTTAAAAAAATTAAAGTACAGCCAGGGTTGAGTGCAATGGCAAGTTACATTGTTTTTTCAATAATAGAATTTAAGTTTGAACTTTAGAAATAACATTGTTAGAACAGAAAGCTACAAATTTCGAACATGGACTATAAAATTAACATGTAATAACAAAAAAATTAAAATTTTAAAATATTCTCACTTTAGTCATCAAACTTTTAATTCACTTCCATTATAATTATTTTCGTTAAATGTCGTTAAGAAGTCATGATATGACACGTTAAAGTCTTTTTCCTAAAACAAAATTTTAATCTTCTAAATTTTCATCCACCACAAAAGTCAATTTTTTGATGAACAATGTATCGTCAATCAATCTTAATGGTGAGAAGAATATGTTTTGCCTATAGATTAACATAATTTAGTTTCCAACTGATCTAATGGTTCGAAGTGACATATAAAAAAATTAACTTTTAGTTTCGATTAATATTGAACTGATTGAAAGAAATAGAAGAAAATGAGAGTGGTTTGATAATTTTTCAATAAGAAAAAACACAATCAATGACAAAAACGATGACAAAAGAAGGTGATGGTTCAATAAAAATTAAAAGTAAAAAAAAAAATAAGTCGTCACTCTTAACTATTGATTAATTTGAAACTAAACTATATTAATCTTATGGTTAAATGAAACCTTCTTATTGTTAAAATTAACCGTCAACCAATTCGTTAATTGGAAAATTAAAATTTTATGATAGCTTCAATTCCTAAAATTAAAGTTTTTTGAAAGAATATTTTAACAACAATAATTGCAATGAAAACGAATTAACAATATAGTAAATATAATATAATTTTAAAAGTTTAATAACCAAAGTCAAAGTACCCTAAAGTTCAACAACTTCTACTTTCAGCTGCTACTATGGTAGTTTATCCCAAATTAATAATAAATTTAATTTTTTAAATATTTTAATAATAAATTTAATTTTTTAACCCTGGGTAGTTGGTAGTGGAGAAATTTGGAAAATAAGGAGTTTAATTTTTTAATAGGATAAATTACATAATTCATGACTCAAATTTCTTCTAACTTTTATTTTGGTCACTAAACTTTCAAAAATTTCACTTTGATCACTCAACTTTTAAATTACTTTTATTTAAGTCACTCAATCGTTAAATCACAAACAATATGATAACATAGATTACTTTATTAATATTGTAGATTATGTGGCTTGTTTTATTAATATTTATGCCACGTACGATTTAGATTTAGGGTAAAAAATAAAACCGGTCTCACCCCACCCCACTCGATTCACTCGAAACCAGCATCCACCAAATATAACCAGTTCACTTGAAATTAGCAGTCACCCAAGCCAACCATTTCATCAAAAAAACACATACTGGATTTACAATAGAACACATGAAACAAAACAAAGATCAATAAAATATTACAATAGAACACATGAAACAAAACAAAGATGAATAAAATATTACAAGAACAAGCAAACAAAAGCAAAGGGACTAAAACGATTTAATTTATCAGCACACCAAATTCTCTTGCAATCGTGAAATTCAGAAAAATAGAAAGAAAAGTGAAGCAGATACAGAGTCCAAAGTCTCTCATGTAAAACAAACTTCAGTTGATAAAAGTTAAAAGGCCAAAAAAACCATGGTTGAATTTGTAAGCAAACATGTAAAAATTTGACGACGAAGATGGAATTCAATATTCAACACTAGTGTTAACCACCAAACAAGCTTGGTGTTAACTGATAAGAACCAAACAACAAAGAATCAATCTCTGTAATGAAAAACAATGCTACACATGGATCTTCCATACTAATTTCCTGCCCGAACATCAACTTTGACAAGCGCAAAGCACAGCTCTGAGTTCACCCGAAAAGACCAGAGCTGCACGATGTTGCCTTCCCCAAGTCCGTTACTTTGCACGACCGAGTTCCATGCTTTGGTCATCACGTAGAGTTTGGTTTTCGACATCTCCCACCTATTGAATGTCAGAGTCGTTTCCTTCATCGAAGGGTCCAACAACCGCACTTCCATTGGATTCTTGCCGGCCAATGATTGAGCCTCCGTTTCGGTGAGGAAATCGTGCGTTTTGACTTGGGAAAACGGAACAGAGAATCTACTGGCTGTGGGGTTAACATCAGAGAAAAAAAGAACTTTTTGAATCACCAAAACTAAACCTGAACCGCCCATGTTTTGGAATATGTGGCGTTTGAAATTGTGGGGCAACTCAGGTGTTGCCATTGGGCGGAGGGGTTGCTGCTTCTTGCTTTTCTTCGGCTTTGGTTTCAGTCCATATTCCTCATCTTCTTCTTTCAACTTACGTTTCGGTTTCATCCCCGACTTCTTGATGGATTTGAACCCCACATTTTCTTGCTTGCAAAGTGACCGAGGTCGTCGTGCATTGTACTGAAAACACTTCAAATCGCCATGGTCAGGCAAAGGCTCATGGGTTTTCTGCCATTTCTCTTCCTCAAACTCGGCTATTTGAAGCAAGTAACCAAAACGATCCCAACCAGGCCTGGGATCGATTACGATATGATCAAAATCATCACTGCTCAATTGCCCCATTCTCTTCTTCTCTGTGATCGCAACTCAGAAAGAACAAGTCTTTTGCTTTTAGAAACAAATTGCTTCTGGGTTTTCTCTTGATTTCTGCAACTCAAAGATCAAATTAAGGTTTTTGTTTATCTAGGTAGTGCGTGAGTGTATTATAAAGAAATCCACTTGAGGTTTGAGTAGGAGTTCTTGTTTTAGCGGGAAGACCTGTGATTGAGAAAGGCGGTGGAGGGGCAATTCTGTCTTTAATTTTCAAATGAACGTTAGTGATATCCCAGCTTCCTTGGATTTCAGCCCCGATAAAAGCGGTTAAGGCAATTAGGAGTTATGACCGTTGTATTTACTCATTGTAATATTTCTATATATGTTTTGATGTGAATATTAGATATAATAGTTATTAAGATTTGGTTTTAAAAAGTGGATTTGATCTTTTAATGATCTATTTATTTTAAAACATTATATAAATTTAATAGACTAATGTACTTTAATTTATTTTTTATTTGATCAAGAATCAAAATCGACTTAATTAAATATTTTTTTTCTAATAGACTTAATTAAATATTTTAATAAATTTGATTCAATTTAATTATTTTTTAAAAAAATTCTCACCCTTAGCATTGAGCTTTAGAATATCTGTTATATGTAATATATAGTTACGCATAGATAATACATATTTATAATATATGACAGATTATACTAAGTATAAAATAATAATATACAAACATATGTAATAAATAGCTAGAAATTTTTTAAAAGTTTTTGTAGTTCTTTTAAGAGTATTGTCATTGGCAATGGTTTTATTGCCGTCGTCTCACTTTTTTCTTACTTTTAATTTTTTAGTTTTAAATAAGATTTTTTATTTTGAACTCTTTCTTTTCTCACGTTTTATTGTGTTTGTTCATCTATCTTAGTGACACGGTTTTCGTATGTTTAGTGATATGGTTTTTATCTATCTTTATAGTATTCTGGCGTTCGTATAGCGATCATCACGACACACTCTTTGATTAGGAAAAATTGATGGTTTAATATGATTAGATATTCTTTAGTGGTAGTTTGTTGATGTAATCAAAACCATTAACGAAATAATCTCCAAATTTGATTTCTCTATCTCCACTCATATATCAATATAGTGTCTAGTGGAAAGAGATAAAGAAATTTTCACGATGGTTGTTGAGTTTTCTATAAAAGATGAACGACCTATAAAAGAATATTCAATATTTTTCACGTGATTAGTAAAATTTACTTGTACAAAATAATAAGTGCTTAGTAAAATTTTCACGTGTACAAAATAATAAGTGATTAGTAAAATTTACTTGTACAAAATAACAAGCTTTACAAGGGTATAAAGTAATCTTGATAAGATAAAAATATATTTACTTAAATTATTAAATACAATGATTTACTTGTACAAAATAACAAGTGATTAGTAAAATTTTCACGTGGTAAATTTAATATTTTACAAAATTTAGAAGTAAAAGATCTAAAATTTGAAATAAAAGTGAATTCAAAAAGTGGTATTAGTAAAAGAACGGATGATATTTATTTTAGGAGATACGAGTTCAATCACAATATCTGTAAGGTGTGTGTATTGTCAAATGATTAGAATATCTATGTATAATTCTACATTAGATGACATGTACCACTATTCATATGTACCGCAATATACCATTAACTGTTTTAATTAGTTTTGAAATCTTAGGTATCGAAAGTGTTATTATCCCCTTTAGAATAAAATCTTATTTTTTTTCAAAATCTCTTTTATTTTTAAATTCAAAAAATAATTAAACTTTTATTAATACAATATTTCTTACATTCACTTTAATTTAAGGGTAAAATTTATAAATGACCACTAAACTTTGATCAATTATTCAATTTGGTAACTAAACTTTCAATTGCTTCAATGTTACCATTAAACTTTTAATTTTGTTTCATTTTAGCCACTGATCCATTAACAATTGTTAAAAGAGTGTGTGATTGTTAAAATATTTTGTATAATAACACATTTAAGTCCTCCAAATTTACACATTCAAACAATTTAGTTCTAATTCAAAAGAAATAATAAATTTAACCCTCATTATGTCAATTTGACTGTAACACCCGGGTTTAGGGGTTAGGTGAAAATAATATATTAATATTATTTTGGGCTCGGTCTTATAATTAAAATGATTTCCAAGAATTTCGGGTTTCATTTCCAAATTTAATTAATTTAATTCTAGTTACTATGTTTTTGCAATTTCATCTCAAATAGCCATGGTTTTGGGTGCCCTTGTGAATGATTCATTTCATTAAGGGCAAGATAGTCTTTGTGCCTTTAAATTTTAAACAAACAAAAACCCCAACCCATTCACTATTCACTTTCTTCCTCTTCCAAATTTCCCAACGTGAGATAGAACTCCTCATCCCCAATCTACTATTCCATCCTATTTCTTCTCCGTTTCAGCTCCAAATTGAAAGGTAATGGTAATTTTGAACTCCCCTCACCTTCATCTTCCTAAAAGTACAATTTATTTTAGTTTCCATGAAGATTTTAGAAATGGAGGTTTTGAATGTTTTGACTTAAAAATGAGAACTTTATGTAGTTAAATGGGGTATTTTGATTTAGTATGCTTAGTTATGGTATATAGAGATCAAATGATATAACATATATAAATTTCAAATGATTTGGGGCAATTTTCGGAATTGGGTTTTGAGAGGGTTTTTGGAGGGTTTTAAAGTGGGTTTTGGGGTTGTTTAAGGTTGGTTCTTGAGGGCTGTAGGTGGTATGACATATGAGGATGATTTTGGGTATAATTGAGGCTTGTTTGGGTGCTTGAAATGGAAGAAATCAGTGGGTTATAGAGGCTACTCGAAAATTCTGTTTTGTGACTTTGTTTGGGGTGTTGAATGCTTGTTAATGTTAATCCGGGTTGTTTCCGATGATGTGTTATTGATTCGAACGTTTTGGTTGTGTTTGAGATGATTAGAATCGAGCTTGGGCATCGGTGAAGCATCGGAAGTGAATCCGGAGAGTTGAAGGTTGTGGCTTGCTTGGCCTTGTGCTTGGAAGCTTAGGTGAGTGGATGTTTACTTTAAAGGTTTTAAATTAGTTGGTTCGAGTATGTGGACTAGGTTGGGCTTGGTAGACCCACCTAGAGTTAGGATTAGGGTGGTAGCCTAATCCTAAGCTTGATCTAAGCCTTTGGATGAACTCAATTGTGTGAATGTATATGCCTCGAATGCCATGTGATATGAATGTTTACGTATATTGTTTTATACATGTGAGTTAAGGCATGGGTTGTATTGCTTAAAGCATGCGTGGTGATGGTCTATGGTTGTGTCCATGGTGAGTACGTGCTAAGCACGGAAATGATTGAAATGTGTGTTGTGGAATGAGTAAAATATTGGCACTAGTATACTTAAATACAAATGATCGATCATTAGGATGTTAGTGTGTACACATGAGTCTAAAGTCGCGCGTGGCCTTGGTGGCGTTGAGTCACCAAGGAGGAGTACGGGTACGCCCGGAAATGGTATCTAAATATAGTCGGTGATGAGTGGAATCCCATCGACGGGGCGTGAGGATGAGTGGAATCCCCTCCGCGAGACCGGTGATGAGTGGAATCCCACCGAGGTAATGTGGTTGTTGGATATGAGTTACCAACGAGTCTATCCGCGTATTTGGGTCATAACTAGGTGCCAATGTTGATTGATATATGTAGCAATGTGTTGAGATATATGAGCTGTTTGGATGTTTATATGTGATTGCATGTATGGTAGTATTGAGCTCTTAATTAAGGCATACATGTAATACATTGCTCATGCATTTATACCTTGTGGACCTTGGTAAGTGTAAATGGCTTTGGCTAGATCGTGCTCGGACCCTGCAATGTTGAGGTTTGTTTTTAGAGCTTACCCTCACTAAGCATCGTTGCTTACGCTCTCTTTGTTCAACATTGCAGATCCTTAGTTCGTGGGTTGCTCGGGCAAGAGGAGGGCCTCCAAGTGTGGTTTGGATTGAATTCACCAAGTATGGGTTTAAAATTCTAGACATGTAATGGTTGAGCAATGGGATGTGTAATGTTTTGTGGTTGTTGTTGGTTGATAGGAGCATGTGTAGACTCCTTTATATATATTGCTTTTGCATGGTTGCGTTGCCATGGTGAATGTTATCTTATGTCTGTTTTGCTTGCTTGATATGTTGGCCTATGCTTAGGAGTTTCTACATGTGTTTGAATATTGTTGAATGAATACAGGTTGTGGATTATTGCTTTGGTATTAGATATGTCTAAATATTGTTGAAGCATGCTTGTATGGTTGCTATACCTTATGATGTCTTGCCTTGAAGTTGCTTGGTGTCTTGGGGATGTTTTGGGGCATCCTTGTGCCTCAAAACAGCCCAGAAAAGTCTGCAGACAGGGGGTGTTTCGGAACGGGTCCCCGTGTTCCGAAACGGCCCTGCGTAAATGGCCTGCCGTTTCGAAACGGATGAGGGTCATTCCGGAACGTTTTCGCCACTGGAATTTTGAGAAATTGGCGAGATGAAGCCGTTCCGAAACGGGCCTTTGAAGTTCCGAAACGGTCAAATCTCGTTGACCACGAGTTTTTGACCGTCAAGGTCGTTCCGATACGTGTCACCCCTGTTTCGGAACGGTCACCTAGTGGTTGACCCAGGCCCGTTGACCAGGTCAGGGCGTTTCGGAACACCCTATAGGTGTTTCGAAACGGCCTGCTGGAATGAAGTAAAATGGACTGTTTATGTTGTTTGGTCGGTGAATGATGCGTTGTTTGGTTCTTCCGTTGCTGTGCTTCACATAGGAATTATAATTGCATCTAGATAAGACTAATGTTAAAAGAAATTTTTCCGGGTCGTTAACCGAGGGGAAGCCTTAACGGGTTTCGCTTCGGTTTTCCCCGTGTGGTCCACTCGGACCGGTCATCCGACCAAACAGAGTCGTTTTTGAGATAATTTCAGAAATATGGTACAACAAACAGAGCCGTTTCTGAGATTTTAGTGGCCCAATGGTAAACTAAAAATTTAGGTCTCTAATAATAAATATTAAAAATAAATTTTAAATGTAGGCTCCTAATTATAACAAGTATTAGAACAAATTAGGTCCTTAATAATAAATTTTAAAAATAAATTTTAAAAGTAGGCCCCTAATAACAAGTATTAGAGAAAAAAAAATTAAATTTTAAGAGTATATTCACAAATATTGTGGAAAAAATATGTCCCAATTAGACCCCTAATAACAAATATTAAAAATTTACATTTTAAGAGAATGCCCCTAATAAAAAATATGGGGAATTGAGCCCCTAATTATAAGTATTAGAAAAAATCAGGTCTAATAATAAGTATTGAAAAAGAATTAAGAGTATATCACTAATAATAAATATTGAAAAAAATAAACCCTTAATATAATTATTGAAAAATTGATCGCGTTATCAAATATGTAAAAGTAAATCTTAATATTAAATATTATAAAAAATGAGATCTTGAACAGGCGCCCCTCCTGCCCGTACCCAAGAACGGCACTCACAGCAAACTCAAAATAATTTTGTTCTATCATGAAATCTTGAAAACATTAGTTTCTCTTCTCGTTGTTTTTTCATGTAAATTCATAATATTTCACATTCCATTGTGTTCATTTTGAAAGAGTTTTTACAGGTTTTGTTTTTATAGTAGCTTTGGTTGAACATGCCATCAACTTTTTGTGGTTAAATTAAAAATATGGTCGTATTGAAATAGTGAGTGTTAAATTTATTTTTTATTTTCAATTAAAAGTAAATTGTTTGAATGTGTAAACGTGGAATACTAAATGTGTTATTATATAAAATATTTTAACCGCCACATCACCCTTCTAACAGTTGTTAACGGATCAATGGCCAAACTGAAACAAAACTAAAGTTTAATGTTAACATTGAAGCAATTGAAAGTTTAGTTACCAAATTAAATAATTGATCAAAGTTTAGTAACCATTTGTGAACTTTACGCTTAAATTAAAGTGAATGTAAGAATTATTGTAGTAGTAAAAGTTTAATTATTTTATGAATTAAAACTAAAGAAATCGAAGAAAAATAATATAAAAATTATTTTTTAAAATTTTATTCTAAAAAGGAATAATAACACTTTCGGTGTTCAATATTTAAAAACTAATTAAAACTGTTAATGATATATTACTGTACATATGAATAATGATACATTGCGGTACATAAAATTTATTGTAAAAATATCTAAATATTACCTCCATTTAAATGGATATTTTGACATGAGGCAAACATGCGAAGATTCTACCAGACGATATAAGCTCTAAAGTCAAATAGGTTGTATAAGTGATATAACGAATCTTTGTATAAGTAATCAAAACAATATATATTTAATCTAAATCTAATATTATAATATATGATTCAGGTAGAACCTAACAAATAATAATAATGATAAAAAATATTATTTATCTTAAAAAATGTATTTTATCTTCAGTTATGTTGGGGCCTAAGAAATAATTAAATATTGGATCATCTGTGAAAGCTAAAGATCGTCTAAACTCCATTTCTCCATCTTTCCATAATTCAGCAGCAGAAGAAATAAACTCCATCTCTGTTCCAATTCCAAATGGCCAACTCCGTCGATTCAAACTCTGGATTCTGCTCCAAAACGATGACGTTCCACACCCTCCGACCTCCCCTTCCACTCCCGCCGGATTCCTCCCTCGTTTCACTCACCGACTTCATCTTCTCCATCCTCAACTCATACCCTCCCTCTCCCTCTGCATCCGTCGCCGCCATCGTCGACGCCATCACGAGCCGCCGTATCCTCTACCAAGAACTCATTTCCTGCTTCGAAAATCTAGTCTCCTCTCTCCGCACCCGGTTTAGCCTCTCCAAGGGCGATTGTGCTCTCGTTTTCTCCCCTAACAATGTCTACACTCCGATCCTTTACTTATCTCTCTTATCTCTCGGCTGTTGGAAAAATATACTGCTGCAAAACGAGACGTTAGCACTGACTGTAAAATAATAAAATAATTAAACGAAACCAAACCGTGTCGTGGTATTAACCACTGCCTTAGAAGCGAATTCGCCCCGATGTGTGTAATCGCTACAATGGACGAACGACCCCCTGAGGTTAGCACGGCTCTCCAAATTTCGTACACCCGAAAGATGGAGCGAACTTTGATGGTATTGCTCTTCTCTCAACTCAAAATCAACACTCGTTTATAGGTTTATAAAAACCAAAGAGAGTGTTTCTAAAGCAAACTCTATTGCTTAGGTATATTTCAAATGAGTGAAATTGCCCACTATTTATAGGCTAAATAGTGAGGGCAAAATCGTCATTTCCACATCACAAATTAATTCTATTAATAATAGAATTAAATATCATTATTATAAGTTATATTCATCACAAATTAATTCTATTAATAATAGAATTAAATATCATTATTATATAACTTATATTTTGAGTATTAACAATAATCCCCCACCAATGCGAAAAATATCTTTTGTAGATATGAGAGCATTGAAGTTAAAACATGAGAAAAGCAATAGCGAGATTAGTTGCTTAAGTACTAGTGAACATATCTTGAATTAGTACATAGTGATGATGAGCAATCCCTCTCTTAGACAAGTGAAACTAGTCTCGAACTTTCTAAGATTAGGGTAAACTCATAACACACAACTAACCCCTTCATCCACTGAAGTTCTCGATGTGTCTACAAAGTATACATACAAATGTATATATATATATATAGCCTATTTCCTCAGGATTCTAGTAAGTGTACTAGAAAAACGGCCCAACGTTTTTCATAGAAGGTGGCTAGTCCTTCTCACTTACATAGGTTATTTCATCAAGTTTATCTCAACATAAACCACTCAAATAAGAGCTATGAAATAATTAAGAGCTTTTTCCTTAAGCTCATCCTCTCAAAAAATAGGTGAATTCTTCAAGTTCAATTATAAAATGAACCACCCAAACTCTGGGATAAGAATTCATTAAGAATAAAAACTCAACCTCTTTAATCGGTGAATTCAATAAGTTCTTCTCAATAGAACAACCCAAACTCTTGGGATTGAATTCTTTAAGAGTTTTAAGAAAACTCATCCTTTCTAGCGGTAAGTTCATTCAGTCCCTCGCGATAGGACTTCCCACTCAACACGAGGCAGTCATTCGCGATAGGACTACCCACTCAATACTGGGAAATGAACTTATTAAGATTAGTTTATTCAACCAAAGTCGGTAAATTCATCAAGTCTTTCTCACTAAGACCACCCAAAACCTGGGCTATGAATTTATTAAGAGCAACAATGCTCAACCTGTGCATGTACATTATTCGTCATAGGGATAGGTAATAAGAAATGTACACTATGAGTCTTTCCATGGTTTCGTTTGACCACATTGAACTTAGATAACTAAGTTGGGTATCCATCATGAATTCCTCAACCAATGGGCTTTAAACCCACCCCCTCGACGAATTTAGGACCAGTTTCCAACTTAACCCTTTGGTAAGCGGATTTGCTAGGTTCCTTTTTGACTTCACATACTCTAAAGAGAATACTCCGTTAAGTGTCTCATTGATTCATGTCTTATGTGATTGTGTCTTTTCTTACCATTATAAGCTTGGCTTTTAACCACACATATCGATGCTTGTGAATCACACAACAAGGACACCGAAGGAGTCAGTTTTTCCCATAATGGAATTTCTGCTAACAAATTTCTAAGCTATTCGACTTCTTGCCCAGCTAGGTCAAGAGCAATAAACTCTGACTTCATGGTAGAGCGAGCGATACAAGTCTGCTTAGCAGACTTCCATGAAATCGCTACACCACCTAAGGTAAAGACATACCCACTCGTGGAGCTTACTTCATCATTATCGGTAACTCAGTTGACGTCACAATATCCCTCTAACATTGAAGGAAAGTCAACAAAATCGAGTTTCCAGTCAATAGTACCTTTAAGATACTTATGTAAGTGTCTGAGTGAAATCTAGTGTTCTCCACTAGGATTATGAGTATATCTGTTTAACCTACTTACTGCATAGGCAATATCAGGCCGAGTATAGTTCATTAAGAACATAAGTTTCAAATAATTTTAGCATACTCTTCTTGGGAAACACTACTTCCTTTATTCTTTAAAAAATGGATACTAGAGTCATAAGGATTTGAACATGGATGACATCAAAACTGTCAAATTTCTTTAACACCTTCTTAATATAGTGTGTTTAATTTAAAGAAAATCCTTTTTTTAGTTTCGGTAACTTTTATTCCTAAGATCACATCAACCTCTCCCAAATCAGTCATCTCAAATTTAGTGGACAAGAAAACCAAAACTCAAAATGGTTTTATGAAATTTCTCGTACCACTACTTTGGAGCTTGTTTAAGGCCATAGAGAAACTTTTTAAGTCTACACACTTTGCCTTCCATACCAGGTGTCTCAAAACCTGGTGGTTGCTCCATATAGATCTCCTCATCTAGATCTCCATTCAAAAATGCAATTTTTACATCCATTTGATGTACATGCAACTTATGAATAGATGCGATTGCAAACAAGGCACAAATTGTTGAGATTTTTGTCACGGGAAAGTACGTATCAAAGAAGTTAACACCAAACTTCTAAGTGAACCCTTTGACTACTTGTCTTGCCTTATACTTCTGGATTGACCCATTTAGTTTAAGTTTCTTTCTAAAGACCCATTTATTACTAATAGGTTTAAATCCTCTAGGCAAGTCAACCGACTCTCAAGTGTGATTAGACATTATTGATTCTAGTTCATCATCAATAGTATTTCTCCAAAAACTAGCATCAATTGAACTTATAGCTTCATTATATGTCTTTGGATCCTCATCTAAAAAGAAAGATTGAGCTATATGTTCGGTTATAGAGTCTAAATCACTAATTTCTGTAATAAAGGAAGTTATAAATTTGGTCCGAAGGTAGTTGCTACCCTTTATCTTTTACTTCTTCTATGCTCTAATTCAAACTCTAGAGTTTCCTTGGCAGGAATACTAGAAGAAGCAGGAGTATGACTTTCTCGTTGTGTTCCAATATTTAATCTAGGTTTCTTAAGAGGAAAGGATTCCTCAAAGAACACATCACCCCTAGATTCACAAATTGAGAAGTCATGTAAAGACATAAACCTGTATGCGACACTATTTGTAGCATACCCTATAAATATTGCATCAATGGTTTTAGAACCGATAGTGGTTTTCTTAAAGTCAGACAAACTGACTTTTGCTAGACACCCCCACATTTCTAACATTTTTAAGATAGAAACAAACCCATAAGGGTCTTAAACAACGTGTAAACAAGTACTCAATCATACTAGAGTAAAGTTTTTTTATGAGTTTTAACCATAAAATGATATTTTAACAAACTCAAATCTTGTTTACACATGATTATATCCTCAAGGTTTTGAGAAATATTAATGATTCGTATACATTATTTCAAATGATTATGAAATTACTTTTATATCATTCAAAGAGAATTTTAACTTTCTCCTAATTCGAGAAATTAAGAATATTATGCAAATATTTATGAAGAGTTTACAAATTTTCCTAGCAACAGGAAAAATTATCTCAAGTTTATTACAAGAGATTTCAACACAACTCTTAAGATAGATCATCTTTTTCATTTCCTCTACTTAGGAAAAGAACTCAAAGAGATTTAATTGCTACAACATACTTTTTAGTAGAACTAATGTCTATCATATTCTCATTCATATTATTCAGCATATTAGCCCTGAAGAGACCATCACATATTTTATTTACTATGACTAAATTTGGTATTCTGCTCAAACCAAATTAATCTCAACTCTTATAAACTTATGGTGATTTCTTCAAGTCCATTTAAAATGAACCACTCAGTCTTGGGATAAGAAATCATTTAAGAATAAATAATCAACCTCATTGTCGGTGAATTCAAAATGTCCTTCTCAATAGGATCATTCAAACTTTGAATTCATTAAGAGTTTCTTGAAACTCAACCTTTCTGGCGGTAAGTCCATCTTGTCCTTCTCAATAGGACAACACATTCAAACTTGTGTTATGAACTTATTAAGAATAAGTATTCAACCATATAAACTTAGTGTAGAAGTTAAAAGAGATCTTATTTGTCATAGTATTTTTATAAAAGTTAGCACATTAAAGAACAATGCACCAGGTAGGTTACCATGAAAGAGAGGTGGTGCTCTAGGCACGCTTAAATACCATGTCTTTAATAAAATCAATCCTAGACATGCATTTTAATAATGTTTTCCAATAAGCCATTTATGTATTTTCTCTTTCTTTAATTAAGGTCTCTTAAAAAATTATGCTTGATACTTTTACTCACAATAGTATCTTATTAAGCATACTTAATATAAGGCTCACTACTTAGAATAATCATTCATTCTAGCTTTGATCTTTACACTAGTTTAAAATATGCTTACTAAGCTTACAAACTAGCTTAAAGGCTAAAAATAAAGTCATGTATATAAAAGCATGAATTAATAGACCACAAGTCTAAATAATCTGACCTCATGGGTAGAACCATAATATCATAGTAGACTTGCTTATTCTCACCATGCATGTGATCTTCACTCTTCACAACATGTTGAACCAGAAAGACCCCAAAACCTATCATGATAGTCATAAAAATAAGTTACTAACAACAATAAAAAATTATAATTTTACTGATAGTAACAAGATTCTTATCTTTAAAATTTTGGTTTCTTATCTGCATCGGATTGCTGAAATCAAGCCAAAATTTAACAACTATTTAGTTTGGAGAATTTTCCATTTTAGCTTCACCAGCACCATACTTCTCCAAAAATTGCAATTGTTGTTTACGTCATCCAAATTTCTCGAAAAATGACATCGTCATTTGCATCATGTTTCACCATGATATATTCATACAAAAGAGAAATTATATGTTAATCAAATATCAGTTCACATAAATAACTTCTCAAATCACATGACAATATGAATTTAATACTAACTTGAAGAAAAGAATCGTAATATTCGTTACACAAAATTAAATACATTTCCTTCAATATTAATTAGTATTAATCATGCACTTAATAATAAGTCATGAAACATTCTAAACCACATCTAATTTCCATCGTTTCAAAACATTTTAAAACCAAAATATTTTAAAACAACGGTTTGCATAGCTATTAAATGCATAAACCCATTAAACACACAATAAAGCACATTCAACCTATTAAATGCATGATTTCAAAAAATTAAATGCTTCATCACCTATCGAAACATTTAAAAGCTAATATAATAGGTGTACCATTGAATTTATATACCTTTAATAGGTATTAAACAAATATATAAACACTTAAACATTCATCTTTGAAAACCAAAGATTTATATTGCCAACTATATTTGTTTAAAAATATAATAATCATTAAGAATTTTATGCATTTCAAATGGTTAGATAATCATGAATTCTAAAAGCCTATTATCAATTAATAAAAGCTTGTTCACCGTTTCATAGCCTTTATAATAATGATTAAAACCGTTTGTTTACTAAACTTGAAACCAATCATTATTATCAAGTTTATTGTCATGAACGTTTTATATATAATGCCCAACTTTTAAATAGCATTATACCTTCTAAAACGTTTGAATTACCGATATTAATGCATAAAGAAAAAAGAGTAACAACAACCATCAAATTAAAGCACTTTTAAGATAAAACCTTAACTACTCATTATTTTGGCGTTTGGGTTGCCAATATTAATGCATAAATATTCATTAATCATGAAAGTAATGCATGAATAACTTTAAAAACCAAAAGACAACCAAGACAATTTATAATTTTACTTACTGTCACAAACCTGCAAAATTCTTTCTTTATCCTTGGTAATCGATGTGAAAACATATATTGCCTCATTGCTTACCAGTCTTTATTACTCTTTATGTGGTGTATAGTTGGTTTCTATCACTATACTTGTACTTTCAAGGCCAGAGTAACATATCATATGAACTGGTTTTCTCAACCAATAATAAATCGTAGCATAAATACCTCAACTATTTTGCTCTTGATTTACCATGCTCCTGAGTATTGTGTTTCAAAGACACAATCCCATGTAGCGTCATATCTACCCAACTTAACACAATCCTACGCATCATTTGCAGTATAAGAATTCGCTTCTAAATTGTTGGAAAAATAGACTGCTGCAAAACGAGGCGTTAGCACTGACTGTAAAATAATAAAATAATTAAACGAAACCAAACCGTGTCGTGGTATTAACCACTGCCTTAGAAGCGAATTCGCCCCGATGTGTGTAATCGCTACAATGAACGAACGACCCCCTGAGGTTAGCACGACTCTCCAAATTTCGTACACCCGAAAGATGGAGCGAACTTTGATGGTATTGCTCTTCTCTCAACTCAAAATCAACACTCGTTTATAGGTTTATAAAAACCAAAGAGAGTGTTTCTAAAGCAAACTCTATTGCTTAGGTATATTTCAAATGAGTGAAATTGCCCACTATTTATAGGCTAAATAGTGAGGGCAAAATTGTCATTTCCACATCACAAATTAATTCTATTAATAATAGAATTAAATATCATTATTATATAACTTATATTTTGAGTATTAACAACATCGGCGTCGTCGTCTCTCCCGTCAATCCAGCCTCCACAGTTCCCGAGATCCATCACTATATCCGGCTTTCAAAGCCGGTGATCGCTTTCGCCTCATCGGATTCAGCTCACAAGCTACCTTCGCTTAAACACGGGATCGTTAGTATAGACTCCGTTGAATTCGAATCGTTAATGGAAACTCAAAGCGAAAGAAATGAACAAGAATGAATCAAAGTTAACCAGTCAGATGTCGCCACGATTCTCTACTCGTCCGGCACGACCGGTCCGGTTAAAGGAGTCGCATTAACACACCGTAACCTGATGGCCAGTATCACCGGATGAATGCGTCCGGTGAGGACGATCCCCTTGGTTACTTACTGTATAGTTCCATTATTTCACGCTTACGGGCTATTATTGAGCCTGAGGATCGTGGCTTCGGGGGACTGTTTAGTGATAACGGGAGGAAATCAGACGTTTGATATGAGAAGAATGTACAGTGTCATCGAAGAGTACAGGGTTAGCCACTTGGCGGTGGCTCCACCTTTGATTGTATCGATGGGGAGGGATGCCGAGATAATGGATGGCTATGATTTGAGCTCGCTTCAAGTTCTCATCTCCGATGGAGCTCATTTGAGTAAAAGTACGTTCGACAGGTTTAAAAAACGGTTGCCCAAAGTCCAGCTGGCGCAGGTAAAACTCTTAATTACTTGATTAAACTGCTATGCTAAATTGCTAATCCATTAATCATTTTCTTTTTTCCATTTGAAGTCATATGGGTTTACTGAAACAACGGGTCGGATCTTTGGCACGCTAGGTCCCGATGAAACCCGAACAGAAGGAGCGACGGGGAAGCTGATGGCAAATTGTGAAGCCAAAATCGTGGATCTTGAAACCGGTGCCGCTTTGCCTCCTTTGAAACCCGGGGAGCTTTGGGTTCGAGGGGATTTTGATTGTTAATGATGCTTTAGATGTCATTGTCTATTTTGATATTGTGAGATATGATTTGACTTTGTATGTGTATACATTGATATGTGTGATGATGAATATGTGTAATAATTGATGGATGTGTGAAGTGGTTTAAAGGTAATTGACACTAATTAACTTACCGGGTGTAAATGATCGATCATTAGGGTTAGTGTGCACACGTTTGAGTCAAATTCGTGCGTGGCCTTGATGGCGTTGGGTCATCAAGGAGGAGTACGGTGATGTAATATTTCACCGAAAATTATTTATATTATACGTGATGATGAGTGGAATCCCATCCGTAGGGCATGTGGTGATGAGTGGAATCTCACCCATGCAAGGTCCGGTGATGAGTGTAATCCCACCGAGGTAATGTTGTTGTTGAGAGTAAATCCGCACATCCGAGTAAACTAATAGTGACCAATGTACTTGCTCTTATGATTATAATGTTGTGATATTTAGTTTATATTGTTGAGCTTAATATGATGTAAGATGCCATATTTATGACTCTTGAAATACTAGCTAGGATGCTATGTTGATGCCCATGTATGTTGTGTGTGATGTTAAAGATTGCATGCTTGGTCCCTGCATTGTTGTTATTTTTTATTATAGAGCATCATCACTAAGCTTCTAGCTTACGCTCTCATTTTCAACAATGCAAATCATTAGCGTGGTGTTAGCAAGGAGCAAGGTGAAGGGGCATTTCAAGCTTTGTAGTTGCTCAAGTATGACTTAGTAATTAAAGTAGTAGTTTAGCAATAGGGCTACTATGTTTTTGTATGAGCGTTGTATGACTCATAAATGTTATTGGTGTTTATGTTTTGGCTTGGATTTGTAAACCGTTGAATGCTTGTATGGGACGGTTATGCCTTTGGATGTTTTAAGTTGCTTTTGGTTGGCATGTAAACCTTTATGTGATGACTTGTGCCATTTGGCCCTTTTGAGTTCTTAAGCGTGCCCATTTATGCAATATTTACCCCTTTGTGTGAATGTCATGTATGAATGCCTTGTTAATCATCTGGATTGCTCTATATGCTAATTCTTGGTTGTTGTATGTTGCATGAATGTTTGAATGAGCTTAGGGAAGTCCCAAAATGCATTTAGAGTTGAGTATTGTATGATTTTTGTTGAATTTGAAGACTTGCAGCGCAGGGCGTATCGATACACCTAAGAGCCGTATTGATACGCCTAAGGGTCGTATCGATACGGTCTTGCCTGCATGACTCAGTTTTGGCTTGCCCTATCGATACACAGAGGTGTATCGATACGCTCTTTGCTCACTGAAATTCTGAGAATTTGGTGAGTGATTGGCGTATCGGTACGGGGTTGAGGCGTATCGGTACGGTCGTATCTCGTTAACCACGAGATATTGACCGAGAGGGGCGTATCGATATGCTCCAGGGCTGTATCGATACGGTCTTCCTTGAGTTGACTGCAAGGGTTGACTTAGTCCAGGCGTATCGATACCCTTGCTTGGTGTATCGATACGGCCTGCCTTGTAAGTGTAAAATGGATTGTTTGAGGTGTGGGTTGAGGTTCGAATGTGCTTCTTTCTTGATGTTTTCCGCTGACGTGATCACTTAGGAATTAATATGCCTTTAGACAAGATTAAAATAAAAGGAATTTTCTAGGGTTGCTAACCGAGGGGAACCTTAACAGGTTTCGCTTCGGTTTTCCCCGTGTAGTCTACTCGGACCGGTCATCCGGCCAGACCAAGACGAGGGGGTTATAAACTATATATCGTGTAACACCTGGGTTTTGAGGTCGGGTGAAAATAATATTTTAATATTATTCAGGTTCGGTTTTATGATTTAAATAAATTAAATAATGGTTCGGGTTTTTTTTGCAAATAAAACAAAGGTGTTGTACCCAATTTTTAAACCAAGCCCAATAGCCATTCATTAATGGCATTTGTGTAAATATCAAATAAAACCCATTTTTATTACCTTATAATTCAAATAAACCCAAAAACCCCATCATCTTCTTCTTCTTCAAAATTTCAAACGACAAAACCTCCCCCTCCATTGGAACCACTATTCCATCACCATTCTTCCTCATCCTTGGTGATTTTCGAAAGGTAAACATATATTCGACTTGTCCTCTCTTTCCACTACATGCTTGTACTCTTAGACTTCATTAAAACCCATGATTTTGCATTTTGGTGTTTTGAAAGTTTAGACTAAAAATGTCATCTTTGTTGTCTTAAACTAAAGCTTTTGATTTATTAATGTTATATGAGTTGTTTACTATCTATAAGGTTCAACATATCTGATTTTTACATGGTTTTATGGTGTTTCCCGAAATCGGGTTTTAGGGAGGTTTTAGAGTGTTGAAATGTTGAATTTTGGGGGTGTTTTGTGTGAGAAATTGTGGGTTGGTGGTTAGGCTATGTATAAGGGTTGTTTTGGAAGCTATTAGGTGTGTTAAAAGAGTTGGAATCATCGGTTTTGGAAGGTGCTAAAGGGCTGCTCGGGAATGGCTTTTTGGGGGTTGTTCTTGGCTCGAAAAACATGTGTTTTGTGCTTGGGTTGTATTCCGGGTTTGTTACATTGTTTTGTGGACTGATTTGAAGTTAATTTGCTTGTGTTGGGGTGATTAGAAGCAAGGATTTGTATTGGTAAAGCTTTGGGATCGAATGCGAAAGTGAGGAGGCTTGAGTCGGCTTTGTTTGGCTTGCTTAAGGAAGTAAGGTGAGTGGTTAATGTTTTAATTTGATTTTCAAAAGTTGGTTCATGCATGTGGATGTGGAAATGTTTTCAAGAATTGTTTTGGTTCAAAGGTGATTTTGAAAGTGGTTTAGATTTTGGCTTGAAAGTAATTTAAACTCAAGGAGTAAATTGATGTGAAATGCCTCTTTAAATTTCCCATTTTATCATTGTTTTTCATTGCTTGAAATGATATTTTTGTTATAAATGAGATTCCAATACTTTGGGAGGAAGCATGTTGCTATTTATTGAATCGTTGATTATGTATGATGATAATAATGGTGTTGTTGATATGCCTTGCAAGATGTGTGTAAGTTGGTGCAGGTTGTGCACGAAAATGGTGAGTAAGACCATTTGTGATTGGTAAGATTGTAAGTAGTAAGTGATGCCTAATTGTGGAAATTGTTACAACTTGTTTGGTTGTGCATGATATAGTGAGTACATGTCGCATGATAGTGATTGTAAATCGTGTTGCATGGTTGGTGTCGAACTTCACGTGATGGTTGTCGTTGCTCCGGTGATGTGTAGTCCCGCCGGTAGCGAGTGGTATAAGACTTAGGTGATGTGTAGTCCCACCGGTAGTGACTAGTAGAAGAGTATTTTGATGTGTAGTCCCATTGGAAAACTACTAGTCGAAACGGTGATGTGTAGTCCCACCGTGTTTGTTTTGGTTATGCTTGTGCATGCCATGTATTGTTCATGTTGTATCTTACTATATCATTCCTTTTTATGGTTTTACTTTAATTTAGGATCATGCCTTTATGCATACCATGAAGTGTGATGCCATGATAAATGCCTATATTGTTTACCATTCGTTGAACTTGTATGTTAGTAGAAGGATTAGGTCGTTGGATGACTTGTATGTGTTGGTCTTTACTTTTAATGAAAGCTTTGAACCCTGCATTGTCGTAGCTATGTTTTAGAGCTCCGCTCACTAAGCTTTATGCTTACGCTCTCCTTTTTTCTGACAATGCATATCTTTAGCTTGGAGTTAGCATGGAGCAAGAAAAGGGCGTCCAAGCGTGTGGTAATTGCTCAAGTATGATTTATTAAATAATGTAGTAGTCTAGCAATGGGAAATGCTACGTGTTTTAGGAGCTTGTATCTAGACTCTTTTGTGTTGGCTTTATGTTGTTAATGCCTTATGTTGATGTTTTGGATTGATTACGGGTTGTAATGCATGAATGCTATGATGAATGTTTGTGTATGGTGGCATGCCTCTAGACGTTTAGGTTGCCTTGTTAGTGATGTAAACCTCCTATATATTGACTTGTGCCATTTTGGCCTTTTGAGCCTATATGTATGCCCTTAAATGCTTAATTTGCTCTTTTGTTGGAATGCCATGAATGGATGCCTTGCTTGTGGATTGGATGCTTCCCTTGGTTGTAGAATGTTGCTTAAAAGTTTGTGTGTGGCTTAGGGAGTCCCTTTATGCATCTAGAGTTAGAGTCTTGAGAGTTCTTGCTGATTTTGGAGCATTGCAAAGCAGGGCGTATCGATACGCCTAAGGGCCGTATCGATACGGTCTTGCCTGTAAAGCTTAGTTTTGCCTGGGCGTATCGATACACGGGGGCGTATCGATACGGTTTTTGGTCACTGGAATTCTGAGAAATTGGGGAGTTTTTGGCGTATCGATACGGTGCTGGGGCGTATCGGTACGGGTTTATCTCGTTGACCACGAACTGTTGACTGAAGAAGGCCTATCGATACGCTCAAGGAATGTATCGATACGGTCTTCTTCGAGTTGACTCTTTGGGTTGACCTGGTCAGGGCGTATCGATACCCCTAGTTAAGGTACCAATACGGTTTGCCCTGTAAGCTTAAAAATGGACTAGTATGTATGGTCGGGGTTCGAATGTGATCTTTCTTTGGATGCTTTCCGCTGTTGTGAATCACTTAGGACTTAATGTTCCTCTAGACAAGATTAAATTAAAAAGAAAAAAATAGGGTTGCTAACCGAAGGAACCTTAACGGGTTTCACTCAGTTTTCCCCGTGTGGCTCACTCGGATCGGTCATCCGGCCAGACCGTGACGAGGGGATTACATTTAGTGGTATCAGAGCCTGAGGTTTTCGAGACCTCGAGTAGGTAAGTGAGGTAAGTTTGATGTGTTATGTTGTTGTTATGTCTCAGTGAATGTTTTGCCACGTATGCTTGATGTTTGCTTGTTAGTACGGTGTTGAAAGCATGTGCTAGCATGATGTTTGTGTTAAAGCGTAGTGTCGAGTTCCCATTGCTACTATTACTTATTTGAAATGATTTTTTTTTGTAAAGGGATATACTTGAGCACCTTGGACCCTTGCTCTTGCTAACCCTAAATATTCTTGCTTGTATGTTTTGTTTATTGTTGTATTGTTGTCATTGGTAAGTTGAAGCCGAGACGTGGGCCTAGAGCTGGTAATCGTGAATTTGAGGTTTTAGAGGGTGTGAATGATGAGATAGTTCATCGTTTTAGTTCAGGGCAGTATGACCGTACCAGAGTTGGAGTTCAGTTTGTTTGTTTGGGTCAACAGGCACATGAATTGGTTTTTGTTGAGGGAGAACAATGTGACCGATCTTGACATGAGATGGTAAGAGAAGTGATGAACTAAGAGTTGGCTTCAGAATGATGTCAATGTTGTAGCAAGTAATTCCTCGATGCAGTTATTGGGCTTGTTTTTCTGATTAATTCTGGATCTACGCGTCTGTGTATTTGGAGTGAGCATGCGAAGTTGTTGAATCTACCTTTTGAGGTACTAGAGGTAGGTGTTGGTGTTGCTAGCTCCTTCGGGGATACAGTCGTGGTCAGAAAGACGTACAAGGGGTGTCCGTTGATGGTTCAATGGCACGTGTTTTCAGTTGATGCGATGAAATTGCTTTTTGCGGTTTTGATATGAAACCATGCATGGATTAGCTTGTAGAACATAGAGTTAGGGTAGACTTTGAGACGATGAGAGATTTCTTAAAGCTTACGGATGACTATGAGATTGTGGTGGTAGGTGGGAATGTGGATTTTGTATCGAATGTTGATCCGGATTTAGAGGTCAAAGATTGATTGAGTTAGTTGACAGGCTTGCCTAGCAAATGTGATGGATTAGATTTTTTTTGAATGAGGATTAGACCGCAGACTGTTAGAATATGTTGTATTTTCCTAAAATTGTTGGCAAGAATTACATGGTTTGTCCCTTGTTAGGGAAGAAGAGTTTGTTATTGATACCGTCTCCGAGTTTGCTCATGTTTTGTTTGCTCTGTATCTTATGATTCCCGACAAAATTGAGAGTGTTGAAGAATCAACTTCGAGATTTGTTAGACCTTAGAATCATTATGCCTAGTACATCATCTTAGAGTATGACAGTGCAATTTGTAAAGAAGAGTGATGACAATACGAGAATGTGTTTAGATTTCAGGAAGTTGAAACAGTTGACGGTGAACAATTAGTGTCCTTTTTTCCGAGCATCAATGGTTTGTTGATCCTTTGAGGAGTGCTTCAGTCTTTTCGAAGATTAGTTTGAGATATGTTTACTACCAGTTGAAAGTGAAGAAAGTTGAAGTACCGAAGACAGCCTTCGGGCAAGATGTGATCACTTTGAGTTCTGAGTTGTGTCGCTTTGTTTGACTAGTGTATTAATTACCTTCATAGAGATGTTGAGCAGAATAATTCCCGAGTTCCTTGATCAGTTGTAGTAGTTCTCATAGATGACACATGGGTATATTCACGTACCGAAGAAGGCTATGACAAGCTTTGAAGTTAGTGTGATAGATCCTTTTAGAGATTCAGTTGTATGCCAAGTTGAGCAAGTGTGAACTCCAAGTTAATGAAGATGTCCTCCTAGGACATGTAGATTAGCCGAGCGTATTAGAGTAAATCCTAAGTAGGCAGAAGAAAATGTGAGTTGGAAGAAATTGAAGACTGTGACAGATATCTATAGTTCCTAGGTCTAGCATTGTTACTTTCAGAGAATTGTAAATAGTCGTTTGAAGATATCAGCTCATTTGACAGATTGCTACCGAAGAATATTCATTTGTGTGGTCAGATGCGAGACAATGAGCCCTTGAGAAACCGAAAGAAACTTCAAAGAGAAGTTTTGACCTTGATTCAGCCTACATTAGAGAAAGAGTTTGTGAACCATGATGATGCGTTACATGTAGAGTTAGGTTGTGTGCTTATGCAAGACAGAAGATTGTAGCTTATTCATCAAGATAGTTGAAAGACCGAGAGAAGAGTTATCTGATATGAGACATAGAGTTAGTTACAGTTGTATTTGCTTCGAAGACTTAGAGGCAAAGCTGTATAGTAAGAAATGCACAGTGTATATGTACATATCATCAGAACTTGAAATATTAGACGACTTAGGAAGGGTTTAAACTTGAACATCATAAGTTGTTACAATTGCTTGAAGACCGTAATCTTGAGATTGAGTAGCATCCGAAGATGATCAACATAGTAACCAATGCTTCAAGTTGTATTTGTTGTTAGATTAATAGTTGAGTTGGGGGATGTAATTTCCGGATTCAGTTTACCAAATGATAGTAATCTTGTGGCCAAGTTACATGTTAAACCTATATTGAGTTAGAATGCTTGAAGAGAAACAGTTGCAAGACAGGTTCTTGGCACCTCACGTGCAAGACATAGTGGAAGAAAGACCGTCAGAATACAGTTTCAGATATGATAGAGTTTGTATTTTAGAGACAGAATAGTTGTACCTGTAGACATAGTGTTTTGAGACGTATTGTGTTGGCCGAATCATACAGCAGTTCATTTGTATTGCATCTGAGTTGTATGAAGACTTACTGTGGGTTGAAGATGAGTACTTCTGGATTGAGTTGATGAATAATGTGGTTCAGTATGAGAGTAAGTGTGTAAATTGCCAGCGTGTTAAGACCGAGCATCAGTTTTCTTCTAGTTTGTTACATCCGTGGGAGATTCGTATTGGAAGTGAGTAATAGATTCGAGAGATCTTGTGTCTGATTCGCCTTCGATTTACTCAGTGAGAGCTTATTTGAGTAATCAATGTTAGTTGCTGTAACATCCCAAAAATTAGCCTAGAAGAATTAGGGGTTTAACTTAATAATTAAGTGTTTATTAGATTAATTTCTTAGACATTCCAATCGAAATAGGTTCATTAGTGACCAAATTGAATTTTGAGGAATGGTTCAAAAAGGGAATTCAGGTAATTGAACTAGTGATCAAACCGAATAAAAGGAAAAAGGGAAGAGTTGCATGCTAAGTTTAATTTTCTGATTTGTGCCCTTGTTTAAGAGATAAAAAAAAATGACATAATTAAGGTATATTGGAGACATAGTGGTTGAGACTTTGACAATGTGTCAATTCTCATTAATATGTCCCCTCCCCTCAACCGGTTACCCCAAACCATCTTGGCTAAGAAACCAACATTTTCACACACACTCAAACATCAAATAGAAATTGAGAGAGGGCTGAGAATCGGTGAAGAAGAAGAAGCTTGCATGGTGGGGTAAATCATTTAGAAAAATCAAGAGAAAATCAATTGTAAGTGGATCATCTTCTTCTCAATCCGGTTATAGTCTTGATTTAGTAAATCATGTGTTGTAATGAGGTTAGAAAATTATAAACATGATGTTCTTGAGTGTGATTTCTGGAAATTTTTAAGATTCATAAGAATCATAAGAGATTAAGAGTCACAAAGGATTAAAGGCATGCATGTAAGGTATGTGACAGATTTGGTAGATTACACGACATGCATCTTTGAAAAACTATAGGAAATTCTATGATAAGAGTTTGAGTCTGAAATTTTGATATGATTCACTTTAATAAGTCTAGAATCATGGAAAAATGATAAATCAAGGTCTTAGAGGCTGTGTTAAAATCTGGAAAGGGTAAATGTGTTAACATGCAAAACTGTCCAGCCTTAATTCGAGCTGGACAGTGAACTTTACAAATTCATAGAAATTAATCTACTAGGTGGTTCGATCTGAATTTTTGATACGATAAAATTGGATGTGTAATCTGAAATTAGAAACAAACGGCACCTGATTTGGAGTTGTATACAAGGAGAACGAAGAGTGTCAAGTTAGGTGGTCAGAAATGAACAAAAATTGGAAAAATGGGAAAATTGGATTTGGAATCGGAAAAATTGGCCAATTGAAGCTTAATAAGTATTATTAAGTCGAGTCTTATGTTTAAGGATATGAAATCTAGTAAAATTGAAGGTCAATTTGAAGGTTTTAAGAGTTAATTGAAAGAATTAGAATATTTAGGAATTAGTCGAATTGGATTAAAATAATTTAGGGACTGTTTCGATTAAATTGAGAAATTCAGTCTTAAATTGCATGAAATGCATTCTGAAAATGTGTTATTTGTTTGTATTGAGTGTCCTAGATCTTAGAAGTGAAAGGGTAGAAGAAGAGGCTACTCCGGGATCGACTACGGATCGGGCGAAAGGCGTACGAATTACGAACTAGCTCGGCGAATTGTGAGTGAAACGAACCTTAGAGTTGGAATTAGAGTTCCAACTACTTATTCTGATTTTTGATTATGATAAGCATGAAATTGACTAATTAAATATTCGATTTTAGTAAGGGAAGAAGGAAATAATGGAAATTGGATTTTGGTGCTATGTTATGTGATTTTGAAATGTATGAGATTAAATTGACTTGGTATTTGATATGATTGACTTTGGAATTGATCATCTGCCTATTGTGCTGCTTATATGAATTTAGAAATTCTGATCTTGGTTGCTATGATGTTTAAGTATGTGTGGATACCATGACATTGAGTTATGAATTATGATTATATGATGACTATCCCAAGTATGATTAAGTTTGATGTGTTCAATTGTGTATTGAGCTATGTAATGTAAATCTGATTTATGTGATATGAGCATGGGATTACATGCGAATTGATTTGAAGTATGCAATTTGAGCATGTATAATTGCCATATGATCGTGCGTATCAATATGTCATTTGGAATTGAATTATAAGTGATTAATCGAAAGGATTAATTGAGATCTTCTGAAATCCAATTGATTTTGTATCTGACTAAATTAAAGATTTAAATGCAAAGCCTTTGGTGTGTACAGTCTGTTTAGGTAGTACGGCTAGCCTAGAGTCTCAGCTCAATAAGAAAATCGGTACGTTAGTGTACTCGATATTGTGGTACGTAAGTGTACCTACTTGTTTAATGTCTGCGGACATTATAATATGTAATATGTGACACGAATTGGTACGTGGTACCTTAACATGGTGAATTTGATTCACAACCTCTGTTATATGTGACTTGCTTACCTATCAAACTATACTATCCAAGGCATTGCAAATCGATAAATTGATCGATTAAAGAATTGAAATCTGAAATTTGAAGGAAATTAATGAAATTAATTATAGAAGCATTCGAATGACATGCTAAATTTGGTGATTTTGTGATGCTTGATATGCTATGAACTTTGATTTGTGATAATATGATACTTAGAAGTTAAATTAGGTTTCATGGCTTGTATGTGTTTATGACTTATGAAAAATGTATTTTGTGGCATGTGTTCGAATGGAAACTACTTGAATTCCTTGCATACATGATCGAATGATTGATATATGATATGGATTATGATGTGGTCTATTTTACTTAGTTCATTCGATGGAAATTACTTGAATCCTTTGTATATATGTTCGAATGGTTGATGCTTGATTATTGATAATGTTGCTGCTTATCTTGATTGACTCATTCGAACGAATTAATGTGCAAAGAGAAACTAAAATTGTTTGATCACTATGTTAATTGGAAACCGGATAGAATAGGGTTTCCTCACTAAGTACAAAATGTACTTACCACTCGAACCCTCCTGCCTTCCCCTAAATTTCAGGTCCTAACATCGTCAACCTCAACCCGAGACTTTACCATACGCAATTTAAGTATGATATTCCCTATCTTTGTCATACTCATGGTGGGTGGCTTAGCGTTTGGCATGTTAGTGCAGTTCGGTTTGTTGTTCTTGTTTATGAACTACTATTTCGGTTCTATATAGACTTTAATATGTTTCCCTATATTTTGTTATGTAAGTAACGGGGTAGATATGGGGGTATAGATAGCCCGTATATATGTCAGGGCTCGATTCTTTTTGTTGATAGTCACGTTTTGTATAGGCAACCATTAGGTTAGCCATTTGATACCCCGGTTATTTTGTAAAGGGAAACTAAATACTATGGATTGTATGAACTGATTATGATGCTTAAATTATATATAAGTATGAAGTATGTTTCGGTTATGTATGATTGGTATGGTATGTATGCTATTCGAATGGTTGATTGAGAGAATTAGAAATTATAAATCGTATAAATCGAATGGAATTGACTATGTGTTATTCGAATGAAAGAGAACTTAAAAATGGTTATAATTGAATAGAATAGCATTGTAACATAGTTGGTTAATTTAATCGAATTGGACTTATATGTATATGACATTCAATTCGACAAGATATGTATGGTTTAATTTAAGTTAGTTGTAGTTTTTGATCTTGGAAATGAAAAGTAAATATATTAAAATGGATTATAGATTTTGGATGTTTGCCGAATGGTATAGGCTAGTTAGAAATGAGTATAAGGTATGTCTATGATTGAGAATGATTGTGTATGTATTCGAAGTGTTTTTTAAAAAAAATGCTACACGAATTTGTTAATCCTTCCGCTGTGTTAATACGAATTCTGTTTAAGTTAATATAACGCTCCTTGCCCCTAATCCGGGTGAGGGGTGTTATATAAAGTGGTATCAGAGCTTTTTAGGTTAAGTCCTAAAAATATTAATCGAGTCTGCATACATCTGCATCATTTAGGTTTGCCACCCATGTATTGTATGACAAGATATCTGTTACTGAGCTTTCTGACCTTCTGTGTTTAACTGAATGATAGAATATGACGGACCCAAAGAATGGGAGCTCGCACGAATCTTCTAGCGAAGGTGAAAGTGTGAGATTGGGTGACCATTCTCCTACTCGAGCTGAAACTCCGAGAAAGGAGAGAAACAAAGAGCCTGCTCAGACTTCCGAGCAAATTGCTAAAAAGCCTGCTCAAGTCACTGAACCCGTTCAGAACATTGAGCAACCTGATAAAGAACATGTTCAGAACACCGAACAACCTCCACCTGAGAATCCTATGGTTCAGTCTGCTCAAAGAGAGTGTCTCCTCAGCATGAAGGAGATGTTCAATCAACTTCTGACAAATCTGAAACATGAACAACCTGCTGTTTCTGTCCCTCCTGCACCTGGCAGAGCTCCGATAGATAAGCTTTCTCAGCATCGAGCTTATACTTTCACTGGTGCTAATGAAGAAAGACCAGAAGATGCAGAGTACTGGCTTGAAAACACCACTAAGGTGGTAACCAGACAATTACAGTGCTCCGATGACCATAAATTGGAGTGTGTTGTAGCCCTGTTAGATGACGAAGCTATGAATTGGTGGGAAACCACTACTCTTACTGTTCCGACTGAACTGGTGACATGGGAATTCTTCCTCGAAGAGTTCAAGAAGAAGTACATCAGTGAACAGTACTTAGCTGAAAGAAGAAAGAAGTTCTTGCACCTTAAACAAGCTAATCGCCCAATTGAGCAGTACGTTGCAGACTTCTGCAAGTATTGCAGATACGGTGCAGAGTACATCAAAACTGAAGCTGATAAATGCCGAATGTTCATTGAAGGCATGAATGATGAATTGAGTCCAGTCTTTACTGCTTTGGGCATCAATGATTTCCAAAATCTTGTTAATCGGGCTATTGCAACCGAAGCCAGAATGAAAGCTGCGGAAAAGCGAAAATGGGGCAATAAGCCTGACAAAAAGTAGAAACGAGAAGACAAGTCTCAGTGGCAGTTCAAGAAGCCCAAGTTTCAGAAAGAAGGGTCTTCTAATTTCACTTCTGCTCCGAGGAGCAATTATACTTCTAAACCAGCTACAGTGATCAGATCCTCAGTACCTACTATGTCTGTTAATAGTACGGGAAATTCTGAAAAGATGTCTCCTTGCAAGTTCTGTCAGAAACCACATCGAGGTCAATGCAGACCTCAAGCAAATCTCTGCTATGCTTGTGGTGGTGATGATCACTACATCAAAGACTGTCCTCAAAAGCTTGGACCTATGCCAGCTCGTAACACTGTTGTTCCTAGTCCGACATCCTCTAATCGGAATAGGAATGCCAAGTCAGCCCAGCCGAGTTATCAGAAGAAAGGCAAGGGTACTCATTCCAATGCCACTACCCATCAGGAATCTCGAGCACCTACTAGAATTTACCACATTCGTGGTAGAGATGATGAAGAGTCTCCTGAAGTGATTGCAGGTACTGTTGAGCTAAACTCACATCCTGTTTATGCTTTAATAGATTCGGGATCCACTCATTCATTCACATGTCTATCTGTTGTAAAAAGGTTGAATTTAGAACCTGAAAATGTGAAAACAAGTCTGATAGTCTCAAACCCTTTAGGAGGAACTTCGAATATAAACCTAATATGTAGAAACTGTTCATTGCATATTAGCAATCTGCCATTTCTTATTGATCTCTACATATTACCCTCCTGTGAGTTTGATCTAATTCTGGGTTTAGATTGGTTAAGTAAGCATGAGGCTTGGGTAGATTGTCAAAATAAAAGATTGTATCTTCAGGGTTTAGGAAAAGAATCCATACTCCTAATTGATAAGAAGCCCACTTCCATTTTTGCATCCATGGTCTTACGAGATCAAATTGAATTTGGAATGTCTGAAATGCCTGTTGTTTCTGAATTCATTGATGTATTTCCCGAGGAACTACCTGGTCTCCCTCCGACTAGAGAAGTTGAATTTGGGATTGAAGTACAGCCTGCCTCAAATCTGGTGTCTATCACTCCGTACCGGATGGCACCTCTTGAATTAAAAGAATTGCAAAAGCAACTTCAAGAACTTCAGGACAAGGGTTTTATTCGACCCAGCACTTCTCCCTGGGGTGTACCTGTTCTCTTTGTAAAGAAGAAAGATGGAGCAATGCGTCTTTGCATTGATTACCGTCAATTGAACAAGATTACAATCAAGAACCGATATCCGCTCCCAAGAATAGAAGATCTGTTTGATCAACTTAGGGATGCTTCGGTATTCTCAAAGATCGATCTACGATCTGGGTACTATCAAATGAGGGTCAAAGAGGAAGATGTGTCCAAGACAGCCTTCCGAACTCGTTATGGCCACTATGAATTTCTGGTAATGCCTTTCGGATTGACAAATGCTCCAGCAGCATTCATGGATCTCATGAACAGAGTGTTCAAACCTTATCTTGATAAATTTGTCGTCGTCTTCATTGATGACATTTTGATCTATTCTCGCAACAAAGAAGAACATGCTGATCATCTCCGCATTGTCTTGCAAACTCTCCGGGAACGCCAGTTATTCGCAAAATTCTCCAAGTGCGAGTTCTGGTTATCGGAAGTATCTTTTCTTGGTCATGTAATTTCTGCAGAAGGAATTAAAGTTGATCCGAAGAAAATTCAGTCAATCATGGATTGGCGACCCCCCAGAAATGTCAGTGAAATACGAAGTTTCCTTGGTCTTGCTGGTTATTACAGAAGGTTTGTCAAAGGGTTTTCCTCTATAGCCTTACCTTTGACTAAACTTCTTCGTAAAGATCAACCATTTGAGTGGTCTGACAAGCAGCAGAGAAGCTTTGACCAACTCAAAACAACTTTGACTCATGCCCCAGTTTTGATCCAACCAGAACCGGGCAAAGATTATACTGTGTACAGTGATGCTTCACATGCGGGTCTTGGATGTGTTCTAATGCAAGGTGATAATGTGATTGCTTATGCTTCACGCCAATTGAAATCTCATGAATTGAACTATCCAACGCATGATCTCGAACTTGCTGCGATTGTGTTTGCTCTCAAAATCTGGAGACACTACTTGTACGGTGAAAAGTGTTATCTGTTCACTGATCACAAGAGCTTAAAGTATCTCCTAACTCAAAAAGATCTGAATCTGAGACAACGCCGATGGATGGAGTTATTGAAAGACTATGATTTAGTCATTGACTATCATCCAGGAAAAGCCAATGTGGTTGCTGACGCCTTGAGTCGAAAACCGACATTGGGTAAAATCTTTAATCTCTGAATCTTAAAATTTTAAAATGTTATAATAAGAATTTGATTAAAAAGTGGTATTTATTCTTGTAGCTCCAACTGCTATCAATGCTCATCTTCGAGTATATCAGAAGCAAGGATTTCTGTCCGAACTTCAAATTCAATCCAGTCTAATCTCAAGGATTGAAAACCTCCAGAAAGCTGATCCAGAACTTCAGGATATTGTTTCCAAGCTGGATATAAAATCTGGTGAAGGATTCCGTATTCACACAAACGGTCTCCTTTACTTCAAAGATAGAATCTGTATTCCAAATGATGAAAGTCTGAAAAGAGATCTTCTGGAAGAAGCACACCAGAGTTCTTTTTCGGTCCACCCTGGATCGGTTAAGATGTATAAAGATCTCAAATCTTTGTATTGGTGGTCTGGTATGAAAGCGGCCATCAATGACTTCGTATCTAGATGTCTAAATTGTCAGAAAGTTAAAGCTGAACATAGAGTTCCCACCGGACTACTTCAACCACTTGTACTGCCACAGTTGAAATGGGAACGAATTACTATGGACTTCGTGACTGGTCTTCCCTGTTCTCCCAGAAAATATGATGCTATCTGGGTGATTGTTGATCGATTCACCAAATCGGCACATTTCATTCCTATTCGTATCAATTACAGTTTGGAGACCTTGGCCAATCTGTATATTCAAGAAATAATCCGGCTACATGGAATTCCTATCTCCATTGTCTCTGATCGTGATCCAAGATTTACTTCTAGATTTTGGAGAACATTATAGAGAGCTATGGGAACAAAATTGAATCTAAGTACAGCTTTCCATCCGCAAACTGATGGTCAGTCTGAACGAGTGATTCAGATTCTTGAAGATATGCTTAGAGCTTGCATAATTGACTTTGGGAAGAATTGGGAGAAATCCCTACCCTTAGTTGAATTTGCCTACAACAATAGCTATCAGTCGTCTATTCAGATGGCTCCTTTTGAAGCATTGTATGGCAGAAAATGCAGAACACCTCTGTGTTGGTCCGAACTTGGTGAAAACAAAGTTTTGGGACCCCAATTGCTCAGAGAAACAGAAGAAAAAGTTCAAATCATTCATTCTCGTCTAAAGCAAGCCTTTGATAGACAGAAAGCCTATGCTGATCTGAAACGAAGAGATATTCAGCATAATGTGGGAGACAAAGTCTTTCTTAAAGTCTCTCCATGGAAGAAAGTATTTCGGTTCGGAAAGAGGTGAAAGCTCAGTCCTCGCTTTATTGGACCTTTTGAAATCACTGAAAGAATTGGCCCAGTGGCTTATCGACTTGCACTTCCTAGTGAGTTCGATAAAATCCACAATGTTTTTCATGTGTCAATGCTCAGAAAGTATAGATCCGATCCTTCTCACATCTTAGAGCCGGAAGATGTAGAACTGAATCCTAATTTGTCTTACGAAGAGGAACCGGTTCAGATTTTGGATAGGGAAATTAAGAGGCTTCGGAACAAAAATGTTGCACTTGTTAAAGTCTTGTGGAGAAATCACAAGATGGAAGAGGCAACATGGGAACCGGAAGAAACGATGCGAAACCAATACCCTCAATTGTTCGATTCAGGTAAGAATTCGGGGACGAATTCTTTTCTTAAGGGGGGGGAGAAATGTAACATCCCAAAAATTAGCCTAGAAGAATTAGGGGTTTAACTTAATAATTAAGTGATTATTAGATTAATTTCTTAGACATTCCAATCGAAATAGGTTCATTAGTGACCAAATTGAATTTTGAGGAATGGTTCAAAAAGGGAATTCAGGTAATTGAACTAGTGATCAAACCGAATAAAAGGAAAAAGGGAAGAGTTGCATGCTAAGTTTAATTTTCTGATTTGTGCCCTTGTTTAAGAGATAAAAAAAAATGACATAATTAAGGTATATTGGAGACATAGTGGTTGAGACTTTGACAATGTGTCAATTCTCATTAATATGTCCCCTCCCCTCAACCGGTTACCCCAAACCATCTTGGCTAAGAAACCAACATTTTCACACACACTCAAACATCAAATAGAAATTGAGAGAGGGCTGAGAATCGGTGAAGAAGAAGAAGCTTGCATGGTGGGGGAAATCATTTAGAAAAATCAAGAGAAAATCAATTGTAAGTGGATCATCTTCTTCTCAATCCGGTTATAGTCTTGATTTAGTAAATCATGTGTTGTAATGAGGTTAGAAAATTATAAACATCATGTTCTTGAGTGTGATTTCTGGAAATTTTTAAGATTCATAAGAATCATAAGAGATTAAGAGTCACAAAGGATTAAAGGCATGCATGTAAGGTATGTGACAGATTTGGTAGATTACACGACATGCATCTTTAAAAAATTATAGGAAATTCTATGATAAGAGTTTGAGTCTGAAATTTTGATATGATTCACTTTAATAAGTCTAGAATCATGGAAAAATGATAAATCAAGGTCTTAGAGGCTGTGTTAAAATCTGGAAAGGGTAAATGTGTTAACATGCAAAACTGTCCAGCCTTAATTCGAGCTGGACAGTGAACTTTAAAAATTCATAGAAATTAATCTACTAGGTGGTTCGATCTGAATTTTTGATACGATAAAATTAGATGTGTAATCTGAAATTAGAAACAAACGGCACCTGATTCGGAGTTGTATACAAGGAGAACGAAGAGTGTCAAGTTAGGTGGTCAGAAATGAACAAAAATTGGAAAAATGGGAAAATTGGATTTGGAATCGGAAAAATTGGCCAATTGAAGCTTAATAAGTATTATTAAGTCGAGTCTTATGTTTAAGGATATGAAATCTAGTAAAATTGAAGGTCAATTTGAAGGTTTTAAGAGTTAATTGAAAGAATTAGAATATTTAGGAATTAGTCGAATTGGATTAAAATAATTTAGGGACTGTTTCGATTAAATTGAGAAATTCAGTCTTAAATTGCATGAAATGCATTCTGAAAATGTGTTATTTGTTTGTATTGAGTGTCCTAGATCTTAGAAGTGAAAGGGTAGAAGAAGAGGCTACTCCGGGATCGACTACGGATCGGGCGAAAGGCGTACGAATTACGAACTAGCTCGGCGAATTGTGAGTGAAACGAACCTTAGAGTTGGAATTAGAGTTCCAACTACTTATTCTGATTTTTGATTATGATAAGCATGAAATTGACTAATTAAATATTCGATTTTAGTAAGGGAAGAAGGAAATAATGGAAATTGGATTTTGGTGCTATGTTATGTGATTTTGAAATGTATGAGATTAAATTGACTTGGTATTTGATATGATTGACTTTGGAATTGATCATCTGCCTATTGTGCTGCTTATATGAATTTAGAAATTATGATCTTGGTTGCTATGATGTTTAAGTATGTGTGGATACCATGACATTGAGTTATGAATTATGATTATATGATGACTATCCCAAGTATGATTAAGTTTGATGTGTTCAATTGTGTATTGAGCTATGTAATGTAAATCTGATTTATGTGATATGAGCATGGGATTACATGCGAATTGATTTGAAGTATGCAATTTGAGCATGTATAATTGCCATATGATCGTGCGTATCAATATGTCATTTGGAATTGAATTATAAGTGATTAATCGAAAGGATTAATTGAGATCTTCTGAAATCCGATTGATTTTGTATCTGACTAAATTAAAGATTTAAATGCAAAGCCTTTGGTGTGTACAGTCTGTTTAGGTAGTACGGCTAGCCTAGAGTCTGAGCTCAATAAGAAAATCGGTACGTTAGTGTACTCGATATTGTGGTACGTAAGTGTACCTACTTGTTTAATGTCTGCGGACATTATAATATGTAATATGTGACATGAATTGGTACGTGGTACCTTAACATGGTGAATTTGATTCACAACCTCTGTTATATGTGACTTGCTTACCTATCAAACTATACTATCCAAGGCATTGCAAATCGATAAATTGACCGATTAAAGAATCGAAATCTGAAATTTGAAGGAAATTAATGAAATTAATTATAGAAGCATTCGAATGACATGCTAAATTTGGTGATTTTGTGATGCTTGATATGCTATGAACTTTGATTTGTGATAATATGATACTTAGAAGTTAAATTAGGTTTCATGGTTGTATGTGTTTATGACTTATGAAAAATGTATATTTTGTGGCATGTGTTCGAATGGAAACTACTTGAATTCCTTGCATACATGATCGAATGATTGATATATGATATGGATTATGATGTGGTCTATTTTACTTAGTTCATTCGATGGAAATTACTTGAATCCTTTGTATATATGTTCGAATGGTTGATGCTTGATTATTGATAATGTTGCTGCTTATCTTGATTGACTCATTCGAACGAATTAATGTGCAAAGAGAAACTAAAATTGTTTGATCACTATATTAATTGGAAACCGGATAGAATAGGGTTTCCTCACTAAGTACAAAATGTACTTACCACTCGAGCCCTCCTGCCTTCCCCTAAATTTCAGGTCCTAACATCGTCAACCTCAACCCGAGACTTTACCATACGCAATTTAAGTATGATATTCCCTATCTTTGTCATACTCATGGTGGGTGGCTTAGCGTTTGGCATGTTAGTGCAGTTCGGTTTGTTGTTCTTGTTTATGAACTACTATTTCGGTTCTATATAGACTTTAATATGTTTCCCTATATTTTGTTATGTAAGTAACGGGGTAGATATGGGGGTATAGATAGCCCGTATATATGTCAGGGCTCGATTCTTTTTGTTGATAGTCACGTTTTGTATAGGCAACCATTAGGTTAGCCATTTGATACCCCGGTTATTTTGTAAAGGGAAACTAAATACTATGGATTGTATGAACTGATTATGATGCTTAAATTATATATAAGTATGAAGTATGTTTCGGTTATGTATGATTGGTATGGTATGTATGCTATTCGAATGGTTAATTGAGAGAATTAGAAATTATAAATCGTATAAATCGAATGGAATTGACTATGTGTTATTCGAATGAAAGAGAACTTAAAAATGGTTATAATTGAATAGAATAGCATTGTAACATAGTTGGTTAATTTAATCGAATTGGACTTATATGTATATGACATTCAATTCGACAAGATATGTATGGTTTAATTTAAGTTAGTTGTAGTTTTTGATCTTGGAAATGAAAAGTAAATATATTAAAATGGATTATAGATTTTGGATGTTGGCCGAATGGTATAGGCTAGTTAGAAATGAGTATAAGGTATGTCTATGATTGAGAATGATTGTGTATGTATTCGAAGTGTTTTTTAAAAAAAATGCTACACGAATTTGTTAATCCTTCCGCTGTGTTAATACGAATTCTGTTTAAGTTAATATAACGCTCCTTGCCCCTAATCCGGGTGAGGGGTGTTATAGTTGCACTGTATGTGGTCCTTTATATACGTTCACATTACTTGTACCTTGTGTAAGATGGCGGGGTTGTGCCTTAGCAAGAGTGTGAGTTGTACAGTGTCTTGTATTCAATAGAGGTTCGAGATTTTTGCTAGATTTTTGAAGACATATGCATAGTGTTGTATGAGATTATGAATCGGGCTAGTCCTGTCGTTTATATGTTGCGGTTACCACCAGAGTAAGAAAAAGGTTTGAGATGTTTTCTATGTATCTATGATTCAAAAATTTGAAGCTGATCTGTCTCGTGCTATGTTTGTAGAAGAAATTGAGTTGAGTTTAAAATTGACATGCGGTGGAGAACCAATTGGGGTCTTAGCACCAGATATTTGTTGTTGTATGGTAAGCCTACTGAGTTGGTTAGTATGTTGTGGTGAGAGAAAGTGTGGAGGAGCATGTGTCAGTGACTCTTCCTGTCTGATAAATTTCGGGGACGAAATTTCCTTAAGTAGGGGAGAGTTGTAACACCCGGGTTTTGGGGTCGGGTGAAAATAATGTTTTAATATTATTCAGGTTCGGTTTTATAATTTAAATAAATTAAATAATGGTTCGGGTTTTGTTTGCAAATAAAACAAAGGTGTTGGACCCAATTTTTAAACCAAGCCCAATAGCCATTCATTAATGGCATTTGTGTAAATATCAAATAAAACCCATTTTTATTACCTTATAATTCAAATAAACCCAAAAACCCCATCATCTTCTTCTTCTTCAAATTTTCCAACGACAAAACCTCCCCCTCCATTGGAACCACTATTCCATCACCATTCTTCCTCATCCTTGGTGATTTTCGAAAGGTAAACATATATTCGACTTGTCCTCTCTTTCCACTACATGCTTGTACTCTTAGACTTCATTAAAACCCATGATTTTGCATTTTGGTGTTTTGAAAGTTTAGACTAAAAATGTCATATTTGTTGTCTTAAACTAAAGCTTTTGATTTATTAATGTTATATGAGTTGTTTACTATCTATAAGGTTCAACATATCCGATTTTTACATGGTTTTATGGTGTTTCCCGAAATTGGGTTTTAGGGAGGTTTTAGAGTGTTGAAATGTTGAATTTTGAGGGTGTTTTGTGTGAGAAATTGTGGGCTGGTGGTTAGGCTATGTATAAGGGTTGTTTTGGAAGCTATTAGGTGTGTTAAAAGAGTTGGAATCATTGGTTTTGGACGGTGCTAAAGGGCTGCTCGGGAATGGCTTTTTTGGGGGTTGTTCTTGGCTCGAAGAACATGTGTTTTGTGCTTGAGTTGTATTCTGGGTTTGTTACATTGTTTTGTGGACTGATTTGAGGTTAATTTGCTTGTGTTGGGGCAATTATAAGCAAGGATTTGCATTAGTAAAGCTTTGGGATCAAATGCGGAAGTGAGGAGGCTTGAGTCGGCTTTGTTTGGCTTGCTTAAGGAAGTAAGGTGAGTGGTTAATGTTTTAATTTGATTTTCAAAGGTTGGTTCAAGCATATGAATGTGGAAATGTTTTCAAGAATCGTTTTGGTTCAAAGGTGATTTTGAAAGTGGTTTAGATTTAGGCTTGAAAGTAATTTAATTAAACTCAAGGAGTAAGTTGATGTGAAATGCCTCTTTAAATTTCCCCTTTTATCATTGTTTTTCATTGCTTGAAATGATATTTTTGTTATACATGAAATTCCAATACTTTGGGAGGAAGCATGTTGTTATTTATTAAATCGTTGATTATGTATGATGATGATAATGGTGTTGTTAATATGCCTTACAAGATGTGTGTAAGTTGGTGCAGGTTGTGCACGAAAATGGTGAGTAAGACCATTTGTGATTGGTAAGATTGTAAGTAGTAAGTGATGCCTAATTGTGGAAATTGTTACAACTTGTTTGGTTGTGCATGATATAGTGAGTACATGTCGCATGATAGTGATTGTAAATCGTGTTGCATGGTTGGTGTCGAACCTCACGTGATGGTTGTCGTTGCTCCGGTGATGTGTAGTCCCGCCGGTAGCGAGTGGTATAAGACTCCGGTGATGTGTAGTCTCACCGGTAGTGACTAGTAGAAGAGTACTTTGATGTGTAGTCCCATTGGAAAACTACTAGTCGAAACGGTGATGTGTAGTCCCATCGTGTTTGTTTTGGTTATACTTGTGCATGCCATGTATTGTTCATGTTGTATCTCACTATATCATTCCTTTTTATGGTTTTACTTTAATTTAGGATCATGCCTTTATGCATACCATGAAGTGTGATGCCATGATAAATGCCTATATTGTTGATCTTTGGTTGAACTTGTATGTTAGTAGAAGGATTAGGTCGTTGGATGACTTGTATGTGTTGGTCTTTACTTTTAATGAAAGCTTTGAAACCTGCATTGTCGTAGCTATGTTTTAGAGCTCCGCTTACTAAGTTTTATGCTTACGCTCTTCTTTTTCGACAATGCAGATCTTTAGCTTGGAGTTAGCAAGGAGCAAGAAAAAGGCATCCAAGCGTGTGGTAATTGCTCAAGTATGATTTATTAAATAATGTAGTAGTATAGCAATGGGAAATGCTACGTGTTTTAGGAGCTTGTATCTAGACTCTTTTGTGTTGGCTTTATGTTGTTAATGCCTTATGTTGAAGTTTTGGATTGATTACGGGTTGTAATGCATGAATGCTATGATGAATGTTTGTGTATGGTGGCATGCCTCTAGACATTTAGGTTGCCTTGTTAGTGATGTAAACCTCCTATATGTTGACTTGTGCTATTTTGGCCTTTTGAGCCTATATTTATGCCCTTAAATGCTTAATTTGCTCTTTTGTTGGAATGCCATGAATGGATGCCTTGCTTGTGGATTGGATGCTTCCTTTGGTTGTAGAATGTTGCTTAAAAGTTTGTGTGTGGCGTAGGGAGTCCCTTTATGCATCTAGAGTTGGAGTCTTGAGAGTTCTTGCTGATTTTGGAGCATTGCAGAGCAGGGCGTATCGATACGCCTAAGGGCCGTATCGATACGGTCTTGCCTGTAGAGCTTAGTTATGGCTGGGCGTATTGATACACGGGGGCGTATCGATACGATTTTTGGTCACTGGAATTCTGAGAAATTGGAGAGTTTTTGGCATATCGATATGGTGCTGGGCGTATCGGTACAAGTTTATCTCGTTGACCACGAGATGTTGACTGAAGAAGGCGTATCGATACGCTCAAGGGCTGTATCGATACGCTCTTCTTCGAGTTGACTCTTTGGGTTGACCTGGTCAGGGCGTATCGATACCCCTGGTTAGGGTACCGATACGGTTTGCCCTGTAAGCTTAAAAATAGACTAGTATGTATGGTCGGGGTTCGAATGTGATCTTTCTTTGGATGCTTTCCGCCGTTGTGAATCACTTAGGATTTAATGTTTCTCTAGACAAGATTAAATTAAAAAGAAAAAAATAGGGTTGCTAACCGAAGGGAACCTTAACAGGTTTCACTCGGTTTTCCCCGTGTGGCCCACTCGGATCGGTCATCCGGCCAGACCGGGACGAGGGGGTTACATATCGCACATTCAAAACTTCAAAATGGGAAATATGACTTCTGACCAAAAGTAAAATCATAATGAGGAGTTTATTATAACTCGTTGGCTTGATGCGTATAAGTGTTGCTATATGAAAATACCATATAAATAATAAATGTTTTGTTCTCACAATTTAGCTATTAAATAGGAGACATCCAATTAAATATTTGTTAAACCGTATTTTTCATAATCAATAGGCTTTGTAACAACCGATATAGCCTAAAATATAAACCCACTAGCTTTTCAAGACGAATAGTCTAACTGCATAATCTAAATCTTTTTAGAATCAATCTCACAAACTTCTGGTTGTAAGTCGATAAAACAATGTAGATGCATCTACTAAAATCATATAAAACTTTCCACATTTGTGGATATAATGCAAGACATATTGTCTCAACTTCAGTACAAGAACTTTAAGTTCTAATTCTTTTGGTAAGTGGGATCATCTATATCCTTTGAGAACAAACAACACAAGAACTTCAGGTTCTTTTAGTAAGTAGAATTTAATCAATTCCTTTAAGCAACACAAGAACTTCACGTTCTTTAATAAGTAGAATTTAATCCATTCCTTTGAGAATAAGCACCACAAGAACTACAGGTTCTTTTAATACATGTGCATGTAAATCTTAATAATTTCTGCACCATTATTGATTAGGATGGTCTAACCGATCATGCCAACTATATATGTGTGTATATCTATGAATTTGTAAACTTCTTGTTTACCATAACATGTAATTCAATCTCACTCGTACATGTCTAGTACGACCATCAAAATTATTCCTTTAAATAGGAATATAGCTCTTTCGGAGCTTTCAATTGAAATTTCCTTTTGGTAGCAATATATAGCTCTTCTAGAGCTTTCAACTGACTTTTTGGCTACCAGAACTTATATCCATATTGGCTTATTTTAAATCTCAACTGATAACATATGTTATCTATAATTCTCAAAGGGATATTTTGCGAACTCATATTGCTCTCTTAAAATTTCCACTTATAGTGGTGACGATATTATTACCATTAGCGGTAATTATTGCAATATTCGTAATTCTGCACTTTTCATAATGTGTTTTCTCTCAAGAATTTATTGCTCTTCTAGAGCATCAATATTTTTAGTACTTTGAGATATAATACTCACATTATTTCCTTGCATTAAAATAGGAAAATATATCTTATGCTTATGTTGAGCATAAATCGTCACCATAGATTGTATTTGACAAGTAATCATGTTAAACAAAATAAATAAATAAATAAATATCATAATATATAAATATAAATATAAAACGTAAATAATTAATGTGTGTAAAATAAATAAACGTAAAGTAAAATAAATAAAATAAATAAACAATTCTCTTCAAAGTTATGAGAATAATTAGAAGATGATTTATTCCTTTCGATGGTTATAAGAAAATCAACAACGTCCAAAAGAGTTGGACCAACAATGTCCAAATAAAGTTGGACCAGTATCATCTTCATCATGTTTCGCAAACAAAATTTGCTTCTATTTTCTTTCCTTTATCATTCAATGATTCTTAACTTTTCAACGTACAACACGTATGAGACCAATGGTTTATAACATCGCATTGGTAATAAGAAGAGTTTTACTTCAATAGAATGATCTTTATCACTCTTGTCATCCTTATAACCTCACTACCGGTTGGTAGAAATATTCTTAAAATGGCCATATTTTTCATGTCCATATTCATAGCCTCGACCACGACCACAACTTCTAATATGATTTTTATTTCTTCCATAATATAATCTCACATTCACTTCAGGGAATGGAGTAGAGCCAGTGGGCCTTTAAAACCTTTTTCACATATCCTTATCACAGAGAACAAAGATTTAATTCTCGTACGCGGCATTGTTAAACCTATCTACAAGGTCCTTTAAAAATCTCCTTTGAGACTAGTAGCTTCGCGGAACGGGATGTCCAGCCAATATACTTAGATTATATCGAAATTATATCTCTAATTGAATAATGATTTACCATGTTTGCATTCACTTCACGGAATGAAACAATTCCAATAATTGCATGGAATAAACATCATGCTTGCATTCACTTCAGGGAATGCCCCATCATTGATAATTGTATGGAATAAACATCATGCATTGCATTCACTTCAGGGAATGCCTCCCATAAAACTTTTGGATCAAGAAAAATTTTCGTAACTTGAAATTGGGAGAAGTCTATGGTCGAGTTTTTCAACGAAGAAGAAATATTGCTTTCAAGCTAATATAGACTTTATAACAGTCTCTTGCATATTCAAAATCACCATAATATATCGCACTTTAAAATTATAGTTTCAAGGAAAATAAAATAGAGTTTACCGATAATGTTTTTTCTCTCGAGGACGATGGAGACATAGTGAATGAATGAGGCAGCTTCTCATAATCCATTTATATTATGTCTCTTTCCAATTCATTTAAACACATGTAAAACTCAAAAACATGGTTAAAAATATTAATTTTCATCATTAAAATAACATAAAAATAAAGACTATTTAAAGTCAAATAAAAGCAAACTTGATTTTGCCATTGTCGAATGATAACGTGTTGAATGATGTCATTGCCGATAATCATTAGAGCATCTCTGCCACCAACAAAAATGAAACCATCGAACTATAGGTTAAAGTGCAAGATGAACAACCACAATGGAAGCTTGATTTTACACGTGGCTTTACAAGCATGATTTGTTTTACAAATTCTTGCTTTAAATTTGGGTGCTTCGTGAAGCATCATGAGTAGTAACACAATAAATCAATGGTTAAATTGGTTAGTATAATAACACTGTAAAATCAATATAATAAATTATTCGGAAAATAACATGTTACAAAGAATTAGAATACGATAAATATCATAACTTTTAATTTCGGTTTAGACCATAGTGAATGGCTCTACTTTCGCGAGAACTTTGAGTCCCTTCAAAATTCATAGTTCGTTCAAACCTTCAAAACATGTCATCATATTTTTCAAAAATTAAAAAACAAGTTAAAATATCAAGATAAAGTCAAACAATAATTAAAAAAATACGGAAAAAAACTTATGTTCGGTACAACGTAGAATCGAATTTGTTTTGGTAACTCTTTTGGGATTAAAATGAAGAGCACCAAAATCTTTCTAGCGAACTCATGCTGATAACGTGTTGTGAATAAATAACAAAGAACAATAATAAAAACAAAGAACAAGAATGGAAGAACAAAGAGATGAGAGAAAGAGGGAGATTTGTATTATTCTCAAAATATAGAATTGTGTACAATGCCTTCATCAAGTCATCTATTTATAGGCATAAGAAGTATATATTACATTGAACTCTAATTAATAGACATCCACATACATAAATATTCATAACATGAATAAATTTATAACGAAGTTGGTTTATAATTACCAACCAATGATCAGGGTAACTACAGTGAATGAGGTTTTGGAGTGTATTGGTTATGGAGTGGTGGAATTTCGGTGGTTTTGGAGTGTATTGGTTATGGAGTGGTGGAATTTCGGTATCGAGACTGATAGTTAAGTTGTTTAGAAGGGGTAATGTTTGATTCTCTTCTTTTACTCAGATAACTTATTGTCTTGTTGTCTTGTTTTGGTGTGAAATAGAGATAGAATTTCAATGGTTCTTCATTTTTTTGTGTCTTTTAATGCAGTGTACCAAGGGAAATTATGAGAGAAATCCAGGCTATCATCTGACAGATTGTTTCGAATATCACTTACTTGACATGCCTTGATGATCTACTTATTAAATATTATAAAAAAATATTATAAAGTAATTATTAAATTTGATTTTTATTTTTTAAGAGATAATTTTAATTATAATTTTAGTCTTTTAGATTTTTAAGATTTAAAAAAAAATTAATGGTGTTCATCGGTAGTGGTGTTCATCAATGTTCGTCGCACGTGGTAGACTCATCCTAATAGTTATTAAGATTTGGTTTTTAAAAGTGGATTTGATCTTTTAATGATCTACTTATTTTAAAACATTACATAAATTTAATAGACTAATGTACTTTAATTTATTTTTTATTTGATCAAGAATAAAAATCGAATTAATTAAATATTTTTTGAATAGACTTAATTAAATATTTAAATGAATTTGACTCAATTTAATTGTTATTTAAATGTTTTTAAACATTTTTCTCACCCTTAGCAGTGAGCTTTAGAATATTTGTTATGTATATAGTTATGCATAGATAATACATATTTATCATATATGACAGATTATAGTAAGTAAGATCCATGGACAGACTTGCTTGTTTCTTTACCCTCATTCTCAACTTGCCATTACTCTGTTAGAGAATCAATAGTATATTTCATCACATCTGACTTAACTTTACATTTGAACTTGATCCACATGTGCATCAATTACTGTAGTTCATCTAAAAACTATAAACACCAAACAAGCTTGGTGTTAACTGATAAGAATCAAACAATCAATCTCTGTAATGAAAAAGAATACTGCAGGAATCTTCCAAACTAATTTCCTATGGAAACATCAACTTTGACAAGTGCAAAGCACAGCTCCGAGTTCACCCGAAATGACCAGAGCTGCACGGTATTGCCTTCCTCGAGTCTGTTACTTTGCACGACCGAGTTCCACGCTTTGGTCATCACATAGAGTTTGGTTTTCGACATCTCCCATATATTGAATGTCAGAGTCGTTTCCTTCATGGAAGGGTCTAAAACCCGCACTTCCATTGGATTCTTGCCGGCTAATGATTGAGCTTCTGTTCCGGTGAGGAAATCGTGTGTTTTGACTTGGGAAAACGGAACAGAAAATCTACTGGCGGTGGGGTTAACATCAGAGAAAAAAAGAGCCTTTTGAATCACCAAAACTAAACCTGAACCGCCCATGTTTTGGAATATGTGGCGTTTGAAATTGTGGGGCAACTCAGGTATTGCCATTGGGCGGAGGGGTTGCTTCTTCTTGCTTTTCTTCGGCTTTGGTTTCAGTCCATATTCCCATTCTCCATCCTCATCTTCTTCTTTTAACTTACGTTTCAGTTTCATCCCCGACTTCTTGTTGGATTTGAACCCCACATTTTCTTGCTTGCCAAGTGACCGAGGTCGTCGTGCATTGTACTGAAAACACTTCAAATCGCCATGGTCAAGGCCATGGGTTTTCTGCCATTTCTCTTCCTCAAACTCGGCTATTTGAAGCAAGTAACCAAAACGATCCCAACCAGGCCTGGGATCGATATGGATATGATCGAAATCATCACTGCTCAATTGCCCCATCATCTTTTGCTCTGTGATTGCAACACAGAAAGAACAAGACTTTTGTTTTTAGAAACAAAGCTTCTGATATTTCTCTTGATTTCTACAACTCAAAGAACAAACTAAGATTTTGTTTGTGTAGTGAATGCGTGAGTGTATATAAAGAAAATTGCATACTTGAGGAAAAAGTAAGGGTTTTTTTTTTTGAATTGATGGAGTTTCAGTGGGAGTTCTTGTTTCAGCGGGTAGGCCTAAGAAAGGCGGTGGAAGGGCAATTCCGTCTTTAAATTTCAAACGATAAAAAATGACCGTTAGTGATATCCTCGCTTCATTGTATTTCAGCCCTGAGAAACGCGGTGAGAGGCAGTTATGACCGTTGAATGTACTCAATCATTGATGGATTTTGGTTATATTTCTTGATGTGAATATTAGATTATAATGTTTATTAAGATTTGGGTTTTAAAGAGTAGATTTGAGCTTTTAATGATGTATTTCTTTAAACAAATATATACATAAATTCAATAGACTAATGTACTTTAAATTTTTTTGGTTGAGCAAGAATCAAAATCAACTTAATTAAATATTTAAATGAATAAATTCAATTCGATCCTTAATTTTCTTAAAACTTAATCAAAATCACTTAAGTAAATAGTAACCAACTTTATTAAATTTCAGAATATAATAAATATTGGATTTTTGAATTATTATAAAATTAATAATAGTAATAATACCATATCATCTTTATTATGAAATTGATGTACATATCATTAATCGTAAATATAATATCGGCCGATGAAATATAACATATACTAAGTAATACTATCTTTTACCAATATAAATTATAATATTTTGTTTTCGGATTTATTCATTATTTGAAAAGTTTAAAAAATTTTACTATAATAAATTATGAGTTATATTTCGATACACAAGCTGTGTAAAAAATTACACAACCTTTCATATTTAAGCTATAAAAATTTAAAACCTAAATCTCTAGCTCTAACACCCTAAATCCTAAACTTAACCATAAACTTTAAATTCTAACCATAAATCTTAAATTCTACACCCTACAACCTAAACCTCATAAACCCTAAACCTCAACATAAATTCTCATAATCCCTTTATATCATGTCTTTTTCCAATTCATTTAAACACATGTAAAACTCAAAAACATGGTTAAAATATTAATTTTCATCATTAAAATAACATAAAAATAAAGACTATTTAAAGTCAGATAAAAGCAAACTTGATTTTGCCATTATCAAATGATAACGTGTTGAATGATGTCATTGCCGATAATCATTAGAGCATCTCTGCCACCAACGAAAATGAAACAAACTATAGGTTAAAGTAGAAAATGAACAACCACAATGGAAGCTTGATTTTACACGTGGCTTTACAAGCATGATTTGTTTTGCAAATCCTTGCTTTAAATTTGGGAGCTTCGTAAAGCATCATAAGTAGTAACACAATAAATCAATGGTTAAATTGGTTAGTATAATAACACTGTAAAATCAATATAATAAATTATTGAGAAAATAATATGTTAAAAAAATTGGAATACGATAAATATCATAACCTTTAACTTCGGTTTAGACCATAGTGAATGGCTCTACTTTCGCGAGAATTTTGAGTCCCTTCAAAATTCATAGTTCGTTCAAACCTTCAAAACATGCCATCATATTTTTCAAAAATTAAAAAACAAGTTAAAATATCAAGATAAAGGCAAACAATAATTAAAAAAAAATACGAAAAATAACTTATATACGGTACAACGTAGAATCGAATTTGTTTCGGTAACTCTTTTGGGATTAAAATGAAGAGCACCAAAATCTTTCTAGCAAACTCATGCTGATAACGTGTTGTGAATAAAATAACAAAGAACAATAATAAGAACAAAGAACAATAATAAGAACAAGAATGGAAGAACAAAGAGATGAGAGAAAGAAAGAGATTTGTATTATTCTCAAAATATAGAATTGTGTACAATGCCTTCATCAAGTAATCTATGTATAGGCATAAGAGTATATATTACATTGAACTCTAATTAATAGAGATAATATTTCTAGTACAAATCATGATAGACATCCACATATATAAATATTCATAACATGAATAAATTTATAACGGAAGTTGGTTTATAATTACCAACCAATGAGCAGGGTAACTACAATTTTAATGGTTATCATGAGCCAGGGCGAGTGGTGGAATTTCGGTATCGAGACTGATAGTTAAAGTTAAGTTGTTTAGAAGGGGTAATGTTTGATTCTCTTCTTTTACTCAGATAACTTATTGTCTTGTTTTGGTGTGGAATCTGAGAGATGGAATTTCAATGGTTGTTCATTTTTTTGTCTTTTAATGCAGTGTGCCAAGGGAAATTATGAGAGAAATCCAGGCTATCATCTGACAGATTGCTTCGAATATCACTTACTTGCCATGCCTTGATGAACCAAAAGATTTACCCCATTTGAAAACCTTACTATAAAATACATTGTTTTCAACCCAAAAGCATATGTACAAACAAGTTGCCTAAGAAAACAATACACAACATGCTATTCACAAAAAGTGCTATAGGGTTCATGTTTAGCAAGTGATAATGCAAACAACACAATTCACTCCCAAGAAAGAACCAGATCAAATCTTAGAATCTCACATGCACACCTATGTCAAGGCAAGGCGACTTCGTTTTAGACCCCCAAGAGCACTGCACTTCTGCAAGCAAGATGCTTTCAGTTCACACCTCCATATATAGCATTAGTTTGAAGGTCATCCATGTTGTCAATGTTTCTGAATCCATCGATCTCCCTGAGACTTGTGTAGCCCCGACGTAATGCACCAGCTTTCAGTTCACACCTCGATATATAGCATTAGCTTGAAGGTCATCCATGTTGTCAATGTTTCTGAATCCATCGATCTCCCTGAGACTTGTGTAGCCCCGACGTACTAGATATTCACGGTAATCATCTTCTGTGTAAAAAATCTTTTCCTCTGTGTGGACTGGTATATGATCTGACTCATCGTAGTGGCACACTTTTACAGCCAAACCTGATTGAAGGTATTTGAAAAAAGAATTGTCACTTTGTTATTCTCTTCTACCAGTGAAAAAAATGTCTCCAGGTATTTTTAATAGCAATATGAAGGTGTTGGCTTAAAGTTTATGCATTATTAAGTGCAAGGCAATGGCTCTATCATATCAGTAGACAACCAAACTTACCTTCATCAAGATGGAGCGTATAATTCCCTAGAGGCATTTCCCTGTCGAGACTACGCACTATATGGTCTTCATCCTCCAACCAAAATGCACGCTTCGTTCTCAATCTAAAAGCAGATTTAATTGCCTCTCTGATGGCTTCAGCAGTACCATCAATACCAATCCTTCGGGTGTAGTCCCCATACTTGACAGTTATAACCCTGCCTCCATATGGTTGACAATCCCCACCTAACAAAGACACAAAACAGAATAAGTCAACATAAGTATTTCAATCAAAATTAAAATTTTCACCTCGGACAAGATGTGAGAGCCAATTCTCATAATCAAGCACTAGAACACTTGAACATTGTTCTACATGCAAAACAATAATTTTTTTTTGGTGAAATTGGTTCGGAAAAAACTGTAACAGAACTTACCATTTCCAGGGGTCTCTCTCCAATTCCAAGGAGGAACTCCACTGGCTGCAACTGCATCAGCTGCAGTGATGGCAAGAGGATGTCCTTCATGATCTAAACCTCTTTCAAGATTAAGTGTCGGCCTACCATTAGCTGTATACCAGAAAGCATAAAAAGGAGATGCATAACTTTTTTGAAGTTGAGAAAAAGGCAGCATGGAAATGAAGCAAGTATATACCCTGAATAAATGAAAGGCATGCATCAGTAAAAGGTCGTTCACTTCAGATCAGGCAGAAATTCTTTAACTAAATGATGATTCGGTGTGGAAGCACATGAACAAGCACAGTCGATTTTCACTTCATTATTTAATTCTCCATTCTAAATATTCCAAATAAATAATAATTCATTGAGATTGAAAATTAATAGAAGGCATAAGATTGCATGCTTATGAACTACAGTAATTGATGCACATGTCGATCAAGTTAAATTGCATCTACTTGTTCAAATGTAAAGTTAAGTCAGATGTGATGAAATATACTATTGATTCTCTAACAGAGTAATGGCGCTATAGGAAAAGACCTTGTTAGGGACATTCAATCTGATATTATTTGAATGCTCAATCAAAAGGTTTCAATCAGTACATGCTGTTTCAAGAAATAAGGATTTTATTAGATTAAGAAAGTGGTTATAAGCAAGTTTCTATCAGTGCATGCTGTTTCACCCTAGTATGGACTTATCCTGGGTGGGAGCAGGTGTTATGTTGGGCTCACAAATCACAAGGCTGATGGCACTGTTACCGCAATTAAAAGGTCAGAATTAACGGCAAGTTGAGAATGAGGGTAAAGAAACAAGCAAGTCTGTCCATGGATCTTGCCTAAGAATGCTGAAAAGAGAGGTTACAGTAAAAGGGAAAAGTTAATATGCAATTCTAAGTTCCAAAAAGTAAATCCAATTTAACTGATGAATAAATAGAGGGTAACATGACAGGTAACATTGTTGATCTTATGGAAAATATTACAACAAGCTTATAAAGGAATGAAACAAAATCGTGTTAAACCAGAAGACAGCAAATTCAAATAACAGCAGGAAGCCAGCAACAACACACCTTCAAGAGGACCAAATGTTATGCCAGTATCCTCAAAACCTGCAAGAGTCCAATCATAACAGCGGCAATTATTAAAGTGTGATAATAGAAAGAAATACTAAGTATATGCAGAGAAATAATCCATCAGGTAGTCCACATGAACACACTCTGCTCAAAAGGAAGAGATAGGGGATAATAGACATTTAAATCTCCAAAATCAGGAGAAAAAAACTTATACACCGCATTCGTGAAGTGATGCAACAGCAAGGTAAACCTTGTAAAAGTAGAATGAAGGTATTGGAAAATGGATCAAAGTCAAACCACAAAAGAAACAGAGGACTTAATAGACCGCATGTAGATAATAATCTCTTCCAATAGAATATTTGAGTATATCAACATACCACCTCCCTACTCTTATAAAAACGGGGGTATTCTATATTTAAGGAAACACATTCATCTTCAAGTTTGCTTCGCATCGAACTCATCATCTTCGGCGCAGCTTGGTTCATGCTTCAAACACCTTGAACCTCATTCCATATTTTGAATCAAAATGAAGGCTTTAAATAGAAAGTCTAAAGCTAAACATAAGTGTTTACATTGGAAATTCATTAAAGTCTAAAGACATAGCACACAAAAACAGATTCTTAAATCAAAATGAAGGCTTTAAATAGAAAGCCCCACATGCATCAACCATAGTTACAACCAAACAACAGTTCAATGAAAGCTCGGTTTTCCAAAAAAAGCAAAATAAAAAAAAGGGCAAAAAACGAACCCTTATCGGAGAAATGCATAAAGGAATCAAGCTTGGGAGGAGGAGGAGGAGGAGGAGGAGTTGGAGTCTTATAAGCATTCTTGGTCCTCTCCCTTAAAATCTCTTCAATTTCCTTATAATAAGACATCTTAGCTGACCCACTCCCTCTATCTTGATGCTTAGCTTTCTTAAACTCCTTCAACAAGTTCCTCCACTTGTCCGTACACATAGTCGGGGATCGATCGAACCCTTTGTCCCTCATCTTAGCCGATATCTGCTCCCAAAGGTGCTTGTTGGATTTGGAAGTATTGAAACGGGCGTCCATTTCCCTCCGGAAACAGATAAGGCTTCGGGTTTCGTCGTGGACCCAGGTCTCAGCTCGTTTCTTGGGGGCTTTGATTTCTGGGTCATCGCCACTGCTTTCACCCAACATCATTTGCTGATGCTGATGCTGATGTTGTTGGAGAGGGCGAGGTTGGTGGTGGAGCTGATGCTGCAAATCCCCATCGGCGGTGACCTCGATCATCATGTCAGGACCTTCCTCCTTGTACAAATCTATTGGACGAGGCTTCTCCGATAAGTACATGCCCAGCTTTGAATCTGAATACGGAAATGGGTTTTAGGAATTGAAAAGAGTGAGGGTTTTGAAAAGGAGAAGGAGAAGTGAAATCATTTGATTTTGGGTTACTCCTTCTCTTCCCTTTTTTCAGGGTTTAGTCCATAAAGATTGAAGCGGAAGCAGCAGTGAGCGACTGAGCGTCGAGTAAAGAAGCTCGGGGGTTGTTTTTGCCTTATTTTCTTGCTTTTGCCCTTTCCCTCTTACCTCCTCCACTCTACCCAACTAATTTAATCAATTTCATATAACATTGTAAATAAATATAATTAAATTTATACAAAAAAATTTAATAACTCAACTTAAATCTAAAAATTTTAAATAAAATTTAAATTATAAAATAAAATTTTCAATTCGACTAACTCATAATTTTTTTATTCGATTCCACAGAGTGCTCACCTATAAGCACAACCTCTCCCGCACCTTCGTTAGTTCCGTCCCTTGACTTTATCGGCAAACTTTATTCGACTAAATCAATTTTGAAGGAAAAAAATAAGTAATAAGTTAATGACACACTGAATGAGTGTAAAATATCTATCTCATGTTATTAAATGTATGTTATTGACTTTTTGTTAATATCTTCTAATTTTAATTCAGTTTAATAATTAAATAAGTATTTAAATTATATTTTTTAGTTAGATGTTTAAATTATTTTTTATTCAATTAAGCGTCTAATATTTATTTTTTATTCAATAAAAACATGTGGCATATTTTTGTTTTTTTTATTTTTATTTTTAAAAATAAAAAAATTAATTTTATTAAAAAACTCAAAAACTTTAATTTTTCTAAAAAAACCCGAATTTGAACCTTAAATCCTTATATTTTCCCCTCCAACCACTAATTCAACCACATTTGGCCACCATTGCCTTCCTTAGACCTCACGATCGAAAATTCCATCATCCCGCCATCAAAATTTGACGAATGAACCATTGATTGTACCATCGATGAACATCCAACAATGAAGAAAAAAGATGTCGATTAAATTTTTGAACGACGGCTAAAGAGTGAGGATGTCGAACGGTGAGGTACACGACGCTTGGGTTATGAACAATAAACCACTGACGTGTGGGATATTAGACGATGAGAAAAATGTGATTTGATGGCTTGATTGAAAGAAATTAAAACTTTGAGATTTTAAAAAAATTCATAAATTAAATAAATAAAAAAAGGCCATGTGTCATGTTATAAATTGAATGAATATCGGTCATTGACGAAAAAAATCTCATTTGAGCTACGGAATAAAATGTTAGGCACTTATTTGAGCACAAAAATACTTCAGACTTCTAACTGAAAAAATGATATAATTTTGATATTTTTTTACAGTTATAACTTTTGACTTCTTATTTCTTCGGCTTCAATAATTTTATCACTTGTTGACTTTTCACATAGTTTTGAAAAGAAAAAAATTTATAATATAAACTTTTTTATATATAATAATTTAAATGACAAAATTACCTTTAAAAAGTTTTGACATTTCATCATCGATTCACCAATAAGGGAGATCAATGAGCGATACAGAGTTATGTGTTAAGCCTGTGATTCATGTCTACACATCTATTATGTATACAAGCTATAATTTTAATTACATCGACTATAATCTCAAGTAACGAATTAGCATCTCTATTAACGCCTCTACAATCTATGCTTCTTTTCTTCCCAAAAATCATATAAATATAAGAGCTCAAAGCAAGCCTAAGGATGAAAGTTGACATTTTGTTTTTTTTTTTTTGGATTTTTTAAATGTGTCTTATAAAAAAATTTAAAAATTTTAAAGTGACAATTTGAATGAGACAATTTTAGAACACAAATGTAACAAGTTTACCCAGAAGAGGAAATGTTATTTAGATTTTAGGGTAAAATACACAAATAGTCACTAAACTATCTCTAAAAATATAAAATTATCATCAAACTTTCAAATGTTACATAATAGACATTAAAGTTTAGTTTTTGTTACAAAATGGTCACTGAGTCGTTAATTGTCGTTAATTGGGTGTCGACAGTTAGGGGTGTTCAAAAATACCATGCTCAAACTACCCGACCCGCCGACCCGATTAAAAATTACTGCGCATTTATTTGAAAATACCCGAATTTTTCGGGTCGGGTAGTCGGGCTGGGTCAGGGTCGAATTTTTTATAAACAGGTACCCGAATCCACCTATTAATTTTAAAACTTATATATTTTAAATTTTATTTTTATTTTACGTTTCTTACTATTTTCCCTAAAATTAATTTTAATTCTCTAATTTCTATTTATACATGTATTATATACTTTTAAGTTTTAAAATTTTCAAAATAATTATATTAAATTTTCAATATGAGATTCGAAAGAAAAATTATGTTCGAGATTTCATATATATTATATCCAAATATTTCTCTCTTAAAACTAACCCCAAATCAATAATTTTTGTGTTTAAAATATATATCATGAAATTTTATGTGTTTTCTATGTACTTTTTTTCAAAAAAATAGATTAAATATATATATATATATAAGTGAATCGGATACCCGCTACCCGATTTTACGGGTACCCGAATTTGAACATCCCTAGTGACAGTTACAGAAATTTGAATAATATAACATTTAATCCTCCATATTGAGGATTAAATATGTTATTATACAAATTTTTCGCAATTTCCATGTCTCCCAGTTAACTACAGTTAACGACCCAGTGACCATTTTGTAATAAAAATTAAAGTTTAATGACTATTATATAACTTTTAAAAGTTTGGTGACCATTTTATATTTTTAGGGATAATTTAGTGACCATTTGTATACTTTATCCTAAATTTTATTACAAAAAATATAAAATAACATATTTTAGAAAACATTCAATCAAGTAATTTTTAGTAGGGATATCAAACGGGCGGGGCGGGTGCGGATACCACCTCCCCACCCCCATACCCACCTAAAATTTTTATATCCACCACCTACCCACCACCTACGGCGGGTACAATTTTTAAATCCACACCCGCCCACTTGGGTATATTATCAAATCCATCCCCACACCCACCACCCAATTGGATACCCATCATCCATCTCATACCCGCCTATTAATCCGCATGGCAGCAACCATACACATAAAACATAAATTCAAGAACAACCACAAAACATAAATTACAAGCAATATCCTAGAAAATTTTAGGATTTATAGAACAGTTTGTGAAATTACATCTAAATTCATAATGGTCCAAATTTATATGGCGGATCGGATGCGGGGCGGGTAAGGTCTTAAATCCACCACCTACCCACTACCTACTGCGGGTATGACTTTTTACATCCACACCCACCTACTACCCACCAAACTTATACACATCCCCGACCCAATTGGGACGGGTGCGGTGCGGAATCCACGAATTTGTACCCGTCTGCCATCCCTAATTTTTGAATATATGATTTATAAAATTTAACTATTTAAAATAGGATTATTATCCTATGCACTAGCGGTGGAAACTATAATTTTCACAAGAGCCTTATATTTAAGGTTTAGGGGCTTAGTTTACGGTGTAGGGTTTAGGGGTAGGGATTTCGAATTTAGGGATAATGGTTAGAATTTAGGGTTTAGAGGTTAAGCTTTAGTTTTTATGGTAATATGGTGAGGATTTAGATTTTAATCTATAAACCTTAAATTATAAATTTCAACCATTATCCCTAAATTTAAAACCCATACACCTAAACCCTACACCCTAAACTAAGCCCATAAACCTTAAATCTAAGGCAATTGTGAAAACTTTTAGTTTCCATCGCTAGTGTATCAAATAATTACCCTTTAAAATAAGACAAATGATTTGATGCACCGGTTGTGGAAAGCTTTGTTTTTCCACAAGCGTTGTATTTTTAGAATTAAATGTTAGGATTTTAGGGTTTAAGGTTATGGTTTTTAGGGGTGAGAAAAATTCGACTCGACTCGAAAAAATTGAAATTTTTGATTCGACTCGAGGCGAAAAAACTCGACTCGTTCCAACTCGACTCGAAATTACATAAACCCGACTCGAAAAAATTTCAAATAAAGTTTGAGTTGTAAAATGAAAATTCGAATAACTCAAAATTTTTAGTAAAATAGTGGGTTGAATTTTAAGTGTAACCCCCTCGTCCCGGTCTGGCCGGATGATTGGTCCGAGTGAGCTACACGGGGAAAACCGAGTGAAAACCCCCTAAAAGAATTCCCCCTCGGTTAGCAACCCTATATTTTTTTTTCATTTTAAAACTTGTCTAGATGAGTATTTAATCCTATGTGATCATACAACGAGACTTCATAAGCAAGGCAGTCGAACGAACTCAAAACCACATCCAAAAGACCAGTTTTTTTGTTTATCTGCAGGGGGTATCGATACACCTTGACTAAGTCAAAGGGGTCAGAGTCAACCCGTGGAGACCGTATCGATACACATGAAAAGTGTATCGGTACTCTCCTCAAAGGTTGACTCCCCACGGTCAACGCTAGGGGACCGTACCGATACGCCTGAGGCCCGTATCGATACCAAGTTGGACAGTGTCTCCAGTGACCAAAATGGTATCGATACGCCTCCCCGCGTATCAAAACGATATGCCTGGAAAGAGAAGGCCGTATCGATACAGGTCTAGCCGTATCGATACCCCTGCTCTGCAACATTTCATTTCACTACTTAACAACATCTTGCATGGTTCTAGATGCTTATTTGAACACTCCTAAGCACACACAAGCATACATACAACAACCACAGTTGGATTTTAGCTTACAAGCATTGAATGTAACATCAATCATACCTATCTAGACTTCAAGCAATAACATAAGAAACCACCTAACAAGCATTGGCATCATACACATGGTAGTCAAACTTAAGGCATGCATAGCCCAATCCTCATACAAATTCAGGCATAAGCAAATAATCCACATAAGAATCATAGAACATAATCCAAGAAGCAAATTATAACACAACATAGGTTTAACAATTTCAAGCATAACTTCCTAAGGAGTTTGACCCAACTCCTAACACTCTATACCCCATTGTCTAGTCATTATCACAAAAGTAAACCATACTTAAACTTGCTTGAGAACTCCAAAAGCTCCTCCTTCGCCCACTCACCTCCCGAACTCTAACGATCTGCACATTGGAAACAAAAGAGCATAAGCAATCTAGCTTAGTGAGAAAGGCTCTACAATTTACAACATGCAGTTTTCCTAAAATACGATTTGTATGCAAGAAAACAATGGATGCATAAGGGTCTATCTCGACCACAACACTTGGTTTGCTCAAGCACAACCAACATACACTTACGGTGGGACTACACATAACCGTTTCGACTAGTGGATTTTCAATGGGACTACACATCAAAGTACTACCCTACTAGTCACTATCGGTGGGACTACACATCACCGTAGTTTAGACCACCATCACGTGAGGCACGAACTCAACACGACTACAACATTGACAACTTAAAATGCATTCAATGGTCACAATATATATACAATCAACTTGTCACAACAACTTATGAGTAGGGAAACTTACACACGGGTTTAGGCAACCTCTCAAGGTTCCACCCAAACCCCAAAGGAGTCCATATCAAGCACAATGTAAAAACCAATGATTCTACTCACCGTTGCTACCCAAGAGAAGATCGAAGACCAAGCTCAAGACTCCGAATTCCCCGGATTTGCTCCCGAAGCTTCTCCGACCAAAATTCTCGCCTCTAGCCAATCCAACACCAAGCAAATAATCTCAAGTCAGTCCGTGTTCTAAAATACTCAACCCGGATTACAAACCAATTACAAGATATCAATTTTCACATGGAGAACAAGCCCAAAATTCCAAAATCCGAGCAGCCCTCAAGCATCCCTTAAAACCATTGATTTCAACCTCCAAACTACTCCCTAAAGCTTCCAAAACAAAGCTTACATATACCCTAACCATTGGCCCTCTCTTTTCTACATAGAACACCCCCATATTTCAATCCTAAACCTCCCAAAAACCTCCCCAAAACCTCATTTCGGGAAAATACCCAAAACCTTGTAAAAATCATTTTGGTTGGCCCTTTTTGGTTGTAGATTACTCATTGAACCTCAACAAATCAAAAACTAGAATCAAAAACCTCAAAGACAACATTTTTAATTCAAAACCCTTCAACTCCAAAATTTCAAAACGTGAGTAGAAATGAAAATAAAAGACATCAACTTGTAGAGGATAAAGAGGGTAAGTCAAAAACGAAATTACCTTTACAAAACCTTCAAAAATGAGCAAGCTTTTGAATGGAATAGTATCCAAGGAGAGGGGGTGTTTTAACGATGGTGTGAATAGTGGAGTTAGAGGAAGAAGATGACTCTAGTATTATTTTAGGTTTGTTTGAAATTAAAAGGGGTTAAAAGACTTAAATGCCCTTAATGAAACAAGGGAATTACAATGAATGACATCCATGCCCAATTGGGCTTGTTTAGAAAATGGTCCAATTAAAATTTTGTTGTCTTAAAACCCGGAGCCCAAACCTTTATTTTAATATTTAAAATTTGGAACCGAAACCCGAACCATTTTTAAACTATTATTTTCTCCCGACCCCCGAACCCGGGTGTTACAACTCTCCCCTACTTAAGGAATTTCGTCCTCGAAATTACCTGACGGAAACAAATATGGAAACTGTTCAAGCATGTCAGCTTTCCTCTCCCACGTGGCTTCCTCCACACCTCTATGTCTCCATAAGACTTTGACCAGTTCTATAGTCTTGCCACGCAATACCTTGCTATCAGAAGCAAGTATCTCAACTGGTTCCTCGTTGTAAGACAAGTCTGGGTTCAACTCTATTTCTTCCATTGCATAACATGGGACGGATCCGATCTATACCTCCTAAGCATCGATACATGAAACACATCATGAATCTTCTCTAGCTCAACTGGGAGTCTCAATCTATAGGCAACCGGACCAACTCTCTCAACTATTTCATAAGGCCCTATGTACCTTGGGCTCAACTTGCCCTTCCTTCCAAACCTCATCACCTTCTTCGAAGGTGAGACTCTCAAAAACACCCTATCCCCCACGGAGTATTCCACCTCCTTCCTTTTTAAATCGGCATAGGACTTTTGCCGATCTGAAGCCGCTTTCAGGCGATCACAAATCAATTTCACCTTCTCGGTGGTTCCCTTGAGTAACTCGGGCATCGACACTAGTTTCTGTCCGGCCTCAGCCCAACAAATCGGGGTCCTACACTTCCTACCATACAAGGCCTCATAAGGAGCCATCTGAATGCTTGATTGGAAGCTATTGTTGTACGCAAATTCCACTAATGGTAGGTGTTTCTCCCACGACCCCTGAAAGTCAATGATACAACACCTCAACATATCCTCCAATATCTGAATCACTCTCTCAGACTGCCCATCTGACTGCGGATGATACGAAGTGCTGAAGTTCAACCAAGTGCCTAAGGCTCGATGCAAACACTCCCAAAATCTAGAGGTGAATCTCGGATCTCGATCTGACACAATTGACTTCGGTACCCCATGTAGTCTCACAATCTCACGAATATACAATTCGACCAACTTATCCAACGTATAGGTGGTATGAACCGGTATGAAGTGTGCACACTTGGTGAATCTATCTACAATCACCCACACTGAATTTTTCTTCGAAGGAGTCAACGGAAGTCCTGATACAAAGTCCATAATGATACGCTCCCACTTCCACTCTGGAATCTTCAACGGTTGCAACAACCCTGAGGGAAACTGGTGCTCAGCCTTGACTCTCTGACAAACCATGCATTTACTTACGAACTCGGCTACATCCTTTTTCAAACCAACCCAATAATACTCTTCCTTTAATCCTCGATACATCTTCGTGCTGCCCGGATGCATAGCAAAAGGGCTATTGTGAGCCTCACACAAAATCATACGCCTCAACTCGGCATCCTCCGGAACCACTATCCTATCCTTGAAACATAGAATCCCATTCTCTCCAAAGCAATACTCGGTAGGCCTATCTTCCGCTATGTCTTGCACGTGAGGTGCCAAAGACTCATCTCGAAACTGCTTCTCATGAATCAACTGAACCAATGATGGCTTAACCTGAAGCTCGGCCACTAGCCCACCATCCGTAGACACACTCAACCTTGCGAACATTGCTCGCAACTCAACGGCTACCTTCCTACTCAAAGCATCGGCCACCACATCGGCCACCACTACCTTACCTCCTTGCATAAGTACACAACCTAGCCCCACGTAAGATGCATCACTGTAAATTACAAACTCTCTCCCCGGCTCGGGCTGAATCAAAATGGGAGCTTCGGTCAAAGCTTTCTTCAACTTCTCAAACGCTTCTTGTCTTGCATCTGACCATTCATACGGAACATTCTTCTGTAGCAACTTGGTCAACGGAGCCACTATCCTCGAGAACCCCTCAACAAACCTCCTATAATATCCCGCCAAGCCTAGGAAACTGCGGATTTCTGTCACTGATTTTGGTTGCTTCCAATTTACAATGGCTTCAATCTTCTTGGGATCTACACTAATCCCACTAGCTGAGATCACGTGGCCAAGGAAGACCACCTCCCTAATCCAAAATTCACACTTACTTAGCTTGGCATACAACTGATTCTCAAGTAGGGTCTGAAGCACTAACCTTAAGTGTTCATCATGCTCCTCTTTGGTCCTAGAGTACACTAGGATGTCATCAATAAACACTACCACAAACCTGTCCAAGAACTTATGAAACACCCGGTTCATCATATCCATGAAGGCCGCTGGAGCATTGGTCAACCCAAAAGGCATCACCAAAAACTCATAATGTCCGTAACGCGTACGAAAAGCTGTCTTCGGTATGTCCACATCCTTTACCTTTAACTGATAATACCCAGACCTCAAATCAATCTTTGAAAACACGGAAGCACCCCTCAACTGGTCTAGCAAGTCATCTATCCTTGGCAAGGGATATTTGTTTTTCACTGTCACCTTATTCAACTGTCTATAGTCTATGCACATCCTCATGCTACCGTCCTTCTTTTTCACAAACAAAACCGGAGCACCCCACGGGGAAACACTAGGCCTAATGAAGCCTATGTCAGTCAACTCCTGAAGCTGTGTCTTCAACTCTTTCAACTCCTTCGGTGCCATTCTATACGGGGCAATCGACACCGGTGCGGAATCAGAATATGTCTCAATAGCAAACTCAACTGCTCTGTCTGGAGGCAAACCTGGTAGTTCTTCCGGAAAAACACTCAGAAAGTCACACACAGTCCTGATGTCCTGAGGTCTCACCTCACTCATATCCGGGTTCATTACGTAAGCCAAGTAAGCCTAACACCCTGAACTCAACAACCTTTGAGCTTCCAAAGCCGAAACCACCTTGGACAAAAACTTAACATTCTCCCCAACTACCACAACCTCAAAGTCATCAGTAAGCCTCAATGAGACTCTCTTAGTCTCAAAGTCAACCCTAGCTCTATGCTCTACAAGCCAATCCATGCCCAAAATTACATCAAAGCCATAAAAGGGTAGCTCCATCATGTCGACTGGAAATACGTGGCCCTGAATCATCAAGGGACACCTCCTATACACTTTCCTAACTACCACTGTATCACCAAAGGATCTAGTGACATTTACTCCTACTTCTAACCAATCACAAGGTAGTCCTAATGACTTTGCATGCTCACCCAAAATATACGAATGCGTTGACCCCGAATCTATGAGGGAAAGCAAACTCAAAGACTGTAATGTGAAATTACCTGCAATGACATCAGTGTCATTTCCAGCCTCTCGCTGAGCGTACACTCTAGCCGGTCCTCCTCTGACTGGGTGTGGACAATCACGTCTCAAATGATCTTGGGAGCTACAGTTCCAAAACGCCCCAAACATACCCATGCACTCACCTGGGTGGCGTCTCCCGCACCTAGTGCACTCCGGAATGTGCCCAACAGCCCCTTGGCCCTGACGGCCCTGACCATGGTTACCACCCCTAGGCCTCGTATCCGGATGATACCTCCTATCCCTATGCCTCTTGGCATGATCTCTATCCCAGTTCGCATGTCTCTTCCCGGAGTCAGACCCACCAGCACGTGCTCTAGAGCTTAGGTTTTGCTCTACATCCTTGGCCCTAGAAACCAAGACATCGAACTCAGTGTAGTCGGCGGCCAACATGTAGGTCTTCACATCAGTAGTCAACCCATATCTGAAGCGCTCACATCATTCCTTCTCATCCGGAATCAACTTTGGCGCGTACTGGCTCAACCTCACAAATTGGATCTCATACTCGGACACGGTCCTATTGCCTTGAACCAAAGCCATGAACTCCCTTTTCTTTTCATCCAAGTACCGAACTCCGAGGTACTTCCTCTTGAAAGCATTCCTGAAAAACTCCCATGTGACATCCACCTCGGCCATACCAGAAATAGCAGTGGTCCACCAAGTGTAAGCGTCTCCCTGTAGCAATGAGACAATGCATCCCAACTTACGGGCATCCGAACACTCCATCTGACCCAAGATGCGAGTAGTGCTCTCAAGCCACCCTTCCGAACCCTCCGGAGATAACCCACGAAACTCAACTGCCCCCAAATTACGGAGCCTCTCTAGGGGTAATCCTGTCCCCGCACCCTGAGCTGGTGCTGCAGCTTGCATACCAGCCAAAGCTGTCTGGAAAGCTCCGGCTATAGTCTGAATCAAATGAGCCACATCTGGGCCTGCCTGACCTTGGCCCGCTTGAGCCCATTACCTCCCACATTAGCCCCAGCCCGAGGCCCATTACCATCACCTCCAACGTTCCCTCCATTACCACCCAGAGCATTAAGAGCAGGAGGCGCGTGCTCGGGTGCCTGGTCACCCGCTCTAGGCCGTCCCCTCGGTCTCACCATAGCAATTAATGTAATCTAAAACAATCAAACACACAACAACAAGGAAACGTTAGGTTAGCAAGGGGCAAAGGACTCCGGTTCTCAAGCTCCTTAAATCAAAACAATTTTCCCTTTTTATTTTGACAACAATACCTAACAATGGGGACTCAAACCAACTCTCAAACAACAGAAAAGTCACCATAGCATGCATACATACACCGTGCTAAAACAAAATTTAGACAGACATGGCAAAACACTCATAATACCTTAACTTACCTCACTTACCTGCCCGAGGTCTCGGAAACCTCAGGCTCTGATACCAATAAATGTAACCCCCTCGTCCCGGTCTGGCCGGATGATCGGTCCGAGTGAGCTACACGGGGAAAACCGAGTGAAAACCCCCTAAAAGGATTCCCCCTCGGTTAGCAACCTTATATTTTTTTCATTTTAAAACTTGTCTAGATGAGTATTTAATCCTATGTGATCATACAGCGGGACTTCATAAGCAAGGCAGTCGAACGAACTCAAAACCACATCCAAAAGACCAATTTTTTTGTTTATCTGTAGGGGGTATCGATACACCTATGGGGGTATCGATACACCTTGACTAAGTCAAAGGGGTCAGAGTCAACCCGTGGAGACCGTATCGATACACAAGGGAAGTGTATCTGTACTCTCCTCAAAGGTTGACTCCCCACGGTCAACGCTAGGGGATCGTACCGATACGCCTGAGGCCCGTATCAATACCAAGTTGGACAGTGTCTCCAGTGACCAAAATGGTATCGATACGCCTCCCCGCGTATCGAAACGATATGCCTGGAAAGAGAAGGCCGTATCGATACGGGTCTAGCCGTATCGATACCCCTGCTCTGCAACATTTCATTTCACTACTTAACAACATCTTGCATGGTTCTAGATGCTTATTTGAACACTCCTAAGCACACACAAGCATACATACAACAACCACAGTTGGATTTTAGCTTACAAGCATTGAATGTAACATCAATCATACCTATCTAGACTTCAAGCAATAACATAAGAAACCACCTAACAAACATTGGCATCATACACATGGTAGTCAAACTTAAGGCATGCATAGCCCAATCCTCATACAAATTCAGGCATAAGCAAATAATCCACATAAGAATCATAGAACATAATCCAAGAAGCAAATCATAACACAACATAGGTTTAACAATTTCAAGCATAACTTCCTAAGGAGTTTGACCCCAACTCCTAACACTTTATACCCCATTGTCTAGGCATTATCACAAAAGTAAACCATACTTAAACTTGCTTGAGAACTCCAAAAGCTCCTCCTTCGCCCACTCGCCTCCCGAACTCTAACGATCTGCGCATTGGAAACAAAAGAGCATAAGCAATCTAGCTTAGTGAGAGGCTCTACAATTTACAACATGCAGTTTTCCTAAAATACGATTTGTATGCAAGAAAACAATGGATGCATAAGGGTCTATCTCGACCACAACACTTGGTTTGATCAAGTACAACCAACATACACTTACGGTGGGACTACACATCACCGTTTCGACTAGTGGATTTCCAATGGGACTACACATCAAAGTACTACCCTACTAGTCACTATCGGTGGGACTACACATCACCGTAGTTTAGACCACCATCACGTGAGGCACGAACTCAACACGACTACAACATTGACAACTTAAAATGCATTCAATGGTCACAATGTATATACAATCAACTTGTCACAACAACTTATGAGTAGGGAGACTTACACACGGGTTTAGGCAACCTCTCAAGGTTCCACCCAAACCCCAAAGGAGTCCATATCAAGCACAATGTAAAAACCAATGATTCTACTCACCGTTGCTACCCAAGAGAAGATCGAAGACCAAGCTCAAGACTCCGAATTCCCCGGATTTGCTCCCGAAGCTTCTCCGACCAAAATTCTCGCCTCTAGCCAATCCAACACCAAGCAAATAATCTCAAGTCAGTCCGTGTTCTAAAATACTCAACCCGGATTACAAACCAATTACAAGATATCAATTTTCACATGGAGAACAAGCCCAAAATTCCAAAATCCGAGCAGCCCTCAAGCATCCCTTAAAACCATTGATTTCAACCTCCAAACTACTCCCTAAAGCTTCCAAAACAAAGCTTACATATACCCTAACCATTGGCCCTCTCTTTTCTACATAGAACACCCCCATATTTCAATCCTAAATCTCCCAAAAACCTCCCCAAAACCCCATTTCGGGAAAATACCCAAAACCTTGTAAAAATCATTTTGGTTGTCCCTTTTTGGTTGTAGATTACTCATTGAACCTCAACAAATCAAAAACTAGAATCAAAAACCTCAAAGACAACATTTTTAATTCAAAACCCTCCAACTCCAAAATTTCAAAACGTGAGTAGAAATGAAAATAAAAGACATCAACTTGTAGAGGATAAAGAGGGTAAGTCAAAAACGAAATTACCTTTGCAAAACCTTCAAAAATGAGCAAGCTTTTGAATGGAATAGTATCCAAGGAGAGGGGGGTGTTTTAACGATGGTGTGAATAGTGGAGTTAGAGGAAGAAGATGACTCTAGTATTATTTTAGGTTTGTTTGAAATTAAAAGGGGTTAAAAGACTTAAATGCCCTTAATGAAACAAGGGAATTACAATGAATGACATCCATGCCCAATTGGGCTTGTTTAGAAAATGGTCCAATTAAATTTTTGTTGTCTTAAAACCCGGGGCCCAAACCTTTATTTTAATATTTAAAATTTGGAACCGAAACCCGAACCATTTTTAAACTATTATTTTCTCCCGACCCCCGAACCCGGGTGTTACATTAAGTTCGAGTCGAGTCCCTCACATATGAAAAAATATGATGAAATATACATGCATATGTTATATGATTATAGTAAGTCATTAAAATTGGAATCAAACTACACTATAACATGATAAATAATTACAATTAAATTTGTATAGGAACTCGAAAACTCGACTCGAATCGAACTCGACACGAATTTCATAAACTTGAATCGAATCGAAAAAAATTCAATTAAAGTTTGAGTTGTAAAATATGCCGCGTCAACTCAAATAACTCAAATTTTTTTAACTCGACTCGATCAAACGCTTACACCTAATAATTTTATGGTTAATTTTAAAAGTTTAAAATTAAAATTTAAAGTTTAATTTTTAGTGTAGGATTTAGTGCCTTGAATTGACATTATTTGAAGCAAACTTATAAAAAGAAACAAATTTTTTGACATGCATCGATTTTTAAAAAAATCTTATTCTACTTTTTGTAAAGGGGAGGAAAAAAATTTAGGTGAATGTAACACTTTTAAGAAGTCCTGAACCCGAAAGCTAAAAAAAGAAATATAGAACAAGTGAGTGTACTTTAACCGCTAAGCCATCCTTACATACTCTAGTACATTGAACATTAACCCATAAAAGTTTGACAAATAATAGATAACTTTACTTGACAAGGAGTAAAAATGGAAATAATATAAAAAAAAAGGGAAAATCATAAAAAAATCTGCAAAGGACGACGTCGTAGAAGGCCGTGGTTTTGGATTTTCTGGTTCCTATTTCGGATTTGACCTTTGACTACGATAGACGAAGTCCACGAAATGAGTAGAAAAATTGAAAAAAAGAAAGAAAAAAAGAAATGCAGAGATAGAGAAGTGAATCAAGGAAGAATAAGCAAAATTAAATAAATAGAAAAACTTTAGTCAACAAAGCACAGCAAGCAAGCCAAGATGGAAACTTTCTCAAGTTATTTTCTCTGTAAGTTGTTACTCAGCAGCCCTCCGTTTTTCTACTTCTCAATTAGTTGACTGCGGATTTTACTGTATGTGTTTTTTTCTTTAATTAATGAAAAAAAGAAGAAAAATAAACTTTCTTAATTGGATAGAGTGCTTTGATTGTTTCAAATTCATCTTTTAGATAAATTGGAATATGGAATATCCTGGAATTCACTTAATTTATTCTTTTTCTTTTCCTTTTTTGCTTTACTTGGTGGAAGAACAGAGAAGGTTGTGCTGATCCTTTTTTGTTTTTGGTGAGTTTTTACTTACTGGGTTTTGCTCTTTAAGCTTGAAAGTTTGAATCTTTGCAATGTTTGGGCTGAATTTCAGACATGGGGCTTGAAGGTGAAGAAAAGGTCTCTGTTATATGGTTGGATTAGAAAAAATCTGGAACTTGTGTCTGGTGCTGTTGTTTTAGCAGCTTGGGTTTGGTTTTTCTTATGGTAGGGGCTTTTGGTTTTATTAACAAGTTATTTTTAGGTCTTACTTATGATTTTGGGTTTTGGTATTTCATGGATTTTAGTTATTGATTAGCTTGACTGGTACCAACTATCGAGTAATTTGTGGGAATCAGCATTGCAGCATTAAGGGGGTGAATCATGTTCAAACAGATTTTAAGTAAGCTTCCCCGGAAGTCATCCAAGACTTCGGAGAGTCGTGAACATGGTGGAAACCATGCTACTTATTCTAGCGTTTATGGTGGCTCGAGGAGCAGTGATTTAGGAACTGACAAGTCAGGAAATTTGAGTGTTTCATATTCTCCGACACCTAATTCTTCTGCTGATGGTGGATGGAAAAGTTCCAATATGAAGCCCAGTGAGAATAATTTGTTCTCTGGTTATGAAGCATTGCCTGCTTTCAAAGATGTTCCGGCTTCAGAGAAGCAGAACTTATTCATAAAAAAGATCCACTTGTGTTGTGTTGTATTTGATTTCAATGATCCCACCAAGAACCTCAAAGAGAAGGAGATCAAGCGACAGACGCTGTTAGAGCTTGTTGAGTATGTGACCTCTGCGAATGGGAAATTTTCAGAGGCTGTTTTGCAAGAAATTGTAAAAATGATATCAACAAACTTATTTAGGAGCCTTAATCCTCAACCACGCGAGAATAAAGTTATAGAAGGCCTTGATCTGGACGAGGAGGAGCCCTCAATGGATCCCGCTTGGCCACACTTGCAAATTGTATACGAGCTTCTTTTGAGGTTTGTGGCCTCACCTGAGACTGATACAAAATTGGCCAAAAGATATGTTGATCAGTCTTTCATTATCCGGTTGCTTGACTTATTTGATTCTGAAGATCCTAGAGAAAGGGAATATTTGAAAACAATTCTCCATCGCATCTATGGAAAATTCATGGTGCACCGACCGTTCATTAGGAAAGCTATAAACAACATCTTTTTCCATTTTATTTTCGAGACCGAAAGACATAATGGAATTGCTGAACTTCTAGAAATACTGGGGAGTATTGTTAATGGGTTTGCGCTGCCACTGAAAGAAGAACATAAAATGTTCCTTGTCCGGGCGCTAATTCCCTTGCATAAGCCAAAGTGCTTAGCAATGTATCATCAACAGTTATGTTATTGCATTACTCAGTTTGTGGAGAAAGACTGCAAGCTTGCTGATACTGTCATTAGAGGGTTATTAAAGTATTGGCCCATCACCAACAGTGCAAAGGCAGTCATGTTCCTAAATGAATTGGAGGAAGTTTTAGAAGCAACTCAGCCACCAGAATTCCAGCGCTGCATGGTGCCATTATTTCGCCAAATTGCTCGTTGTTTGAACTCTCTGCACTTTCAGGTCAGAAGTTTCTTAAAATTTTGTGTTTTGCTTGCATTTCTGTTTAGATGTGGAAGACATTTTTTAAACAATTTTCAGTTTGACATGGATGATATTCTAGATTTGCTTATTTCATATGTCGGACTTGGAGACCTTGCTGTTTTACTTACTATTGAATGCATCTAGGGCTGGCCGTTGGATCGAGTCGAGTCAAAATTTTTTGAGTTATTCGAATTTGCATGTCCTATTTTACGATTCAAACTTTGTTTGAATTTTTTTTGAATCGAGTCGAATTTATGAAATTCGAGTCGAATCGAGTTTCGAGTTTATGTACAAATTTTATTGTACATATATATATTTCTTCATATGTATTTCTATATGCATATACGTAGCGGTGCACATATATATTTCTATATGTTATACTTAGGGCTGGGCGGCGTTCATATTGATTCTAATTTTAACGGCTTTTTATATGCATATATAATATACATATATATTTTTTCATATTTTCACATGTGATGTACATAATATATCATGCAGAATTGACAAACTCGACTCGAATATGAAAACTGATTAACTAATTACTAAAAATTTCAAGTTATTCGAATTTTCATTTCATAACTCAAACTTTATTTAAAAAAATTTCGAGTCGAGTTGAGCTTATGAAATTATGAGTCGAGTCAAAACGAGTCGTTTTTTCACCTCGAATCGAGTCGAATAATTCGGTTTTTTGAGTCGAGTGGAGTTTTGCCCGCCCCTAAATGCATCATATATACCGTAATGTGGATTCATTCTGTATGTATTGCTTGTAGCATTGATCAGACCATTTTTCTGATTGCTTTACCCCTTACTGCCACTGTCTTCAACGCCTCTCTTTTCTGTCTTCCCATATTGCTAACATTTATAGGATCTTTTTTGTACACATCAATTTGTACTGTGGCAGGCTGTTGGCGATTCAAATTCAAGTCTACTCCCTAGTAAAATTTAATATCCATCAACTTTGTTTTCGTTACTATTTGCTTGAAATGCTCTCGTTTTTTTCCCTTCAAAAATGGATAATTCAAGGATCAGTAAAGTAAATGTTAAAGGATAGTTTGCAGTTACTTATTGTGACCGGTTCAATAGTGGTTGTCTAATGATGTTAGAAGAGATAAAAAAAAAAAGACTATTTATATAGAGTTATAAGTCACAAAGTTGGGCTTTATTTAGTAATCATCCCATTTTGCACGTTTATTGTCATTCTTGTGCGTGTCAAATTTGCATATTCCCACTGTTTAGATAGAGTAAACGATTGCAGACTCAAAAATGGTTGAATAATTGCCTGAAATTTAGAATTAGCAAATGCCAAGGCCCTATGAAATGTTACTTTCAATTGTATTTCATGAGATTCCACCGATAAAATGAACAAATAATGGTATGGAAAGGAATGATAGCGTAGCTGTGGCTTCTAAATAGTTTGCTCAACACTATTACGAGCTTTATGGACTTCAAAATTGTTTTCAAAAGGAAAATCTTTTAGTTTCTTTGAATCATTTTCATATCTGCTATTCATGTTTTTGAGTGCTTCGGTGTTTGATGGTCATATTGGCAAAGTTGGAATAGCTTCGGAAAGTCAAATATCTATAACTAGAAGTCTAGAACCCCATTTTCTTTGGTTGATTGAAAATTATTTTGTACTTGGTCATAATTGTTGGCCCTACTTTTATTTTAATGCTTATTACTGCAATAAAGGGAGGGTGTAGCATTAGCGCTACTAATATCTTGATATGGTTATTACGTGCCAAATTTTCTTCCTTTTTTTTAAACTCACATATTTACTTATTCTCAAGTTTTGAACATCGGAGATTGTTGTGTTTTCATCCCTCAAGCTGACTTTTCTTAAATATGCAATTCCACTGATGATGATTTTTGCAATCTGGAATGTACTTGTTGTATCCATATTATATCACCTGCTATGTTCCTCTATATGATCGGAGTCGAGGCTTTGAACCATTTATTTCCTCATGCGGGAATGGATGTAAGATACGATGATATAAATCCTTGGCGATTATGCCAGAAAAATTGGGATTCTTGTTTCTGTTAAGTGATATTGTTTATTTTGACATACTTTCTACTGGAAAAGTCACTTTGAGACTTTAGACGTAGTGTCATTATTTCGTTAAATGGTAGCCGATGTTAAGGACACTTTCAGCTGGAAATATTTTGTGTGAATTGAAATATGATACTTATGACATAGTATGGTTTTGCCTTCATTTCTGAGTTTTGCTTTACGGGTGATATTTCCTTGCCGGATTATCGGTTCTATCATTGTGGTCTTTCATGTAACTTATATTATCTTTTCCGGGTTTTTCCTCTTCTGAATGTCCTATGCAACTGTTGGTTTTTCTCTTCTTTTGTGTCTCAGGTAGCCGAGCGGGCTCTGTTCCTGTGGAACAACGATCACATTCAGAACTTAATCATTCAAAACCGCAAGGTTATACTGCCAATTATTTTCCCTGCCTTGGAGAAAAATGCTAGAAACCACTGGAATCAAGCTGTACATAGCTTGACTTTAAATGTCCGCAAGATCTTCTACGATCTTGACCCGGAGCTGTGCAAGGAATGCATGGTTAAGTTTCAGGAAGACGAATCAAAGGAAGATGAGATTGAAGCGAGACGTGAAACTACATGGAAGCGCTTGGAAGAACTTGCTGAAAAGAAACCTTAACGCAGCGAAGCAATGCTCGTTCCCCTCAAAGCAAACGCCAATTCCTCGCCAGGTTAGGTTTTATATTGGGGTCAATGTACTAGGCCGAATTTGCTGTACGATAAGTTCCTTGCCTGTTAGTGAAGTTTAATAAACATTTTTGTTTAATTAATGTATTTATTCTTGAACTTGTCCTATTTATATGCTTCTTGCTGTTGGTTTTGCATTATATATATATATCACCATTGTTATTGTTACTGTGATTTTCCCTCGGTTGTTAAACTCGCTCATTACTCATTAGTCTTTGCTTCCATGTTGCTTGAACTCAGAAAATACATGGCAGCCATGATATATATATATTACACGTAAAAACTCGTTTTTTGGATCGTTGGATAGGGGAAATAGATGGCTGAGATTAACTCTTTTTTTTCAAGTGATAATCTTTATTAAACCTATTGTTAATCTCAGTCATCTGTTTTACTCATCAACGATTCAAAAAAACATGTAAAACTTTGTAAACGAATCCTATTTTGTTTCGGTTTTCATAAAGAATTCTAAAAAAGGAACAAAATGCTTCACTATCGATGAATAATAATTCACCAGTGTCGGTGTTTGTTTGATTGGGGTCCTACTTGCCAACAACGATCCAACTTTGTGTTATACACCAATCGGCAATCATCTTCTTTCTTGGGTTAATTTATTTTTGATGTCCTTAAACTATGTTCACATTATAAATTGGTCCTAAATTCTAAAACGTTTTAATTCCAATTGAGTCTTCAAAGTACTAGTGTCGTATTAAGTAATTCCTTTCGTCCGTTGGTCTGATCATTAATTTGAACGCTAAATGTCACTTCAAATATGACAGGGACATATTTAAAATATATGGATTAAACTGTAAATATATGTATCTTCTATATGAATAATTTGGAACTGACGTCAAAAATAGTCCTCTTAAAGTTTTTGATGTCTTAGGTTTTTTTTAGGAAAACTGCTCTAGTGACCACCAAAGTAAATGGAGATATCCATTTGAACAACCGAACTATAAAAAATGTCAATTACATCACCAAACTTATAAAATTGACCTATTTGAACCACCTTCCGTTAAAAAAATAACGACAAGGCTGAGTTGGCATATTGCTTTTATTTTTTAATGCCTTGTTGGAAGCATATTGCCACATAAGCCTAGGGCATTTGGGTAATTTCTTTAAACTTATTGTTTTATTTAATAGAGCCCTAATTAATATTGAGTAATGCTTTTGTCTTTTTCAACCAATCTTTCAAACCTCCATAAACAGTTGAAGAAAAATCTGCAAGAAAGGAGAGCAAGGAAGGAAGAAACTTAGAGCTTGTAATTGAAATGGAGAGTGAAAACTTCGATCGGGAATGCTTCTGTGGAGCGCGTTCTTCATTAAAGACAGAATAGAAAGCTAGTAATCCGGGTAGAAGATTTTGGGGCTGTAAAAATTATAGAAAAGACAAATAAACTTGTAATTTTTTTATTTGGTACGATCCACCGATATATAATCAATCAAGGATTGTGATTGTAGGTCTTCTAAGAAAGATTTCAGCTATGGAACGTGAAAGAAAAAAATGAGAGGTTTATTAGGGTTTTGCTTCTAAGTGTTGTGTTTCTTTTAAGTTTAGGGTTAGAAAATAGATGTCCTAATTTGTGGTTATGTTAATGTGTTTATTGTAATTAAATGAATACATGTTTAAGGTTATTTTTCAGCTATGTATGAGTTGTTGGAGTTGTTATGTTAAGGTATTTATTGTAATGAAATGAATAGATGTTTATGTTAGGTTGTTTAGAATTAAGTGGCTAATGAAATGAATGTTTATTGTACTATAGTTGCTTATTGTAAATTAATCAAAAACATTTTGGTTATTAATAGTGTTGTTATGTTTATGTTAGATTTTTGGTTACTAATGAGTGCCATAAAAAATAGAAAGTATATATCATCATCTTCATTTCAAAAGTGATCCATAAAAAGCATCAAGTGTTTTTGACCATTATAGAAACAAAAATGCAAGTCCTGGCCATTCCTTGAACATGTATAAAACATGTATACACAAAAGTTAAATTTTAATGGTCAATTGCATGCATTACACAAAAAAGCTCGTACGTGATACCTATAATCACAACAAAATCAGAACATAAAGTTAAATCCTAATTGTCAACTGCATACATTACACAAAAAAACTCCTAAAAATAAGCCTTGGAGATGATTGAGTGACAACACTCTCTTAAGTGGTGGGGGTGGATATCTATCTAACAATATGGATTGGTGGTAGGGGTTAGCTTGCCCTTGGACTGTTATCTTGATGTTGCCTACCAGGTTGAGTAACAGAACTCTCATGATTGGCGAGGGTGGGCATCCATCTAACTGTATAGACTGGTCGCAGAGGTTGGCTTGACCCTGAAGTGTTTCTTTGATGTTGCACTCTAGACTGATTTGATGTTGCAACAGAATTTTGGTGCACATTTATTCTAGATCTTCTTCTAACCTGTACACAAAAAATAATGCGTTACTGAACTTTAAACAATAAATGTAAATTAATCATTTTTTTTGCATATTTTTTTAAAAAATTACTGGCAGTTTAGATCTTTTAGGAGCTCTACTTGTAGTAGAAGTGAATGCTCGTTTATATAGTCTAGTATTGGTACGAAGAGGCCCTTGCATGTCCTTGTATTATGACTAGACCCTACAAATTAAATGCAAAATAAATTAAAAAATTTATACAAATAAGGTTATGAAACCCTACAAATTAAATGCAAAATAAATTAAATTTTTTATTTAATTATACCTTTAAGTTTTCATGGCAGCTTCAAACTCTCTCAATTATGTTGCCCTAACAGCTCTCCAAAGTTGGTCTTTTAAAATTTTTTCTTTATGCTTATCATGTAACTTTAAAATTAGTGTAAAGGCGTCTTACACATGTTTTATGGTTTGCATAGAAAAACAGTTCTGTTACAGACTTCAACAATCCCTGCAAAACAAAACAAGTTCTATATTATTACTGGAAATGAATTAAGCAAAACAATAATATTTATAAAATAGTGTAAGTTTACCTTCCGTTTATCAGTCATAAATGTCAGCTGATGTGAATTGTTCAACTCTAAATCAGTCTTTAATATTTCCATAAACCAACACCAAGATGACTCAGTCTCATATTCCACAATTACAAATGCAATGGGATAAAAATTGTCATCAGCATCCATTTCAATAGCTGACAGAAGTTGACCCCCATAATGGCCCTTCAAGTGACACCCATCTAGACATATAATTGGCATAAAATCCACCTTTGAAATCATCCTTCATAGCTTGCATACAAATATACACTTTTTTTGTTGCATATAATAATCTCAGCTTAAAAACTGGATTGAAAATATCTACAATGGTATTAAATTCAGGTTATCTAGGCTTCTTATGTTGACCATCTGAATCTGACTCATCTAAACTGTGAAATGATATAGAATTTACACTATCAGATTCACTGTCAATCCTAACTTCATCACTGCCCTCCCCATTAGATTTATGTGACCCTTCTTTAGTCATATTATCACCCACACCCTTAAAAGAATATCATCTTCAAGATTATCCTCACTATCAGTAAAACCAAATTCATAAGTAGTTAATTTATTAGCTTCATAATCAATGCCTTCTGAGTTAGAATTAGAGTCTACTTTAATCTCAGAAGACACAGAAACATTATCATATGTTTCTGGTTCACAAATATTTTCATCAACATTATCATCATCACTAGGTTTCTCATAAATGTCTACCTTAATTTCAACATTCATTTCAGGTTCAACAATGTCTTCATCAACATTATCATTATCGCTAGGTTCATCTCTAGGTATTTTAGAAGACTCAACCCTAACTTCAACATTCAATTCAGGTTCTACACTAGCAACATTATTTTGATAGGGTCTAACTTCCTCCAAGTAGATGTGAACATAATAATTTTTAGGTAATTTGTTAAGCATCTCTAGAACATCAGTATCACTACCTAAAACTTTAACCTCAAATGAATTTTCAGAAACTTGCCAGTACATCTTCCTTGTATAATTAATCCTAATCTTCCAATCATAGCAATAACCTCAAAGATGCTCATTTCATCCACATCACAATTATCAAAGTAATCAATAAATTGACCACTATATACCAAATTTCGAGTATGTAGAAAGTAACCACCATAGTGAACAACTAAGGTGAACATGGATGAATTTTGTTCTGTTAATAAATAAAAAATAGTATTAAGAAATAAGCTAATTAAATATAAAAAAACAACAAAAACAACCAAGCAGATCGCATATTACATATAATAATGGAACCCTAATTATTACCAGCAACTACAACACTACAAGACAACATATTACATATACTAACCAAAATATACCTTATGGTCCATTATAAATGAATGCACATATATCAATTTCAACTACTTTTATCATCCAAACCAACATGCAGACCATTAAAAATGAATGCACATGTACCAACATTTGTGATAGTGATAAAAAAATTTTATTTGCTAACACTACAACATATGCATATATGACAAAAGACCCCACATCTTTTTTTAAATAAAAAATTACATATACCATATGCATAAAAAATTCAGCACCATATATAATATGATAACTATGTCATATGCATGAAATTCAACTCTACATACCATATAATAATCAAGCATGGAAAAGTCATATAAAAAAGTCAAAAAGCAATAGATAAAAGCACATAAAAGTAACCCTAAACCAGTTCTGTCACAACCAATTAACTCTTAAAAAAACAATTAATATGTTAATTAGTGGTCTTGCATTCAAAAAAACTAAAAATCCTATGATATACCAACCGTAATCTTACTTTAACTCTACAAATGTTAACAAAGGATAACTTACTGTCAATGATAAACTTACATTTTCACTAAACCCCTAATATTGATCTAACCCAACTTCATATATCAACCTTAATTTTATTTTATCTAACCCAACTAAGTTTATCAACCCTAATCGATCTAAGATGTTAATAGTATAATACATTTTCACTAAACCCCTAATCAAATTATTTACAAAAACTCTAATTGGTATACTAAACTTACATATTTACCAACAAAAAACTTCTAACCATTTCGAAAATAATTTTACTATCAATGATATATTAACCATAATATTGAAAACAATTTTAGTATTAATGATATATTTACAAACAAAAAACCCTAACCCTAATATGAACCCTAAATTTTACTGTTATTGATATATTAACCTTAATATTGAAAATAATTTTTCAAAAAACAAAACAAAAGATAAACTTACCATATAACGCCTGTTGTTTCTCTCGTTCGCGACGACCCCAAACTATTTCGATACTAATTTCTTTCTTCTCGCAATCCATCTTCTTTCAATCCCTCTTCTCTCAATTTCTCTTCTCACAATCCCCCTTCTCTCTGAAACGTCAAAACACACATAATTTTTCTTTCTTCTCAGAATCCCTATTCTGTTTGAAATGTCGAAACAAATTCTCCCTAATGAAACATATGGATTTGTTTTAGGTTAATTAATCAGATTTTTAAGTTTTCAATATATTACTTTTAATGTTTTTTAATTTAATAAATGTCTGTTTTCAGACGTGGAAAAAAATAAAATAAAGGCCAGTTAGCCTTGCCGTTGATTTTTTAACAGCCAACTCAGTCTTGCCGTTATTTTTTTAACGGATGGTAGTTCAAATAAGTCAATTTAATAAATTTGGTGGTGTGATTGACGTTTTTTATAGTTCGGTGGTTCAAATAGATATCTCCAATTACTTCGGTGGTCACTAGAGTAGTTTTCCCTTTCTTTTAACACATAAAAAATCTATGTTGTCCATATTGTCCGAGAGTAATCATTTCGCTCAAACTTTTTTCTTGCAGACACACTCCCAAAAAGCAAACACCTGAATAAAAGGTAAACATATTGAAAACATATTCGATTAGAATAAATAATTTTTATTTTTAACTACTAATCTCATATTACTTTCGTAAGAAAAAAATTCATAATTTAATTACTAGATGTGATCACAAGGGTAATATCTATTATTTACTTTTAACTATTTGAAAATGTATACACATCATACAAACAAGCTATTTAAGCTCGGATCTCTTAAAACAATAACATTCCCTTTTCAACTGAAACTACTCGATAAGTTTTGATTCATATAATTTTAAATATACTTCAAGTAATATCCAAACTTATAGTTAAGGCTAAATTGGTCTAAACACCTGATTAATATAATAAGGCTCGCTTTTTAAAAAAAGACTTAACTACAAAATAAGAGTCCAAACTATACTTTTTTATGCAATAAGTATCTAAAGTTTTTTAGTCGAAATAGGTGCCTAACGTTTTGATCCTTATCATTTAGGTGCATGATCATTAACGATCGTTTAAAAAACCGTTAATCAATCAAAACTATACCTTCTGTTTTGAAGCGTCATCAATGGCGTCGATCCCTTTTCGTCCTTTTGCATCAGGATTTCCCTTACGGATACAATGGTTTTGTTTACAGAGGATACTCTCCTCAGCCTGGAACAAAGCACAACAAACTACTGGTGGTGTTGCAGTTTCACGACAGGGCTTTTGTCGGCGGAAGTAACGATAGTGTAAGGAACGACATGTTTTGTGGGAGGATTGCAAAGCTCTGCGATGTGATTGTTGTCACGATCGGCTATAGGATGGCGCCAGAGAGTCGGTATCCGGCGGCATTCGACGACGGTCTGAAGGTGTTGAATTGGTTGGGGAAGGAGGTATTGAATTATTGACTCAAGAATGAGTAACGATGTCATTTCTATCTTTTGTGCTTGAGAGAATTAACCAGGGTAAAAGTAAAAGAAAAAGAGTAAAGGGAACTTAATATTAGAATGGTTTAATACAAAGGTTTATATATTAATAAAGAAACAAGAAACTCTAATATAACTGAATAACTAACTCTAAAACTATTTAATACAACTGGATATTTTAATAACCCCCTCAAGTTGGAGCATATATGTTATGTATGCCCAACTTGAAAATAAGACTCCGAAATAGAGTAGTATGAAGAACCTTTGTGAAGCAGTCAGCAAGTTGATTGTGAGTAGAGACTGTTAGCAGCATGACAAGACCTTGTTGTAACTTCTCTCGTATGAGATGACAATCAATCTCTATATGTTTAGTTTTCTCATGTTGGACTGGATTTCTGCAATTTTTTATTACAGATATATTATGACTGAATATATTTGCAGGAGGTAAGTTAAATTGAAGATCAGAAAGTAAATAAGTAAGCCATTGACTTTCACAAGTAATAAAGGCTAAAACACGATATTTAGCTTTACTGGACGATAAGGAAATAGTCTGTTGCTTCTTAGACTTCTAGAAAATTAAAACAGTTCCTAAAAAGACACAAAAATCAGTAGTGGATTTCTTTGAGTCTGGACAAGAAGCCCAATCTAAATCAGAAAAAATATTGATCCGAATTAAATTTTCAATAGGAAAAATAAACCTTGACTAACAATACCTTTCAAATACATAAGAACTCTATGTATAGCAGATAAATGTATATTAGTAGGAGCAGAAATGTATTGAGATAATTGCTGGAAAACATAAGCAATACCTGATCTTGTATTGGTTAGGTAAAGAAGTCTCTCTATGATTCTCCTATATTAAGTAATATCTGCTAAATGTGTACCATTCAACTTTAAAATTTTGTTCTTAGGAACCATGGGAGTCGAAACAGGTTTGGAATTAATAAAGCTAGCCTCTTCTAATAGCTCTAGTGTGTATTACCTTTGACATATATTAATTCTTTTGGAGGTCCTTGCAACTTCAAATCCTAAGAAGTACTTTAAATTTTCCAAGTCCTTTATTTTAAAGTAGTATGTAAGAAAGATATAATTTTATTGATCTCAGTTATATTAGGGCTAGCAAGAACAATATCATCTACATATAATGCCAAAGAAATAAAAGAAGAATTAATGCCCTTAGTTGTAATCACTAATTTTGTTCGGGGTGTCAACCCGTTTTTATTTTTAAATAATGGGCTTTGTTCACGATATGATTAAAAAGACTAATATATAAATATTAGGATATTATTAGTAATATATATATATATGTGTGTGTGTGTGTGATACTATTAATTATTATACTTGGTCATTGTTATTCAATTAAAAAAGGATTAATTAAGTACTAGTATATATTATGTTATCTTATTATGTTACTATCTATTATTGCCATCATTATAATGTTAATATTATTATTACTATATTATCATTATTATTATTATTATTATTATTATTAGTAGTAGTAGTAGTAGTAGTGTTATTAATATTATATTTATATTTATTATTGTTAATATATTGGAAAACTGAAAAAAACTAATATATATATATATAAAGTTTGCCCAAATTGAAGCCCGATATTAAATAATGCAAGCCCAAATTCATTAACAATAGAGTCCATTTACAATCATTAAAACCCAAAAAATATTATACATATATATTACATGGCCCAATTTGGGCCCAATCTAATTAAAAACCCTAAATTTGATAAGTCTCTTTGTTTCGCGCAACCAATCCTCCACCGTCAGATCTAATACAGATCTGACGGCCCAGATCAAGACTCGAATGAAAGCCCTAAGGTGCCCTAACCATTGCTCTGCGCCGCCAGCTCTTGGGCCGTTGGATCGAGATCACCATCAACGGCCAAGATCGAAGCAGGGAAGTCTTTAGAACCTCTACGCGCCCACACGCGATTCTCGGACTCCCATATGCGTGCGTGCATAACGCTCCCCTACCCGCGTTGAGGCCACGTGCGTCGGTTCAGCTCCCGGTTCTTCCCACACGCGCGCCATTCGATCGTCCAGTTCCTCTCCATATCACAACTTCCTCGCCACGTCTCTCGTCCCCTCCTCAACCGCCCACCGTACTGGAGGGTCACATGCACACAAAACAACCAAAATGTCAGAAGGTAAAAGATGTGCAACAAACTGAAAATCAGAGGTAAATAACAGATTTCACAGATGAATACAAACAAGAGAATAGACAACTAATAGCATATTTCCGAAAGAATTTCATGTAATACCGTAATTTCGGTCTATAAAAGCCGAAATACACACTGTAAACCCCAAGTTTGAAAACTGGGGAATTTTCAGAAATCAATACAAGCAGAAACAAATAATTTTAGAGGTATATCGTCATCTTCTTTCATTTCATTTCGAATCAAAAAAATAAATAAATAACAAGGTTTTAGGGTTTTTGTTTTTTACCTTCGTCGATTCAGCTTCCTTCGTCCTTCGCCTCCTTTCGGCGATAAGCCTGCACGATTCTCTTCTGAGAATACAAAAGGTGAGCCAGTAAGGAATCAAAGGTAAACGGGGGTCTCTCGAAACGTTTTAAGGGTCACTGTTTTGAGGTTTAGACAAAGGAAAAAGGGAGAGGTTTTGTTTCAGTTCTGGTTTCGTGAACCAAAATGTTATCTGGTAAACGGGGGTCACCGTTTTGTTTCGGTTCTAGTCGGAAAAGAAGAGGGGCGAAAGGCTTTTTAAATCTCCAGCTTCGGTTAACGGCGACCGGAGAAGTGTTGGGGTTGTCGACGTCGTGAGAGAGGTGAGAGCCAGAGAGAGTTTAGGGTTTGTAAAAGGGCTCGAAATGGTTTTAAACGGGTTTATATAATGGTTTTGTTTTTTAAAATTGGTTTAATCCGTTTTAACCCCTCTGCGTCGTCGTTATTACGTGCGCAGGGTTTCTATGTTTTTAAACCTCGTCTGTGGTCCCCCAATCTTTTTAAACTTTTTTTTAATTTCATCACCAATTTGGTTTTAATCAGATTTTGAGTGGGTTAATTCCCATTTTGGTCCTTGATCTTTTCGCGTCCTTTCAATTTGGTCATGTTTCATGTTTTAATTGGTTTTTTAATAGGTTATTGCTGTTTTGGTCCCTGCATTATGCATTTTCCTTTTTCGCCTCGTATTTATATTTCCTCAATTTAAATTCTTGTTTTTTTGTGTTGATATATTGTTTATGTTAATGGATTTATAATATGTGGCATATGTATGTTATTTATTTTATATGTGATCGTATGCTTTTTTATATTTAATCTTGTTTAGCCTTTTTCTAATATATAGTTTTATGCATATAATGTAGTTTTATTATATATATTACATGCTCGATTTTAATGCGTGTATAGCTTAGCTTTTTTATGATTGCTCGAATATTTATTTGTGACATGCATTTTAAAATGGCATCCATTTAACCCTCAATACTCTAATTTGCATGTTAATTAATTCTAACTATAAAAAGGAGATACTTATTAATTCACGTATTCGGGTCAAAATATCCTAGCTTATTGGATATTCCTCGAATATTCAGATTAATTCGCATCGTCTAAAGGTAAACTCATAAATAATTAAAACGAACAAGGCCATGACACCATATTTTATCTGCTTGCATCATGCATAAAGGTGACGTACGAGATTCGAACCCTAAACTAACACGACAATCAGACTTATATGATGTCGGTTTAGTCTTTGGTCTAGTGTACCGTCATCCTTTTTAATTAAATGTCTAATTAATTTGAAATCACCAATTTGATAAAGCTCATATAATTAAAGTTTAATTTTCGATTAAGAACCCCTAATTAAATTCATTTTAAAATTTATATAATTTCCATCGATTAAAAGCAACAATTGTTTTGGTATCAAATTTCGGGCGTGATGCGGGTGCTAACCCTTCCCCACACGTAACTAACTCCCGAACCCTTTCAAATGAATCTCTGGTTTTGTTTTTATGGTGTCCGGCCTACTTCAGTGGCCGGTGGCGACTCCAAACCTTTTTCTAGGTTTTTTCCAAAACACAAAATTTTCCCCTTTTTTATCGAATTTTCTAAAAAAAGTGGGACCCTAAAAGGTTTCCTTTAAAAAAACTTTATCACAGTGTGGCGACTCTGCTAGGGACTAATTTTGTTTAACAAAACAAAAAGAGAGTTAAGCCAAAAATAACAATTATTGCTTTTAATGATGGAAAATTTTGAAATTTAATTTGAAATTTAATGAGGATGTTCTTCTTTGAAAATGTGACTTGAATTATACGAGCTTTGACAATTAGTGGTCTTTGAATTAATTTCTCATTTAATTTCTAAGGAAATCACCGACATGTGTTGCATCATGATCATTAAACTCTATACCCGAGCTTCTTCCCTTAAGTGAGAGTGAAACGCCCATACCCACGTGAGTATCCCTCCACGGGTCGGTAATTCACTTCCAGAATCCACACCTTTGACACGTGAGCAGCCCTCCACGTCACTAGGTCGTGCTTTCTCTCGAACCGAGACCAATTCACAAGCTTGTAATGGGCCAGAATTGGGGTTCTTGTTACCTTAGTAGGTGATAAGATAGGTCCGGGTACCCTTTATTAGAACCGAACCCACATGTGTGAGAATTTTAGGAGCCCACCCCGTTAGAACCATGCGGATAACCATAGCAAGCTAGAATGCATGTTGCTAGGTCTTTGTGTTGTTATTTATTTGTTTTTTATTCCGTTCATTATTTTCATTACTAATCCAGTTACTTTTTTTGTCTTGTTTTTCTTAATTATTTTTGCATATTCATGGCATTTTCATACGAGGTGTTGATTCAAGAACAGTCTAAAATTGAAAACTGCCATAACGGGAGAAAGAGTCCATAGCAACGGAGTTCCTAGAGCGCGCTAATTTAAAGGGAGGGGACGAGCAACATTTATTGAAAATTGTACCTTATGTATTTATTTTCTTATCTCGTTGTAATAAGACTTGATCTTCGTTGTGAAAAGTTGTTTAATGAGGATGTTCGTCAAGTTAACATTTTCTTGCATTCGATTGTGTTTTTTAATTTATTGCCTTTAACTATATGATTCTAGCATGCATACAACACATTGCATGCATTAAATCATAAAGTCATGGAATTAATTGTTCGGGATCATGGCAACATTCATGTCTATCGGAGATTCCGCATCCACACTTTACTCGCCACAAAAGGAAGCAAATGGAGGAGAGTTTTGCTAAATTAGAAGCCGATCTAAGGGGTCAGTTGGAGCGAGCTCAGCAAGAATTGAGGGACACCATCATCAAGTCCAAACAAGATATGATGAAAGAGATATCTCAATTGCTACAGGCCAATATAAGAGGAAAGGGTGCTATTAGAAACCCTAGTCAAGAGAGTGGAGACCCGTCGTATTCCTCTGATTTTGTCACCGATACCCCTAAGCCCTTGCAAGGAGCAGATACTCAAGAAGATGGGGCAACATCGCATCAGGAGGGCGCCTCAACCCATGCTCCATCAGGTCTGGTTTTTAATCATGTGGAGAATGTCAGGGATAATGTCCCGGATTTGGATGAGATTGAGAATTTGAACAAGTTCAAGGAGAAGTTCTCAAAGCAACTAGAAGAAACACGGAAGGACCTCGAGGAGAAATTTCGAACAAAGGAGGAGGAAGAAGGGTTATACGGGATGAATGCTAGAGATCTCAGTTTGGTTCCGGACTTGGTAATCCCGCCCAAGTTTAAGACGCCGGAGTTTGAGAAGTTTGATGGGACAACTTGCCCTACTGCCAACATAACCATGTTCTGTAGAAAGATGACGAGTTTCATCGACAATGGGAGGTTGCTAATTCACTACTTTCAAGATAGCTTAGCGGGGCCTGCGGTGAGATGGTACAATAAGTTAACCCGTGCTCAGATTAGGTCATGGAAGGATTTAGCCAATACTTTCACAGATCAATATAAGCACATAACTGATATGGTCCCAAACTGACTTATTCTACAAAGTTTGGAGCAAAGGCACAATGAGAGCCTCCGTAAATACGCCCAACGTTGGTGAGATGTGGCGATACAAGTCCAACCTCCACTCCGCGAAAATGAGATCTCCCCTATGTTTGTCGATACTTTGAAGTGAACCCTTTATGACCGCATGATAAGCAACCCTATCGGCAATTTCTCAGATATGGTTATGACCGGTGAACGTATTGAGGCAGCTATTAAGAGTGGTATAATCGATGGAGGGGAAAATGCTCGGAAGCAATTCAAGAAGAAAGATCATGAGGTGAATAACACCAGTACCTACGAGGCTCCTACGCACCTCACAATCTCACCGCCTCAAGCCGCAATCGGGAATGCACAAAGCTCAAACAGAAGAGAGAATAGGGCTCCCAAGAAGGAACAAGAGAAAATGTCCTTCGCCCCTCTACCCATGCCATACAAGGAGGTGTACAAACGCCTATACGAGGCTGATCTGGTCCGTCCATATCATGTTACTCCCTTCCAGCCACCTTACCCTCCATGGTATGACGAGAAAGCACATTGTGAGTACCACGATGGAGTACCGGGGCACACGATAGAAAATTGCACGACATTCAAGAAGCTCATGCAAAACATGATCAACACCGGGGTCATCGATTAGAGGGGCACAATGTGGTGGCTAATCCACTTCTAAACCATGGAGGACGAGGCGTGAATGCCCTTGAAGAGGTAGAAGTGAAGAAATTAAGGAGGGAAGTGTCGGAAATCTGGTCCCCTCTGAGTTGGGTGTTTGAGCAACTGTGCACGACGGGCTTGATTAAGAGTGGTACGAAGGGAGTGTATGATGGCCATGAATCATTTAGTGAGTACCATCAGACTGCGGGGCATGAGATTCAGAGTTTTTCAAGCAGTTGGTTTAGGAACTAATGGACAATAAGGAGATTGAGTTCCTCGAGGGAGCTTAAGGGTTGTGATGAATGGCTAGTCTATCGGTGGTCAAGGGTTTTAATGCATCCAAGTTTGCTATGTGTTTAGTTTTGCCTTATTTTCATTTCATTGCATTTTAATCTTTTTCTTGAAGTAATGTGTGGAATCGACTTTGCTGCCCTTTGCCCGAAGGTAGCAAAGATATTTTTGTAAGGGCCAAAGACTGCTTATTTTTAAAATTTCGATGAAAGGATGCATTGTGTTTTGCGTTTCAATTATCTCTTCATTTTGTGTATATATATTTGTCTATTGAGTCCCCGTATATCAATTGCACAAGAGGCATTGACCTTGACCCAAAGGTTGATCTCGAACAACCTTTGTCTAGTGGAAATTAGAAGCCGTGAAGATGATGAATATGTGGCTTACACTCTAAGTTAATTTGATCATCTGTTGAGTACACGTAGCATTAGGGCATGCGGGAGAACAACCGAAAATCTTCCATACTAAAAAAAAGGGGAAGAAAGAAAAAGAATAAGAAGAAGGGAAAAAGAAAAAGAAAAAAAGAAAAAGAAAAAAGAGAAAGAAAAAAGAAAGAAAGAAGAAGAGAAAAGAAAATCGAAAATAATAAAAACATAACAAAAGCACTCCAATGTTCGAAGCCTGGTAATAAGCATTTTCGGATAAGAGTGTGGAATTTTTTAGGGCACTCTGCTGTAGAAAAAGGACCAATAAGGTTGCTATGCACCATTCGAATAAAAAACTTTAGCTACATGAGTGATGGTAATATTTTCAAATCATGACGATGCCGAGTAGCTCGGGGTTTTGCTGTTTGCTCCATCATTTATTTCGAGCCAAAGGAATGTGATGAATTGACTTCCCCAAAATCATAAAGAATTGAGACAAAGTAATAATGATAAAGGCGAAGCCTGCAGATGACAATTCTAATTGATTAAAAAATTGAAATAACTTGGAGAGTATTTTACATCCTCAAACATCAGCTCAACTTTCGAGGTCTCCTAGACACATGATGCTTGAGGTAATCCTTGGTAAGCCATTTTAGTTTCGGTAATCCTTGGTAAGCCATTTTAGTTTCGTTCGTGCACTTGATATTCGGAGTATTTAATTTAGCTTGATATATCCATAATTTGAAAAGAAAGTCTAGTTTTCGAAAATGCATCTCATTTTGAAATTAGAAGATGTAATCTAAATTTTTTTAGTATACACAAAAAATATTCATTTCCGTTGCTTCAGGGATAAAGTTTGGAATGCAAGGTTATGAATACAAATGATAGCTCACCAACGGCCATGGTGAGGACAATAGTAAGATTCTACATGCTATAGTCCAAAGACTTGAACCGAGTTTTTGTTGAAGTGCTTCAAAAGACAGAAAACAAATCTTAATGAACTTAAGAGGAATGTTCATGGGCTTGGGGGCATATGCTTCTCCTAATGTTGAGAAAAGAGAAAAGTCGTCGTGTTGAGTTAAGACGAAGAGAATGGTTGAACACCCAACTTGAATAGGGGGCAATGTTTTGAGAATGAGCACTACGAGAAGTGTTATGTCTATTCTGACCCGTGGAAGTCAGCAGTCATCTTTCGAGAAGAGACCAGGGATGGAGATTTTGCAAGGATGAGAAAGCCAAAAGATATTAAGAAGAAGAAGAAGACCGGGATTGACCAATCCGAAGAGTGGAAGCGTCTGAGCAATGTTAATGTCATAATTCATGCATCATTTGTAGTTAGGCATCCCTAGGATTAGGGGCATGTTAACTCACATCATCATATCATTTTTGCCTATTTTTGACAGGTATATTAAAGCTTTTCCAGTAGAAGGAAACCCGCCTATCCGTTTAGGCATTTTGAGAATGGAACCCGCCTATCTGTTCGGACATTTTGAGAATGGAACCCGCCTATCCGTTCGGGCACTTTGAGGATGGAACCCGCTTATCCGTTCGGGCATGAGGAGAATGGAGCCTGCCTATTCGTTCGAGCATGAGGATAATGGAATCCGCCTATTCGTTCGGGCATTTTGAGAATGGAAGCCTGCCTATCCGTTCGAGCACGAGGAGAATGGAACCCGCCTATCCGTTCGGGCATGAGGAGAATGAAATCCGCCTACCGTTCGGGCACTTTGAGAATGGAGCTTTTATTTTTCACTAATTATCTATGTGTTCGGACCTCTAAGGGTTGAAGAATGTTGAAATGAGAAAAACAGCTTCAAGCCTCTGTGATCGTTACATTTTCCCGTACCGACTTCCGAACTGCCAGTAGTTCAAGTGCATGGTGACTCGGGATCCAAACAAGAAAGTTGGACAAAATTGATGCTTATGGCCTTTGCTTTATTCTTGTTCCACAAGTATAAGCAAAGGGAGGCAGTTGTAATCACTAATTTTATCCGAGGTCTCAACCCGTTTTTATTTTTAAATAATGGGCTTTGTTCACGATATGATTAAAAAGACTAATATATATATATATTAGGATATTATTAGTAATATATATATATATATATGTGTGTGTGTGTGTGTGTGTGTGAGACTATTAATTATTATACTTGGTCATTGTTATTCGATTAAAAAAGGATTAATTAAGTACTAGTATATATTATGTTATCTTATTATGTTACTATCTATTATTGCCATCATTATTATTATTTATATTATTATTATTATTATTATTATCTATTATTATTATTAGTAGTGTTATTAATATTATATTTATTATTATTATTATTGTTAATATATTGAAACGAATATATATATAAAGTTTGCCCAAACTGAAGCCCAATATTAAATAATGCAAGCCCAAATTCATTAACAATAGAGTCTATTTACAATCATTAAAACCCAAAAAATATTATGCATATATATTACATGGCCCGATTTGGGCCCAATCTAATTAAAAACCCTAAATTTGATAAGTCTTTTTGTTTCGCAGCCAATCCTCCACCGTCAGATCTAATCCAGATCTGACGGCCCAGATCAAGCCTCAGATGAAAGCCCTAGGGTGTCCTAACCATTGCTCCACGCCGCCAGCTCTCGAGTCGTTGGATCGAGATCACCATCAACGACCAAGATCGAAGCAGGGAAGTCTTCAGAACCTCCACGCGCCCACGCGCTACTCTCGAATTGCCATACGCGGGCGTGCACGACGCTCCCCTACCCGCGTTGAGGCCATGTGCGTCGGTTCAGCTCCTAGTTCTGCCCACACGCGCGCCGTTCGATCATTCAGATCCTCTCCAGATCTCAGCTTCCTCGCCACGTCTCTCGTCCCCTCCTCAACCGCCCACCGTACTAGAGGCTCACATGCACACAAAACAACCGAAATGTCAGAAGGTAAAAGATGTGCAACAAACCGAAAATCAGAGGCAAATAACAGATTTCACAGACGAATACAAACAAGAGAATAGGCAACCAATAGCATATTTCTGAAAGAATTTCATGTAATACCGTAATTTCGGGCTATAAAAGCAGAAATACGAATTGTAAACCCCAATTTTGAAAACTGGGGAATTTTCAGAAATCAATACAAGCATAAACAAAGAATTTTAAAGGTATATCGTCATCTTCTTTCATTTCATTTCAAATAAAAAAATAAAAAAATAACAAGGTTTTAGGGTTTTTGTTTTTTTACCTTGATCTATTCGGCTTCCTCCGTCCTTCGCCTCCTTTCGGCGAGAAGCCCGCACGACTCTTTTATGAGAATACAAAAGGGTGAGCCAGTAAGGGATCGAAGGTAAACAAGGGTCTCTTGAAACGTTTTAAGGGTCACTGTTTTGTGGTTTAGACAAAGGAAAAAGGGAGAGGTTTTGTTTCAGTTTTGGTTTCATGAAGCAAAAGGGTTTTCTGGTAAACGTGGGTTACTGTTTTTTTCCGGTTATGGTCGGAAAAGAAGAGAGGCGAGAGGCTTTTTAGATCTCCGTCGCCGGTTAATGGCGACCGGATCGGTGTTGGGGTTGTCGGCGTCGTGAGAGAGGTGAGCGTCAGAGATAGTTTAGGGTTTGTAAAAGGGCTCGAAATGTTTTTAAACGAGTTTATATAATGGTTTTGTTTTTTAAAATTGGTTTAATCTGTTTTAACCCCTCTGTGTCCTCGTTATTACGTGCGCAGGGTCTCCGTGTTTTTTTTAACCCCGTCTGTGGTCCCTCAATCTTTTTAAACTTTTTTAATTTCGTCACCAATTTGGTTTTAATTAGATTTCGAGTGGGTTAATTCCCATTTTGGTCTTTTAGGCTTTTCACGTCCTTTCAATTTAGTCTCGTTTCGCATTTTAATTAGTTTTTAATGGGTTATTGCTGTTTTGGTCCCTACATTATGCATTTTCCTTTTTCATCTCATATTTATATTTCTTAATTTTAATTCTTATTTTATGTGTTGATATACTGTTTATGTTAATGGATTTATAATATGTGGCATATGTATGTTATTTATTTTATATGTGATCGTATGCTTTTTTATATTTAATCTTGTTTAACCTTTTTCTAATCTATAGTTTTATGCATATAGTGTAGTTTTATTATATATGTTACATGCTCGGTTTTAATGCGTGTATAGCTTAGCTTTTTTATGATTGCTCGAATATTTATTTGTGACATGCATTTTAAATTGGCATCCATTTGACCTTCAATACTCTAATTTGCATGTTAATTAATTCTAACTATAAAAAGGAGATACTTATTAATTCGCGTATTCGGGTCGAAATATCCTAACTTATTGGATATTCCTCGAATATTCGGATTAATTCGCATCGTCTAAAGGTAAACTCGTAAATAATTAAAACGAACAAGACTATGACACCGTATTTTATCTGCTTGCATCATGCAAAAAGGTGACGTACGAGATCCGAACCCTAAACTAACACGGCAGTCAAACTTATATGATGTCGATTTAGTCTGGTCCGGTGTACCGTCATCCTTTTTTATTAAATGTATAATTAATTTGAAATCACCAATTTGATAAAGCTCGTATAATTAAAGTTTTAATTTTCGATTAAGAATCCCTAATTAAATTTATTTTAAATTTCAAATAATTTCCATCGATTTAAAGCAACAATTGTTTTGGTACCGATTTCTGGGCGTAATGGGGGTGCTAACCCTTCCCCACACGTAACCAACTTCCGAACCCTTTGAAATAAATCTATGGTTTTGTTTTTATGGTGTCCGGTGGAGACTCCAAACCTTTTTCTAGGTTTTTTCCAAAACACAAAAATTTCCCTTTTTATCGAATTTTCTAAAAAAAGTGGGACCCTCAAAGTTTCATTCAAAAAAAACTTATCACATTAGTAAATGAAGAAAAATCAGCTGTAGATTGCTTAAAATCTTGATTAAGTAAAATAATAATCAACCTTTCTTTCTACTATCTACTAGCGTGTTTTAAACCGTACAGACTTTTATTTAAATTGCACACTAACTTAGGATCTGAAGGAGCAAAATCAGGAGGAGAAGTCATATAAACTTCTTCTTGAAGAAACTCATGTAAAAAATATTGTTTATGTCAAGTTGTTGTAAATGTCAGTTCTTAGAGGTAACAATAGCAATCAAAGTCCTTATAGTTGTAAGTTTGGCAACAGGACTAAAAGTGTTAAAAAGATCAATTCTATTTTGTTGGGTCTACCATTTAATAACTAAACGAGCCTTGTATCTTTCTGGACTATCGCAATCGCCTTTTTTGGAGGAGGAGGCTTCAACTATTTTGAAACACACTTTTAAAAATCAACAGAGTCACCACCAATATTTTTTGAAAAAATGTGATTGGATCACTTTTTAAAAAATAAGATTATTTTAATAAAACGTTTTATTGTTTTAATAAAACAACAGTTTTAGTCTGCGAAAATAAAAAAACAGGTTCGGAGGTCAATTACGCGTGGGGAAGAGTTAGCACCCCCACGACGCCCAAAATTGGTACATAATTGGTTTTAAAATCATTTTCAAAATTGGAATTTGCAAGTTCAGAAAGGTTCGACTTTATTTGTTTGTTTAATGAATATTAGTCTATTTTAACGGCCTTGTCACCCAGGAGATGAATTTTAATCACCGCCAACATTTCTGGCGTTAACACGTCATTCCTGTTTGATAAGACACCGCATTGATTAAGTTTTCACTTTTCAAACGACAAAGAGATTTAGGTGTGTTGAGCATTTTTATTTAATTCTAGGTTCAATTATTTAAGAGCCCTAAAAACGTCGAAGTCTTTTATTCCTAATTAAGAGTTTAAGTTTGCTTAAGTATATTTTATTTTTTTGTGAAGAACATTTTTCAACAAAACAAGTCTCTATCTAAGCTTTAGTCCCTAATCCTAATTTTCCCCTATTTCTAAAAAACAAGCTAGAAAACTTTTATTCTTTTGAATTTTACCCTTTTTATTATTTCTTTAAAAAACCTTTATTTTTTACATCTTTATTTTCTAAGCCAAAACTCCTTTTTATGTTTTTTTAATTTTTTTTACATTTTTTATGTTTTTTTACCATTTTATGTTTTCCTTTAAAAAAAAAAAGAAATTTCTCCCCTTTTAAACTCATTTTTCATTTCTTTTTCATTTTTAAAATATTTTCTTTTAAAACGACATTTTTTTTCAAAGTAAACTTCATTTTTCCTAAAGAACTTCTTTTTTTTTTATTTTTCCTTTTTTTAAAAAAAATATTTTTATTCTAGACTCTAAACCTTTATTTAAAAGAACTTTTTTTATTTTCTTTTTCTTTTTCTTTTTTTCCTAAAAAAACATCTTTATTATTCTTTCTTTTAAAATCATTTTGCCCACTTATTTTTAAAAACTAAATTTCATAAAATATTTTTATATTTTTTAAAATCAAGCCCCTACCTCACATTATTATTTTTTCCTAATTAAATCCTTAATTTTAAGTTTTTCAATTTAATCACATTTATTTAATTTATTCATGCATTTAAAATCTAAACACCTTAAAAATTATTTTCTACATTTCTAAAGATCAAAATAATCCTAACAACATTTTTTCATCATGCAAAAATTTCTTAAGATCAAACTAAAATTAAAACGGAATTTTAAAACGAAAAAAGTTATAGAGTCGTGAAAGTTTTTCCGACTTTGAGAACGCAACCTAAAAATTCACAAACAACACAAACAAAAACACCAAAAATTCAACCAAGAACAAACATAAAATCAACATAAAAAATAAACAAAGAAAAGATAGAAATTTTACCGAGAAAACGACCTTTTCTAGTGATTTTTCTCGAAATGTTCCAAACCACCTCTGGAAAATTGCTCCAAACTTGAACTTTTTCTCCAAAAAAATTTCCAGCCAACTCTTGAAAAATTCAGAGATTTTTTTCGGATTTTTCTTGAACCTTTTCTAGTGATTTTTCTCTCAATTGTGTGTGATGAACATGTAAAAGGGGGCATTTATACTAAAAATTAAGCTTCAAATTCAAGCCAAATCAGGATTTAATCCCCAAATTAAAGCCTCAATCCGACCAACGACTTGATTCTCGGCAAAAGCCCTCTATCCTCATCTGATTTGGTTGAATAATCGAGCTAAAATTTCCCCTTGATTCGAGCCTAGAGTTTGACTACCTTTCTTGGTTTTTTTTAGATTCCGGCGAGCACAGGCGGCGACAACAAGCGGGGTTGGTGGCATTAGGACGGCAGCAACGAGGCGGACCGGCCGGAACCAACGGCGTCGGCGGTCGTGGCCTGTAGGCACCGGCCTGACACCGTGATCGTGCGGCTGGGGTTTGATTTGGGGAACCAGCCCGCGCGCTGGCGCGCGCTGGTTCCCTTTTTTTATTTTCTTTCTTCTTTTTCCCTCCATTTTTGCTGATTTTTGGCTTTTTTTTTTATTTTTTATCACATTTTTTTCATTTTTATTACCTCGCTTGTATTTCCTCTTTTTTCATAATTATTAAACACAGTAATAATTTTTTTCCTTTTCTTTCTTTTTTTCTTTTACTTTAAAAATGGGCTTCAACATAAAAAAATGAGCTTTGTTCTCTTTATTTAAAAGTGGGCTTTTGAAGTGAGCTTTTTGAAAATGGGTTTTTATTTATTTAAAAGGTGGGCTTTAAAAGGATTTTTATTTATTTTCTTATATTTTATATTTTATATTTTCTTTTTATTTTTTCTTTTTTATTTTTATAAGCTAGGGTAAAAATTTAGTGACAACAGCTGCCCCTCTTTGCTTATCTTTGTGTAACAGAGATAAAACAAAGACAAGATGACACTAATTTTCACCAATTTACTAGTTGGCTTCATTCTCCAAATGCCCGAACGGATATGCGTGTTCTATTCTCCTAATGCTCGAATAGTTGAGCTGGGTTCCATTCTCCCAATGCTCGAACGAATAGGCATGCTCTATTCTCCTAATGCTCGAATTGTTGAGCTAGGTTCCATTCTCCAAATGCCCGAACAGATAGGTTGGTTCTATTCTCCTTATGCTCGAATAGTTGAGTTGGGTTCCATTCTCCCAAAATGCCTAAGCAGTTGAGCTGGGTTTTGTTCTCCCCAAATGCTCAATTAGGCCAAGTCTTCTGAAAACTTTCATCCTCCTTATGCTTGGATGATTAAGCAAGATCCATTCTCCTTTTGCCTGAACGGATAGGCGAATCTTCTTAAACACTTCATCCTCCTTATGCTTGGATGAATAAGCAAACTTCATTCTCCTTTTGCCTGAACGGATAGGCGGATCTTCTTGAACACTTCATCCTCCTTATGATTGGATAAATAAGCAAACTCTTGAAAAGCACTTCATCCTCCTTATGCTTGGATGAATAAGCAAACTCTCATTTGAACATGTTTTCCATGTATCTGAAAATCAAAATGCAATACATTTGTGATATGCATGCCCCTAGGGATGTCTAAAACATGAATGTATGACAAATTTTTTCCTTTTAAAACTCATTTTGCTTAGACCGTTTTCCTAATTTTGATGAAATTCTGGTTATCGAAGCCAACTCGATTAACATGATCTCTCTCCTAAACTTGTGTTGGAAAAACGATTTGCTTCACTCTTCCTTCACCCTTTTTCACTTTTTGGCTTTGAATTCACCATTCTCTGAGATAAGGCCATTTCCTTTGCTTTGGAGATCACTCTTGTGTTATGAACAATTCTGACTTTTTCCTTCATTTTTTGATCTTCTACTGACTAGTTCAATCTTTTCATCCCATTTTCAATTCATGGAAAACATTTAATCCTTATCTATCTTCTATCTCAACATTTTCGTATTCAAGGAAGAACTCCCTAAGTCAAGTTTCGAACTCATAAATCTGCTCTTATCATCATGTAAGGAAGGTTGGTAGTTAAGAAATGCTGTTTAAGCACCCAAACATTCATATGGCTTTTCTTTCTTTCAAAGAATTTTTCAACAAGGCTTTACTTTCTTCATTAAGCATTTTAACACCATATGCCCAAAATAATAATTATGGAACACTTCATTGTCCCTGAACTTTCCAAAACATTCTCAAAGTAATGCTAAAAAATATTTTGCATGTATAAATGATTGTCAAATCCATTGATCCTTATTTCAAAGAAAAATGCTAACAAAGATAGGGAAGGAAACAAAAAGAAAGATAAATTCATGAAACAAATTTATTAACATTGTGGCAAACACAAAAAGGTTTATAAAAAAGAAGGGGAAACAAGTATTCAAATATCCATAGTCCAAACTCCTCCTTTCAAGCGCCATAAGTGAACTTGAATGCTGTTAGTGTCAAAGAAACCTTGAGTACAGTGCATGATCTGTGAAGCCTCGAAATCTGTCAAATTATCTAAGCCTCCCTTTACGGGTTTTCAACTCAGACCCTCCTTTAGCTTTAAAACGCCTTTTGCGGGTTTTCATTTTGAACCCTCCTTTTACTTTTTTCTCTTTCTCTTTTTTTTTCTTTTATTTTTTTCTTATTCTTATTCAATCATAGTACTTCTTGACAGCATCAGAGTTTACCGAGTTTTGAAACTCATTTCCATCCATCTCATCTAAAATCAATGCTCCACCTAAAAGAACCTTTGTCACAAAGTACGGTCCTTCCCAATTAGGCGCCCATTTTCCTCGGGGATCACTTTGAATTGGTAATTTCTTCTTTAATACCAAGTCGCCTTCTTGGAATTCTCTAGGGTGGACCTTCTTTTCATAAGCCCTAATCATCCTTCTTTGGTACATCTGGCCATGACATACAACTTTCAGCCTCTTTTCCTCAATTAAATTCAACTGGTTATACCTTGACTGTACCCATTTTGCTTCATCTAACTTGGCTTCCATCAAGACATGCAACGATGGTATCTCTACCTCGATTGGTAGCACGACTTCAACTCCATATACTAATGAGGACGAAGTTTCTGCAGTGGATGTTCGTACCGCTGTTTGATATGCATACAGAGAAAATGGCAAATTTTCATGCCAATCTTTATACATATCAGTCATCTTTGCAACTATCTTCTTAATATTCTTATTGGCTGCTTCTATTGCTCCATTCATCTTTGGGCGGTATACTATCGACTTGCGATACTTTATGTTAAACTGCTCACAGACCCCATCAATCATTCGGTTGTTCAGGTTAGAGGCATTAGTAGTAATTATGCTTTTTGGCATACCATATCGACAAATGATTTCCTTTTTCAAGAAATTGCAAACAACTGACCTAGTTACCTTTGCATATGAGGCAACTTCCACCCACTTTGTGAAGTAATCAATAGCTACCAAGATAAAGCGATGACCATTTGATGCTTTCAGATGAATTTGCCCAATAACATCTATGCCCCACATAGAGAACGACCATGGAGACGACATGACATAAAGAGACCGAGGAGGCGCATGAACCTTATCAGCATAAACCTGGCACTTGTGGCATTTACGGGAATAATTGATACAATCCTCTTCCATTGTTAACCACTAATATCCAAAACACATAATTCTTCTTACCATAGTGAAACCACTAAGATGAGTTCCACAAATTCCCTCATGGAATTCTTCCAAGATCAACTGCCCTTCTCTTGCATCCACGCATCTTAGTAATACATGGTCTCGACTTTGTTTGTAGAGGATCTCCCCGTCAAGGATGTATCCTGATGCCATTTTCCTGATCATTTTCTTTTCATTTTCTGAAGCCTGTGCTGGGTATTGTTGTAGCTTTAAGTACTGTAAGATGTCATGGAACCACGGTAAACCATCTTATTCTTCTTCTACATTATAACAATGTGCTGGGGTCTCCATCATTTGTAACTTAATGGGTATCATTTTCGATCCCTCGCTTGCTTTAAACGTGGCAGCCAAAGTAGCTAACGCGTCAGCCATCTGATTATCTTCTCTTGGGAGATGCTTAAAAGCGATCACCTCAAATTCTTTAGTTAACTCAACGACCAACTTATGATACTCTATCAATTTTGCATCTTTTGTTTCCCATTCGCCACGCGTTTGGTAGATGATCAATGCTGAATCCCCATAGACTCTCAACTTTCGGATTTTTCTGTTGATGGCTTCCTTTAGGCCTAATATGCATGCCTCATATTCTGCCATATTATTGGTGCTTAAGAATTTCAGACGACATGTAAAAGGGTAATGATCTCCTTCTGGCGAAACCAAAACTTCTCTAATACCTCGCCCTAAAGCATTTACAGCACCATCGAAATGCATGACCCATGATTCTACTGGTGATTCTTCATCTTCCATGATACATATCAAGTCTTCATCGGGGAAACTAAAATCTAAGGTTTCATAATCGTCTTGTGCACGACTAGCAAGAAAATATGCTATGACACTTCCTTTTACCACTTTCTGATTCACATACTAGATGTCTTATTCTGAAAGCAACATTTGCCACCATGTTATTCTTCCTGAGAGGGCTGGATCTTCCATCATAAACTTCAATGGATCTAACCGTGAGATCAACCATGTGGTGTGATACAACAAATACTGCCAAAGCCTTTTGGTGGCCCACACCAAAGCACTACATACCTTTTCAATTGGCGTATATCTTGCTTCATAGTCAGTAAACTTCTTGCTCACATAATATATTACCCTTTCCTTCCTTCCAGTTTCGTCGTGCTGCCCTAATACACAGCACATTGAATTTTCAAACACCGACAGATAGAGTATTAACGGTTTCCATGAAACGGGTGGCATTAACACTAGAGGATTAGTTAGCTGCTCCTCGATCTTTTCTAAAGCAGCTTGGCATTCTTCATTCCAAGTCTCTGGGTTGTTCTTTTCTAAGCAACCTGAATATTGGACCACACTTATTCATAAGTTGGGAGATGAAACGAGCTATGTAATTCAACCTTCCCAAGAATCCTTGAACTTGCTTTTGTGTTTGAGAAGGTGGAAGCTCTTGTATGTCCTTTATCTTGTCTGGGTTGAGTTTGATTCCTCTTTTGCTCACTACAAAGCCTAACAGCTTCCCAAAAGTAACCCCAAATGTGCACTTGGCAGGATTAAGCTTTAATTGAAACTTTCTCAATCTTTGAAAAAACTTACCCAAGTTTCCTAGATGCTCTTCTTTAGTTCTGGATTTGGCGATCATATCATCCACATAAACTTCTATTTCTTTGTGCATCATGTCATGAAAAAGAGTAACCATAGCTTTTGATACGCTGTCCTCGCGTTCTTCAATCCAAAGGGCATTACCTTATAGCAGTGTAACACCCGGGTTTGGGGGCCGGAAGAAAATAATATTTTAATATTATTTGGGCTCGGGTTTATAATCAAAATGATCCTTTAAAAATTTCGGGTTTCAAATAAATGTTTGAAATGGGACCAAAATGATTTAATTGTAAGTTGAAGAGCTATTTATAGAACAAGGGAATAGCCATTCATTAATGGCCTTTTGGTAATTTACCCATTTTCTAATTTAAATCCCCCTTTATACAAATAAAACACCCTTTTACTATTCATCATCTTCTTCTTCAACGGGTTTGAAGAGCTCCCTCCCCCTTTCACTATTCCATCTCCTTCCTCCCTCATTTTGGCTCGATTTTGAAAGGTAATTACGTTTTTGACTTCCCCTCAACTCCCTCTCTTTAAAAGTACCACTTATTTTCATTTTCATGGAAGTTTTGGAAAATAGAGTTTTGAAAGATTTTGATTAAAAGTGGAAACTTTATGTTGTTAAGCTTAATGTTTTGATTTAATATGGTTAGTAATGATGTATAGAAGTTAAATGGTTCAACATATATGATTTTTAAAGGGTTTTGTCAAGTTTCCCGAATTTGGGTTTTGGTGGGTTTTTAGGAGGGTTTTTAGTTGAGTTTTGGGTGTGGTTGGTGTTGGAAATTGAGGGTTGATGTTAAGACATTGGTTGGGGATCGTTTTGGAAGCATTTGGAAGTGTTAAATGTGTTGAAATCACAAGTTTTGGACTGTGCAAAGGGGCTGCTCGGGAATGGCTTTTTGGGGGTTGTTCTTGGTTCGAAAAGCAAGTGTTTGATGTTTGAATTTCATTCCGGGTTTGCTACATTATGTTGTGGACTGATTTGAGGTTAATTTACTTGTGTTGAGGCGATTAAAAGCAAGGATTTGCGTTGATAAAGCTTTGGGATCGAATCCGGAAGTGAGGAGGCTTGAGTCGGCTTTGCTCGTTTTGCTTAAGGAAATGAGGTGAGTGGTTAATGTTTTAAATTGATTTCAAAGGTTGGTTCTAGCATGTGGAGGTGAAAATGTTTTCAAGTAATGTTTTGGTTCAAAGATGGTTTTGAAAGAATCTAGATTTGGCCTGAAAAGTCGAATTAAACTCAAGAGTAAGTTGTTGTGAATTGCCTCTTTAATTTCCCCTTTTTCCATTTGTTTTCATTACTTGTGGTGATGTTTTGTTAAGCATGAAATTTAAATAATTTGGAAAGAAGTATGATTGCTTAATATTATATCGTTGATCATGTATGATGGTATTAATGATGTTGTTGATATGCCTTGTAAGGTGTGAGTAAGTTGGTGCAAGTTGTGCACGAAAATGGTGAGTAAGACCATTTGTAATCGGTAAGATTCCAAGTAGTAAGTGATGCTAATTGTGGATTTTGTTACATCTTGTTTTGGTTGTGCATGATATAGTGAGTACATGTCGTATGGTAGTAATTGTGCATCGTGTTGCATGGTTGGTGTCGAACCTCACGTGATGGTTGTCGTTGCTCCGGTGATGTGTAGTCCCGCCGGTAGCGAGTGGTATAAGACTCCGGTGATGTGTAGTCCCGCCGGTAGTGACTAGTAGAAGAGTACTTTGATGTGTAGTCCCATTGGAAAACTACTAGTCGAAACGGTGATGTGTAGTCCCACCGTGTGTGTTTGGTTATGCTTGTGCATACCATGTGTTGTTCATGTGTATCTCACTATATCATTCTCTTTTATGGTTTTGCTTTAATCTAAGATCATACCTTTATGCATACTATGAAGTGTAATGCTATGATAAATGCCTATATTGTTGAATTGTGGTTGAACTTGTATGATAGTAGAAGGATTAGGTCGTTGGATGATTTGTATGCGTTGACCTTCATTTTAAAGAAAGCTTTGAACCCTGCATTGTCGTAGTTATGTTTTAGAGCTCCGCTCACTAAGCTTTATGCTTACGCTCTCCTTTTTCCGACAATGCAGATCTTTAGCTTGGAGTTAGCAAGGAGCAAGATAAGGGCGTCCAAGCGTGTGGTGGTTTGCTCAAGTATGGTTTAATTAAATAATGTAATAGTCTAGCAATGGGAAATGCTACGTGTTTTAGGAGCTTGTATCTAGACTCCTTTGTGTTGGCCACATGTTGTTAATGCCTTATGTTGATGCTTTGGATTGATTATGGAAGCGGAAAATTGTCTTTGGGGTTTGGTTTATTAAGATCCATGTAGTCGACGCACATTCTTACCTTTCCATCTTTCTTAGGCACTGGGACGATGTTTGCCACCCATTCTGGATACTTAGCCACTTCAAGGAATCCTGCTTTGTACTGCTTCTTGACCTCGTCTCTAATTTTCAAGAGTGTATCAGCCTTCATTCTTCTAAGCTTTTGTTTCACTAGCTCTCATCCTTCTCTTATTGGAAGCCTGTGCATGGCAATATCCATGTCGAGACCAGGCATATCTTGGTATGACCAGGCGAAGATGTCCTTTTATTCTTGCAGAAGCTCAATCAAATGTTGTCGTGTCTCAACTGAGATGGTGGTACCGATCTTTACTTCACGATTTTCTTCTTCAGTCCCAAGATTCAAAACCTCTAGTTCTTCTTTGTGGGGCAGAATTTGCTTTTCCTCTTCTTCTACCATTCTAAGCAAATCATCTAACAAGTCATACCCTTCTTCATCTCTAGTACTCTCAACTTCTTCTAAACATAGCAGTAACTCAAAATTAACCCCAGAATCTGATTCAGAGTCATTTGGACCATTGATATCTAAAAACCTGCAAATAAAAGGAGACAAAAAATATATATACCAAGAAAGAAAGAATAAATGAAATGATATTTGTTATGTTTTAAAGGTTTGCTTTTGCTTTTTGGTTTTCATGATCTTTTGGTTTTATTGGTTTTGTGAAAGAAAGTTTGCCCCAAGATATAATTGAGGAAAAATACATCTTTTATTTAAATTCGAATCATGGTTTTGACAATAGACCCTTTTACATAAGATCTCTAATTACCCCAGGGTCTAAGGGTAAAAGAGTTGGATTTGAGAATTACTCTGAGGAAGTCTTAAAAACTTCAGGAACCATTTCCGCGGTCCAGTTCTTCAATTCGGTGTAGGGGCGAATCTTGGACAAATATCTGTTTGCTTCTTCCTCCCCATTTGTGATGGCGTTAATGCTAAAATTCTCAAAAACATTGCATAATTCATTTTCCTTTCTCCTCCCCGTCAAAGCGGGTATTAGGGTCTAGAAGCCCTTCGATCTTGAAAGTGACAATTAGGGGTGGGTACGTCATTGGTCCCCACTCAACTTCTTTGCCGCTCAACCTCGACTTCCTTCTCTCTTATTACTTTTTGAATTCCGCTTTTCTTTGCCATTTGGTGGGCTTGAAGCTCAAACCGAATTGATCTTTCTTTATCATGATTTCTATTGGATAAAGCCTTCCTCGTCTTTCTTCTTTAACTTCCTCTCCTTGCTTTCCAAAGGATATTTCCTCCGTAGCGCATACATTTGATTCATGTTCAACATCTCCCTTCTCGAAGAACACAAGTTCCTTGCTATCCATTTTGGCTTGAACAATTCGTTTAAACTCCAGGCCACACTAGATCTCATGTCCTTCAGCTTCATGGTATTTGCAGTATGGTTTTTCATCATCCCTCATTTTCGGGTTCATTTCCTTCAATATTTCGGCTGCTACCAATTGATCCCATACCCAAATCATGGGCACTTTAATTTCTTCAACATTCTCCTTGATCATCCTTTTCTCTTCCTCGAGCACTGCATTCACCTCTGTCTTTTGGTGATTTGGAAAAGGGTTTTCTTTTTCCTCGGAAGTTTCAAATGATAACATGCCTGATTTTCTTAAATCATCTACCACCTTTTTGAATGCAGTGCAATTTTCAATGGTATGCCCCCTTACTCCTGCATGATATTCACATTGGGCCTTCTTATCATACCACGATGGATAGGGAGGTGAGAATGGAGGAACATGTCTTGGTAGCACCATCTGTGACTTGACCAGCTCGGCAAACAACTCTGCATAAGTCATTGGGATAGGAGGAAAGTAAGGCCTCAAATTTCCTTGATATCTTCTCTCTCATTTTGGGGCATTTGCAACCGTTGAAGCTGAAGTGTTGGGTTTGCTGAAGGTGTTAGGCTTGTTGAACATGACACATGTTGAATAATTGGGGTTGTAGACATTCGTTGCATAAACCTCATTGCTGTCATTCTTCCTATATGTCTTTTTCGTTTCTCCACTGTCCAATCTTCCGCTCTTCATGGCTGCCAGGATGAGTTCGCCATTCATTAACATATCTGCAAAGCTCTTTGTAGCATGGTTAAGCATGCGATCATAAAATGGACCCTTTAGTGTCTCTACAATCATCGAAGTGATCTCGTTTTCTAACAACGGTGGCTGCACTTGTGCTGCTATATCCCTCCACCTTTGAGCGTATTGGAGGAAGCTCTCGTGGTGCTTTTGCTCCATCTCTTGCAAGACCAAACGGGTTGGAACCATGTCTGAAACATGTTTGTATTGCTCACTGAAGGCTCTGGACAAGTCTCTTCATGATTTAATGTTCACTTTACTAAAATACAAATACCAACGTGCAACAGATCCTAGTAGGTTTTCTTGAAAGTAGTGAATGAGTAGCTTCTCATTGTCGAGGTACATTGACATCTTTATACAGTACATAGTTAGATGTGCTGATGGGCATGTGGTCCCATTGTATTTCTCAAAGTTTGGGATCTTGAATTTTGGTGGCACAACTAAATCAGTTACCAAGGTTAGATCCTTGGCATCCATTCCACCATAGGCAGCTCCATCTTGAAAGGACTTAATCATCCCCTCTAACTTTTCGTACTTTTCCTCCAACATCTTCTTAGTTCGAGCATTGTCGGCGACTTCATCGAGATCGGGCACCTCGTAATTATTGGCCTGCACATTTGGTACATGAGTGGAAGATTCAGCTACATGGATGGGTGTTTTGGCCTTGGCAGTAGCCTCCCTCATAAAGGTCATCCCTGGGAATCGTGGAATGGCAGAAGTATTTCCCCCTTCTTCAACCGCATCTAGGTCTTTGAATCCAAGCAACACAACTATCAAATTGACTGTCTTTTGATGAACTGCCTCAACTTGCTGTTTCATGTCAACCTCCATTTTCTCTAACTTATCTTGAATGTTCTTTTGGTTGGCTTCCAAAGTTGTCAATCTTTCCTCAGAGTTCTTGGCTCGGGTTTTGGGTCGTGTACCATATTTGTGAGTTGTCTTAGCAATTTTGGATATTCTATCATTTTACTACTAAATTAGTTTATGACATGATTGAATTTATGCACAAATGAGTTCACAAAAAGCAAACAACAAAGCAAACAAGATAATGAAAATGCATGAATGCAGTCGAAGTGCCATCAATTACATTGAAAATCTGCTCATAAAAGGAAACTCTTTATTAAATACGAAAGTTTTATTACATCTTTTGGAATTACAAATATTTTTCTTCTTGAACGCATAACTCCTTGATTTCTTCAACTAGCCACATGAGTCTTGGTCCAACTTCTCCAACAGGCTTGATATACTGACAAAGGGTTGCAGCTTCGGTCACCAATATTGTCACGTGCTTGGTTCTCCTCCCTTTTAAGAGCTTTCCATTCATAAGTGAACAATTTTTTAGAATCAACCCCTTCTAATATGAAATGATGCACATGCAAAATAAACAAGATAATAAACAGAGATAAAGCATGGAAAACATATAAAACAGATGAAACAGTCAAAAACAATTTAAATGCACGATAATTCTGGGCCGACATTCCAACATTTCAGGACATGTCTCCATGGATTATTCCTGCGACTCAACACCCTAGGCTTTCCGCATGGCTCTATTAGGGGTAGGCTCTAAATTCTCAAACTTGGCTTGGTTCTAAAAAGGTACCCGAGCTGTCCTTGATGTCCTCTACTAAGAGTACCAAGGCCCTCGATTCTCACCCATTATAAGCTAGAAACGAATCGAGTTCAACTCAGGAGGACTCACCACCAAAGCCTTCTCGAAGAATCAATATCCTTACAAAGGAAAAGAGATTGAGTCCCGAAGGTACTTGCTATGGCCATACGAAGAATCAATATTCTTACATGATCAAAGCATGTTCCCCCACTTAAACGAACGAGACAAAGCTCGGGAATAGATCTTGGAATTAAGTCTTAAATGCGTAAAATAGAATTATATTCATTTAAACGGATAAATAAATAGAACCTATCATGAACTTGCAAATTCCATATTTTTTTTGAATTTTTTTTTGAAAAACCATTTAAAACCAATATGTGGCCTGACCCTCATTTGTTTTTATTTTAAAAACAAAAACATGTCCCAGCAAGAGTCGCCAAGCAATCGCAACCGCCTTTTTTGGAGGAGGAGGCTTCGACTATTCTGGAAAACACTTTTAAAAATCAACGGAGTCGCCACCAATCTTTTTTGAAAAAAGTGTGATTGGATCACTTTTAAAAAATAGGATTATTTTAATAAAACATTTTATTGTTTTAATAAAACAATGATTTTGGTATGCGAAAATCAGAAAACAGGTTCGGGGGTCGGTTATGTGTGGGGAAGGGTTAGTACCCCTACGACGCCCAAAATTGGTACCTAATTGGTTTTAAAATCGTTTTCAAAATTGGAATTTGCAAGTTCAGAAATGTTCGACTTTATTTGTGCGTTTAATGAATATTAGTCTATTTTAACGGCTTTATCACACGAGAGATGAACTTTAATCACCGCAAACATTTCTGGCGCTAACCCGTCATTCCAGTTTGATAAGACACCACATTGATTAGGTTTTCACTTTTCAAACGACAAAGAGATTTAGGTGTGTTGAGCATTTTTATTTAATTCTAGGTTCAATTATTTAAAATCCCTAAAAATCATCTAAGTCTTTTATTCCTAATTAAGAGTTTAAGTTTGCTTGAGTGTATTTTTTTGTGGAGAGCATTTTTCAACAAAACAAGTCTCTACCTAAGCTTTAGTCCCTAATCCTAAGTTTTCTCTTTTTTTTTTCTTCTAAAAAACAAGCAAGCAAACTTTTATTCCTTTGAATTTTACCCTTTTTATTATTCCTTTTTAAAAAACCTTTATTTTTTACATCTTTATTTTCTAAGCCACAACCACTTTTTACGTTTTTTGTTTTACTTTTTTATGTTTTTATTTTTTTATGTTTTCCTTTTTTTTTCAAAAAGAATTTTCTCCTTTTAAACTTATTTTTCATTTCTTTTCATTTTTAAAGTTTTTTCTTTTAAAACGACATTTTTTTTTCAAATAAACTTCATTTTTCCTAAAATCTTTTTTTTATGTTTTTTCTTTTTCAAAAAATTATTTTTATCCTATATCCTAAACCTTTATTTAAAAAGAACCTTTTTATTTTCTTTTTCCTTTTTTTAAAATCTTTATTATTTTTTCTTTTAAAATCATTTTGCCCACTTATTATTAAAAACTAAATTTCATTAAAAACTTTTTATATTTTTTAAAATCAAGCCCCTTTATTATTTCACACCTCACATTATTATTTTTTCCTAATTAGATCCCTAGTTTTTAGTTTTTCAATTTAACCACATCTATTTAATTTATTCATTCATTTAAAATCTAAACACCTTAAAAATAATTTTCTACATTTCTAAAGATAAAAATAATGCTAACATTTTTTAAGCATGCAAAAATTTCTTAAGATCAAACTAAAATTAAAACAGAATTTTAAAACGAAAAAAGTTACTGAGTCGTGAACGATTTTTTGACTTTGAGAACGCAACCGAAAAACTCACAAACAACACAAACAAAATGTAAAACCTATGTTTAATTTTGATATAACTAAGTATGTTAAGGATTAAATTGAAAACTTGAAATAAATTTCTAAGTCCCTCAAATGAATTTTAAATCACCAACACCTTAATCTGAATTGAAAAACTCAAACTCCAAATATTTTCTAAGTGTTCCAAAGCCAAAGTGTTGAAAAACGTCCAGGCGTATCGATACGCTTGAAGCCATATCGACACCTTTTTTACAAAGTTGGCTACTGGAAAGACGCGTTTCGATACGCTCTTAACCGTATCAAAACATCGTATCGAAACAGATTGAATCTGTATCGATACGCCCCTCTGTAAAAACTGAAGGAGTTTGAATGGTGTACAGATACGGCTCAACCCGTATCGATACGATTTTAACGGAATTTTTAGTTCAAAGAGTTTTAAATGGTTTCGACCGTTGGTGTCAGTCGTTAGGTAACTAACATTTAAAGTGGTAGTTGTCCCGTATCGATACGGTATACCCCGTATCGAAACGAAAACTTCTAGTGAGCTAAGTTAAGAAAAAGGTATCGATACATTCTTATTTGTATCGAAACGGTCCCTGTCCCTTACCGATACACTTAAACGCGTTTCGATACGCCCTCTTTATTATGTGCAACGACTCTTTCTATTTTGAGACATGTATCGATACGGGTCTTCGTGTACCGATATAAATAGCTGTAGAAGTGCATTTATGGTGGAAAGAAAGGGTCCCAATGGCTATAATATATACCCTAACCACCCAAACAACTAGAATTGATAGAGAAGGTATAAATTGAAGCTTATTGAAGACCAGCAACAACTATTGCATCAAAGATAAACATCCAAGCAAAAATCCAAGCTCATTGTGCTTATTTTCCAATTTCTTTTAAACCGCAAATTGTGTTGTATTCAATTTCTATCCTATCTCAAATTTGGGTTGAGTGTTTGTACTAAAAGGGGCAATATTGTATTTGAGATATATCTTTCTTGCCTAATTTCTTCTTAGTTCACTTGTGAGGGTTTGGTCAAATTTTGGGTAGAAAATTTGACCGGTTGTGTAAAGGTTACCTCCTAAGCCTTGAAAAGGGGAAGACCAAATTAGTGAATTGCTGCAAATCCTTAGTGGTAGCTAAGGTAGTGGATGTAGAGTTCATTTGGAACTTAAACCACTCTAAAATCCTTTGTTCTTCATTTTTAGCTATCATTTTTCTCCAACAAATTTTTAAAAGCCCAATTCACTCCCCTCTTAACATTGATCAATCCATTGATCCACTCAACAATTGGTATCAGAGCCTACCTTTTTGAAAGATTAACAACCACAAGAGGAGTTCCTAGGAAGAGTGTGATCATCCAAAAATCAAGCCATGACATCTATCTCCGGATCAAGCATGTACGAGTCTCAATCAACCAAAAAACCGCCATTCTTCAACGGTGATAACTATCTATTTTGGAAGAACCGGATGCACCTCTTCATCAAATCCAACGATTACCTTGTTTGGGACGCCATTGAAGATGATCCCTATATTCCATTGAAGCGGGATGATGAAGGAAAATTGGTTCTAAAGAAGAAGATTGAGATGAGTGAAGATGAGAAAAAAAAGATCCAAATCAATGATATAGCTCTTCACATGCTATTTTGCTCTTTCGGTCCCGACATCTACTCCAAAGTCTCCTCCATTGAAAGTGCCAAGGAAGTATGGGACACACTAGAGACCACCTATGAATGAACTGGTGATGTGAAGGAGACCAAGATTGGAATTCTCAATCTTTGTTATGAGAATTTCAAGATGGAGCCCGACGAAACCGTGTCCAAGATGTTCGATCGCTTCTCAACTATCGTCAACGAGCTTAAGGGTTTTGAAGAGACAATCTCGGAAGACAAACTTGTCCGGAAGCTACTCTACTCACTTCCCAAATCATGGGATGGGAAGAGAACCGCCATCATCGAGGCCAAAAACTTGAAGACACTCAAACTTGATGAGCTAGTGGGTTCTCTCTTTACTCATGAGATAATGAAGCAAGGAAGGAAGATTCAAAGAAAAATGGACTTCAAGGGTAAAACAAAGAAGAAGAGAGAGATCAAATCATTTGCTACGAGTGCAAAAAGCCCGGTCACATTCGTTCAGAGTGCCCTCAACTCAAGAAGAAGGGCTTTAAGAAGAAGAAGAAGCTCAAAGCCAAGCTTGCTACTTGGAGTGACAAGGAGTCATTCGAGGATGATGAACACGAAGTGGCCAACCTTTGCCTTATGACACTTGAGGAGGATTCCTCTATGGTAACCTCTAACTCATCATCTTTTGACTTTACATTTGATGAATTACATGATGCATATGATGAGTTGCAAGAGGTTTATGATGAGTTAGTTGAGAAGTACAAAGAGTCAGTCATTAGAAATAAGAAAATTATTTTGGAATTAAATGATAAAAATGACTCACTTTCTCAAGCTAACTTAAATTTTGAGAAAAATATTTTAGGTTTGAAAGATGAACTTAAAATCTTCCAAGATGAAAATGTAGACCTAAATAATCTTCTTTCTCAATGCAATAGTGAACACCAAAAGGTGTTAGATGAGCTTAAGCTAATTATGTGATAAAGGGTTTAATGTCTTGTTGCGTGTAAAAGAGTCTATCGCAATTGTAGTGCAAGTGTACACGATGAAAGTAGTAAGTGATACGAAGTATCGGATATCGTCTCCACAGGGATTGGGCTAATAGCTTCACCTTATTTCACTGCACGAAGTAAAGAGAATATTTAAGAGAATTGTCACGAAAATAATAAGGAAAAACGTAAATAAAAGAGTTGGAATATCAAGATAAAGAGAATGGGCTGGTATTGAATTGCTCAGTAGTGCAGGTATTGCGATGTTTAGGAACTCCAGTTCTGTCGTCGCGCCTGTCGCGGCAGCACCTGTCGCGGCAGCTGTCCGTTGGTCGTCGCGGCAGCAAACACACCAACTCTGTACGTCAAGTTTGGCAAGAATCCCAGATCTGCCTTGGCCTATCCCTAGGTCCAAGTTTGTCGATGATCACGTCTTTGATGATACCTCCCGGCGTGAATCGAAGAATGAACACCGATGTGTATGAATTCTTCCTTAGCCACTTAACCTTGCCCTATCCCTAGGCACAAGATAGTTCAACTATAAACTAGAGAACTTGCTTTTATTTCTTTCGTATACTTAACTCTCCCGATGCTAAGTAAATGGATAACCTCACAATGCTCTCTCGATGCTCTTGCAAGATATTAATAACCAAAATAAGAGAACTTGAAGTTTATTTTATTGAACTTGGAAAATCCTAAAACAAAACAACCCTTGCAACTACTTTACAAAACAACCCGTGGCCCTAGGGGTTTTTTTAGAACATGTCGACGACGGGTAAACGGCGGAGGGGTTTTAGTTGTCGGTTATGGGGAAGATGATGCCTCTTAGGTTAAAATCTATGCCCTTATATAAGCTTTGGGCTCAAGTATCTTAAGTTAACAAGGATTACAACTTTAATTAAAAGTATGATTCTAATAAGGACTTAATCTCCAAGTATCCTACTTTTCAGCCGCCTCCTTGTTTCTTGGGATTTCCTTTCCTTGAGCTTTGGCTTGACATATCTTTTGATCCGGGGCTTGGAAAAATGTATGGTTTTCACACGACAAACGAGCATAATTTTCTCTATCTATCGAGGTCCACTTTGCTTTTCCTCCACTGTCTTGCTGACGTCCTCTACTGTCACAGCAGATCCAGGCAGCATCGTCCTCTTCGTCTGCTTATCCAGTTCAGCTTTTCTGCTTATCTGCCCTGCGCCCGCCTTTTCCGTCTACGATGGCAGCAACCTGAAAAATTAGCCATCTTTTAGTAGAATCCGTGCCTTTAATCCATTTGTGATGTTTTGCTCTAAACTAACCTAAATGCAATGCAATGATGCTTGAATGCAGCATAAATATAGGTTAAAAAGGGTGTAAATAATAGAACTTTTACACACTCAACACACCCCCAAACTCAAGTTTTTGCTTGCCCTCAAGCAATTAAGACCTAAAAGAAAAATGAAAATTTTTGTGTTGGCCTTCAAACAGTGAACTGTCCCTTACCCGTCGCTCATTCTCTGTGGTGGCAGCAACCTGTCGAAAAGATTAGGATCTATCCGGAATCTCACTATAGTTCTCGTGCAGTGTGTGCATGCTTGTGAACAATTATATGCTAAGACTCTCTTAGTTTCACTAGAATATTCAACTGTTTAACTCGAATTTTTACGCCAAAGTTTAATTTCTTGAAGACACATTTTCATGCTTCTTTTCTTCTATTTTCAAGCTAAATTTTTCTAGAGCCAATTTTAGGCACCTCTAGTTAGCTTCCTAGAGCCGGTTTCGGGCACCTCTAGGTTTTTGAATTTCTTTTGCTAAACTTCTTTCCTAGAGCCAGTGTTAGGCACCTCTAGGGGCTATTCAAGTACTAAGCATCCTATTCTAGTTTGGCTAAAAGAAATCTAAGCAATATAACAGTCACAATGGTGTTTAAGTTTTTTCAGAACTATAGAAAGGATCTAAACTTCTCCTTAAACTGTCCTAAAGATGCTGCCACGATAGAGCTGCCACGACAGGTAAGTTTACTTCACAGTTTTAAGCCAATAGTTTAATCTTTTCTGATTTTTTTAAGAGAACTTAATTAAATAAAAGACACAACAATTAATTAAAGATGTACTAAGACTCCATTAAAATGGAGGGTTGCCACCCCCAAACTCGAGGGTTGCATTGCCCTCAATGCAAATGACAGATAAAATAAAGGCAGGTACATCACAAAATAGAAATAAAGCAGGCAGCAATAAAAAGAAAATAAAAGACTTAGATTTTAATCGCTGTCTTCACTGCTGCTGCTGACACGGATCTGGTGGCGGCGTCTGAGTGGTGGGGTAGGCTGGGCAGGTTGCTCCATGACCTGGATGTCTGAGCTGCTGCCGCTATCCCAAGTGCTGCTGGTGGTGGTGCTGGCCTTGGGCATTCGTTTTCTGTCTGCCACGTGTTTCTGCCTCTTGACAGGCGTGAACTCTTTGTCCAAATTCCTCCTAATAGGAGGTTCTGCCTCGCTGTCATCTGAGGCTGGTCGCTTCGTGCCTCGGGCGAAGGTGTCGGCCGGAGGACTGCCAGCTGCCGTCGGGGTAGGTGAAGGGGTGGAAGCAGCAGAGTGTGCATGTGGGGAGGCAGATGGTGTAGGTGTGTGGACAGGGGAGGGGATATGGAAATAGTGGGCAGGAAATGTGGGGAAAACAACATCGGGATAATGTAAAGTGTTGGTAATGAAATTTACCGTTGAATTGGCGAAATCCCAGATGAATGTCATCAGTCCCATCTGTCTGTCTTCCACCCGTTGTATCGCAGCAAGGATCTGGGCAGATTGGTCTGTCCGGGTGGTGGCGGCGGCAGGTTCAGGGGCGGGCTCCTCGAATGATTCTGCTGGGGAGGCAGCTGGGTTGAAGGAGGAGAGGGGGGTAGTGACTATCAGCTCCATGAGGCTGGTAATGTTGTTGTCAGTCCATCCTCTGCCTTGGACCAGTTTGTCGGTGGTGGCCTCTGGGACAGCAGCGCAGCGGCAAAGAGAAGTGATCATGAATGGTAGGCAAAGGCGGGAGGTGGAGCGAAATGTGCAGTCCAAGATGCTTTCCCTCATATAACGGCCCACGTTGATAGGCCGGTCGTTCATGATCGAATGAATGAGGGTGAGCCGCTGCTGGTCCACCGTCGTGTGATGAGAGGACGGCAGGATACGCTTCTTGATGAAAGCGTTCCATAGCTTTGCTTCTGGAAGTAGCTGCCCCCTTTTGACAGAGTTGGAGTTCTTTTTGCTCGTGTTCCATGTCGTTCCTTCCTCTGTCACCTCTGCCATGACAGCTTCGTAGGCGGTAGAGTCGAGGGTGTCTAAAAATTTCTGATGGGCATCGTCGTTGGGACCAAAATATAGGCCATACATGTGGTTGATGCTGTTAGCTGTAAATGGTACCTCTACTCCTCGGACGGTGACTGATGTTGCCGTTCTGCTGTCGATGGCAGCATAAAACTCCCTCACCAACGTATCATTTAGTTCTGCAGGTTGTGCTGCGAACTGCTCCCATAGCTGAGCCCTTATCGCCCTCGCGATGAATGGTCGGAGCCCCAGATTTGTTGCCTTGCGGACGTAGATGAATCCTCTTTCCTCCCATAATTCCTTGGTGGCGAACGACTATGGTGTGGGTGCTGCTGTTGAAGAGGTGGAAGCAACACTGCGGCGGGTACGTCTGGAAGACATATTAGTTGCAAGGGTTGTGAAAGTAAAGAAAACAAATAAAAACGAGAGGAGAAAGCAAGTAAGAATAAGCAGAAGTGAGGAAAATGAAAATGAGAACGGGGTTTTATAGCGGTCGAGTTGCTGCCCGTTTAATGCTGTAACGGCAGGCGTGAATAACGGGGCGACTGATGAGTTTTGGCGTGTCTGACGCGTCTGACACGTAATTATGCGTCTGTTACGCGTCTGTCACACGCTTCTGCGTCTGCCGTGTCAGTCTGTTGACAGCCTGTCTTATCCGTGTCTGCGGTGGCAGCTGGAACGACAGGCTTCAATAAATGGGCTCTGTTGGGCTGATGGATGGATGGTGGGCTTGGGACACTTCCCCTTTTCTTCTTGACTCCCTTATTTCCTAAAAACAGAAAATATAAAAACATTATTCGAATAAAATAAACTTAATTTCCTAATAAATAATAAAAATAAATAAAAATAAAATTTAGGTTAAATTAGGGATGCCTTGTGGGGCATCTCCTAAAGTAACCACTTCCTGTATTCCTGAGGCTTCAGTCCCTTGATAGTGCTTAAGGCGCTGTCCATTGACTTTGAATTGGTGCCCGTCTTTTAATGATCGGATTGTGATGGCACCATGGGGAAAAACTTGTACCACTTGGAACGGGCCAGACCATCTAGATTTAAGCTTCCCTGGGAAGAGTTTCAGTCTAGAATTGAACAACAACACAAGCTGCCCTGGGCAGAACTGTCGTGGCAGCAGCTTCTTGTCATGCCACTTCTTAGTCTTCTCCTTGTAAATTCTTGCATTGTCGTAGGCCATTGTCCGTAATTCTTCAATCTCGTTCAGATCTAATAGCCTTTTCTGGCCTGCCTTGTCCAAGTCCATTTTCACTGCCTTGATTGCCCAATATGCTTTATGCTCGATCTCGACAGGCAGATGACAGGTTTTCCCATAAATCAATCGGTATGGAGACATGCCCAATGGAGTCTTAAAAGCTGTCCTATATGCCCATAATGCATCGTTAAGGAGTAAAGACCAATCTTTCCTAGTTGGCTTAACCATCTTCTCAAGAATGTTCTTAACTTCCCTATTGGATATCTCAGCTTGTCCATTGGTCTGTGGGTGGTATGCTGTCGCGATCCTGTGCTTGACACCATATTTCTTCAAGGCGACAACAATTACCCTATTATCAAAATGTCTCCCTTCATTACTGATAATCGCCTTAGGGATGCCAAATCTAGAAAAAATGTTTTTGTGCAAAAATTTTTGGACTTTCTTGGCATCGTTCTTTTGAGTGGCGATGGCTTCAACCCATTTAGAGACATAATCCACTGCTAGGAGGATGTATAGATTTCCACATGACGATGGAAAGGGCCCCATAAAATCAATCCCCCAAACGTCGAAGATCTCGACTTCTAGAATGTTCTGCAGTGGCATCTCGTTTCTCCTCGAGATGTTACCTTTCCGCTGGCACCTGTCACATGTCTTGTAAAAGTCCTGTGCATCTTTATACAGTGTCGGCCAGTAGAACCCTGACTGCAGCACCTTGGCAGCAGTTTTATTGCCTCCTAAGTGACCTCCATATTGTGAAGCATGGCAGTGATGGAGAATGTCTTCTTGTTCTTCTTGTGGTACACACCTCCTTATAATCTGATCTGCACATAGTTTGAAAAGAAGAGGTTCGTCCCAATAATAATGCTTAAAATCATTTTGGAGCCTCTTCCTGGCTTGATAATTAAGATCAGAAGGAAGTATTCCGCTAACTATAAAATTAACGAAATCAGCATACCAGGGGAGTTCAGAAGACTTACCTGCCGCCATGACTGCCGCGGCAGCGATTGCGGCAGCAAAGAGCTGCTCGTCTGGGAAGGTCTCCAGTATGTTTGTCTCGTCGATTGGCAGACTCTGTCCCTTCTCCAACCTTGACAAGTGGCCTGCCACCTGATTTTCTGTCCCTTTTTTGTCCTTGATCTCTAGGTCGAATTCTTGTAATAGCAAGATCCACCGTATCAATCTAGGCTTAGCGTCCTTTTTCGTGAACAGATACTTAAGGGCAGAATGGTCTGTGTGCACTATTACCTTCGTCCCAAGTATGTAAGAACGAAACTTGTCGATGGAGAACACCACAACTAATAGCTCCTTATCTGTGGTGGTGTAGTTCACTTGGGCGTCATTTAATGTTTTGCTGGCATAATATATGACATGAAACAACTTATCTCTGCGCTGCCCAAGTGCTGCCCCGACAGCGTAGTCACTAGCATCACACATAATCTCAAATGGCTGTGTCCAGTCTGGTGGCTGTACTCTGGGGGCTGTTACTAGTTTTTCCTTCAGAACCTTGAATGCTTCAGTACATTCATCATTAAAGTCAAAGGGTCGGTTCTGCTCTAAAAGATGGCATAGGGGCTTGGTGATTTTTGAGAAATTTGCAATAAATCTCTGATAAAAACCAGCATGCCCTAAAAAACTTCTAATGCCCTTGACTGTCGTTGGCGGCGGCAGCTTCTCTATGACTTCTATCTTATCCCTGTCGACTTCTATCCCACGAAAACTAATCTTATGGCCGAGGACTATCCCTTCATCCACCATAAAGTGGCATTTTTCCCAATTCAAAACAAGATTTGCTTTTTCACATCTTTCAAGTACCTTCTGAAGATTGCCGAGGCAGCTCTCAAAATCGTCTCCAAAGATGGAAAAATCATCCATAAAAATCTCTAGGAAGTCCTCTACCATGTCGGAGAATATAGCCATCATGCACCTTTGGAAGGTGGCAGGTGCATTACATAGTCCAAACGGCATCCTCCTAAAAGCGTACGTTCCGTAGAGGCATGTGAAATTCGTCTTTTCTTGATCCTCCGGTGCAATAGCAATTTGATTGTAACCTGAATAGCCATCAAGAAAACAATAGTAAGGTTTACCCGCTAATCTATCAAGCATTTGATCAATAAAGGGTAAAGGAAAATGGTCCTTTCGGGTAGCTTTGTTAAGCTTCCGATAGTCCATACAAACCCTCCAACCGGTCACAGTTCTGGTTGGGATTAACTCATTGTTCTCGTTGGTTATCACGGTCATTCCTCCTTTCTTGGGAACGCATTGCACCGGGCTCACCCATTTGCTGTCGGAGATGGCGTAAATAATACCATCGTCTAACCACTTGATTATCTCTTTACGCACTACCTCCTTCATCGCATGGTTTAGCCGCCTTTGGGCATCAATAGTCGGCTTATGATCTTCCTCTAGAAGGATTTTGTGCATGCATAACGCCGGACTAATGCCTTGAATGTCTGCTATCGTCCATCCAATCGCCTTTTTGTGCTGCCTTAGCATGCCGATTAGCTGCCGTTCCTGTTCCTGTGGCAGCTTAGCAGAGATGATTACGGGCAGTGTGTCATTTGAACCAAGAAAAGCATATTTAAGCTGCCCTAGCAGGGGCTTCAGTTCTAAGGCTGGTGGTTCAACAGTAGATGGCTTTTGGATTAAATGGTTATCCGAAGTATAATTCAAAGGTTCGAATAACTTACCTGGACGATTGCCTAACCAGTTTACCTCCTCCTGACCTTTAGTATCAGATGCATCAGATTCAGAGGAGTCGCTGTCGTCGGTGATGTCGTCGTTGCTGTCGTGACAGACCTGTAGGTGGCTGTCGCGGCAGTGACCAAATTTTATATCATGACAGCCCGACCTGATGCAGGGTTGATCAAGGGTCACTTCAATGATAGCCTTGTATTCCTCGTCCACATCAGCATGTTTCATCGCTTGGAGAACATTCAACTTTATCTCTTGATCGTTTACTCGCATGGTGAGTTCTCCTTTCTCCACATCAATCAGTGATCTTCCCGTGGCTAAGAAGGGTCGCCCAAGGATGACTGGTGCGTTTTCGTCTGCCTCACAATCTAAAACAAGAAAGTCAGCAGGAAAAATAAACTTATCCACTCTTACCAAAATATCTTCAATTTTTCCTTCTGGATGAACGTAAGAGCGGTCTGCCAGCTGCAGAGTTATTGTCGTGGGCCGTGCCTTTCCAATACCTAATTTCTGAAAAACAGACTTTGGCATTAAATTAACACTAGCACCAAGATCACAAAGTGCCTTACCCACAAATTTATTTCCGATTACGCAAGGTATGATGAAGCTCCCCAGATCCTTCTTTTTCTGGGGTGGCTGCTGATGACGAATGCTCATGCAACCTTCTGTCATCTTTACCGTTTCAAACTCCCCAAGTTTAGATTTTTTCGACATAACATCCTTGAGAAATTTAGCATAACCGGGCATCTCCCTAACGACATCTAACAGCGGAATATTAATATGAACTTGCTTAAAAATATCATAAATCTTTTTAAGTTGAGATTCATGCTTAGCTTGCTGTATCTGTTGAGGGAAAGGTGGCGGAGGACGGTAATCAGCAATACGTCCTTCCCACTGCATGCGAATCTAAGGACGGTAATCATCTTTTTTCTTCTCTGTCGCTTCTGCTGTCATGACAGGCTCATCGGCAGCATTCTGTTTATCACCTGTCGGGGCAGCTTCCTCGGCAGGTTTATCCAAGGCAGGTTCCTTTTCTGTTTCAGCTTATTTTTCCGACTCTGGTAGTTTCTTCCCACTCCTAGTAGTAATTGCCTTACATTGCTCATGTGTGGGCGGTCTAGCATTTTCAGTATTGCTAGGGAATCCTCCATTCTGCCTCGGCTTAATATGTTGGGAAACCTGACCCATTTGTGCCTCTAGAGATTTCAAAGTAGCTTCATGATTTGTCATCCTCATCTCGGTTTTATCCATAAAGGTTTCTGTCTTCTTGACAAACTGATTCATATTCTCCATATACGTACCGGTCTGAGACATAAAAGTGGCCAGCGTTTGTTCCAATATGCTGCTCACGACAGGTGGTGGCTGCTGTTGCTGCTGCGGCGGTAGCTGCGGCGGCAGTTGCTGTCGCGTTAGCAATCTAGGTCCTCCCTGATTCTGATTGTGTGCTTGCGGATTCAGGGCATTGTTAGGATTACTCCAGGAAAATTTGGGATCCTTCCTCCAATTGGGATTATAATTGTTGGAATTGTAATTCGGCTTGTAATTTCCAACATATTTTCCCTCTTCTATTTGTATTGGGCACTCATCCCGACTATGATTTCCCTCACAAATGGTACAAACTTCCTCGACAGCAAATCCTTGTAATTCATCATCATTCAATAACCTTTTCATTGCTTTAGTAAGGAATGCTACCTGTGATTTCATAGTGCTGTCGGCCTCATAGTCCTTGACAGCAAGTACCCGTTTACCCCCTCTTCTTGCAGTCGGAAACTGCTCCTCATTCTTAGCCAGATTTTTTAAAACTTGCAATGCCTCGTCTGGATCTTTATCCAATAATAGTCCGTTTGCTGCAGAATCAATTCGAATGCGAGTTTGTAAGTTAGTAGCATTATAGAACTTAGTTACCTGATTCCAGACGGGAAATCCATGCATTGGGCAGTTTCAAAGAAGAGTAGTAAATCTGTCCCAGGCCTCGTGCATCGACTCGTCATCTTCCTGTTGAAAAGTAGCAATTTCATTACGTAATCGCTCAGATAAATGCGAAGGATTAAAACGAGATAAGAATTCACGAGATAAATCTGCCCAAGTTACGATTGAACCTGGCGTAAGTTTATTCCACCAAGTTTTAGCTCTGTCCCTCAATGAATGGGGGAATAACCGAAGCCTCAGTATCTTCGGACTAACTCCTGGCAGTCTAAACGAACCGCAGATTTCCTGAAACGTTTTGAGATGCTCCCTAGCATCTTCTGTCACAGCACCACTAAACTGCCCGACATTGTTGATCATACTAAACATGACAGGTTTAAGCTCGAAGTTATCAACTTCAATATCCGGCAGTGTGGTCTCCAGTTCTACATGATCGTTAAGCATGTAGTCTCGACATGACCGTCGTCCATCTGCCGCAGGCAGGTCGCCGACAGGCGGTACACCTCCACCAGCGGGCTGATTACGGGCCATCTGCTCTAGCTGTTCCTCAAGGTACTCGTTCCTGGCTAAAAGGTGGCGAAGTAGTTTCTTGAGATTGAAGGAACATTCGATTTCCGGATCTAATTTATACTCAGGATCTTCACCTCTTTTAGATCTACGCATAAACAAGAAAACCTCGTGAAAAGCAAGAGTTGAAAGTACTAACGAAAAATAGAAAAAGAAAAATAAAAAGAAAAAGAAAAATTAAAACAAAAAGTGCAATAAAAGAAAGGTGTAGGTATGTTGCCAATCCCCGGCAACGGCGCCAAAAACTTGTTGCGTGTAAAAGAGTCTATCGCAATTGTAGTGCAAGTGTACACGATGCAAGTAGTAAGTAATACGAAGTATCGGATATCGTCTCCACAGGGATTGGGCTAATAGCTTCACCTTATTTCACTGCACGAAGTAAAGAGAATATTTAAGAGAATTGTCACGAAAATAATAAGGAAAAACGTAAATAAAAGAGTTGGAATATCAAGATAAAGAGAATGGGCTGGTATTGAATTGCTCAGTAGTGCAGGTATTGCGATGTTTAGGAACTCCAGTTCTGTCGTCGCGCCTGTCGCGGCAGCACCTGTCGTGGCAGCACCTGTCGCGGCAGCTGTCCGTTGGTCGTCGCGGCAGCAAACAGACCAACTCCGTACGTCAAGTTTGGCAAGAATCCCAGATCTGCCTTGGCCTATCCCTAGGTCCAAGTCTGTCGATGATCACGTCTTTGATGATACCTCCCGGCGTGAATCGAAGGATGAACACCGATGTGTATGAATTCTTCCTTAGCCACTTAACCTTGCCCTATCCCTAGGCACAAGATAGTTCAACTATAAACTAGAGAACTTGCTCTTATTTCTTTCGTATACTTAACTCTCCCGATGCTAAGTAAATGGATAACCTCACAATGCTCTCCCGATGCTCTTGCAAGATATTAATAACCAAAATAAGAGAACTTGAAGTTTATATTATTGAACTTGGAAAATCCTAAAACAAAACAACCCTTGCAACTACTTTACAAAACAACCCGTGGCCCTAGGGGGTTTTTAGAACATGTCGACGACGGGTAAACGGCGGAGGGGTTTTAGTTGTCGGTTATTGGGAAGATGATGCCTCCTAGGTTAAAATCTATGCCCTTATATAAGCTTTGGGCTCAAGTATCTTAAGTTAACAAGGATTACAACTTTAATTAAAAGTAAGATTCTAATAAGGACTTAATCTCCAAGTATCCTACTTTTCAGCCGCCTCCTTGTTTCTTGGGATTTCCTTTCCTTGAGCTTTGGCTTGACATATCTTTTGATCCGGGGCTTGGAAAAATGTATGGTTTTCACACGACAGACGAGCATAATTTTCTCTATCTATCGAGGTCCACTTTGCTTTTCCTCCACTGTCTTGCTGTCGTCCTCTGCTGTCACGGCAGATCCATGGCAGCATCGTCCTCTTCGTCTGCTTGTCCAGTTCAGCTTTTCTGCTTATCTGCCCTACGCCCGCCTTCTCCGTCTACGATGGCAGCAACCTGCAAAATTAGCCATCTTTTAGTAGAATCCGTGCCTTTAATCCATTTGTGATGTTTTGTTGTAAACTAACGTAAATGCAATGCAATGATGCTTGAATGCAGCAGAAATATGGGTTAAAAAGGGTGTAAATAATAGAACTTTTACACACTCAACATGTCTTATTTGATAAGAATGAGTGCAAAATTGTTGACATTAAATCAAATAATATTATGCTCATAGGTAATATTTACATGGTGCATTTAGATGACATACATACATCCCATGCATGTTTAGTAGCTCAAAATGAAAATGATGCATGGCTATGTCATAGGAAACTAGGACATGCTAGCATTAGTGTTTTAGAAAAATTAGTTTCCCTAGATCTAGTAAGAGGTTTACCCAAGATTAAGTTCTCAAATGACAAAATTTGTGATGCATGCTCTAAGGGTAAACAACATAAGTCATCCTTTAAATCTATTAATGATGTTTCTACAAGTAGGTGTTTACAACTTATTCACATGAATTTATTTGGGCCTATTAGGACTATGAGCTTGGGTAGTAAATCTTATGCATTTGTACTTATTGATGAGTTTTCTAGATTTACTTGGGTTCTATTTTTAAGTACTAAAGATGAGGCTTTAGAAAAATTCATCACATTTTCAAAATTAACCCAAAATGATATTGAACTTAGAATTTCTCATATTAGAAGTGATCATGGAACCGAATTTCAAAATCTAGGGTTTGAAGAGTTTTTAAATGAAAATGGTATTAGCCACAATTTTTCGGCTCTTCGAACTCCTCAACAAAATGGGGTAGTTGAAAGGAAAAATAGAACTTTACAAGAAATGGCAAGAACCATGCTTTGTGAAAACAATTTACCTAAATATTTTTGGGCGGAAGCCACAAACACCGCTTGCTACATTGTAAACCGAGTAATGATTAGGCCACTTTTAAAGAAAACACCATATGAGATTTTAAAATCTAAAAAGCCTAACATTAGCTATTTTCATCCATTTGGTTGCAAGTGTTTTGTTTTAAATAATGGAAAAGATAACTTAGGTAAATTTGATGCAAAAAGTGATGAAGCTATTTTCTTAGGACATTCTTTAAACTCTAAAGCCTATCGAGTATTTAACAAGAGAACTTTAGTAGTAGAAGAGTCTATTCATGTTGTATTCGATGATTACCTCCTTCCAAGGAAGGATTCTTGTGATGATGATGATGTAGGAATCATTGATGCCTTTGATGGAGGAAAAACTTCAAAGGAGGATGAAATTCCACCAAAAGAAAAGGATACACAAGATCCACCTCTTGAAGCCTTGAAGGACTTGGCTCTTGAGGAAAAGGAAGTGAGCTACCCAAGGGAGTTCAACTATGTCAAAGGTGGTGAAATCTTGGGTGATCCATCCAAGGGGGTAACCACTATATCTTCTCTTAAACTTATGAACCATGTTGCATTTATCTCATGCATAGAGCCTAAGAATATAAAAGAAGCATTAAAAGATGACTTCTGGATTATGGCTATGCAAGAAGAGTTAAATCTGTTTGAGAGAAGTAATGTTTGGACATTAGTTGATAGGACTAGTAATCAATCTACTATAGGAACTAAATGGGTCTTTAGGAACAATCTAGATGAGAGTGGTAACATTGTGAGAAATAAAGCTAGATTAGTAGCACAAGGTTACACTCAAGAAGAGGGGATATATTTTGATGAAACCTATGCACCTGTAGCTAGAATGGAGGTTATTAGGATGTTGCTTGTATATGCATATTATCATGACTTCAAGCTTTTTCAAATGGATGTTAAAAGCGCATTTTTAAATGGTTTTATAAATGAGGAGTGTATGTGGAACAACCACCGGGTTTTGAAGACTCAAATTTTCCAAATCATGTTTTCAAACTTACTAAAGCACTTTATGGTTTAAAACAAGCTCCTAGAGCTTGGTATGAAAGACTTTCAAACTTTTTGATTGAAAAAGGTTTTGAAAAAGGTAAGGTGGACACTACACTTTTCATAAAAAGGTATAAAAATGACATCTTAGTAGTACAAATATATGTTGATGATATTATTTTTGGATCTACTAATGAGTGTCATTGCAAAGAGTTTGCTAAGTTAATGCAAGGTGAATTCGAGATGAGCATGATGTGGGAGCTCTCATTCTTTTTGGGACTCCAAATCAAGCAAAGGAAGGATGGCACCTTCATCAATCAAGCAAAGTACATCAAGGATATGCTCAAGAAGTTTGGCTTGGAGAATGCAAAGCCTCAAGCCACACCTATGAGCTCATCTACAAAGCTTGACAAAGATGAAGGAGGTAAGTGTGTTGACTCTAAGCTTTACCGTTCCATGATTGGATCTTTGCTTTACCTTACCACAAGTAGACCATATATTTTGTTTAGTGTTTGCTTGTGTACTAGGTTTCAAGCTAGTCTTAGAGAGTCTCACCTTATAGCCGTTAAGAGAATCTTTAGGTACCTTAGAGATACCCCTTGTTTAGGTCTTTGGTACCCTAGAGACTCCACCTTTAACCTTCATGCTTATTCGGATGCGAATTATGGGGGGTGTAAAATCGATAGGAAGAGTACTTCGAGAACTTGTCAATTCTTAGGTAGTATGCTCATATCTTGGTTCTCCAAGAAACAAAATAGTGTAGCTCTTTCTACCACCGAAGCTGAGTACATATCCTTAGGGAGTTGTTGTGCTCAAGTCCTTTGGATGAAGCAACAACTCTAAGATTATGGTATTAAAGTTGAAACCATACCCCTTAAGTGTGATAACACTAGTGCCATATGCTTGACTAAAAATCTCATCAAACACTCTAGAACCAAACATATAGAGATAAGGCATCATTTCATTAGATATCATGTCCTTAAGGAAGATGTTGTTATAGAGTACGTTGACACCTTAAACCAACTAGCGGACATCTTTACAAAGCCTTTAGATAAAGAGTGTTTTTGGTCCCTTAGGAGAGAGTTAGGTCTAACTAGTCTTTCTTGACCCTTTACGACCATTTTTAAAGTTAAAATTGCTTGATCTTGTGAAATTGCATGTTTATGTGTTGTAGCTCTTGAAAATATCCATGCTTATAGCTAGGGGGAGTATGATTCTGTTAGAATATGCTTAGAACTGCTCATTCATCATTTGCATTCATTTAAGAGATGTTAAAATCGAGCTTTTGGTTGTTCTTAAAGCCTAAAATGTACTTCTGGGCATAGGGTATTGATACGGCCTTAAGCGTATCGATACGAGTATTATATTAGCTTCCCAGATTACATTCTTCCTAAAATGGGTATCGATACGGTTAAACCCGTTTCGATATGAGCAATAATCGTTTCGATACAGATTGCATCCGTTTTGATACGACCCTTCAACGAGCATTTTAAATGGAATTACGTTTTTACCCCCGTATCGATACGCCCTCAGGCGTATCGATACGCGATTGCGCATACAGCTTCTAATTGGCATTTAAAGAGTTCAACTTTTACCAAAACTAAATTTTTCAAAACCCTAAAAACCCTAGCCATTTTAACTCTATAAATAGCCTCTCAATCCCTCATATTTTTACACCACAACTCAAAATCTCTTGAGGGTTTTCAAAATCAAGCAAAGCTCTTCAAGCTTTTCATCAATTTGGTGCTAAGTTCTTCTCTCATTCCTCTCTATTAATATCAAGGTAAAACTCTTTCTTTTTTCCTTTTAATTTTTCTTTTGATTTTCGTTTCAAATCTTCTTTTGTTTTGATTTGTCTTCTCAAAATCAAATCTCTTTTCAAACTTTTTATCTTTGTTTTTATTTGTAATTTTTTTTAATAAAACCTTGATTATTGGTTTTCAATGAGTTGAATGAAGAAAATTAATGCATACACCGATTTTGATCTTTTCTCTAGTTTATGACACCTAAAAAGAGAGCACGTACTAGTGAAGCTGATGAAGGTTCCAATACCGGAGGTGGTACTCGCCCGAACCTCACTCTTATCTATCAACACTCTTTTAAGTCCACCAGAGATCTCAACTATTTTTCCAATTTCAAAACTATAAGATCCGTCCGGAGAGGGTAATCTCTATTCCTTTTCTTAACTCGGAGCGTTTCAAATTTGAGTATTTACCTTTGCTCCAAGAATGGAAGTTTATGGATTTTCTCTAAATTCCCGGATTTTCTTTCGCATCTTAGTTTTGATTTTTTATGCTAATGCTAAGTGTTGGGCCAATCGAGATGGTGTTGTTACGGCCGTTAATTCTCATCTTATGGGTAAAAAGGTCACTATAGATGTTCAATCTATTTGTGATGTGTTTAAGTTGGAGGATGAAGGCTATGATGATGAGAATGCTCTTGGCCATGTCCTAAGTGGTTCCGTCACCGCCTTTAATGCTCAAGATCATATCCTCCATTTGATGGTTTCTTGGTGGTTTAGGCCCTCGGGAGGGAAATTCCACTATCCTCCAAGTTGATGGTTTTTGGATTCGATGCTTCCGTGAGAGAAAACGTCCGAACTTTGCTCAAATTATGTTTGCGGAGATTGTCTATCTCGTGCAACATCGCCACACTACGCTCGTAACTTCCTTCACCTATGGTACGACCTTGAGTTACTTCTTCTAACAAAAGGAGATAGATTTCTCACATGACTACCCAACTTCCCTCACCGATCATATCAATGAATTATCTCTTGAAATGGGTAAGTTTCATTACTTTAATGGTAGTTGGCTTCGTCTATCCGAGCTCACTAGTGAGGCCGCAGAACAATTTGCTAATCCTCAAGTTGATCAAGTTCCTCAAGCTCCTCCTCCACCTTCTATGGAATCCCTCATGACTTATCTCAATGAGCAATTCACGGGTTTGCGCACGAGAATGGCCTCCATAGATCAAGTGATGAATTCGGGGTTTACCGCTATTGATACAAGGTTTACAAGCCATGAAGATCGAATGAAGAATGTAGAGACTCGACTCACTCCCCTTGAAGGTGGTCACAACTCTATGAACATATCCCTTACCACTTTCCGTGACGAGTGGCGTCAAACTAGGAGGAATGATGATGCAATTGAAGAGGATGATGAAGATGATGAAGATGGCGATAGAGATGCATAGTAGCCTATCTTTGCATATCATCCATATCATTTAGGATATTTATTTATGCACCTTTGATTTATGTTTTTAAGACTAAGTTTGCATTATTCTAAAACCTATGCTTTAATTTTCTGTTTTTTTATTATTTTAAGTTGATGTTATCTTTCATTTGAACTTAATGATATTATGTTGATTATTTATACCTTTTGCCTTTATGCACTTTCCATTATCTCTCAATTATTTTTGATCTAACAAAAAAGGGGAGAGGGAAGCTCGCACTTAAAATTTTTGATTTTCAAGCTTAAAAGTTACCTAGCTAATATTAAGGGGGAGTTATTTTGCAAAGTTTTTCAAAGTATCAAAAATTTCAAGTTTTGGTTTTGTTATATCAAAAAGGGGGAGATTGTAAAACCTATGTTTGATTTTGATATAACTAAGCATGTTAAGGATTAAATTGAAAACTTGAAATAAATTTCTAAGTACCTCAAATGAATTTTAAATCACCAACACCTTAATCTAATTTGAAAAACTCAAACTCCAAATATTTTCTAAGTGTTCCAAAGCCAAAGTGTTGAAAAAGTCCAGGCGTATCGATACGCTTGAAGCTATATCGATACCTTTTTTACAAAGTTGGCTACTGGAAAGACGCGTTTCGATACGCTCTTAACCGTATCGAAACATCGTATCAAAACAGATTGAATCTGTATCGATACACCCCTCTGTAAAAACTGAAGGAGTTTGAATGGTGTACCGATACGGCTCAACCCATATCGATACGGTTTTAACGGAATTTTTAATTCAAAGAGTTTTAAATGGTTTCGACCGTTGGTGTCAGTCGTTAGGTAACTAACATTTAAAGTGGTAGTTGTCCCATATCGATACGGTGTACCCCGCATCGAAACGGAAACTTCTAGTGAGCTAAGTTAAGAAAAAGGTATCGATATGGTCTTATCCGTATCGAAATGGTCCATGTCTCATACCGATACGCTTACACGCGTTTCGATACGCCCTCTTTATTATGTGCAATATCTCTTTCTGTTTTGAGACATGTATCGATACAAGTCTTCGTGTACCAATACAGATAGCTGCATAAGTGCGTTTATGGTAGAAAGAGAGGGTCCCAACGGCTATAATCAATACCCTAACCACCCAAACGGCTAGAATTGATGGAAAAGGTATAAATTGAAGCTTATTGAAGACTAGCAACAACTATTGCATCAAAGATAAACATCTAAGCAAAAATCCAAGCTCATTGTGCTTATTTTCCAATTTCTTGTAAACCCCAAATTGTGTTGTATTCAATTCCTATCCTATCTCAAATTTGGGTTGAGTCTTTGTACTAAAAGGGGCAATATTTGAGAGATATCTTTCTTGCCTAATTTCTTCTTTGTTCACTTGTGAGGGTTTGGTCAAATTTTGGGTAGAAAATTTGACCGGTTGTGTAAAGGTTACCTCCTAAGCCTTGAAAAAAGGGAAGACCAAATTAGTGAATTGTTACAAATCCTTAGTGGTAGCTAAGGTAGTGGATGTAGAGTTCATTTGGAACTTGAACCACTCTAAAATCCTTTGTTCTTCATTTTTAGCTATTATTTTTCTCCAACAAATTTTTAAAAGCTCAATTCACCCCCCTCTTGGCATTGATCAATCCATTGATCCACTCAACACAAAAAACCAAAAATTCAACCAAGAACAAACATAAAATCAACATAAAAAATAAACAAAGAAAAGATAGAAATTTTACCGAGAAAACGACGAACGATGAACTCAAATTCAAGCTTCTCGAAATGTTCCAAACCACATCCGGAAAATTGCTCTAAACTCAAACTTTTTCTCCAAAAAATTTCTAGCCAACTATTGAAAAATTTAGAGAATTTTTCGGATTTTTCTTGAACCTTTTCTAGTGTTTTTTCTATCAATTGTGTGTGATGAACAAGTAAAAGGGGGTATTTATACTAAAAATTGAGCTTCAAATCCAAGCCAAATCGGGATTTAATCCCCAAATTGAAGCCTAAATCCGACCAATGGCTTGATTCTCGACAAAAGCCCTCTATCCTCATCCAATTTGGTTGAATATTCGAGCTAAATTTTCCCCTTGATTCGAGCCTAGGGTTTGACTACGTTTCTCAGTTTTTTTGCAGATTTCGGCGAGCACAGGCGGCGACTGCAAGCGAGGTTGGTGGCATTGGGACGGCGGCGGCGAGGTGGATCGGCCGGTACCAATGGCGTCGGCGGTAGTGGCTTGTAGGCACCAGCCGACCACTGTGATCGTGCGGCTGGGGTTTGATTTGGGGAACTAGCCCGCGCGCGTGTAGCCCACGCCCTGGCGCGCGGCGCGCGCTGGTTCGCCTTTTTTATTTTCTTTCTCCCCCCTTTTTTGCTGATTTTTGGCCTCTTTTTTTGCTTTTTTACCACATTTCTTTATTATTATTACCTCACTTTTATTTTCTTTTTTTCATAATTATTAAACACCGTAAGAATTTTTTTTCTTTTTTTTCTTTTACTTTAAAAATGGGCTTCAACATAAAAAACGAGCTTTGTTCTCTTTATTTAAAAGTGGACTTTTTGAAATGAACTTTTTGAAAAAGGGTTTTTATTTATTTAAAAGATAGGCTTTAAAAGGATTTTTATTTATTTTTTATATTTTATATTTTCTTTTTCTTTTTTTCTTTTTTCATTTTTTTATTTTTATAAGCTGTGGTGAAAATTTAGTGACAACATAGACTACCGTCAGATTTCAGTTTAGCTTTATATATCCACGTACATCCTATGGTCTGTTTTTCTGGAGGAAGAGTAACTAGACTCCAAGTATCATTATTCTCTAAGGCTAAGATTTCTTCAGCCATGACTTTTTTCATTCCTTGTGAAAAGAGTTTCTTTAAAATTCTTAGGTTCTTTTAAAACATCAACATTACTAATGTAACCGAAATATGCCTCAAAAAAATGTTGGTAAGATAGTACTTATGCAATAGAATGTGGTGTAAATTTAGAGCATTGCTTTTCTCTAGGCAAAGAGACTTGATAATCATTATACTTCTGAGGTAATATAGAAGTTCTAGAGGGTCTTATTGGTTTTCCAATTGGTAAATGAGAGGAAGAAGGATTTGATGAACAAGGCACAAAAGGCATATATTTACCTTTAGTATTATTAACTACCATATCACCAGAATTGTCATTCAAGATATTAGCATCAGTAGATATATTATTAGGTATGTCAAAAGCTTTAAAAATATCAATATAACATGGATTATTAGAGTTTAGATTTCTAAAAACAATATCATTTGAAACAACTTTATTATAATCCTGAAAATCTTGAAAGAAATTATTTTCATAATTGGATAAAATAATGTCATTTGAACTGTTATAAAAAATAGATCGAAAAGAAAAATTATCTTCAATAAAAATAATATCTCTTGATATAAAAATAGTTTTAGTGACCATGTTAAAAAGCCTAAACCCCTTAATATTATTATGAAATTCAATAAATAAGTATTTTTCAGCCATAGGATGCATATTAGTCTTGGCTTTAGGAAGAACAGTTGCATAAGCTAGACAACAAAAAATTCTAAGATTATTAAACTGGGATTTAGAATAAAATAATTCTTCAAAATGTGTCTTATTTTGTATAACAGGGACATGAGTCAAATTAATAAGATACACAGAATGTAGGACACAATCAAGCCAAAATTCTAAAGGTAAAAGGCATAGATTCTTAAAGTTCTAACAACCATAAGAATGTGTTGATGTTTTCTCTCAACCACACTGTTTTGCTGTGGGGTATAATTGCAAGAGTTTTGATGAATAATTCATTTATATTTAAAAAGTCTAACATATCAAATTCTTTAGCATTATCAGTCCTTATATATTTCACAGTGTCGCAACCCTTTCAAGTTTCGAATTTTTGGAAAACTTTAAAATCAACGGAGTCGCCATCAATCTTTTTGAAAAGTGTGATTTGATCATTTTAAAACGTGGTTATTTGAATAAAACGTTTTGTTTTAATAAAACAACGATTTTGGTCTACGAAAACCAGAAAACAGGTTCGGGGTCAGTTTAGCACCCCACGATGCCCAAAATTGGTACCTAATTGATTTTAAAATCATTTTCAAAACTGGAATTTGCAAGTTCACCAAGGTTCAACTTTATTTGTCTGTTCAATGAATATCAAACTATTTTAACGACCTTATCGCCCGGGAGATGAACTTTAATCACCGCCAACATTTCTGGCGCTAACCCGTCATTCCCGTTTGATAAGACACCGCATTAAATTAATTACACTTTTTCAAACAACATGAAAAATTAATGTGTTGAGCATTTTTATTTTATTTCTAGGTTTGATTATTTTTAAATCCTAAAAAATGTCTAAGTCTTTTATTCGTAATTAAAGGTTTAAGTTTGTTTAAGTGTGTTTTATTTTTCGTGAAGTAAATCTTTTAACAAACACGTCTCTATTTAAGCTTTAGAACATAGTCCTAAGTTTTAACCTATTTCTAAAAAAACAAACAAGAAAACTTAAATATTCTTTTGTGTTTTTTTCCTTTTTATTATTTCTTTTAAAAAAATTTTTATTTCTTTTTTTTTTACTTTTTAACCTTTATTTAAACCAAAACCCTTATTTTGACTTTTTACATTTTTAGTTTTTTATGTTTTTTTTTTATATTTTTCATTTCAAAATTATTTTTTCTTTAAAGACTTTTTATTTTTAAAGCTTTCCTTTAAAATATGATTTTTTTAAATAAACCTTTTTTGAAATTTTTTAAGCTTTTTCAAAACTTTATTTTTTCCCAAAAACTCTAAACTTTACTTTAAAATCCTTTTAAAAGTTTTTTTTTCTTGAAAAACTTATTACTTATTTCTTTTTAAAGAAACATCTTTATTTACTTTTTTTTAAAAAAAAACACCTAACATACTTCATTATTAAAACTAAATTTTAAGGAAAAAAACTCTTTTATTATTTTTTTTATAAATCAAACCCCCTTTATTTTTCTTTTCAAAAAATTAAGCCCTTTATTACTTTCCCACTCATGAATTATTTTTTTTTCTAATTAAATCCCTAATTTTAAGTTTTTTTAAATAAAACCACATTAATTCACTTTTTTTCCTACATTTTAATAGCAACACTTTTAAAAGTTCATTTTCTATTTCTAAAGATAAAAAACTTATAAACAACATTTTTAAAGCATGAAATTTCTTTTAAAGATTAAATAAAAAATTAATCGAAAATTTAGAATGAAAACGTTACCGGAATCGCGAAACAATTTTCCGACTTCAAGAACACAACTTAAAATCCACGAAAACACAAACACAAAATTTCAACCAAGAACAAGCATGAAAATTACTAAAAAAATAAAAGAAAAGGTAGAAATTTTAACGAAACGACGAACGAAGAACTCGAACATGAACTTCTCGAAACGCTCCCAATTGCTTCCGGAAAATTGCCCCCAAGCTCAAACTTCAACTCCAAAATTTCCAGCAACTCTTGAGAATTTTTTTAAAAAAACATCAGAATTCTTTTTAAGCTTTTTCTTGCTTTTTCAAGTGATCAAGTGTGTGTTGAACAAAAGGGTGAAGGGGGGTATTTATACTTGTATTTCAGCTTCAAATTCAAGCAAAATCGGGATTTAATCCCTAAATTGGAGCCTAAATATGACACAAGGCTTGATCCTCGAGAAAACCCCTCAAGAGTATCCCGATTTGGTTCAAATTTGGGATCGAATTTCCCCTTGATTCGAGCCTAGATTTTGACTTCTTTCTCTCTATTTTTTGTAGATTCTGGCGGCTACAGTGGACTGCGGCGAGCGGCGTTTGTGTTGTTAGGTCGGCGACGGTGAGACGCGTCGACCGACATCAACGACGACGGCAGCCGTGGCTGGTGGACGCCAGACGACCATCTTCAATACGTCGACCCATGGTTTTTTGGGAACCATCCCGCACGCGTTGGTTCCCCCCTTTTCATTTTTTTGTTGTTTTTCCATTTTATGCTATTTTTTGTTGTTTTTTCTTTGTTGTTTTTTTTTCCATTTTTTCTGTCATTTTTATTTACTTTTTTCATAAATTTATTATTATTATCATTTATTATTATTATTTACTCAAATGGGTTTTTAAAGGTGGGCTTATTATTTATTATTATTTTGAAATAGGTAAGTGGACTTTTTGGGATGAGATTTTTTTGGGCTTTTTATTTTAGATGGGAGGGCCTTTTATTATTTTAAGAAAAAAAATTAAAAAAAAACTTATTTAGTAACGGTGGGTGAAAATCTAGTGACAACACAATTTTAGAAAATTGAGTGTCAACCATTTTACAAAAGTCAAACTACATTTTTCTTAACCTCTGATTTATATTGCATAGGATAAATCCAAGAGTATATACTTTTATCATCAACAACAGTTAAGAAGTATGAATGACCATGTATACTTTTAATGGGAAAAGGACCCCATACATCCATGTGAACAAGATCAAAAGTATCAATGCTGACAGAAGTACTCAAAGGAAAAACTAATCTCTTTTGGTTTGCTAAATGACAGACATCACAGTCAGACAATAGACCAGTAAGAATATCAGCATGCAAATGAGAAAAAGGGAAGGATGCCTTAGTCTAGCATGCCATTTATTTAAAGAAACATAAGAACAAACAATTGAGGTAGGCATGGAATCATACACATCAAGGATGTATAAGCCACTAGATTCTCTAGCTAAACCAATCATCCTCCAGTTGATAACATCCTGTATAAAATAAAAATCAAAATTAAAAAATAAGAGAAATATTAGAGTTTTTGGTTAATTGAGAGACTGATATCAGATTGAAACCAAAAGTAGGTATGCGAAAAATATTTTGTAAAACTAAAAACTCATTTATTTGAACTGTCCCTACATGAGCAACACTAACTAGTGCATTATTAGGTAATTTTACAAATTTTCCAATCACAACATGATATTCTTTAAAGAAACTTAAAGAATTGATAATATAATCAGTAGCTCCCGAATCTAATATTCAGAGACTCAAAATATCTTTAGATGAAGAACAAGAAAAAATAACAAATTCAAGATTACATGTATGAGATACAAGAGTACCTACATGTCCTTGTGGAACAACATCAAGACTAGACAAGAGCATATTAACCTTAGAATCTTTGGAATTCTGAGCAGCAGAATTACTAAGCCTACCTTTCTCATTCAGCAAATTCAGTAGGCTCTCATATTGTTCTTTAGTAAATTGAACATAATGGCTATCATCTTTATTCAAGGCATCACTATTAGCATCCAACATCTTATGACTAGACCCAACTTGATTAGTTATACTATTAAAATTCCTATTCTTATAACTGGGAGGAAAATCATGCTTTCTATAGCATTTATCTATGTTATGCCCATATAAACCACAATATGTGTAGAGAGATTTCTTATTTTCAGAAAAAAAAACCTTTTTGAACTACCAGATTTATTTTCTTGTCTAGAACCACTAAATTGTTCCAGATTCTTGTTGCGTGTAAAAGAGTCTATCGCAATTGAGTGCAAGTGTACACGTCGCAAGTAATAAAGTGATACTGGAGTATCGGATATCGTCTCCACAGGGACTGGGCTAACCCTTTCCTTCGCTATCTGCACAAGGGGAAAAGAATAGATTAAGATATTTGTCACGAAAATAATGAAGTAAACGTAAATAAAAAGAATAAAGATATCAAGATAGAGAGAATGGGCTGGTATTGAATTGCTCAGTAGTGCAGGTATTGCAGTGCTTAGAAAATCCAGTTCTGTCGTCGCGCCCGTCACCGACAGCACCTGTCGCGGCGGCTGTCCGTTGGCTGTCGCGGCAGAAAACACACCAACTTCGTACTTCAAGTTTGGCAAGAATCCCAGATCTGCCTTGGCCTATCCCTAGGTCCAAGTCTGTCGATGATCACGTCTTGATGATACCTCCCGACGTGAATCGAAGGATGAACATCGATGTGTATGAATTCTTCTTTAGCCACTTAACCTTGCCCTATCCCTAGGCACAAGATAGTTCAACTATAAACTAGAGAACTTGCTCTTACTTCTTTCGTATACTTAACTCTCCCGATGCTAAGTAAATGGATAACCTCACAATGCTCTCCCGATGCTCTTGCAAGATATTAATAACCAAAATAAGAGAACTTGAAGTTTATTTTATTGAACTGAAAATTCCTAAAACAAAACAACCCTTGCAACTACTTTACAAATCAACCCGTGGCCCTATGGGGGTTTTAGAACATGTCGACGGAGGGTCGACGGCGGGTAAACGGCGGAGGGTTTTTGGTTGTCGGTTATGGGGTATGATGTGTGGATTCTCCCCTAGGTTAAAATACATGCCCTTATATAAGCTTTGGGCTCAAGTTATCTAAGGTAACAAGGATTACAACTTTAATTAAAAGTATGATTCTAATAAAGACTTAATCTTCAAGGATCCTACTTTTCAGCCGTCCTCCTTGTTTCTTGGGATTTTCTCTCCTTGAACTTTGGCTTGACATATCTTTTGATCCGGGGCTTGGAAAAATATTTGGCTTTCACACGACATACGAGCAGATTTTTCTCTATCTATCGAGGTCCACTTTACTTTTCCTCTTCATAAGGTTGCTGTCACCTTGCTGTCACGACAGGTCCATGACAGCTTTGTCCTCATCGTCTGCTTGTCAAGTTCAGCTCTTCTGCTTCTCTGCCCTGCGTCTGCCTTCTCCGTCTACTATGGCAGCAACTTGCTGTCGTCCTCTGTTGTCACGGCAGCTCCATGGCAGCATTGTCCTCTTCGTCTTCTTGTCCAGTTCAGCTCTTCTGCTTTTCTGCCCCGCGCCTGCCTTCACCGTCTACGACGGCGGCAACCTGCCAAAAACAACCATTTTTAGTAGAATCTGTGCCTTTTATATATTTGTGATGTTTTGCTGAAAACTAACCTAAATGCAATGAAATGATGCTTGAATGGAGCAGAAATATGGGTTAAAAAGGGTGTAAATAATAGAACTTTTACACACTCAACACACCCCCAAACTCAAGTTTTTGCTTGTCCTCAAGCAACTAAGACAAAAAAATGAAATATTTTTGTTTTGGCTTTCAAACAGTGAACTTTCCCTTACCCGTCATTCGTTCTCTGTGGCGGCAGCAACCTGTCGGATAATTTAGGATCTGTCTGGAATCTCCCTATAGTCCTCGTGCAGTGTGTGCATGCTTGTGAACAGATATATGCCAAGACTCTCTTAGTTTCACTAGAATATTCAACTTTTTTTTACTCGAATTTTTATGCCAAAGTTTATTTTTGAAGACACATTTTCATGCTTCTTTTTCTTCTATTTTCAAGCTAAGTTTTACTAGAGCCAGTTTTGGGCACCTCTAGTTAGCTTCCTAGAGCCGGTTTCGGGCACCTCTAGGTTATTGAGTTTCTTTTGCTAAACTTTTTTTCCTAGAGCCAGTGTTAGGCACCTCTAGGGGCTATTCAAGTACTAAGCATCCTATTCTAGTTTGGCTAAAAGAAATCTAAGCAATATAACAGTCACAATGGTGTTTAAGTTTTCAGAACTATAGAAAGGCTCTAAACTTCTCCTTAAACTGTCCTAAAGATGCTGCCAGGACAGAGCTGTCATGACAGGTAAGTTCAGTTCACAATTTTCAGCCAAAATTTTTAATTTTCGTTTTTTTTAGAAAAGTACTAAGTAAAGGACACAATTTAACTAAGATGTACTCCATGAATATGGAGGGTTGCCACCCCCAAACTCGAGGGTTGCATTGCCCTCAATGCAAATAAAATAAAAATGAAAGCATATGAAGGCAGTACATCACAAAATATATATGGCAGGCAGCAATAAGAAGATAAGAAACTTAAATTTTAATCATTGTCTTCACTGCTGCTGCTGAGGCGGATCTGGCGGCGGGTTCTGGTTTGCGAGGCAGGTTGGGGTGGTTGCTGTAAAACCTGAATATCAGAGCTGTTGCCGCTGTTGTCACTGCTGCTGTTGGCCCTTGGCAGAGTTTTCTTATCTGCCATTCTTTTCGACCTCTTAACCGGTGTAAATTCCTTCGACAGGCTCCTCTGAATAGATGGTTCAATGTCACTTGTCTGCCCAGACGGAGGAGGAAGAGAACCCAACAACAAAGGCAACATGGTCATCCGAGGGCACTGGTCACTTTGTTCCTCGAGCAGATGTTTCGACATGGGTGCTGCCGGCTGCCGTCGGGGCAGGTGATGGTATGAAGGCGACAGATGGTATGGAGGCGGCAGATGATGAAAGGCTTGAGGCCCAGATTCTTTGCCTTTGGAGTATAAATGAGGCCTCGTTCTTCCCACAGATCTCTGGTTGCAAAGGACTGTGGGGGAGTTGCTGCCGGTGAAGAAGTAGAGGCAGCATTGCGACGGGTTTTTTTTTCTGGAAGACATGTTAGTGCAAGGATTGTGAAAAGTAATTGAAAGTAAATGAAAACTAAAGATGGAGAGCAAGTAAGAAAAGCAGGAGTGAGTGAAAATGTAAATGAAACGGGGTTTTATAGAAAAGGAATTGTTTCCCGTTGAAGCTGTAACGACAGGCGCGAATAACGGGGCGGCTGTCGAGCTTTAGCGTGTCTGATGCGTCTGACAAACGTTTCCGCGTCTATCACACGTTTCTACGTCTGTCGTGATAGCATGGTGACAACCTGTCTTTTCCGCGTCTGTCATGGCAGCCGTAACGACAGGCTTCAATATTGGGCTTTGTTGGGCTGATGGATGGGTGTTGGGTTTAGTTCACTTCTCCTGTTCTTCTTGGCTCCTTTATTTCCTAAAAGCATTATTCGAATAAAATAAACCTTATTTCCTAATAAATAATAAATGATAAAAATAAAAATAAAATTTAGGTTAAATTAGGGATGCCAGGTGGGGCATCTTCTAAGGTAACCACTTCCTGCATTCATGGGGCTTCAGTCCCCTGATAATGCTTGAGGCGTCGTTTCCGGTACTTCTTGAAGTCCATCCGTACCCTCCATCTGGTGATTATTCTCATGTTAGGGGCTCCTTTCTTTCTCTTCCCTTTGTAGTCCATGAAGTCCTTCCTTCTTGGTAATGTTTCTGAGGGCATGAATATATGATTAGAAATAATCAAATTGACATTCGGCCACAAACTTACCTTGTTTTCGTTGAATGTTGTTGTGGTTGAATGTATCCCTTGCTGTCGTGTCTGCTGCTACGGCAGACAGTTATTTTGACAGTTCTTTATCAGGTTACTTTGCAGGTCAATGGGACATTGGTAAGTGCCATCACTCTCTATATCAAATTCTGTTGACCACTCGTAGATCTCCATCAGTAGAGACTTTGATGATTCTGTGTCCACCGGCGTTGGTTCCTCAAATACCTGCAATGGAATTGGTGAGTTTTCATATAATTCAAAAGGTTCGTTTATTACCTGCTCATATTCCATCGGTGAGGCATTGTCATTGGGTAGCTTTTCTAGGTGGTCGTGCGAGTGCCATGACAGGGATGGATGTGTGCAATCTTGTTCAGGCATAATCGAGGTGGTGGGTTTAGAATTTGCCTCTGATGTGGTTGCTGCTTCAACATCAGTTGCTGTCGAGGCGGCAGTTGCTGTCGAGGCGGCAGTTGCTGTCGAGGTGGCAGTTGCTGTCGAGGCGGCAGTTGCTGTCGAGGCGACAGTTTCTGCCGAGGCGGCAGTTTCCACTTTGACTGGAGTTTCTGCCTCAAAAGTGGTTGCTGCCGTGACATTCTCTTGAATTTCACTCAGCGTTGTCGCGGTGTTGCTCCATTCCGGCTCCTCGATCATTGTCATGGCAAGTTGTTGCTCAGACTCATCATATGTTGGGTATTCCTTCACATGGGCGTCCTCGTCATCTTGCCTCGGGATTTCATGTTCATCTGTGGCATGAATGAGGACTGGTCTGCTCAAGAGTTCATCCATCTTGGCGATACTTGCGTCCATAGAAACCGACACTTCTTGAGTGAGTGCCATGAAGGTTTGTAGTGTGTCTTCTAAGGATTTTGACTGCTCTTGAGGATGATGACATTGCCAGAGCAGGTCGGGTTCTGTAGCAAAATTGTTATGGTATAAAAAATTTTGGGGGTTTTGATCGTACCATAAAAAATTTTGCTGCTGCGGCATCGACATTTGCTGCCCCTTTTGCTGTCGTGGCAGCATATCTTTACGGTAATTGCAAGAACTTTCCCACATCAACTCTTGAATGGTTTTTCCTGGCATGTTGATGCCCTTGAACCTGTATTTTCACCTGAGTTTTTTTTTGTAAAAAAAATAATAAAAATAAAAATAAAAATAAAAAGAAAAGAAAAGTGCAGAAGCTAGGGTAAGAGTGTGTATCCAGTCCCCGGCAACGGCGCCAAAAACTTGTTGCGTGTAAAAGAGTCTATCGCAATTGAGTGCAAGTGTACACGTCGCAAGTAATAAAGTGATACTAGAGTATCAGATATCGTCTCCACAGGGACTGGGCTAACCCTTTCCTTCGCTATCTGCACAAGGGGAAAAGAATAGATTAAGATATTTGTCACGAAAATAATGAAGTAAACGTAAATAAAAAGAATAAAGATATCAAGATAGAGAGAATGGGTTGGTATTGAATTGCTCAGTAGTGCAGGTATTGCAGTGCTTAGGAAATCCAGTTCTGTCGTCGCGCCCGTCACCGACAGCACCTGTCACGGCGGCTGTCCGTTGGCTGTCGCGGCAGCAAACACACCAACTCCGTACTTCAAGTTTGGCAAGAATCCCAGATCTGCCTTGGCCTATCCCTAGGTCCAAGTCTGTCGATGATCACGTCTTGATGATACCTCCCGACGTGAATCGAAGGATGAACATCGATGTGTATGAATTCTTCTTTAGCCACTTAACCTTGCCCTATCCCTAGGCACAAGATAGTTCAACTATAAACTAGAGAACTTGCTCTTACTTCTTTCGTATACTTAACTCTCCCGATGCTAAGTAAATGGATAACCTCACAATGCTCTCCCGATGCTCTTGCAAGATATTAATAACCAAAATAAGAGAACTTGAAGTTTATTTTATTGAACTGAAAATTCCTAAAACAAAACAACCCTTGCAACTACTTTACAAATCAACCCGTGGCCCTAGGGGGTTTTAGAACATGTCGACGGCGGGTAAACGGCAGAGGGTTTTTTGTTGTCGGTTATGGGGTATGATGTGTGGATTCTCCCCTAGGTTAAAATACATGCCCTTATATAAGCTTTGGGCTCAAGTTATCTAAGGTAACAAGGATTACAACTTTAATTAAAAGTATGATTCTAATAAAGACTTAATCTTCAAGGATCCTACTTTTCAGCCGTCCTCCTTGTTTCTTGGGATTTTCTCTCCTTGAACTTTGGCTTGACATATCTTTTGATCCGGGGCTTGGAAAAATATTTGGCTTTCACACGACAGACGAGCAGATTTTTCTCTATCTATCGAGGTCCACTTTACTTTTCCTCTTCATAAGGTTGCTGTCACCTTGCTGTCACGACAGGTCCATGGCAGCTTTGTCCTCATTGTGTGCTTGTCCAGTTCAGCTCTTCTGCTTCTCTGCCCTGCGCCTGCCTTCTCCGTCTACTATGGCAGCAACTTGCTGTCGTCCTCTGTTGTCACGGCAGCTCCATGGCAGCATTGTCCTCTTCGTCTGCATGTCCAGTTCAGCTCTTTTGCTTTTCTGCCCCGCGCCTGCCTTCACCGTCTACGACGCCGGCAACCTGCCAAAAACAACCATTTTTAGTAGAATCTGTGCCTTTTATATATTTGTGATGTTTTGCTGAAAACTAACCTAAATGCAATGAAATGATGCTTGAATGGAGCAGAAATATGGGTTAAAAAGGGTGTAAATAATAGAACTTTTACACACTCAACAATTCTTGCTATTATATTTATCAATTATCAAGATGTTCGATTCAACAGATATAACAGAATTGAGGGTTCTTTCATGTTGAATTACTATAGAAAAGACCTCATTTATCTTAGTCAAGGGTTTCATCATTAATATTTGAGATTTTTGAAAAGAAAAATTCTCATTCAATCCCCGCAAAAACCTAAGCAAAAAATCTTGTTTTCTATACTTAAGAGCCGAACAATCACAAAGAGACAACATAAGCAAATTGCAGATTTCATCCCAAATAATCTTCAATTGAGTATGAAAAGCGGTAACCGAGAGTGTACCTTGCTAAAGAGAATAAAAATCTTGGAGTAAATTCGAAATACAAATCAAATCACCTTGGTTGAAGCGATCGAAAAGATCTAACAAGAGTTTGGAAGCATTCTCGATCTAAATCACGCTTTGTGCAATTTCTGGACTGAGAGCTCACTGAATCCAAGATAAAATTAGATTGTTGCACTTTATTCAAGTATCGAACCGAGGATCATTTTTTTGGGTTGAGCAATCGAACCGTCGACAAACCCTAATTTGCTTTTCAAAATGAGCGACATACACATCAATCTTCCCCAGACATGGTAATTAGTTCCGGTCAATAGAGAAGACGTTAAAATCAACGCCGAATTTTCGCCGGTGAAAAGTAGAAGAATTTTCTTCATTTGATACCATATTGAATTATTGACTCAAGAATGAGTAACGGTGTCGTTTCTATCTTTTATGTTTGAGAGAATTACCAGAGTAAAAGTAAAAGAAAAAGAGTAAAGGGAACTTATTATTAGAATGGTTTAATACAAGAATTTATATATTAATAAACAAAAAAGTCTAATATAACTGAATAACTAACTCTAAAACTATTTAATACAGCTGGATATTTTAATAGGAGGCGAATTTGGCGGAGTGCGAGAAGTGGATTGGGAATGTGAATGAGAGAAAGAGAATGGATGCTCGTGCTCGTGTTTTTGATGGTTTCGGTGCTTCCATGGCTGAACCTTGGTTAGCTGCTCATGGTGATCCCTCTAGGTATGGATTTACTTCTTCACTTTTCGATCAATTCGATTCATTTCTGTTCAAAAGTATTGTACTCTCTTTGAGTTGAATTTAGTTGAAAATTTCCTATTTGAATCTAAGATTAATTCGATGTTTTCCGGTTCTATTCAATACAAGAATGGAGGAAGTAATTGTAAATGTGGTGATTCGAATTATAGACTCATCTTTTAAAGGTGATTACATGAATCAAAATTGTTAAAGTTCGGATTCTTGTTCTTCTTAATTTGTGCCTTGTCTGTTAACCATGCTAGCTGTGTTATTTTTCTTACTTCTTGGTCTTGTCATCGGAGCAGATGCATACTCCTCGGGGTAAGCTGCGGTGCTAACATAGCGGACTACGTTGCTGTTGAGCATACTAATAGTATGATAAATTGACAAGGATAAACATAAGAAATGAGAGAATATCAGCTTGTCTTTTATTCATTTCTCGTTTGCATTATATACACAAGGAGGGGAAACCGTAATAGTAAAGAGAGGACACATGTAGCAAAACTGTGTTGTACCAGCTCCAACAGAATTGGAGTGAGCTGGTGAATATTACAGCTGTAATTCCAACTGTTTTGGACGATTGGATTCATCATTATCTTCAACATTTCCCCTACACAATTTTCCTTCTAGTCTTCGAGTATGTAACTTGGCTCTAAAGTCTTGAAACTGTTGAGTAGGCAAAGCCTTGGTGAGGATATCTGCTACCTGACACCGTGCGGGTATGTAGTTGATTTGCAACTGTTGTGTGCTGACTTTTTCCCTGACAAAGTGCATGTCGAGATCGGCGTGCTTGGTTTTTGCATGAAGCACAGAGTTTGCTGCCATGGAAACTGTGCTCGTGTTGTCGCACCAGAGAAGAGGTGAATTGTGCATATTGACTCCCATTTCGTTGAGAACAGATTGAACCCACAGTATTTCTGAAGCTGCATCAGCCAAGCTTCTATATTCCGCTTCCGCTGAAAATCGAGAGATTGCTCGCTGCTTCTTTGAGCACCAAGAGATTAGATGGTTGCCGAGCATGACACAGTAGCCTGTGGTAGATCGTCTGTCATCCAAGTCACTGCCCCAGTCAGCGTCTGAAAATGCTACAATTTGAAGGTTGTCGTTGCACTGTGGTTGAAACCAAATACCATGGTCATGCGTGGTGCTCAAGTATCGAAGGATTCGTTTGAGGGCTTGCCAATGAACACCAGTTGGATTCTGCATGAACTGAGCTGCCTTATTGACTGCAAATGAGAGATCCTGTCTCGTGTGAAAAATGTATTAGAGCGCACCAATAATGCTTCTGTAGCTGTGAGCTTTAGTGAGAGGTGTTCCATCATGTTTGCTTAGCTTTGGAAAGGTTACCATGGGTGTGGAAGTTGATTTAGCTACCACTGTGTCAGTTCGAGTGAGTAACTCATGTATGTACTGCTGCTGTGAGAGGAAGAGACCTCCATCAAGTGGTTGAGCTTCGATTCCAAGAAAGTAGTGAAGATGGCCAAGATCCTTCAGAGAGAACTTGGAATGTAAGGCTTGAATGATTTGAAGAACTTGAGACTCAATGTTCCCTGTTAACAGCATGTCGTCTACATACACTGCTAGATAGATGGTGAGGTGCTCTTGTTTGAGTATGAACAGGGTGGAGTCAGATCGAGATACAACAAAACCAAGTGTCCCCAAGAAGGATTTGAGTTGAACAAACCAATTTCGAGGAGCTTGCCTCAGCCCATACATAGCTTTCTTAAGTTTGTAGAAAAGAGGTTTACCAGAGGTGTTGTGTTGATGAAAACCTGCTGGTTGATGCATGTATACAACTTCTTGGAGGTCCCCTTTAAGGAATGCGTTGTTAACATCCACTTGGTGAATTGGCCAATGGTTTGTTACTGCCACAGAAATGAGGATGTTGACCGTGAAGAATCTCACCACAGGGTTAAAGGTTTCCATGAAGTCAAGGCCTGGTGTTTGGGAATAACCTTTTGCCATGAGCCTTGCTTTGAGTTTGCTGACAGTGCCATCGGCATTGTGCTTGATTCGAAACAACCATTTGCAGCCGATTGCATTTTTTCCCGGTGGTAGTTCAAATAAATCCCATGTAGCATTATTTTGAAGGGCAGTGAATTCTTGATTGACAGCCTCTGCCCAATCTGGATCAAGTAGAGCTTCATGTATAGTAGATGGAACTGTTTCAGTGTTGTAGGCTTTAGGTTTGAAGATTCCCAATTTGCTGCGAGTGACCATAGGGTGACTTGGAAGGGGAGGTGGAGGTTGAGTAGGAGGGAGATTTGTTGAAATGTCAGGTGTTGATGTGGTTGGTATAGGGTTTTGTGAGGATGGTTCAGTTGTAGGAGATGGACTAGGACTAGTTGTAGTTGTGTTTGATGAATCATGTGATGTTCCTAGTGTATCTGCTGAGGTTGGTGGTGTAATTGGGTTAGGTGGTGTCTCTGTATGGTTGGTGGTGGATTGAGGTTGTGGGGAAGTGTGGTGGTGAGGTAGTGTAGAGGCATTGTCTGAGGATGGTATAGAAGGAAGGGCCCTAGAGTATCTTGGTGGGGTTGGTGTGGTCTGCAGAGCAGGTGAATTAGCACAAGGGAAATTGGTTTCATTAAAGGTTGCACTGCGAGTAATGTAGACTCTTCCTGTTGAGTCAGCACACTGATATCCTTGATATTTAGGGGAGTAACCAAGGAAGAGACATGGCTTGGTCCGGAAGGCAAGCTTGTGAGTGTTATATGGTCTAAGATTCGGGTAGCATTCACATCCAAATACTCGAAAGAAGGTATAGTCTGGTGCTTTGCCACTGAGCTTTTGATAAGGAGAAAGGTTGACAAGCCTCTTGAAGGGTAACCTGTTGATAAGGAAGACAGAGGTAAGCACAACATAAGACCAATATTGTAGTGGCATAGATGCTTGTGCAAGAAGAGATAAGGCCATGTCTGTTATGTGTCGATGCTTCTGTTCGACGACCCCATTTTGTTGGGACGTGTGTGGACAAGTGATGCGGTGTTGGATACCAAGGTTAGGCAGCAGTGTATCAAGGAAAATGAATTCTCCACCCCCATATGTTTGGACAGCTCGAATGTTATGGCCATATTGATTTTGAACGAGCTTACAGAATAGAGTAAAAGCAGTAGATGCCTCAGATTTAGATTTCAGTAGATAGAGCCAGCAGTTGCGAGAGTGCATATCAACAAATGAAATGTAGTATAAGAAGCCATTGGATTTGACAGAAGCAGGTCCCCAAAGATCAATTTCAACTAGTTCAAACGGTGATTCATACATGGTTACAGAATGCTTGAAGGGTAAATCATGACATTTCCCTAATTGACAAGCACTACAGAATATGTTTTGTTCAATATCCAGTGTCTTGCGTAGAGTTGAGTTGATGAATTCTGAGGATGCATGGCCCAAGCGTCGATGCCAAAGTTGAAAGGATGAGTTGTTATTAACTGAAGTACAGTAGGCTGAAATGGAATTTGTGAAGCTACCAGTGGACAAAGTATAGAGACCCCCTTCCTGTGTTCCTTCGATTAGAGTGTCACCTGTAACCTCATCCTTCACACAACAATAATCAGAGTGAAATTCAACATATACGGAGTTATCCTTGGTGAGTTTCGACACAAATAATAAGTTACGAGTGATGCGTGGCACATGTAATAGATCATTTAAATTGAGGCTTCGAGATGCAGTTGATAGAATAGAGTGACCAACTTGATTAATAGACAAGGAGGAACCATCCCCTATGTGAACAGATCCCTTACCAAAGTATGGTGAGCCGCGGATCAAGAAGGATGAATCACTAGCCACATGGTGTGTGGCACCAGAGTCTGGGTGCCATACTGTAGGTGTAGCCACCAGGGTATGAACTTGCATGTCTCCAGAGGTTGTGTCGGTGGTGCTAGGTGGTTCAGTGCCTGCAGTTTCAGCTATGTATGGATCATAGGAGACTTCAACAGTTTCTTGTTTATGGGAACAAGCATTGGCCTGAGTGGTCGAGGTTGTGGCGATGAAGAAACCCCTTTAAAAGACTGGTCAAAGCGATGCCAGTAGCGGTCCACAAGGTGACCTGGTTTGCCACATAATTGGCATTGAATGCGAGGGCGTGTACCACGATAACGACCCCTAGTGTCATCATGAGATGTAAGAGGAGAACCAGAGTAAGGTGTCTTGTCACGCGAGGTCGAATAACTTGTGTTGTGGATGCCAATTGGTAAGCGAAGGGATCAGAAACTCTTGATTCAGCATCAATAAGAACAGACACAGCAGCATCTACAGTGTAGGGTTCCTTGCTTGCAGAGATGACAACGACAAATGGGTCATACTCAGATGGTAACCCATTTAAGATGGTGGCTATATGTTCCACACTGGAAACTGGACTGCCGCAGGAGGCTAGAAGGTCGCAAATCTCCTTGATTTGCATGGTGTAAGAGCGCATAGTCAGTGATGCTTTCTTGATGAAGCGGAGACGACAATGGAGGTGCATTATACGTGTTGTGGAGAGCTGAGAGTAAAGAGCAGAGATGGTGGACCAGATCGTAGCACATGACTCAGCACCCACGAGTTGAGGAAGAATGTTAGAACTAACCGTGGACAGGAGCCAGGAGGCAAGTGAGCTATCCTGCTTGATGAACCGAAGATAGGCCGGGTTCGGAACACGACCACCATTCTCTCGCGCTATGAGCTTGGTCGGAGGAGTGACAGTGCCATCGATGTACCCTTCAAGGTCTTGGCCTCGGATGAGCAGTGTGACTTGTTGCTTCCACAATAAGTAGTTGGTGTCATCGAGTTGGATACTAATCCGTTTGTTGGAGAAAGAGGAGGAGTCGGAGGAATCTTCGATGGAGGGTGTGATGACAGCATCACCAGTGGTTTCGGCGTCGTCAGGCATGATGATGACTGTTGGATTTACCAGGAAAGGACCCAGAATACTGATACCATGTTGAGCATACTAATAGTATGATAAATTGACAAGGATAAACATAAGAAATGAGAGAATATCAGCTTGTCTTTTATTCATTTCACGTTTGCATTATATACACAAGGAGGGGAAACCCTAATAGTAAAGAGAGGACACGTGTAGCAAACTGTGTTGTACCAGCTCCAACAGAATTGGAGTGAGCTGGTGAATATAACAACTGTAATTCCAGCTATTTTGGACGATTGGATTCGTCATTATCTTCAACATGCTCAAAAGGCTGTTGAGGCAGGGAAGCTTTTGGACCCGGTTAAGGTGGCGGCGCAAGTCCTGATGTATCCGTTTTTCATCGGGAGCAACCCGACAGCTTCAGGAATTAAACTAGCAAACTCCTACATCTATGGCAAGTCAATCTGCATGCAGGCATGAAAACTTTTTCTACCCGAGGGAAATTTCGACCTCAATCATCCAGCCGCCAACCCATTAATCCCAGGGAGAGAGCCTCCTCTGAAGTTCATGCCCCTGACACTAACGGTTGTTTCCGAGCAAGACTGGATGCGGGACCGGGCCATTGCTGACTCTGAGAAACTTCGGAAGGTAAACATAGACACTCCCCTTCTCGAATACAAGGATGCAGTTCATGAGTTTGCAACTCTAGATGTTCTCCTCCAGACACCACAAGCACAAGCCTCAAGCATGTGCTGAAGATATTGCTATACGGGTCAAGAAATATATATCACTCAGAGGCTATGAGTTTTCGTACTGAATAGATCAAAATAGGAAAAGAAACGTGAAAACTCGAAAATACATGTATCGCAACAACAAGGTCCGCAATTTTGCACGGCAAGGGTATATATAGTTTCAATCTGCGGGATCGCTTATTTCGAATTGTTACAGATTCTTAGGCTAATATCTAGGCTATTTATTAGGCTAGAATATATTGTGATTAATGTTATATATTATGTTACCTAGTTTAGGTAAATTAGATTTGTATATATAGCCCAATATGTTTTATGAATAAAACACAAGAAATTATTCTCTACATGGTATCAGTTGTCCTAGGTTCTTTCGAATACTCTTAAAATTATTAGGCTATTTTTTTGGGCTGTTAGGGTTTTGACCTAAAGCCTCTTTTTTGGTCGTTCTTCACCGGCCACCTTCGGTGGCTCCTCTGTCGACACCGCCCGTACCACGGGAACCGCCGTTCGCCGATTTGCCGATCTGGAGAATCCGGTCACCAGAATCCCAGTGCGTGAGCCTCACGCGCCGGCGCGTGAGAGTACGTGGTGGCCCCTTTTCGCTGCCAATTTTTACACCGACGTCGCTGCTTCATTCTGATCACACCCCTGCCGCCGGTCCTTGCTTTCGGATTGTTTTGGGTTGGGTGTCCTGTCTTTTGGAACCATTAGGGTTTTGTTTTTCCTGGTCTATTTGGTTCTTTGCTTCTTTGATCTCATGGCTGATAAAAAGGTTGACTTTATGTCTGATATCGTTCCGATTACGTCTAATATTACTGATCATAAATTGAATGGCTTTAATTTTCTCGATTGGAACCATACAATTGAGTTGTATTTGTTAAGCCTTTCTATGGAAAGACATTTGACTGATGATCCTCCGACGGATGATTCTCGCCTTCCTTGGATGAGAGAAGATGCTCGTCTGTATATCCAGATTCGTAATTCTATTAACAGTGTGGTGGTAGGTTTGGTTAATCATTGCAAGACGGTGAAACAGTTAATGAGCTATTTACAATTTTTATATTATGGCAAAGGAAATTTTTCACGTATCTATGATGTTTGTCAGAATTTTTACAGGGCTGACAAAGAAGATCGGACTTTAACTAGTTATTTTATGGATTTTAAGAAAACGTATGAAGAGCTTAATATGTTGCTTCCCTTTAGTGCTGATATCGAGGTCCAACGTAGTCAGCGAGAGCAAATGGCGGTTAAAGGTTTTCTAGCTGGTCTTCCACCATAATTTGAGAATGCTAAATCTCATATTCTCTCTGGTTCCGAGATTTCCAGCCTCGATGATGTTTTTCGGAGAGTACGTCGTACTGAGAATTCTTTGCCTACTCCATCCCCACAACATGGCAGTGTTCTGCTCAGTCATGCTCTTCCTTCTTATTCAGGCAAGCAACATTTCAAGAGTAGTGGTCCTGGTCGTTCCATGGGGTCAGGGTCTACCAAAAGCGATCCACAGTTTGGAGTTCGTGGTCCGGATCACAATGCAGTTATCTGTCATTATTGTCACAAACCGAGACATACCAAGCGTGATTGTCGGAAGCTGCAGTTTCAGAAAACTTCGTCTTCTCATGTTGCTTCTAGTGTAGACACTTCTTCATCGGCTGTTACGATATTTGCTCATGTTGTCCTCATCCTCCTTGGTTCCGCCCTCTTTTGTCAAGCCCCCCATAAAAAACATCTATACTAGTCGGCCACAACCACCCCTTTCCGACCCAATTACAATCGTTCTGGATGTTCCAGATTCATGTCCTGATGAGCCAATATCTTCGTCATCAGATTCGCCTCGTATTGTTGATCTTGACCTTCCTATTGCTCTCCGGAAAGGTAAACGTGCTTGTACTTACCCCATTTTCTCTGTTGTTTCCTATAATTGTTTGTCTTCTTCTTCTTCTCATGCCTTTGTTACATCCCTAGATACTATTTCTGTCCCTAAAAATGTTAGCGAGGCATTATCTCATCCTGGATGACGTGCGGCTATGCTTGAGGAAATGATTGCTCTAGATGTCAATGGCACGTGGACTTTTGTTTCTTTGCTTAACGGTAAACGAGCTACTGGATGTAAGTGGGTGTTTACTGTTAAATTTAATCTTGATGGATCTCTTAATCGTTTGAAAGCCCGTCTTGTTGCTAAGGGATATGCTCAGACCTATGGTGTGGATTATTATGATACTTTCTCTCATGTTGCCAAACTTGCTTCTGTCAGGCTATTTATCTCCCTTGCAGCAATTTTTGATTGGCCTTTGCATCAGTTGGATATCAAGAATGATTTCCTTCATGATGATCTTCAAGAGGAGGTGTATATGGAGCAACCACCTGGGTTTGTTGCTCAGGGGGAGTCTGAGAAAGTATGTTATCTGAAGAAATCTTTATATGGTCTGAAACAGAGTCCTCGGGCTTGGTTTGGTAAGCTTAGTCAGGCTATTGAAAAGTTCGGGATGCAAAAGCGTGAATCAGACCATTCTGTTTTCTTTAGAAAGTATGATGGGGGCACTATTCTACTAGTCGTATATGTGGATGATATTGTACTCACTAGTAATGACACTAGTGGAATTTCTTCACTGAAGTCTTTTCTCCATACTCAGTTTCACACTAAAGATCTGGGGACGTTGAAATACTTCTTGGGGGTTGAGGTGAACAGAAATAGAAAAGGAATCTTCCTATCTCAGAGGAAGTATGTGCTTGATCTTTTATTGGAAACATGGAAATTGGGCGCCAAACCTTGTAGTACGCCAATGGTCCCTAATCTACAGTTAACTAAAGAAGGTGAATTATTTAATGACCCTGAAAGGTACAGAAGACTTATCGGTCAATTAAATTATCTCACGGTGACGCGTCCTGATATATCTTTTCCAGTGAGTGTTCTGAGTCAATATATGTCGTCACCGACTGTTGATCATTGGAAAGCAGTAGAGCAAGTTTTATGTTATCTAAAAAGTGCTCTTGGGCGTGGAATTCTATATGGCAATCATGGTCATACTAGAATTGAATGTTTATCCGACTCGGATTGGGCAGGATGCAAGGAGGATAGAAGATCCACCTCAGGATATTGTGTGTTTGTTGGAGGAAACTTGATTTCTTGGAAGAGTAAAAAGCATAACGTAGTCTCACGATCTAGTGCAGAAGCCGAATATAGAGCAATGGCCAAGTCCATATGTGAGATTATATGGGTATATCAGCTCCTCGGTGAGATTGGAATTAAAGCCTCAATACCTGCAAAACTTTGGTGTGATAATCAAGCTGCATTACACATTGCTTCTAATCCAGTTTTTCATGAAAGAACGAAACACATTGAGATTGATTGTCACTTCATTCGCGAAAAGATACAACAAGGTTTGATGTCTACTGGTTATGTGAAAACCGGAGAACAACTAGGAGACATCTTCACCAAAGCTCTCAATGGAATTCGAATCAATTATCTATGTAACAAGTTGGGCATGATTAATATCTATGATCAAACTTGAGGGGGAGTGTTACAGATTCTTAGGCTAATATCTAGGCTATTTATTAGGCTAGAATATATTGTGATTAATGTTATATATTATGTTACCTAGTTTAGGTAAATTAGATTTGTATATATAGCCCCATATGTTTTATGAATAAAACACAAGAAATTATTCTCTACACGAATGCCTATGGGTTGGAGAGGCTTTGCCCCTTTTTGTTCATACTTTTTGGATTTCAGGTGCAGTTTCTTCCTTGTTATATATAGTTCACTAGGAATATTCATTTGTTCATATTCTATATTTAAACATTGAGATGTATTATAGTCTATGAAGGAATATATTGAATGTGGTGCATCCCATCAACATTTATGATTCGAATGTATTGCCGATGCCCAGCCAGACTCGGATTATCATCATTGAAACTTCGAACTCGGTTGTATAGGCATCAAAAATCAATGCTGAAAACTTTAGATATCGTAATAACTTCTATTATTTTGCTTTTAAAAAAGTGAAACAGTTTAACATGATGGCCGAAGTTTTGTGTTTTCGTCTTATATTTTCCTTTCTAAGTTCATTTTATCGTCCCAATTGACCCCATAGTTCTTTGTTCACTGTTGGGAGAGTAAAATCGATCTTGACGGTTGTGAGACCGAAAGTGTCTTCAACGTTGACGCCATCGGTGCTATATCCGTGAGGCAATTCCCAATCAAAGTGAAACAAGAGCCGAGCAAGTGCGATCTTGACGGTTGCGGGCCGAAAGTGTATTATACATGATAAATACAGCAACACACGAGAACAAGAATTATTGGATCAATCAGCATATCCCTGTGTTAGAAAAATGCAAAATTTATTATGTTCCAACGTTTTATCACCACTTGTATTATACATGCTTCAACATTCAAGTCCAATGAAAATGAAAGTGCTCTACTTAACAAATATTGCCTAATAACACAGCAGAGGATCAGTTTCTGCACCATTGATGCCATTTCATGCTAGACAAACAATTCATGATCTATTGTGTAATATTCTGTGGGGTCAAACAGATGCTCGTGATCGATTGCCTAATAACACATGAAATGGTATTCCAGGTATCGCTGCTGCCTGCTGGATTGCTATACCCGGTACAGTCGAGTCCCTGGAGACTAAAGTTCATGGCATAACAATCACCTTGAAGCCAACAGAGCTCTAAGTCCTCGACTCGTAATCCCTCATACATGTTTCTCGGTGAAAATTCCGACTTTTTGAGACGGTTTTTGAATGATGTCCGGACTTTTCATGCTTGATGTAGTAGCAGAAATGGGCTCGAAAACTTGATTACTCAGCGTGTGGCTCTCGCCAACTGCTTCCGTTGGACTTAAATGTTTGATACGATTGCTTCTGTAGTTGTCGCACCTAGGCTTAACTTCAATTCCGCTTATGGTAGCCGTTTTTCCAGTTATGGAAGGTCCGGGGCTAACCGATACGACAGTTTGTACAGTTGGTTGAACCCGTTTTCTAATTGCAATGGTTCATACTCTTGTTTGAACTGAATCTCAGGAATTTCATTCCAGGAGGTCTTCATTGTGTTTGTAGAACTGAATGATGCCAAGTTTACAACCGAATCAACTGATCCAAGGGAATGATCGATGCTTATCCGTGAACTCTCGGCTTTACGAGATTTGGAATATTGATAGAAAAAGTTCCTTTGGACTCTGCCATTGGCCCTGAAGTAACTCCTTTTCTATCACCTTCATGACCATTGAGATCGACATTCGAGGCACAAGAGTTATTCACTGATAAACTAAAGCTGCCATTAGACGCGGTGTCCTGTATCACATTCAACAGAGTTTTTTATATCACCTTCCTTCTGCAGCCTACTCAAATAGAGGCGGTACTTCTGCACAAGAGAATTTTTCTTGATGAGAATCTCAATGTCTTGGATATAGGGATAATTAACATCTCTTTTCTTTCACCAAATTGCAAGTTATGAACAATTCGGAGATCAAACGTTATCGATTCCAAAACACTTTGTACTTGTTCAAGAATGAAGTGGTAGTCGAGCGCAACATGCTTCATACGCGAATGAAATACTGGATTAGCACAAAGATGTGTGTCTCCAACATTGTCGCAATATATCACTGGCTGTTGTGGTATGGTGACACCGAGTTCAGACAGAAGAGAGCACAACCAGCATAACTTAGAATCTGTATCAGCCACAGAGCGATACTCAACTTTGGTAGAAGACCGAGCAACCGTTTTCTATTTCTTTGAGCTCTAAGACACGGGATTGCGACCAAGGTAAATAATATAAGCACTTGTAGAGATAAAGCCATCTTTGTCACCAGCCCAATCAACATCAGAGAAAGCATGTAGGGCAAGAGGCGAATGGCGATGGATGGAAAGGCCATGATCCAAGGTACCACAAAGATAACACAATAGTCATTTGACGACAGTCTAATGTTCGGTCATGGGTTGATGCATGAACTGCGACAACTTGTTAACAACACAGGAGATATCGGGCCATGTTAAGGAGAGATACTGAAGACTGCCGACAATGGTGCGATGGGCAGTTGCATCTGCTAATGGAGAACCAGAATGTAATGTAAGAGACACCGATGAGGACATAAGTGTTGAAACTAGTTTAGATTCAGTCATCTGAGCTATGTGAAGAAGGTCAACAATGTATTTGCGCTGACTAAGAAATAAACCATCAGCACGGGGAATGACCTCGACACCAAAAAAATAATGCAAGTGACCAAGATCCTTCAATGAGAACCGAGCGGATAGGTGCTGAAGAAACTAAATATAGCTGAAGAGGTGTTTCCGATAAGATGAGATCATCAACATAGACACGTAGATAAATTACAGTACCTTGGCCACGAAAGACAAACAATGAGGCGATGACAATCGAGTTGATAAATCCAAAAGACAACAAGAATGATTGCAATTCATAATACCAAGCACGCGGAGCATGTTTAAGCTCATAGATAGCTTTCCGAAGTCGACACACATTGTAACACTCCGAAAATCGGTCTAGTCGGAATTTGATTCCAATGACTGGAGTATTGATTGAAATATTGAATCCTTGCTATAGATTATATTGTCAGAGATCTGAACTGAACTCATTTGTAGTTAGGAACCTCATTGAAAGTGCTTAAAATCACGTTTTTGAACTAGGCGTTTCGATACAGTCAGACTCGTACCGAAACGGTCTAGGTAAGGCGTTTCGAAAAAATTGTAGGTGTTCTGATACGGTTCCAACGATTTTAACTAACTTTTGGACTTTTACTTGACCGTTTCGATACGGTTTCACTCGTTTCGATACGGTTTCACTCGTTTCGAAACGGGTCCCCTGTTTCGATACGGTTCCATTGTTGTCTTCTCCACCAAGCTCAAGCATACACCTCTCTATTGTGAGTCATAAGCTTAGGTTTTCCTTGATCTAAGAACATCGATTCATAGCCATCGATCAGGTAAGTGAAAGCCCTAAGTTAATCATTGATTCTCTCGACTATTGAATGTCCAATTTCAAGCTTTAAGTTAAGCTTTGCCTAATGGTTAATGGCTATTTAAGTATTGATATTGTTATATTGATTCTGATAAATCCTTTATCGTTCTTCCTAGTTTAAGAAGGAGAAAATACAAATCCATCGTCTCCTTCGAAAGCTAAAAATAAGGGAATCATCATCCGAGAGCCTTATGAGTTTTGGATTGTCGAGGTGAGTGTAGTCGGAGTCTCGGAATTAGGCGAGGAGCCTTTCTGAATTTATCGTTATTGATTTTATATGATTTACTAGCTATTGAATTAATGAGGCTTTGTATAAAGCGTCATTAAAACTATATTGGTAAGTTTGGTAAGTATTGCATTAATTCATTGTTCATAGCATTGTTATTGTTGTCATAGAAACTATTGAAGCATTGGCATGTAGAATCATTGACACGAGTTAGTGTTAATTGCCATGGAAATTGTGATTATTGACATGATGCTATTGCCATCAAATTATTTTCAATGATATTGATATCGAACTATTGTCATTGAATCATTGATATTGAAGCATTGTCATTTAATCATTGATATTGAGCTATTGTAATCGGACCTTGGGATCGAAGTATTGGATACAATTGGCATGCCATAGAATTCACGAGCTCAGTGGAACGAAGATTATATGGTGTAGTGGAGGGATGTGATTTGTGTTGGTCAAAATCGGTGTAGTTGAGGATATTGGACCATATTGTTCATGGTTGGTGTAGTGGAGGAATTTGTGTATCCAAATAGGGTTGAAATCGATCCAAGAGATAATATTAATTATTGATGTTGCCATGGATGAAATAATTATTGATATTGCATTGTCATGATATTGAGTTGTTAATATTAATGAATTGATAATTGTTGCCATGATCATTGTTTAGTTAATGTCATGAATATCATCAAAGTATGGAAATATACTAAGTGCATTTATTGTTATTGACTACCTCACTTAAACTATGTAAGTCTAATGCATTCATTGTCCATACATTTCAAGATAAAGAAGTATCGGATCAAGATCGGGATTAGTTGGAAGTTTAGCAAGTCACCCCAGGATTAATGTAAAGTACTTTTGTCCCCTCGAACTCCTAGAATGGTGGCAAAGTAGTTAAAGTAGTCGATGATGGTGTTTTGTTTACATGTATAAAGGCTATATGTTTTGTATGGCTAAAGTGCTCTAAATGACTTGATATGTTTGCTTGGAAATGGCTTTAAATGCATACTTGGCCTAAAAAGGTGAAAATATGGTAAACGTATTCGAATGATGATGAAAATTGGCATGACAGTAGTTTATATCAGTTTGATAATGTGTATAAAGTTTCATTACATTTGGATAGTGTTCGATAAGGTAAAATGAATAAAAACCAACAAGAATCTGTCATTACAGGTCAGGCCGTATCGAAACGGGTGATGGCGTTTTGATACGGGTAAGCATAACTGAGCCTAGGGGTTAGGGCGTATCGAAACATTTTAGGTTTTTCCGAAACATTTTGTCTCTAGAAACCTTCGTTTAGATACTGGTTCATAGCGTATCGAAACGGGTTAAAGTCGAAGTCAAATGAAGTCAACCCGTACCGATACAGGGCTTGCTCGTATCAATACGGTCAAAAGGGAAAAGTCAACAAGGTTGACCATCGTCCACTCGTATCGAAATGGATCTAAACGTTTCAATACATGGTTAGTTAAAGTGGTTAAAGCCTAATCTGAATGTTTGCACTGTTTACATTTTGGTCACTGAGTTTTGCATGAGTAAATTGAATAGGTAAATGATCACCATTATGCATGAAATCTTGTAGGCTAATCAATGTTGTACTGAATTTCATTGTGGAATTGTTTAATGCATCGAAAGACCTCCTGTTTGTAAGATTTACATATTAGTCTCTAAAACTTGTAAAAGTTATAAAACAGTCATAAATGGTTAAATGTGGTCTTTTTATGAATGAAATGGATTAATTTGTATATTGGTAATGTTTGTTTGTGTAATATTGATTAAATTTTATTAATAAGTTGAAATTTTATCGCACCAATCACCGCATCATTCACCAGTAACACGCTCCGACCCTATTCTCGACCAGGCCAAGAAGGGGGTGTTACACACTTGATTATGATTATCGCGGTCGATGAAACCCAGAGGCTGAGACATAAACACATCCTCGGAAAGGTTGCATTTAGGGAAGGCATTATTGACATCAAGCTGATAAAGTGCCTAACCATGACTGACATCAAGACTAAGTATCAGGCGCACCGTGGTTGGTTTAACAATCGGACTAAAATTTTCAGTGAAATCAATGCCCGGGCGTTGATGGAAGCCTTTTGCGACTAGATGAGCTTTGTACCTGTCAAGAGAGCTGCCAAGATGATATTTAGTGCGAAATATCCATTTACAGCCTACCAAATTCTGAGTGGGGCATGGCAGAACAAGCTCTCATGTTCTGTTGTGAAGAAGAGCATCAAATTCATTGGACATGGCATGCCTCCACTGAGGGTATTTCAAGGCTTGAGTAATTGTGGTTGGTTCATGGGTAGGGTGGAGTTTTGCATGAAGGTTAAGTTTTTGAATGGGTATGCGTATATTGTGTTTGGAACGAGTAAGAATGTCGGGTGTGGGTAAGGGTGGTTGTATGGTGGTGTTGGTTGGTAATTCAAGGTGTGGGGAGGTGGGGAGGGTTGGTAATTCAGGTTGATTAGGTGTAGTGTTTGGTGAGATGGTTTGGTCAAGTGTAGTTGGGGAAGACGATTGAAGGTTTGGATCAGATGAAGTGGTGAAAGGAGATGGAGCATTGGAGGCGAGTGTAGTGGTAAGCGTTGAGGCAGTTGAAGTAATGATTGGTATAAACAAGGAGCACTATTAAAAAATAATAACGGGAGTAGCTCTCGGGAGAGTGGGAGCAGTTTGTGTAAAAGGAAATACAATTTCAATAAAACGAACATGATGAGAAGTATATAGGCGACGAGAAGACATATCAAGGCAGAGATAGGCACTCTGAGTACATGAGTAACCAACAAAAAGACAAGGGGTCGATCTGGGTTCAAGTTTGTGAGAGGCATAGGGACGTAGCCAGGGATAATAAAGGCAACCAAAGCTTCGAAGTTAGCTATAGTTAGGAATAGTTCCAAAAATATTGAAGTATGGAGAGTCATTGTTAAGGGTAGGCGTAGGCATACGGTTTATAAGATAAACGGTTGTGGAAACAACATATGACCAATAAGATAGAGGCATGGAGGCATGAGAAATAAGGGGAGACCATTTTATACTATATGTCGGTGTCGACGTTCAGCAAAGCCATTATGCTCAAGGGTGTGAGGGGGGATGTAAGATGGGAAATGCCATTGATGGTGAAAAATGGCAATAAGGCTTGGTATTCACCGTCATTATTTGAATAAATTGTTTTAATGTCAATGGTGAAGAACTTTTCGATAACGGCTTTGAAATGAATGAAAGTATCACGAGCATCAGGCTTACGCTTTAAAGGATACAACCATATGTCATTGGTGAAGTGATAAAAAAATTATATAATATTTAAAGTTGTCGACAAAGTGTATTGAAGAGGTCCATACATCAGTAAAAATTATTTCAAGAGGGGATACAGATGATGAGGTGGAATTAGAGAAATGAAGTTTGTGACTTTTATTAGAATGACAAGCATTACAATATGTATCTAACAGAGAATATTTGTTAACATTTAAATGAAAAGAGGAAATCATGTACTTGAATGTCGGGAGAGATAGTTGACTAAGGTGGTGATGCCAGACATGAGGTGTTGTCTTTATTGTAGAGAAAACAAGTAACGGTGTAGAGTTTGAGGGCCACTCATAGACACCATGTTTAGGTTGACATTGGAAAAGAATTGTCCCGGTCTGTAGATCCTTGACAAGAAAAAAAGAAGGTAAGAATTCAATAGAAGCATTATTCGATTTACAAAATTGAGACACATAAATTAAATTGTGTTTCATATTAGGAGCACAAAGGACATTAGATAAAGTAAATGAGTGAGAGGGAGTGGGAAGAGTGGTAGAACCAGAGTGAGCAATCGGAACACCAGAGCCATCACCAATTATTATTCCATCTGAGCCAGTGTAGGGATTGTGAACAGAGAGATTTTGGAGATCGATTGTGATGTGGTGTGTTGCACCACTGTCTAATAGCTAGGGATTAGAGGATGAGGAATTGGAGGTGGCTACATGATCTTGAGGTTGCCATGATGAAGGTGTATGAGATGTCGATGAATTGATATGGCTTGAAGGTGTAGATGCATTCGAAAATTGCTGGTGAAAGAAGGAGCATTGAGTGACAACATGCCCCTAAGTTCGGCACCACTAACATTTGCCCATGAAATGGCGCATAGTTCGATTGTACTGTTGAGATGTAGATGGCGTAGGAGATCGGTGAAACCGCTGGTTGGAGCGGTGAGTGTGAGTTGAGTAGGATATGACTGGTACGCTTAAGGAGGAGTTGTATAGAGTGAGCTCTATGTTGATAAGTTTCTCATGCAACTCGTAAAAGATGATGGTAGTATCTCGAATATTGATAGCATCGATAACTGGTTGGAAGGTGTCATCAAGCCTTTATAGGATTTTTTTCATTGAGATTTTTCGCATCTAACAGATTACCAAGAGTAGCAAGCTCATCGGCTTTGATTTTAATAGCTTGCATATTGTCAGTAATGTAATCACTAATTTTGTCCGGATCTAAAACCTACCTTAATTTGTGTTATCGGGTTTAAGTTTGGGCTAAAAAAAGAAAAGGAAAAAGAAAAATCTCAAAAAAGGGGGAAGAAAAGGAAATTTTAAGGTCTAAGAAAAATATGCATGTATATATATTTATCACATTTTATTATATCATATTATTATTTTTTACTATTACTACTATCATTATTATTATTATATGTTTGATATTATTTATATTATTATTATCATACATATATTTATTATTATTATTATTATTATTAGAATTATTATCATTATTATTTTGGTTTGTTTTTATCATTACCCGATGTTTAATCATTATTATTACTACTATTATTTATTATTGTTGTTGTTGTTGGATTAACCAAGTTTATAACAAAAAGAAAAAAAATATTAGATAAATAAAACCCAACATCCAATAAACCGGTCCATACATATATCTTAAAGCCCACTTATGCATAAGATCAAAAAAATAATAACAACATTACATGTGGCCCGATAGGCCCAGACAACTTAAACCCTTAACCAAACAAAACCCTAACACAACTTTTTTATGCACAGCCGCCATGATTGGGAACCGTTAGATCTGGCTCGCGATCTAACGGCTCAGATCACCCAAGACCCGTGGAAACCATAGCCGCCCTCTTCGAAGCTATCGCGACCGTCGGATTCAAGGCGCATCCAATGGCCCAGATCAAGCCTGAAACGGAAACCCTAACAAGGGTTATCACCAAACCGAAGCACTACACCACCTCAGCTGTTAGATCAAGTTGATCTAACGGTCCCCGATTGACGCGAAGAGGGTTCCAAAATCAGCAAGCGCACACGCGCGACGCTTTAGCTTCCCACGCAGGCATCACCAGGCACACTCCAACCTTTGACCTCCCGCTCTGCCACCAGCACACCGTCTCCTTCCCGTCTCGGGCAAACCCAACATGCAACAGAAGAGGGCAAAATGTTAGACAACTAAAAATGGAAAAAAAATCAGAAGTCACATGCAAACGAAACAGTGCAACAGAGGCTAATGGAGACAAAAATCAGAGCACAATTCAACCACATTTGTTTTTTATCAACTCTCTGTAATTTTGGTTATAAAAACCGAAACCCAAAAAACTTGTAGGCCCGATTTGGGAAAATCACAAAAAAAAAAATCAATAAAAAAGCAAGAAAATTTTCCAAGGTATTTTCCCTTTCGAAACTCCCATTGCATGCAAGATCAACCGAAAAAAAATAAGTAAAAAAGGAGACGAAAAGGAGAGTTTACCCTTCGGTTCCCCCCCGGTGCGCGTCGTTTCAGTTACTCATCCCCAATAAGGCAGCGTGCCTTCACCAGACCGTGCACGGTGAGGTGACGGAGTGCTGAATGGAAACGAGACGACGAGCTTCCAAAAGGCCTTTTATTTCTGATCTCGTGTTTTCAAAGAAAAGAGGGTTTTCGTTTTTGGTTTCTTTTTTTTAGAACAGAGCATACTGCGGATTTTGGGGTTTTGTTTAGAGAGAAGGGGAAGCATCTGGGCATAAGGATTCTGGGTAAAAATGGGCCAAAATGGATTTTTGAACAAATAAGGGGGCATTTATATTGCTTTATTGTTTTAAAAATGGTTTAACAACCAATATATTCCCTCTGTGCCTCCCTATTTACGCGAGAAAAGGGTTTTCGCCCTTTAAAATTCCGCCCCTGGTCCCCGGTATTTTAAAATTGTTTTTAATTTTGCCCCTACGCGAGCCCTTTATGTTTTTTAAATGGTTCAATTCCCATTTCAATCCTCAAAACCCCTTGAAGTCTTGCAATTTCACCCACTAATTAGTGGTTTAACTGTATAATCAGCATATTAATTAATGCATGTTTAAATCCCAGTCCTCATAATTTATATTTTGTGTCTTGATATCGGTATGCTTGGAATGTGGTTACATTGAGCATGATTTTTTATGCGGTTATGAATATCATATATTCTTATATAGTCATGTATATATATATATATATATATATATATATATATATATATATATATATATATATTATCATAAGGTTTTTATATAACTATATCTATATATGTATATGCACGTGTTTATTTTTTATTTAATTTTTGTTCCTTAAATTCTCATTTTCATTTGATCTCGTGTCTTTCGGATTTTAGCTTTCTTATTTAGTCGTTATTAGCTCACGGTCCTGGTGTCCGCGTGGGAACGGTATTCCGAATACTCGGATATCGAATCCTTTGGCGCCGTAGGACTTTAGATTAGATTTAATTTTGTATTCATGCATTTCGCTTTTTAGAATTATTTTCAAAGGTGCGATGTCCTTTTATTCGGAAACGAACGAGGCCAGTACCAGTCGTAGTGGTGGTGGTTTAGGCATTCGCTCTCGAATATTAGGGTTTTCGAAATTTACTCGCGTATATAACCAAGTCTCGGTTTGTAACCCCCTCGCCCCGGTCTGGTCGGCTGACCGGTTCGAGTAGGCTACACGGGGAAAACCGATGTGAAACCCGTTAAGGTCCCACCTCGGTTAACAACCCTAGAAAATTTCTTTTATTTATATCTTGTCTACATGCATATTTAAGTCCTATGTGAAACACGACAGCGGAAACACAAGCAACATATCAACGACCATCCAAAATGGCACTTTAAAACAGCCCATTTTAAGCCGCAGAGCAGGCCGTATCGATACACCAGTCAAGGGTATCGATACGCCTTGACCAAGGTCAACATCCTCCAGTCAACACATGAAGACCGTATCGACACAGCCCTTGAGCGTATCGATACGCCCTTCTCGGTCAACATCTCGTGGTCAACGAGATAACCCCGTACCGATACGCTTAGAGCTCGTATCGATACGCCAAAGCCTCACCAAAATCTCAGATTTCCAGTGAGCATTGGGCGTATCGGTACACCCCCGCGTATCGATACACCCAGCCAAAACTGAGTCCTGAAGGCAAGACCGTATCGATACAGCCCTTAGGCGTATCGATACGCCCTGTACTACAAGACTCCAAATTTCAGCCAAACAACTTAAGACTCGACTCTAGATGCGATTTACGACTCCCCTAGCCACAAACAACATACATACAACCTTTAACTACATAGATATCAACATACATGGCATTCAAAATGAACAAGGATCATTCATTCAAGGGATTCATGCATTCACTCAAAAGAGACATACTTAGCACTTAAAGGCTCATGCCTTAGAAACAAAACATATATGCATTCAAGGCATTCAACATAAACAATATTTGCAATTCAGACAAGGAAACCAAGAGCCAAATCAAATCAACATACATCAAAGCTCAAATCAACAACATCTATCCCTTTGCTTGACTATTACAATCTACAATTTAAAGTTCATACTTGAGCTAACCAAAAGCAACACTTGGAGCCCTTTCCTTGCCCTTGCCACCCACAAGCTACCGATCTGCATTGTCGAACAAAAAGGAGCCTAAGCATAAAAGCTTAGTGAGGGTAAGCTCATAAAACAAACCTTCGACAATGAAGGGTCCAAGCACGAGCAACTACCATGATGGAATGCATGATCTTACCCCCGTCCCACATGAGCCAAAATATACATGATGCATGAACACATAATCATCATTATGCCATGATGAACAATTCATAAGCCCGACAAACGAAGATACATATATCAATGTATTATTAACAACATATCTCAATCTATATTGGAAATCACATTTCATATCATATTGGCACACACACACACACACACACACACACACACATATATAAATATATATATATATACGATCTCATATTGACACCTAGTTATGACTCGAATACGCGGATAACACGTTGGAACGCATTTCCAACACAACCATTACCTTCGGTGGGATTACACTCATCACCGGTTCTCGCAGAGGGGATTCCACTAATCCTCACGCCCCGTCGATGGGATTCCACTCATCACCGACAAATATATAAAGATTTCCGGGCGAACCCGTACTCCTCCTTGGTGCCTTAACGCCACCAAGGCCACGCATAACTTTGACTCTTGTGTGCACACTAATCCTAATGACCGATCATTGTACCCAAGCATACTACTGCTAATATTAAATAAAATCCACAACCTTTCACAACATCAATTCAAAATAACTTCCGTGCTTAACACGTACTCACCATGATCCTCGAAATCATGCAACCACCTCATAATATCATTTCACAAGTCAACACTACATGTATATCATCAAGACAATTATCACACCATATTTCACACATATGTATATCCACATCATACCTATCATCAACATGCATATGACAATGCATCAAACCACGCCTCAACATACATGTATAACAACATATACATAACCACTATAATCTCAATTAAACATGAGACACAACATCAAATAGAGTACAACCAAAGTCTCTAACTAAAGCTTAGGATTAGGCTACCACTCTAATCCCAACTCTAGGTGGGTCTACCAATCCCAACCTAGTCCACGTGCTTGAATCAATTACTCAAAACAATTTAAAACATTTTAACCACTCACCTTCACCTCCAAGCTCCACTACCAAGCAACCAAGGTCTTCAAGTTTTCGGATTCGAGCCCGAAGCTTTACCATTGTCTTCTATTTCTTCTTATCATCTCAACACAAACAAAACAACCTCGAATATGCTCATACAACAATGTAGCAACCCGGAACACCATTCAAGCAATAAACACAAGATTCCAAGCCAAGAACAACCCCCCAAAACACCAAACTCGAGCAGCCCTCAAACCCCAACCAAAACTCAGGATTTTAACCTTTTTAGCACACTCAAATGCTTCCAAAACAGCCCCCAACTATTACCCTAACATCAACCTTCAAATTCCAACATAGAACGCACCCAAAACTCAACTCAAAACCCTCCTAAAACCCCACCAAAACCCAAATTCGGAAATTCTTATTAAACACTTAAAAATTCACATATGTTGGACCTCAAGGTTCATAAACAATATATCTAACATTATTAAATCAAAAGCTTTGATAAAGAATCATAAAGCTCCAACCTTTAACCAAAACTTTCAAAATCCCAAATTACAAAATACATAGTTTTAGTGAAATCTAAAGATACCAAAATGAAGAGGAGACCAAGGCCAAGTCAAAAATATGTTTACCTTTCAAAAAGCTCCAAGAATGAAGAAAAAAGGAGATGGAAAAGTAGCAAGAGAGAAGCTCTCCCCATTGTCGTTCAAAATGTTGGAAATGGGAGAAGGAAGAAGACAACTCTCTTTTAATTAAAAATGGGTTTTAAAAAAAGTCCTCTTTATTACAAAAATGCCATTAATGAGATGACAATCTCATGTATTTGCAATTTCCATGAAAATTTGATTTCAAAATCATTTTGGTCCAACACAAAATATTTGTTTGAAAATATGAAGACCAAAATAATACTTTATTATTTTAATTATAAACCAAGACCCGAACCATTATTTAAATATTATTTTCATATGACCCCCAAACCCAGGTGTTACAACTCTCCCCCTCTTAAGAAAATTGCGTCCTCGAAATTTATCGGACATGAAGAGTCACTGAAACATGCTCCTCTACACTTTCTATCCTACCACAACATACTAACCAACTCGGTAGACTTACCACCCAACATTAGCTATATAATGATAAGATCTTAATTGGTTCTCCATAGCTTGTCAATTTTAAACTGAACTCAATCTCTTCAACAACATAGCACGAGACAGATCTGATTCACACTACCGAAGCATAGATACACAAAACACATTACGAACCTCTTTCTAACTATGGTGGTAACCGCAACAGATAAACAATAGAACTAGCCCAAGTCGCAATCTCATACGGTACCGTTTGAATACTTGACCGATAACTTTCTCTTACTGATCATCTGACTTCAACAGGTAACCAAACACTATGCAGACATCTTCAAAAATCTAGTTGAAATCTCGAATCTCTGTCGGTCACTATCAACTTTCAAGACACTGTACAACTCACACTCTTGCTAAGGCACGACTCTGCCATCTTACACAAAGTACAAGTAACGTGAACATGTATAAAATGAGCACACTCGATACAACTATCATCGTTTACTCGGGTAAGCTCTCTCGCAGGAAATCAAAGGCAAATCAGACACAAGGTCCCTCAAATCTATTACCCACTTTCATTAAGAATCTTCCACGGATGTAACAAATTAGACGAAAATTGATGCTCGGTCTTGACGCCCTGGCAAATTATACACTTACTCTCATACTAAACCACATCATTCATCAACTCAATCCAGAAGTACTCATCTTCGACCCACAATACGTCTTCATACTACTCAGATGCAATACAAATGAACTGTCGTGTGCTTCGGCCAAAACAATACGTCTCCAAACACTATGTCAATCGGTACAACTATTCTGTCTTTGAAATGCAAAACTCTATCATCTCTAATACTGTATTTTGAAGGTCTTCCTTCCACTATGTCTCGCACGTAAGGTGCCAAGAATCCGTCTTGCAACTGTTTCTCTTCAAGTGATCTGACTCAAAGTAAGTTTAACATGAAACTCGGCCACAAAACCACTATCATCTGATAAACTGAATCCGACAAACACAGCTCGCAACTCAACTACTAATCTAACAACAAATACAACTCAGAGCATCGATTACTACATTGACTCTCTTCAAATGGTACTCAATCTTGAGATTACAGTCTTCAAGCAGTTCTAACAACTTATGTTGTTCAAGTTTCAACCCTTCCTAAGTCGTCAAATATTTCAAGTTCTGATGATAAGTGTATATATTGTGTATTTCATACCATACAAGCTTTGTCTCTAAGTCTTCGAAGCAATCACAACTGCAGTTAACTCTATGTCTCGTGTCGGATAATTCTTTTCATGTACTTTCTACTGTCTCGACGAATAGGCCACAAATCTTCTGTCTTGCATAAGCACACAACCTAACCCTACATGTAACGCAACACTATGGTTCACAAATTCTTTCTCTAACATTGGCTGGATCAAGGTTAAAGCTCTCTTCAAAGTTTCTTTCGGTTTCTCAAGGCTCGTTGTCTCGCATCTGACCACTCAACTAAACATTCTTCTGTAGCAACTTGTCAACGGGGCAGCTATCTTCCAAAAGATTATCTACAAACCTCCGATATTAACAATGCTAGACCTAGGAACTATAGATACCTGTCACAGTCTTCAATTTCTTCCAACTCACATCTTCTTCTGCCTACTTAGGATTTACTCTAATATACTCGGCTGATCTACATGTCCTAGGAGAACATCTTCCTTAACTCGGAGTTCACATTTGCTCATCTTGGCATACAACTGATTTTCTAATAGGATCCACAACACTAACTCCAAAGCTTGTCATGGTCTTCTTCGGTACTTGAATATACCCATGTACAATCTATGAGGACTACTACAAAATGATCAAGGAACTCAGGAAGTATTTTGCTCGACATCTCTATAAAAGCAACTAACACACTAGTCAAACAAAGTGGCATAACTCGGAATTCAAAGTGATCATATCTTGCCCCGAAAGCTGTCTTCGGTACTTCAACTTCTCTCACTTTCAACTGGTAGTAATCGGATCTCAAATTAATCTTCGAAAAGATTGGAGCACACCCCAACTGATCAGCGGTTCTCTGACACTCAAAAATAGATACTAATTATTCACTGTCAATTGTCTCAACTGTTTGTAATCTAAACACATTCTCGTATTGTCATCTCTCTTCTTCACAAATTGCATTGTTGTACTCTAAAATGATGCACTAGGCCTAATGAATCTACGGTCTAACAAATATCGAAGTTGATTCTTCAACACTCTCAATTCTGTCGGGAATCATAAGATACAGGGCAATCAAACATGAGCAAACTCGGAGACGGTCTCAATAACAAACTCTTCTTCCCTATCAAAAGTCAAACCGGGAAATTCTTCCAAACACTATTAGGAAAATCACAAATGATTCTAACATTCTGCGGTCTAATCTTCATTCAAAAATCAAATCCATCACATTTTCTAGGCAAGCCTGTCAACTAAACTCAATCAATCTTTGACCTCTAAAGCTGGTTCAACATTCGATAAGAAGTTCACATCCTCACCTACCACTACAGTCTCACAGAAATCTGCAACTTCAAGGCAACTCTCTCTTTGTCTCAAGGTATACCCTAGCTTTGTGTTCTACAAGCTAAACCATGCCAAAAGTTACATCAAAACCGTAAAAAGACAATTACTTCACATTTATTGGAAACACATAACCCTGAACTATCAACAAACATCTTTCGTACATCTTTCTGACCACCACTACCTTACCAAAAGAACTAGTCACATGCGTCCCCACGTCTAAAATCTCAACAGGTATATCAAATTTCTTTGCATGCTCACACAAAAGGACGAATCCGCAGAAATTGCAACTTCACATGTACACAACTGATAGTTTTCGGTTCTCTTGTTTTCTGGCTAGTTCTTCAACATAACCCAACTCTTCAAAACCGTTCTTAGAGCATCTCGAAACCTCAAAATTCAGTTCTGATCACACACAAACAATCATGCTTGAACTTGTTCTATAACATCGGTCCTGACGACTCAAAACATCCCACTACCCAACAATATGGAGTTAAAGCTCAAGACTTCCTTCTCGGCTCAACAATATCGGACGCAACTTCATCTCTCCTTCTTACTGAAAGACAACTCAGACGCACACTGGCCCAAACACACAAATCGATTCCCACTCACGGGTACTGACCGGCTGTCTTGTATTATAACCATAAGCTGAACCCCAACGATTACCAACTAACATTTCTAAGTTTCAGACTACCTACACGAGACTCTTACCTTGATCTTGCCAAAAGAACTAAGGTGCTCATACCTACCTCTAACACTTCACCGGGCACATTCAAACTTTGCATGCTTGCTAACAACATACGGAAGTACATATTCAGAATCAACCAGAGGGAACAAGCTCAAAACTGTACCAAGGGTTTATCTACTATAACATTGATACCACTTTGACTCCCACTCATAGGTCTTCACTTCTTTTTACCCACTAATACCAGAATCGGTCTCATCGCTCCTTATCAACTGGAATCAACCCACATACACCTAGACTCGAACAAACAAATTGTACCTCAGCTTCGGTACAACCATACTCCCTTAACTATAGCAAAGAACTTCCTCAACATCATCCACATTTTCAGAAACCACAACTTCTACTTACCGATTCACGGCCCACGCCTTGGCCTCAGACTTACCAAAAAGCAATAAATAAAAAACAACAACAAATTAACATACAAACTGGGATAGCAAAGGAAAGGGTCCAAGTGACTCAAGTATGATTTCCTCACTTAAAAATCCATTTTTCCGATGTAATAGAAGCAATGGGACTCTACTCAACATGCTTCAAGCAACACACGCGCATGATCAAACAACATACATTCACAATAAAAAAATCACACATCACAACATAATCGAATAACAAGCAACATGGTTACATGGCAATCAACCACCGTGCAATTACAATACAAGAATTAAACTTACCTCACTTACCTGCCCAAGGTCTCGGAAACCTTAGGATCTGAAACCAACAAATGTAACCCCCTCGCCCCAGCCTGGTCGACTGACCAGTTCGAGTAGGCTACACGGGGAAAACCGATGTGAAACACGTTAAGGTCCCACCTCGGTTAGCAACCCTAGAAAATTTCTTTTATTTATATCTTGTCTACATGCATATTTAAGTCCTATGTGAAACACGACAGCGGAAACACAAGCAACATATCAACGGCCATCCAAAACGGCACTTTAAAACAGCCCATTTTAAGCCGCAGAGCAGGCCGTATCGATACACCAGTCAAGGGTATCGATACGCCATAACCAAGGTCAACATCCTCCAGTTAACACAGGAAGACCGTATCGACACAGCCCTTGAGCGTATCGATACGCCCTTCTCGGTCAACATCTCGTGGTCAACGAGATAACCCCGTACCGATACGCTTAGAGCCCGTATCGATACGCCAAAGCCTCACCAAAATCTCAGATTTCCAGTGAGCATTGGGCGTATCGGTACACCCCCGCGTATCGATACACCCAGCCAAAACTAAGTCCTGAAGGCAAGACCGTATCGATACGGCCCTTAGGCGTATCGATACGCCATGCACTGCAAGACTCCAAATTTCAGCCAAACAACTTAAGACTCGACTCTAGATGCGATTTACGACTCCCCTAGCCACAAACAACGTACATACAACTTTTAACTACCAAGATATTAACATACATGGCATTCAAAATGAACAAGGATCATTCATTCAAGGGATTCGTGCATTCACTCAAAAGAGACATACTTAGCACTTAAAGGCTCATGCCTTAGAAACAAAACATATAGGCATTCAAGGCATGCAACATAAACAAGATTTGCAATTCAGACAAGGCAACCAAGAGCCAAATCAAATCAACATACATCAAAGCTCAAATCAACAACATCTACCCCATTGCTTGACTATTACAATCTACAATTTAAAGTTCATACTTGAGCTAACCAAAAGCAACACTTGGAGACCTTTCCTTGCCCTTGCCACCCACAAGCTACTGATCTGCATTATCGAACAAAAAAGAGCGTAAGCATAAAAGCTTAGTGAGGGTAAGCTCATAAAACAAATCTTCGACAATGCAGGGTCCAAGCACGAGCAACTACCATGATGGAATGCATGATCTTACCTCCGTTCCACATGAGCCAAAATATACATGATGCATGAACACATAATCATCACTATGCCATGATCAACAATTCATAAGCCCGACACACGAAGATACATATATCAATGTATTACTAACAACATATCTCAATCTACATTGGAAATCACATTTCATATCATATTGGCACATATATATATATATATGATCTCATATTGGCACCTAGTTATGACTCGAATGCACGGATAACACGTTGGAACGCATTTCCAACACAACCATTACCTCCGGTGGGATTACACTCATCACCGATTCTCGCGGAGGGGATTCCACTCATCCTCATGCCCCGTCGATGGATTCCACTCATCACCGACAAATATATAAAGATTTCCGGGCGAACCCGTACTCCTCCTTGGTGCATTAACGCCACCAAGGCCACGCGCGACTTTGACTCTCGTGTGCACACTAATCCTAATGATCGATCATTGCACCCAAGCATACTAGTGCCAATATTAAACAAAATCCACAACCTTTCAAAACATCAATTCAAAATAACTTTCGTGCTTAGCACGTACTCACCATGTTCCTCGAAATCTTGCAACCACCTCATAATATCATTTCACAAGTCAACACTACATGTATATCATCAAGACAATTATCATACCATATTTCACACATATGTATATCCACATCATACCTATCATCAATATGCATATGACAATGCATCAAACCACGCCTCAACATACATGTATAACAACATATACATAACCACTATAATCTCAATTAAACATGAGACACAACATCAAATAGAGTACAACCAAAGTCTCTAACTAAAGCTTAGGATTAGGCTACCACTCTAATCCCAACTCTAGGTGGGTCTACCAATCCCAACCTAGTCCACATGCTTGAACCAATTACTAAAAACCATTTAAAACATTTTAACCACTCACCTTCACCTCCAAGCTCCACTACCAAGCAACCAAGGTCTTCAAGTTTCCGGATTCGAGCCCGAGGCTTTACCATTGTCTTCTCTTTCTTCTAATCATCTCAACACAAACAAAACAACCTCGAATCAACTCATACAACAATGTAGCAACCCGGAACACCATTCAAGCAATAAACACAAGATTCCAAGCCAAGAACAACCCCCCAAAAACACCAAACCCGAGCAGCCCTCAAACCCCAACCAAAACTCATGATTTTAACCTTTTTTAGCACACTCAAATGCTTCCAAAATAGCCCCCAACTATTACACTAATATCAACCTTCAAATTCCAACATAGAACACACCCAAAACTCAACTCAAAACCCTCCTAAAACCCCACCAAAACCCAAATTCGGGAATTCTTATAAAACACTTAAAAATTCACATATGTTGGACCTCAAGGTTCATAAACAACATATCTAACAATATTAAATCAAAAGCTTTGATAAAGAATCATAAAGCTCCAACCTTTAACCAAAACTTTCAAAATCCCAAATTACAAAATACATAGTTTTAGTGAAATCTAAAGATTCCAAAATGAAGAGGAGACCAAGGCCAAGTCAAAAATATGTTTACCTTTCAAAAAGCTCCAAGAATGAAGAAGAAATGAGATGGAAAAGTAGCAAGAGAGAAGCTCTCCCCATTGTCATTCAAAATGTTGGAAATGGGAGAAGGAAGAAGACAACTCTCTTTTAATTAGGGTTTTGAAAGAAGTCCTCTTTATTTCAAAAATTCCATTAATGAGATGGCAATCTCATGTATTTGCAATTTCCATGGAAATTTGATTTCAAATTCATTTTGGTCCAACACAAAATGTTTGTTTGAAAATATGAAGACCAAAATAATACATTATTATTTTAATTATAAAACCGAGACCCGAACCATTATTTAAATATTATTTTCTTCCGACCCCCAAACTCGGGTGTTACACGGTTAAAACTGTCACTTCGATTCGCAAAATTTGATTTTAATTAAGCAGTAAAGTTTTGGTACCAATTTTGGGCATGTCGATGGTGCTAACCCTTCCTCGCGTGTAACCGACTCTCGAACCCTTTCGAATCTCTGGTTTCTATTTTCGGTCTACCATTTTAAAATGGCTGGTGGCGACTCTATCTATTTTTTAAATCTTTTTCAAATCCCTCTATTTTCAAATATTTTTACTAAATTCCCATTTTTTACCCCCTATTTTAAAATAATTTTCAAAACCCATCCTTTTTTTCTAACTTAAATATTTTTTTTATCCTATTTCAAAATTCAAATTTTCCAAAATACCCTTTCCACTATATACAACTATACATACACCTATTTTTCTTTTTAAAAAGAGGTCGCTAAAGATGGCGACTCCGCTGGGGATAAATTTTTGTTTTCAAAAACAAAAAAGAGAGTCAGGCCAAGAAAACTTTACCGCTTAATTAATATCAAAGGTTGCGAACTAAAGTGAAAAATTTAACCGATATTTGTTTATAAACGTGAGTTCATTTCAGACGCATTCAATTTTTGGCAAATGCACTCGTTTGTCTAAGAGAGGGGAAAATGCTAGTGCTTTCGCGAGGATATCGTTCCTACGTATGGGCCTAGTAAGTACCTTCGGGGCTCGACTACCCTATATCTTCTTGGGAATATCGTTTCCCCGTACGGATATAGCTAAAGGGTCCCCTTGAATTGAACTCGATTGAAACGAACCTATAATGGGTGATGACCGGGGGACTTGTTAACCTTAGAATGAGACAACGAGGACAATTCGAGTACCTCGTAGAACCAAAACTGCATGTAGCGAACTAGAAAGCCCACCCCTTAGAGCCATGCGGAAAACCTAGGTGCTAGACAAAAATAGGTGTATTTGTGCTTGTTTATCTATGTTTTATTTTACACTAACCCGATTGTTTTGATATCTTCATACATCGCATTTAATGCCAATTATCATAATCGCATAACATCATCATAAACTCATCGCTCATTCGTTCATGGTTGCATCATCACATTAAGGCATTCATCACGCATTTGCATGTATTTGCCTCCGAGATGTTTTGACTAATCATCGAGATGTTCCTTAAGAGTGATACTGGGTAAGGAAAACGGTCAGCTGATTTAGCACCCTTACGGAACCCGACGAAGAACCAAGATGGTGAACGAAGATCGAACCAAATTGAACAAACTCAAAGGAATATGCAAGAAGATTTGACCAAGAAGTTGGAGGACCAGTTAGCTAAGGCCCAAGAAGAAATGAGGGAGCAACTCAGGAAGTCCCAATAAGATATACTAGCCCAGATAGGCCAGATGCTAGGAGCTCGACCTTCCGTACGAGGGGAAGCCTCGAACGGTAATCCGATTACAAGGACCACCGCCGAGAATGAAGATCTCTTGTATCCTCCGGGATTTACCCCCACTCATGTTAGGGTCCAAGCTACCCCTCGGGTGATACTCGATCGAGGAAAATCGCCACTTCATCAGACCGGTGCCACTTTCCCCGTTAATGTGCCCTCCGCTCCGGAAGAAAGACCCGGAGGAAACCAAGCCGATAATTTCATCTCAGACATTGATCAGTTAATGGAAATCGAGAAGCCAAGATTTGAAGCCTCTAAAGAGATCATTAACTGTTGTAAGCTGTAGCGACTAACTTTTTTGAAAAACACTTATAGGTATTGTAGAAAGGATATTTTAGAAATTAGGGAATATGGGTTAAAAAGGATTTAAAAATTAACAAAATGGTGTTTTGAAAATTGAGGGTTCATTTGAAATAGATAAAAGTATGGGGGGGGTCTAAAAATTGAGAATTTTAGAATATATATATATATATATATATATATATATATATATATATATATATATATATATATATATATATATATATATATATATATATATATATATATATATTTGAAAGTAGGGGTAAAAATGGAATTTTTGGAAATTGAAGGGTAAAAATGGACTTTAGAAAATTATTGGAAAATTAGGGGTTTTAAAATTGTTTTAAGAATAGGGCTTTTAGAAAAATATTTAAGAATAGCAGAATTTGAAAAAAAAACAGATTTTTTTTAAAAGAAGGGGAAATTGAAAAAAAGATTTTTAGAAAAATAGATGGAATTTGAAAAAGGTTTTGAAAGAAAGGAAGGAGTCACCACCGGCCACTTCGAATGGTGGACCAGACACTGGAAATAGAAACCTGAGATTCAAAAGGGTTCGAGAGTCGGTTACACGCGAGGAAGGGTTAGCACCCCCGACGTGCTCAAAATCGGTACCAAAACTTTACCGCTTAATTAAAATCAAATTTTACAAATTAAAGTGACAATTTTAACCGGAAATTGGTTATACACGTGAATAAATTCCAAAAATCCTGATATTCGGGAGCGAACGCCCAAACCACCACCACTACGACTGGTACTGACCTCGTTCGTTTTCGAATAAAAGGACATCACATCTTTGAAAACAATTCTAAGAACGAAGTGCATGAATTCAAAAATAAATTTAATCTAAGGTCTACGGCGCCAAAGGAGTCGATATCCGAATTTTCGGAATATCGTTTCCACGCGGACACCGGGACCGCGAGTTAACGACGAAAAGGCAAAAAAAAAACTAAAGCAAAAAAAAAAAAGAAACGGACTGGATAGAATGTAAACAAAACTTAAGAATGATAATTAAATAAATCACGCTCACGTATAATTATAAGAACCCTATAGTATACATACATATTATTACATAAAGCAAAAAAGATGACATATATGGGTGTAATAAAAAACTTATTAACATATATATGCATATTTTCATGAAGGTAAACTAAAAAAACTAAAATGCACATTGATCTAGATGCAAGAAATTTAATAACGTTGATAGATAGCTTCACAAGAAAAAATGGTAAGTATAATCATACACATTACGCTACAAGCAACACCACTACGTAGATTAATGTAAAAACATGACATAATCGAACTTAAAGCCTATTAATATCAAAGTATAAAGTTGAACAACCAAAGACTGAAATTTAAACAGCCACAACACGAGGGGCTGATTGAGGTATTTTAACACTAATCAAAAGGGTGAAATTGTAAGACTCAAAAGGGTTTCGAGGATGGAAATCGGAATTGGGCCATTTAAAAGAAAGAAGAAATACATAGGGGCTCGATTATGGGTTAAATTAAAAACGGTTTTAAAATAACAGGGACCGGGGGCGTAATTTTAATATGTGGAAACCCCTAAGGGGATATTTCAAAAATGTGGAGTGACTTAAAGGTGAATAGACCAAACTTTAAAAAGAAATCTTCTTTAAATACCCATCCCAAACAACATTCAGCCTCTTTTAGGCATTTTTTTAACTTTTATTTCGGACTCCCTTCCCCTTTTCGAAAAAAAAAACAGAAGCCCTAGGGCTCCACCGACGGCCGCTCGTTTACTGTAACAAATACCAAAAACGAAGGCCTCCTCCTTTTTACTCTGATTTTTTTTAAATCTTTGAAAACCCTTCTTTTGGAAATTTGAGATCAAAATAAAAAACCCTTTTTGTTTGTTAAAAATACGAGCCCTGATTTCAAATTCACCCTCATCGGAGCTAACGCTTAGGCGGCTTATCACCGTAAATAGCAGGGTCCCAAGGACCAGATCTCTTGAAGGTAAGACTCCCTCTCTTTCTTTTTTTTTTATTTTTATTTTCGCATGCAATTCGGGAAACTGAGAAAAAAGAATACCTTTGCAAAATTTTTGCTTTTATTGATTTTTCTTTTCTGGTAATTGTTGAATGTTACAACGTTTTTGGTGTTTCGGTTTTTATAACCGAAATTACAGAGAAATAAAACAAACGTGGTTGACTTTGTTTCTCTGAATTGCTCTGAATCTGTAGGCTCTACTCTTAATTGATTTTTGTTGTTGTTTGTTTTTTTTTGTTGCCATTTTGAGCATACTGACACCATTGTTTTCTGATTTTGTGTTTGATCAGTACTCAAACATGAGGGGTAAGGACGGCAGACGGCGTGGAGAGCCCAGGCGTACAATTGCGTGGGAGAGGAGTGGTCAGACCAGTCGATAGCACGCGCGCGTGGGAGGAGTCGCGGCGTCAGACGGGCCTTGGCACGCGCGCGTGGGAGCCTTTGAAAGGTCGCGCGAGTGGATCTGGAAGCCTTTCCGTTGATCTGGACCGTTGGATCGACTCGAGATCCAACGGCTATGGATTCGTGCGACGTGGGATGAGGATGAAGGGCCTCTAGGGTTTCGTCTCGGGAGTGATCTGGGCCGTTGATTGGTGACCATATTAGACGGATCTGGTGGTGCGGCGTTATAGCCTCAAAGGAACCCTTAGGGTTTCTGGTCCGTTAGATCATCCATCTGATCTAACGGTCTGGATTTGACTGCGTATAAGAACATAACAGACCATTAGGGTTTTGGGTAGTGGGCTTATCCGGCTTGGGCTTTGTAATTAGTACATTGTTTATTATTATACTAATAGTAATGACAATATAATAGTAACATGATACCTATACATATATGTTTCTCTTTTTTCTCTTTCTTTTTTCTTTTTCCTTGTTGATTTTTATTTTACTTGTTATTATTTTAGCCCAATACAAGCTCAAAATATAAACAAAAACGAGTTTAAGTTTCAGGACAAAATTTGTGATTACAGTTGCCCCTTTTTGCTTATACTTGTGAAACACGGATAAAGCAAAGATCATAAGCACTAATTTTGTCCCACTTCTCTGTTGGATGCGGGTGATCCATTATGCCACTGATGACGAGACAAGTTCGGGAGATTAGGTTAGATTAAGCCACAATCCTGATGAAGAGGTGTGATCAAAGGTTCGTTATACCATCACTGGTAGGATGAAACCTGATGAGGAGGAGATCCGATACACAATCAATGGCACATCAAGATCGAAGCTAGAAGAGATCTACTACACCCTCAATGGCATAACAAGATCGATGTTGGAGGAGATCTGCTACACCATCAACGGCATAACAGGATCGATGCTGGAGGAGATCTGCTACACCATCAACGGCATAACAAGATCAATGCTGGAAGAGATCCGCTACCATCAACGGTAGGACGAGATCGATGTTGGAGGAGATCCGCTACACCATCAACGACATAACAAGATCGATGTTGGAGGAGATTCGCTACCATCAACGGAATAACAGGATCGATGCTGGAGGAGATCTGCTACACCATCAATGGCATAACAAGATCGATGTTGGAAGAGATCTGCTACCATCAACAGCAGGACGAGTTCGATGTTGGAGGATATCCGCTACACCATCAACGGCATAACAAGATTGATGTTGGAGGAGATCCACTACCATCAACAGTAGGATGAGATCGATGCTGGAAGAGATCCGCTACCATCAACGACATAACAAGATCGATGTTGGAAGAGATCTGCTACCATCAACGGCAGGACGAGATCGATGTTGAAGGAGATCCGCTACACCATCAACGACATAACAAGATCGATGTTGAAGGAGATCCGCTACACCATCAACGGCATAACAAGATCGATGCTGGAAGAAGAGTTGGTGTTGTGGTTGTTCCTCTTGGTGGAGTTCAACTTCTTTGTTGATTTGACTTTTTTTGTCGGCGTGTCTTCCTTTTGGTTGAGGATTCACCATTTTGCCATTGTTTTTGACATGTTCGTTTTTATGTATGAATGAGGTATGTGTGCTTAGTATGGATGCATGTAACTTGATATATGGTGTGGATGCTTGATGTGAATGCATGATGAATGCACTGATGCTGATGCGAATGAAATGCAACTGATCATGATGCTGACACAAAAGGGATGCCCCATGATTTCATAGTCATACTGGCTCGGTCTTGTCTGTTTTAGTTCTGTCTTGTAGCCTTAGTCGAATGATTAGGGCTACCTTGTGCGATGATGCCTTTTGACTTTTCGCCGTCTTGACCACATTCTTGTGAAAAGTCTCCTCCTTGAGGAGAAGGTCAACTCATGGGTGTCTATCGTTGGTTAGGGTTTGTCTTTTGTATAAGTGGTTGGCACACCCATCGTTGCTCCCTGTACTTTTGGACCTCTTTGTAAAGTAATGCAGATAATTCTTTTGCTTCACTACAAAACTCATACCACATGCTTTTTACTCCAATGTGAGATGCTTGTTAGGGAAAACGAGTTTTTCTCTTCGGATTAGGGGTAACCAAAGCTATATTAGATACCTTGAATATCAAGTGTAGGAGCGATAGTGAAATGACTTACTGGGGATGCCCCAAGCACCTCTTGTGTCTAGAAGACCTCGTAAGTTGGGTTGATATCTAAAATGTAAAGTACAATTTGACTTATTTGGGTTTATTTTTTATTTTTCGTAGTACCATTTGCAGATTTCGGTGTTATTTCGCTTTAGTGTAGTTTTAGGGAAATCAAATCATCATATTCCTTTGTCTTGAAGTTAAAGATGGGGCAAACACCAAAACCCCTAGTTACTCGGCATTGTCATGACTTGAAAATATTACCATAACTCATGAAGCTAAGGTTTGTGAATTTAGATGGTGCATTGCAACCTTATTTTCCCTTTTTGCTACAGCGGAGTGCCCCAAAATTGCCACACTCTTATCCGAAATGCCTATTACTAGGCTTCAGACATTGGAGTGCTTTTTGATTTTAGGGTAAACTACTGCAGAAGTCACCTATGTTTATACTAAGTACAAAGTTAGTCACCATATTTGAAAAATGACCAGTAAGGCCCCAAACGTTTTTGGGGTGTAAAGAGTTGGTCACTTTGCCGTTTAGAGACGTTATCTCTTAACGGGTAGCTGATGTGGCTCTTGGCAAAATTTAGGTTAATTCCACATGTATTTCCACGTGGATAAAGCATAAAAACGTCTTTAAAAGGCTCTTCCACCCTTAATAGAAGCTCTATTTCTTTAACCCTAAAATTTTGTCTCTAAAAGAATAAAGTGAAGAAGAGGAAGAAGAAGAATATGGAAGCAAAGAATGAAGTACCCAATTGCCGTTGTAGACTACCAGCCGATCTGGTAACTGCTTGGACAGATGAAAACCCGGGTAGGAGATTTTTGGGGTGTAAAAATTATGGGAATTGAAGGGGCTGTGGATTTTTTCTTTGGTACGATGCTCCAGTCAATCCACGTGCAAAAATGATAATTTCTGGGCTTTTAAAAAAAGTGAAGAAAATGGAGAGGGCAAGGTTCTTTGAACGGCTATGTTGGTTTTGTGTATTGGTGATGTCTGTGATGATTGTGTTGGTTTTGAAGTAATGTATGATGACTGGATTGATGTGTTTTGGTTAGGTGTGTGATGGTTGTGTGGGTTTTGAGGTAATGTAATGTGTGGTGAAGTATTGTTAGGGTTCATGGAGGTTGGTTATTTTGTATTCTTATCTTGGTTTGTTTAATGTAAGTGAAGGCAATACTTTGAGGTAATGCAATGTTTTGGTCAGTTTAATGAATATTGTAAAAATTTTGTTCTATGAAATTTAAAGTATTTGCTATTAAGTTGTGCAATAAAAGCTGTTATAAGAAAAGTTGAGAAAATAAGAAGGCAATACTTTGTTTTCCATTCGATTGTAATCAATGTGTAAACAAGTAATGTTTGTAAGCTGATAAACCATAAAATCAGCTACAAAAAGTAATGTTTGTAAGCTGATAAACACTAAAATCAGCTACAAAAGAATGACTTATATCAACAGTGAGCTAGAGTATTACCTACACATTCACAAAATCAGCTACAAAAGACCTTCCTAACTAATTTACCACAATTCACAAAATAAATGCCATTGAAATGGAAATCACAAAAAGAGTCATAAAATAGGCCATTCACAAAATACAGTGAGCTTTAGTTTTGCAGCTTCAGTCCCTAGTTGAAGCTTGTGATTCTTGATTTAGAGGGTTAGAGATAGTTGATTACTGACTTGAAGGCATATTAGGCATCCATCTAACTGTAGTTGGTGGAGCCAAAGGTCTTCTTGTAGGTAATTTTTGCCTTCGAGGTTGCTGGTAGGATGATAATGGATGGTTTCCAGGTTGCTGGTGCTGATTGGATGGAGTGGGTCTTCTTATAGGCTGGTTTGCACCAACCTCGCCTCTACATGTCCTTTTCCCTTTTTTGTGTGATTTGATTTTTTTAACCTTGGTCTCAATTTAGACCTTTTTATTTTAAGAAATTAATCTTGATGCATTGATGCCCTACGAGCTTAAACAAATGACCAACTTAAGTCGGGATGCAAGTCACAAATTAGTTATCTTCGTAGTTTCCGATTTCTAATAGACACAAGCTGCTTGAATCCAACCTTCGGGTCACAATCAGTGTCCCTCGCACAATTGATATACGAGGGTCCAATAAGCATATATACATGAAAAGAAGAGATAATTGAGACACAAAATGCGATGCATCCTTTCATTAAAAATAAAAACATGGAGTCATAGGCCCTTACAAAAAATCATCACCGCCTTTGGGCTTAAGCGGGTGAGTTTGATTCAATGCACTACTTTAAAAGAGATTAAAAGCAACATGGAAACCTATGAGAGTTTAGACCGATAAGCACATGCAAATTTGGATGGATCCTACCCTTAGGCCTCCTTTTCTAGGAATGTCAGATCAATGTTCAAATTTTCTAAGAGTTCCTCGACTGTTGGTTCCTCGACACTATCTTCATATGCTTTATTGACAACATCCCCAAATGGTACTTCAAATTGCCCGATTGGACCAAAGAATCCTTCCAGTACAAAGATCTGATCTAGAGGGGGAAAAACACGGGCTCCACCTCCCCTTGGTCTTTTGTTTCTTCTCCTTCCTTAGGCTCATAGCCTAATCCGATGCGATCTCTCTTAGCAACCATGCTTGCCCCAAACTCAGATATTGGGGGCTTTCCCTTAACAGAAGCGGTTATAAGCCTCAGGTTGGCTCTTCAACAGTCTCTTTGACTTCCTCGAAGAATTCAATCTCTTTGTTGTCCATTAGCCCCTGAACTATTGTTGCGAACTCGCAACAGTCCTGAATAGTGTGTCCGCCTTCGGCATGGAACTCGCAATAAGGATCACCATGTCCTTCGGGCTTCCTTGCCCCCTAGCTGATTAGACCCGCTTTGTAGAGCTCCATCCATACCCAACTAAAGGGTGACTTGACTTCAGATACACTAGTCTTTGTTTTCCGATTGTCTTCCTCGGAAATGGCATTCACTTCTTTTGTATGATTTAATAGAGGGTTCATGTTTGTAGTTGGTCCACCTGATTTCTCAAAGCTTATGACCCCAAGCTGAATGAGCCTCTATACATTCTTCTTGAAACCAAAACAGTTCTCGATCGAATGCCCCACTTGCTCACCGTGGAACTCGCATTTTGCCTTGGCGTCATACCACTTTGGGAATGAGGGTTGTAATGGGGGTACATAGTAAGGTGCCACTACGTGAATATCGGAGAGCTGCTTGTATAAATCTCCATATGATATCGGTAACGGAGTGAACTCAATCCTTTCATTGTTTTTTGGCTGATTGAAGCTTCAGCTTGAGGAATCTTGAACATTTGAGGTTGCTTTAGGTTGTACAACCGCCACTGGCTTAATATTGTAGACGTTCGACACGTTCACTTTGTTATCCTTTCTTCCGTCAGTTGGCCTGTTGTGGGACGAGCTTCCTCCCGTCTCAATCCTACCACTCTTGACGGCATTTTCAATGAGCTCACCAGACAAAACTAGGTAGGAAAAGTTTTTGGTTGCATTTCCTATGAGGCGGTCCAAGACTGGCCCATCCAAAGTCTAAATAAATATGACCACAGTCTCTTTCTCACCGAGTGGGGGTTGCACTTGGGCTGCCACATCTCTCCACCGTTGTGCATACTGCCTAAAACTCTCATTCGACTTTTGTTTCATGTGTTGTAGGGTCCAACGGTCTGGTACCATGTCACTGACGTGCTGGTATTGTGCTAGGAAAGCCTTTGCTAAATCCTTCCACGTCTTGATCTGATGACGACTTAACTGATTGTACCACCTGAGGGCGGACCCCGAGAGACCGTCTTGGAAACAATGGATTAATAGCTTGTCATCCACACCATATTCGGTCATCCTTCGACAAAACATGGTGAGATGAGCATGGGGGCAGCTTGTTCTGTCATACTTCTCAAACTCCGGAACCTTGAATTTAGGGGGTAGCACTAGATCTGGGACAAGACTGAGTTCGGTGGCATCAAAACCGGTGAAAGCATCGACCACCTCCATGGCTTCCAACTTTTCCTCGAGTCGGTTACAATGGTCCGCGATCTCTTTAAAGGCTTCAAATCTTGGCTTCTCAATTTCCATTAACTGATCCATGTCTGAGACGACATTCTCGGTTTGGTTTCCTCCGGGTCTGTCTTCCGGTGCGGAGGGCATACTAGCGGGGAAAAGGGCGTCGGTTTGATAAAGTGGCATTTTTCCTCGATCAAGTATCACCTGAGGGGTATCCTGGACCCTAACATGAGAGGGGGTAAATCCCGGAGGGTACGGGAGATCTTCATTCTCGACGGTGGGCCTTGTTACCGGATTACCGTTCGAGGTTTCCCCTCGTACAAAAGACAAAATGGTAAATATAATCATACACATTACGCTAGGAGCAACACCACTACGTAGATTAATGTAAAAACATGACGTAACCGAACTTAAAGCCTATTAATATCACAGTATAAAGTTGAACAACCAAAGACTAAAATTTAAATAGCCACAACAAGAGTGTCTGATTGAGGTATTTTAACACTGATCAAAAGGGTGAAATTGTAAGACTCAAAATGGTTCCGAGGATGGAAATTGGAATTGGGCCATTTAAAAGAAAGAAGAAATACATGGGGGTTTGATTAGGGGTTAAATTAAAAACGATTTTAAAATAACAGGGACCGAGGCCATAATTTTAATATGCGGAAACCGCTAAGGGGATATTTCGAAAATGCGGAGTGGCTTAAAGGTGAATAGACCAAACTTTAAAAAGAAATATGATATAAATACCCCTCCCAAACAACATTCAGCCGCTTTTAGGCATTTTTTAAAACTTTTATTTCGGACTTGCTTCCCCTTTTCGAAAAAAAAACAGAAGCCCTAGGGCTCCGCCAGCGACCGCTCGTTTTCGGTAACAAATACCATAAACGCAGGCCTCCTCCTTTTTACTCTAATTTTTTTTTGAAATCTTTGAAAACCCTCATTTTGGAAAGTTGAGATCGAAATAAAAAACCTTTTTTGTTTGTTAAAAGTACGAGCCCCTGATTTCCAATTCACCCTCATCGGAGCTAACACTCGGGCGACTTATCACCGTAAATAGAAGGGTCTCGGGGACCGAATCACTTGATGGTAAAACTCCCTCTCTTTATTTTTTTTATTTTCGCATGCAATTCGGGAAACTGAGAAAAAAGAATACCTTTGCAAAAAATTTGCTTTTATTGATTTTTCTTTTCTGGTAATTACCGAATGTTACAATGTTTTTGGGGTTTCGGTTTTTATAACCGAAATTACAAAGGAATAAAACAAACGTGGTTGGCTTTGTTGCTCTGAATTGCTCTGAATCTGTAGGCTCTGCTCTTAATTGATTTTTGTTGTTGTTTGTTTTTTTTGTTTTTTTTGCCATTTCGAGCATACTGACACCATTGTTTTCTGATTTTGTGTTTGGTCGGTACTCAAACGGGAGGGGCGAAGACGACAGGCGGTGTAGAGAGCCCGACGTATGATTGTGTGGGAGAGGAGTGGTCAGACCGGTCGATAGCACGCGCGCGTGAGAGGAGTCGGGGCATCAGACGGACCTTGGCACGTACGCGTGGGAGCCTTTGAAAGGTCGCGCCTGTGGATATGGAAGCCTCTTTGTTGATCTGGATCGTTGGATCGACTCGAGATCCAACAGCTATGGATTTGTGCGGCGTAGTATGAGGATGAAGGGCCTCTAGGGTTTCGTCTCGGAAGTGATATGGGTAGTTGATTGGTGACCAGATCGGACGGATCTGGTGGTGCGGTGTTATAGCTTCAAAGGAACCCTTAGGGTTTTTGGTCCGGATGGGATCTGGACCGTTAGATCAGCCATCAGATCTAACAGTCTGAATTTGGCTGCGCATAAGAACATAACAGACCATTAGGGTTTTTGGTAGTGAGCTTATCCAGCTTGTGCTTTGTAATTAGTACATTGCTTATTATTATTTTTTGTTTGTCTTTCAATGTAAATGGACAATTATCTATTTAATAAATGGGCTTTATTTATTCTTACTTTAGTTATTTATTTATCTTATAATAATGTTGATAATAATAATATCAATGATAATAATAATAATAATAACAACAACAACAATAATAATAATAATGATAGGTGATAGTAATACCTAATAGATAATAAATAATAGTGGATAATATATTATACTAATAGTAATGACAATATAATAGTAACACGATACCTATACATATAGGCAAAATTGGGCATATAGGCCACATAAAGATTTTATTTAGGGGAATAGGCTACCTCCAGGATTAATTTGGAGAATAGGCCAAAATCTACAGTAACTCACCATCTCCTTATGGCGTTCTTGGACCTCGCCAGGTGCAAACGGCGAGGTCCCTGGTGACCGGATTTTCCAACCATTGGTGCAGCTCGTGCAGGCTGGTTGGCAGGCTGGGGCGTGCGAGGAGCAGGGTGGCATGCATGGCGTGGCAGGCTTTCACGTGAATGAGGGGACCTCGCCATATAGAGATGGCGAGGTGCAGGGTGGCAGACTTTGCATGCATGCACTGCATGCATTCACGTGGTGATGTTTTTTTGTTTCTTTTTTTTACATTATTTGTGTATATATATAGATAGGTGGTGTGAGTTGATAAGATAGATAGATGTGAGTTAAAATTTTAGTGTTGGTGATATTTGTGAAGAGAAGAAAAGAAAAAATTTGGTGAAGATGAAGAATTTTCTGTATATCTTTTTAAAGATATATTCGAAGAGGGTGAGGATCGTTGGAGTGTATTAATCTTATATTTTCTAGGTTTCTCACTAAGTACGTGATTTTTTATATTTCAAGTTTAAATTAATCTGTTTTTTTAATTATTACTGTTTGTATATTATTTTGTTTGATTGATGATCTAATGATAATTATTTTTTATTATTGATGAAGCTGTCCTGGTTGTGATTGTTGTTTCGAACAAAAATAAGCTAGTTTTTCGAATTTTTAATCTAGTAAGGGCATGTATTTTTTAATCTGATTTTTTAAAGTTAGTTTTTTAGATGTATATATTCGAAATGTTGAAGTTAATACAATTTTTTTGTTTGTATATATTCGAAATTGATGTATATATTTGAATGATAATTGTTTTTTAACTGTAGAAATAGATAATGGCATTTGAAGGAGTTTTGTTGTACCGTGACCGTGAGCACATTTCGTCTCATATTCACAAAGAGCAAGTAATTAAATGTTTTTTTTAATTTAAAATTTCATATTTACTATGTAATTATTATAATTCAAAATTATAATGAATTAATTATAGGGTGTAGAGCATATGATACGCCATCGAGGAATGAAGATAAAGGAACCTGATGAGCGTTTAATGTATTACCTACAGCGAGCTGGTTTTTATAATGCCACCTTTTTACGTGGGTTTAAGATAGTCCTCGGGTTGATTACTGCATTGATTGAACGGTGGAGACCAGAGACCCACACATTTCATTTTCCATTTGGCGAATGCACAATAACCCTGGAGGATGTTGCGGTATAGCTTGGTATTCCAACAAATGGGAAATCATCGGTTGGACAAAATAATTACAATGCATATGACCTTTGCATGCAGTACCTGGGCAAAGCTCCTCCTGAGACCTGTGTGGACGGGATACGCCTCAGAGTATCATGGTTGCAGTAGCAATTTATTGTGACCGATGAATATGGTCATCGATAACTTGAGTGTGCAGCTCGAGCTTATATACTACAACTTATTGGTGGTGTGTTGATGCCAGATACATCTGGTAATATGGTTCACACATAATACCTACCGTTCTTGGCTAATTTGGACACATCTGCTACATATAGTTGGGGGTCCGCAGTATTGGAATTTTTGTACCATGAAATGTGCAAGGTCAAAATTATGCATGGTGAAAAGGCAAATTCAGATATGGGTGGATGTCAAGTCTTACTGCAGTCCTGGGCGTGGTACAGACTGCCTTATCTAACGCCCATTTTTCTGTACCGGTACATATGGAGTTTCCGCTTGATGGAAGGTAATAATGTGATTGCAGTTGTATATAAATATTTATTGATGTAATATTTATATCCAATGACTTCGAAATATAATTTCAATATATCTTTGCAGATGGAGGCATAAGTTGAAGAATGTGGGGTGATTCACAACACTGTCAGAGAGACAAGATTAAGATCCAAATAATAGGAAAAAAATCTTGTATCATAATCAATTTATTTTAATTTATTATTTGTTCTTATTTAATATAATTTAATTTATTATTTGTTCTTATTTTGTATATTGTATTTTTTATTATTGAAAGAGAAATTGTATATTTGATTGTGAGTGAATTCATATTAATAATTGTGTTTTAAAGTTTATTTGGCAGTCGTACGCGAATGACGACGTCAGGGCTTGCCTACCACCTACTGTGCTTGAATGTGCAACATTCTGGGGTGCGGTTGTGCCTTTGATCCATTTTTCTATTGTTGAGTTTCATTGTGCTGACAGAGTGTTGAGGCAATTTAACTTCCATCAACACATTCCAAGAGCTCCACATGAACAAATTCACACCGTTCATAGAGGTAGATTCAATGAGAATTGGATTGTGAAGCAAGCCGAATTCATTGAATTGTGGGAGGAAAGATGGATGTGGTGGGCTGAAGTTTTGAGTCCAATTCAAGCCAGCAATTTTGAATTTAATACAGAATACTATTCATGGTTTTCGGCAAATGGGAAACCATTCATAACATCTGTCGAAGATGCAAATAAATGGCTTGAAGATCCGCGGTGCTCAAGACACGTTCACTTCTCAACCGAGTTTGGTCAGAGCTCCCAACAATCAACAGACGAACCAAACTTGGAAGGAATTTTGGGAGCAACCAACCGAGGTTGGAATTCTTCGTGATCACAATCTGACTCCCCCCGATACATGTAAGTAGTAATCTTTGGGAGCAACCACCATTTGGTAATGTCTCGGAACAAACCTCATTTCAACAAAGTCATCAAACATTTGAATTTGGTCATGTTCCGCAACAATCACCTTTTAATTTTGCAACTGGTGGTAGCTCATCTTCTCAGTCGGCTTACAATGATGATGAAGGATACGTGCCAAAATTTCAGTATCCTCAATCATTTGTATATGGGGAAGGTTTTGGTGTTGGTAATATGACATCTATGTTGTCAACAACTACCATTAGCAACCCATCATTTCATCCTGAAGAAATGTTTGCTACACCACCTACTATGCAAATAACGGATGAGCAATTTTTCGATGACAATGAGCTGGCTCCTAATCCAAGAGATCATAGACAGGTTCAACCCGCTCCGCGGTACTCACAAACAGGCCCTCTTCACCGACAAGAATTACCCACCAGGAGGGGGAGGAGGCAGAAATAGGGTTTTATTTTTATTTATTTATTTTTAATTTATGTTTCCATGGTTGAACATTTGCGAACCCCCGATATTTAATGTTATATGTATTTCTTTCAATTTCGATTGCATTTTGATATTTATGTTCTTTTTTTAATTTTCGTATTCAATTTCTAAATTCGAAATCCAATTCCAAATCAAGACTTTAAATTATAGTAAATAATATTATAGAAAAAAATAAAAAATACAAAATAAGAACAAATAATAAATTATATTATATTATATTACCTTAAATTATATTAAATAAGAACAAATAATAAATTATATTAAATAAGGAAAAATATATTACATAAAATAAATTAAGGAGATAAAAAAATTATTTTCATTACCATAAAATTAGACATACATTAAACAAAGCATTTAGGTTGACGGTCCGGCACGATAGTTGGAAAGATTTGATATGTTCGGACACTTGTTTCTTGAATGACCCGGTTGACTACAAAGAGTATATTGGCTCTTCAACTTTCTACGAAGCACTGGATTTGCTAACCATTCTTCGTATATTGGCTCTACCGGCCAATAGTCTTGGTTCGGGATCGTGTTAAATTGAATTCTATATATATATTTGCAATATTCTCTAGTTTATAACAATCATTCGCAAAACCGTAAGGGTCGAGTCGAAAATGAAAACAGGCGGCGTGTTCGTGAGAGCAGGGGTATCTAAATGCTTGGAATGCACCACAATCACACCATTTCTGATGAAGTTTGATTGTGAACAGTTTTTGCTCACCTCGGACTTTAGCTTCCACAGAAAATTCCCATCCATGTGAGTCGAATGATCTTACTCGCATAGCGGACGCTTTAGCTTGAAGTTCGATCATTTTATCCTGCAGGGTTTTAGACCAATATTGTCCGCTGTTTATTCAGGAGTTGGCTTCATGCCCTTTGTCGGACCACACTTTGCCCAATCTAAAGTAAGTCTCCCACACAATACTTGCAATTGGGAGATGGCGTGTTCCTTTAAGAACCGAGTTTATAGCCTCTACAAGGTTAGTTTTCATGTGACCATAACGCCGACCTTCATCATAGGCTTGTGACCATCATTCTGTGGGGATGTCATTTACAAATTTTATTACTAGTGCACTGTGTCGCCTCAACCCTCTGATCATTTCTTGGAATTTTGGTTGAACTAGTTCATACCTTATTTATAAAAAGAACAAGATGAACTCAAAAAAATTAAATTTTTTATAAACAACAAATAACAACTTACCCGCGCCTAAAATCTCTCTCCGGACCTGATTGTTTCCGAACCGCGTCTTCGTATTCGCTGCAATATATCGTATACAATATGTTGGATATGCATGTAGAGGTTTCCATAAACTCCCACGTCTGTCAATTACTGATAAGAGCGCAGTTCCTCTATCAGAAATCATGCAAATCCCATATTCTTTTACAACATGATTGCGTAGATGTTTCAAAAAGAATTCCCATCCATCCGCGTCTTCCTTTTCAACTATGGCAAAGGCAATTGGGAATATATTACTGTTTCCATCTTGTGCAACGACCACTAGTAATATATGACCGTACTTCCCATACAGCCATGTACCATCCACTTGAATCATGCGTTTGCAGAATGGAAACCCTTGAATGCACGCAATGAACACCCAAAATAACTTACTAAATACTCTTTTACCAAGAATTAATTCACCTTGTAATTTGAACGTCGGCAAAGTCTCGTACTCTACAACGGTCCCCAGGATGAAATGTTGCATTGCTCGTAAAAGAGCTGATAGCTCATTATACGATTTATCCCAATCACCATAGAGTTACGACATCGCCTTTTGCTTTGCTATCCACGCCTTGTAGTAAGACGGAACATAACCAAGCTGGTTTCGGATAGATGCTACTAACACTGCAATCGAAATTATTGGTTCCTGTTCAACCAAAGTTCTGATGTAAGCACATATTAGATCAGAGTTTAAATTAATATGGTCATGTGATAAAGTCATATTGGTATAGGTGTGCTACTCAATAAACCGTGACACCTCCCACATTTCAGTCCTCTTCTTGTAAGAAATTCTTACCCACCACGGACAGTTGCTCTTCCAATGAAAACACCTTACACAATAGGTACTTCTGTTGGACTCAACAACAGAAAATGACGTATGGCGTTTGAGATAATGCTCTTGAACTGCAAGCTTCGCGACTTCTTTTTTTTCAAATTCAACCTTTAGTTCCAATTCTCCAAAGTTCGGAGATGATGAAAAACAAATATGTGAGCTTGATATTCCTGATCTTGCATTGCAGTATAGTCAACTTCATACATGCGGGCTGCTGGAGCTTCATAGGCTGGATATATAGGTTTCGGTTGTTGGGGCTGCGGTGCAGCATTACCCCAAACAGCCGACTGTTCATTTCTCAACCTAAGCCTACTAATATTCGTGGCCCAAACATCTTCTTCAACATCAATACCATTGCCTTGAGACGCATCTGTCATGACAACATCAATGTCATCGGCTGTGACACTCTAAAAATACTCTAGTTGCAAACCCTAATTTAAACAATAAGAAAAGTGTAAACATTTTACATTTGGACCAAAAAAAAAAGAATTAGAATGAATTAAATAACGTCATGATGGTAATTAAATTATCCATGGATGTAAACAAAAGTAAATTAGTAATATAGTGTCAAAATTGTTTATGGAAATTCAACATTATAATAGCATAAATATGAATAACATACAATAGTGAAAATTAACACTCAAATTATATACTATATATATAATAGTGGAAATTAATGTTAGATTAATATTATAATAAAATAATACAAATTTATAGTGGGAATACATGGAGGATAATGAAACCATGTGTCATTACCCCTTGGACAGCCGGCTATAGTGAGACTAAAGGAAAACACGTGCAATTTTCATTCTCTCTCCTAATTTTATCCCACCGAAACTAAGTCTTTGAGAGAGAGTAAGAATCTGAAAATCTTGAAGGTTAAACACATACATTTGTGCTGGAAAAGGAGCTAAGAAATCATAGATGTTCATGCATGTAGGCAGATTGCATGTAAGTGTTCTTATGTTGTTCGATTGTTTCATTGTGTTTATACTTGTTTCCGATAAAATCTGAGTTTGTTGAATTCTGAACATTGATGTTTAAATTCTTGATTATGTATAACCATTGTTGGGTTTGTGTTAGTATTGAATTTGAACTGAAAATACACAGTAAAAACAAGTTAGAACACCTAATCTGTCCAGATTCGCACCTATAGAATAATACCCTACAGAAATCTGGAAAATTGAGCATGTTAGAGTTGTTTATGGGAAAAGTTTCCTTGTAAAAAGCTGTAGAGGACAAAATCTTACATGAGATAGAGCTAAGAATTGCACGAAAATGTTAAGTATAGATCTCTCAATTGCTATTAGAATTTACTGGATTGAAACTGGATGAATCTGGAATCTGTTGGATTAAATTGCAAAATTCGAAACATATAGGGGTTTAAATAATGCCAATAAAATTCTGGAATTTTTTTCTTGAAACAGGGGATTCATGAAATGAATGAAATTAAATGGCCAAGCTTGAATTAAGTCTCAATTGGTAGGTTAAATGCATTTAGATCACATATAGGATTATTAAAGGATTAAAGAGAACTGTTTTGTGAAAATTGATAAATTGAGGACTTGAATGCTTTGATTTTGAATATGTTAGAACTTCATTATTATGCTAATACATGTAAGTTAATATGGTTAAAATATCAGAACAAAATGAATTGTGAAACATATAATTTATATGCTTTAAATCCACTAAGTTTAGCTTGAACAGATTCGATCCTAAAATTGACATGTTTTCAAATGCAAAACTGTACTGATTGGGAAATGCTAAAAATATGTGTCATACATGATTTTAATGATGTGTTTATAAGCTTTCCAGAATGGTATGATATGCTTTATTTGGATTTATGAATAAAGAGTTATGAACAGATTAATGGACACTGCTCAAAACTGCCATGTTAGGGACAGCTTGTGTGTTTATTGTTGTTTGCTTGATTTGGTTGGATTTTTATGCTAAGGTTGATACTAATGGATGTTATATATATTTTAATATGATTCAAGAGCCTATTGAGGAAGAGGCAATAGAGGATACAAGGAGTGAACAATCAAGAAGGAGAGACAAGGGCATTGTGATAAGGGACAACAAGTAGCTTGGAGTATTGTGAGTGTAGTTTTGTTTAAAGTGTTAGGATTAGTATCTTAACCTTGTTATTTTTTATTATTAGATAACATGAAGGAAGCATGAAATGAACCTAATAATGGTTGGTAAAAATTAAAATGCTAAGGAAGAAGGATTAAAGGAAAGACTTATGATATGTTGACTATGCTAGTTAGATAAGCTTACTTTGGCCTAGATATGTTACATTAGGTTGATGATTGAATAAACCATATGACATGAACTTATATGATGAGTTTAGCTAATGTATTTTGATGTTTACATGATGAAAATGACAATATGTGCTTGCTGATTTTTCATGTTATCATGAATTGAATGATTGCTCTGAAATAAAGATCGATATTGTTACATGTTTGGTGAATTGTTGAATAACAAGCAATTCGTTTTGTTAAACGTATAAGATAAGATAAGACATTGGTTTGCTTATTGTCTATAGGTAGAAGGGCATGCCTTAGAGTCATTGAGCTCCTCTGATTATTGTTAAAGGATGGTGGTTAGTCACCAATATACCTTAACGAGGTAAGTCACCTTGATGCTATGGCATCCTCTGATTACATGTCACAAGTTGGTTACAAAGCATTGATACCTTTGGGTATCCAAAGTCATATGTCACACGTAGACTCGATTACCTTGTTCATTAATCATCCAAGGCAACATATTTAAAAGTTACATGACTTGAAAGACAAGTACCTAAATGATAAGTACCAATGAAATGAAATTGATATGCCTACTTGCCTTGTATATGCTAATGCTTTTAAATGATTCTTGTTGTTGTATATGATAATGTTTTGATTGATACTTGCTATATGAATGAACATAAAAGTATGTTGTTTATGTTGCATCAATGGTTACTTGAAATGGTTACAAGATTAGCTAAGTCTACTTATGTATGATGGACTAGCTAGGTGAACTTTGATTAAAGCCTAGTTAGGTAACCTTAAAGATTGAATAATGCTCTAAAAGATAGAGATTAGTAAAGTTTAGGGCTGCCTCACTAAGTACATACCTTGTACTTATCACTCTTCTGTTCCCTTCTTCCAAAAATTTCAAGTACTAGTCCCGAAAGCTAGTCGATTGTCTTAGAGAGCTGACCTTGAAGTCCAAGCACAAGTATGACTCTTTTGGATATCTTAGTTGGTGGCATAGATGTATATAAGTGTCACATGCATATGATACATGTATTTTGGGTGCTTGACATGTAAATTTTATGTTTAAAAACTTTGTTATGTAATATGTATTTTAACATGCTTAATGTTTCGGTTGTGTAATTAAGTACTAAAGAACCATGGTACATATATATATATATATATATATATATATATATATATATAGGAATGATGGTTGCTATGGAATTTAAAGTATGCTTGTATGATTTGCTTATATGACCAAATGATCATATGATTGAATTAGAGTTGTATAATAATTTAGACGAACCTTGAATGTTCCTATTGAGACCGAATATGATTAAAGTATGCTTGTATGGTTTGTTTACATGATCAAATGATTTTATGGTTAATTTAGGAATATATATATGCTTTAGTCGAATGATGATATGAATGATTTAGGATTGTAATAAGGTTAGCCAAATTATGTGTGCACATAATAGGATTCGAATATGATATTTAAATCATGTATAGTGTAAATGAAATGTATGTATGCTCTTGTATGAATCATTCTAATGGTTGCTTATGTTTAAGGTTAATATACATAATGAATTTAGGATTTGCATCTAGTTAAGTTGTTAATTAAAAGTTTTTTTTAGCCCACCTATAAGCATGTTTGGTTGTATACTTTGATATGTATGATTGAATGTTGAATTAAGCTTCCGCGTATATTTGTAATGTATGACCAATGTATTTTATGATAACAAGACTTGTAAGTATATGTTTAAATGAATCCGATTAAAACGACAACGAAATGTAATGTTTCTCGCTCGTATCCTGAGCGAGGGGTGTTACATAAATTGGCATCAGAGCTTTAGGTTATAGATCCTAAAATTTGCCCGAACATGGCATGCATCATATAGGATTACATTATGTCACCTAGGAGTCTTATATTGAATTATTTGTGACTTCGCTCTCTAATTCTGAACTTTTCTCTGAATTCCTTATAGAATGTCTGCTACCAACTTAGCTCGGGACGATGAGAGTCCCCAAGGATCTTCTACTAAGAACGAGGATAGCGTTGCTATGCGACCCCCGGTTGAACTTGAACAACCTCGAGAGGAACCTCGAGTACAAGTACCTCCTCCTTTGGACAATGCGACCATCGAAATTGTTCGTCGGGAATGTTTTATCAGTGTCAAAGAAATATTCGATCATTTTGCAACGGGTGTACGAGCAGCCTCGGTTGCTGTTGCACCATCTCAAGCTCCGATCGATAAGCTCGCTTCACACCGAGCTACTCCTTTTAGTGGCCTTGATATCGAGAAACCGGAAAAAGGTGAGCAGTGGCTCGATAAAACTATCCAAATCTTGACTAAGCAACTCAAATGTTCCGATGAACATAAACTCGAGTGTGCAGTCTCCTTATTAATAGAAGACGCCTTAAGCTGGTGGGAAACCACGATCCTGACTACCCCTGCTGAGTCAGTGACTTGGGACTTCTTCGTTGATGAGTTTAAGAAGAAGTTCATTAGTGAGCAATATCTGGCCGACTGCAGAAATAAATTCCTTTACTTGAAGCAGGCCAATCGGCCGATTGAACAATATGTTGCTGATTTCTGCAAATACTGCAAATACGGAGCCGCTTACATTAAGACTGAAGAAGAGAAATGTCGTAAGTTCGTCAGAGGTCTGAACGACGAGCTAAAACCGATGTTAACTGCCCTTGGTCTCACAAACTTTTAAACTCTTATGAATCGAGCTATTTCTACTGAAGCTAGGATGAGGGTCGCAAAAAAGCGAAAGAGTAGTTATCGTCCGGACAAGGGTAAGAAAGGTGACGGTAAGTCCCGGTGGTCGAAGAGGCCGAAGCACAAGAATGAGTCCTTCTCTACTTAATCACCTATCACTCAGAATGATTATCGACCTCCGCCCTCAAACAAGATGTCAATTTCGGTGGTTTTTGTTAACAGCACCGGAAAATCAGAAAGGGCACCTACTTGCAAATTTTGTCAAAAACAGCACTTTGGCCAATGTCGATTTCAGTCTAATCTCTGTTTCTCCTGTGGAGGCAATGATCATTATATTCGTGATTGTCCGAATAAGAATGACCAAACTTCTACTCATCACTCTAATTCGAGCCCGGCACCTTCTGGTCAGAACAAAAATCTGAGGCAGGCTCAATCTAATAATTCGGGAAGAAGCCTGGATAGATTGCCAAAACCGTAGGCTATATTTAAGAGGTTTAGGAAAAGAATCCATTATGTTAATAGATAAGAAACCAACCTCCATTTTTGCTGCTATGGCATTACAAGATGATCTTGACTTCGGTTTACCTGAAATGCCGATTGTATCTGAATTTTCTAATGTCTTTCCCGAGGAACTCCCTGGTCTTCCTCCAACTCGGGAAGTTGAATTCAAGATTGAAGTTCAACCCGGAACCAATCCTGTGTCCATTGCGCCTTATCGTATGGCACCAGTTGAACTGAAAGAATTGAAGAAGCAAATCCAAGAACTCGAAGACAAAGGATTCATTCGACCCAGTATGTCTCCCTAAGGTGCTCCTGTTTTGTTCATGAAGAAGGACGGTACAATGCGACTCTGTATCGATTACCGACAACTTAACAAAGTAACCATCAAGAACAAGTATCCACTACCAAGGATCGAGGATTTGTTCGATCAACTTAAACATGTAGTCGTATTCTCTAAAATTGATCTCCGGTCCGATTACTATCAAATGAGGGTAAAAGAAGATGATGTGTCCAAAACAGCCTTTAGAACTCGATACGGACATTACGACTTCTTAGTAATGTCGTTCGGTCTCACAAATGTCCCTGCTGCATTCATGGATCTGATGAATCGGGTATTCAAGCCTTATATTGATAAGTTCGTTGTCGTATTCATCGACGACATCTTGTTTACTCCAGGAACAAGGAAGAACATGTTGATCATCTTCGAATTGTACTTCAGACACTTCGAGAACACCAACTATTTGCCAAGTTCACTAAGTGCGAATTTTGGTTGTCCGAAATTTCCTTCCTTGGACATGTCATTTCGTCCAATGGAATCAAAGTAGACTCTAAGAAAGTACAAGCTATTCTTGATTGGAGACCTCCGAGAAATGTGAGTGAGGTCCAAAGTTTTCTTGGCTTAGCCGGTTATTACCGAAGATTTGTGAAGGGATTCTCGGTGATTGCTGCACCGTTAACTAAACTTCTCCGAAAGGATGTAACCTTCGAATGGTCGGAAAAGCAGCAACAAAGCTTCGACCAACTCAAACAAGCTCTGACACATGCTCCAGTCCTTATTCAACCTGAATCGGGTAAAGAATTCGTTGTGTACAGTGATGCATCACACTCGGGCCTAGGTTGTGTTCTGATGCAATAAGGCAACGTGATTGCATACACCTCTCGACAACTGAAACCACACGAATTGAATTATCCTACGCATGACCTCGAGCTTGCAGCCATTGTGTTTGCACTCAAAATTTGGCGGCACTATCTCTACGGTGAAAGATGCAAGTTGTTCACCGATCACAAAAGCATGTAGTATTTACTCACTCAAAAGGATTTGAACCTTAGGCAAAGAAGATGGTTAGAGTTACTCAAAGACTACGATTTGATCATAGATTATCATCCCGAAAAAGCCAATGTCGTTGCCGACGCTCTGAGTCGAAAACCGAATCTTGGTATGTTATTCAAAACCGAAAACAATCCATTCTTTTGATGTAAGCACTTGCTCGAATTCTTTCTTAATAGTTAAGGAAGAAATTCGAACTCTTCTTACCTATTAAGTAACAATTCGAAAGCCTCCTTAATAATTAAGTAAAAGTTTGGAATCATACCTTGAATTGTAAGTAACATCTGTAATTTTGTTATTCGTAGCTACCTTGGCTATCAACGATGTTGCATGTAAAATAGTCTATCGCAATGGTAGTGCAAGTATACACGACGCAAGTAGTAAAGTGATACGAAGTATCGGATATCGCCTCCATAGGGATTAGGCTAATAGCTTCACCTTAATTCACTGCACGAAAGTGAAGAAAATATTTGAGAAGTTGTCACGATAATAATAAAGTAAACGTAAATAAAAGAGTAAAGATATCAAGATAGAGAGAATGGGCTAGTATTGAATTGCTCAGTAGTGCAAGTATTGCTAAGTCTCGGAATTCCAGTTCTGTCGTCGTCCCTGTCGCGGCAGCACCTGTCGCGGCAGCAGTCCGTTGATTGTCGCGGCAGCAAACACTCAACTCAATACTTCAAGTTTGGCAAGAATCCCAGATGTTCCTTGGCCTATCCCTAGGTCCAAGTCTGTCGATGATCACGTCTTTGATGATATCTTCCAGCGTGAATCGAAGGATGAACACCGATGTCGATGAATTCTTCTTTAGCAACTTAACCTTGTCCTATCCCTAGGTCCGAGATAGTTCAACTATAAACTAGAGAACTTGCTCTTATTTCTTTCGTATACTTAACTCTCCTGATGCTAAGTAAATAGATAACCTCACAATGCTCTCCCGATGCTCTTGCAAGATATTAATAACCAAAATAAGAGAACTTGAAGTTTATTTTATTGAACTGAAAATTCCTAAAACAAAACAACCCTTGCAACTACTTTACAATTCAACCCGTGGCCCTAGGGGGAATTTAGAACATGTTGTGGGAAGAAAAACGACTAGAGTTTTGGGAAGGAAGCTAGGGTAATTGGTTATGCCTCTCTAGGTCAAAATATATGCCCTTATATAAGCTTTAGGCTCAAGTTATCTAAATTAGCAAGAATACAACTTTAATTGAAAGTATGATTCTAATAAAGACTAAATCTTCAAGGAATCTACTTTCCAGTCGTCATCTTCCTTGCTTGGGATTTTCTCTCCTTGAACTTTGGGCTTGACATTCCTTTTGATCTGGGGCTTGGAAAAATATAGGGTTTTCACACGACAGACGGGCTGAATTTTCTCTATCTGTCGAGGTCCACTTTGCTTCTTCTCCTCAAAACTGCTATCGTCCTCTGCTGTCACGGCGGAAACCATGGCAGCATCGTCCTCTTTGACTGCTTGTCCAGTTCAGCTCTTCTGCTTCACATCCCAGCGCCTGCCCTTTCCGTCTGCTACAGCAGCAACCTACAAAAACAACCATTCTTAGTAGAAACCGTGCCTTTTAATATATTTGTGATGTTTTGCTGTAAACTAACCTAAATGCAATGAATAATGCTTGAATGCAGCAGAAATATGGGTTAAATAGGGTGTAAATAATAGAACTTTTACACACTCAACACACCCCCAAACTCTAGTTTTTGCTTGCCCTCAAGCAACTAAGACCTAAAAGAAAAATGAAATATTTTTGTTTTGGCTTTCAAAAAGTGAACTTTCCCTTACCCGTCGTTCGTTCCCTGTGAACATTTATATGCCAAGACTCTTTTAGTTTCACTAGAATATTTCAGCTCTTAACTCGAATTTTTATGCCAAAGTTTATCTTTTGAAGGCACTTTTTCATGCTCCTTTGATTTTGTTTTGACTCGATTTCTCTATTTTTTTAAGCTAAAGTTTCACTAGAGCCAGTTTTTGGGCACCTCTAGTTAACTTCCTAGAGCCAGTTTCGGGCACCTCTAGGGCTGTTGAGTCTCTTTTTCTAAACTTCTTTCCTAGAGCCAGTGTTAGGCACCTCTAGGGGCTATTCAAGTACTAAGCTTCCTATTCTAGTTTGGCTAAAAGAAGTCTAAGCAGTATAACAGTCACAATGGTGTTTAAGTTTTTTAGAACTATAGAAAGGCTCTAAACTTCTCCTAAAACTATCCTAAAGTCACTGCCACGACAGAGCTGTCACGACGGCTAAGTTCAGTTCACAGTTTTCAGCCAAAATTTTCAATATTTTCATCATTTTTTTTGAACTTACAAACTAAGTAAAGACACAGATTTTAAACTAAGATGGACTCCATTAATATGAAGGGATGTCACCCCCAAACTCGAGGGTTGCATTGCCCTCAATGCAAATGACCAAATAAAAATGAAAACAGATAAAGGCAGTACATCACAAAATATATAGCATGCAACAATAATAAGAGAAGAAACTTAAATTTTAATCGTTGTCTTCGCTGCTGCTGCTGAGGCGGATCTGGCGGCGGGTTCTGGCTTTCGGGGCTGGCTGGGGCATAGGAGGAACAGATGTGTCCTTTGCTTTGGCCTCCCTTGGTGGCTGGATTCATAGAGGCGGTAAAGTCCCTGATGAAGGTTATTAAGCCCAACTGTCTTTCTTCCAGCCTCTGAATGGCAGCTAGTATCTGAGTGGAGGAGTTTGTCGGAGCAGCTGCTGCGGCAGCAGGTTTAGTATTTTGCTGCACTGTCGTTTCAGCTGTGGCGGCTGCGGGGTTGAATGACGACATAGGGGTGGCCACAGTCATCTCCATAAGGCTGAGGATATTCTTTCCGTCCAACCTCGTCCTTTGACTACTAAATCAGTGCGTACTTCCGACACGTTATGGCCGCGGCAGAGCGAAGTGATGAGGTATGGGAGGAAAAGAAGGCCCATCGGTCTATGTGCACATTCCAAAATTCTCTCTCGAATATAACTGCCCACATTAATGGGTCGTTCATGTAAAATAGAGTGTATCAATGATAACCTTTGCTGATCGACGGTGGTATGGTGGGATGACGGCGTGATCCTCTTTTTTATGAAGGCATTCCATAACTTTGCCTCCGGCAGCAGCTGGGTCTGTTTCACCGTCCGTGGATTTTTCTGGCTGGTATTCCATTGGGTTCCCTCATCGGTCAGTTCTGTCATGACAGCGTCATAGGCAGCAGTGTCTAATGTGTTGAGGAACTGCTGGTGTGCATCGTCATTGTGTCCTATGTAGAGGCCATATAAGGAGTTGATGTACTCTGCTTGAAACGGCACTTCTTTCCCTTGAACATTCACTACTGTCGCAGTCCTGCTGCTGATGGCAGCATAAAATTCTTGTACCAGCGTCACGTTCATTTCCTCCGGCTGTTCCGCAAATGTTTGCTACAATAAAGCTCTAACCTTCCGGGTTATGAATGGCTTGAGGCCCAGATTTTCCGCCTTCGGTGTATAGATAAAGCCTCTCTCCTCCCACATATCTCTGGTGGAAAAGGAACATGGGGGAGTTTCTGTTGTTGAGGAACTGGAGGCAGCATTGCGTTGGGTTTTCCTAGAAGACATATTTGTGCAAGGGTTGTAAAAAAAATTAAACTGAAAGCAAATGAAAACTAAGGAGGGAGAGCAAGTAAGAAAGGCAGAAGTGAGTGAAAATGAAAATGAAACGGGGTTATATAGAAAAGGATGTGCTGCCCGTTGAAGCTGTAACGGCAGGCGCGAATAACGGGGCCGGATGTTGTGCTTTAGCGTGTCTAACGCGTCTGACACACGTTTTTGCGTCTGTTACGCGTTTGTGACGTGTTTCCTCGTCTGTCGTGACAGCGTGATGACAACTTGTATTTTCCGCGTCTATCGCGGCAGCTGTAACGACAGGCTTCATTATTTGGGCTTTGTTGGGTTGATGGATGGATGATGGGCTGAGTTCACTTCTCCTGTTCTTCTTGACTCCTTTATTTCCTAAAAACAATAAACATAAAAACATTATTCAAATAAATAACTCTTATTTCCTAATAAATAGTAATAAATAATAAATAATAATAATAATAATAATAAATAATTAAAATTTAGGTTAAATTAGGGATGCCAGGTGGGGCATCTCCTAAGGTAACCATTTCCTGCATTCCTGGGGCTTCAGTCCCCTGATAATGCTTGAGGCATTGTCCGTTGACTTTGAATTGGTGCCCGTCTTTTAATGATCGGATTGTGCTGGCACCATGGGGAAAAACCTGTACCACTTGGAATGGGCCAGACATCTAGATTTCAGTTTCCCTGGGAAAAGTTTCAGTCTAGAATTAAACAACAATACAAGTTGCCCTGGGCAAAACTGTCGTGGCAGCAACTTTTTGTCATGCCACTTCTTCGTTTTATCCTTGTAAATTCTTGCATTGTCGTAGGCCATTGTCCGGATTTCTTCAATTTCGTTCAGATCTAACAGCCTTTTCTGCCCTGCCCTGTCCAAGTCCATATTCACTGTCTTGATTGCCCAGTATGCTCTGTGCTCTATCTCGACAGGTAGATGACATGTTTTCCCATAAATCAATCGGTACGGAGACATGCCCAATGGAGTCTTAAAAGCTGTCTTATATGCCCATAATGCATCATTGAGGAGTAAAGACCAATCTTTCCTAGTTGGCTTAACCATCTTCTCAAGAATGTTCTTAACTTCCCTATTAGATATTTCATCTTGTCCATTGGTCTGTGGGTGATAGGCTGTCGCGATCCGATGCTTGACACCATATTTCTTCAAGGCGGCAGCAATAACCCTATTGTCGAAATGTCTCCCTTCATCACTGATAATCGCCTTAGGGATGCCAAACCTAGAAAAGATGTTTTTGTGTAAAAACGTTTGGACTGTCTTGGCATCATTCTTTTGAGTGGTGATAGCTTCAACCCACTTAAAGACATAATCTACTGCCAGGAGGATGTATAGATTCCCACACGAAGATGGAAAAGGTCCCATAAAATCAATCCCCCAAACATCGAAGATTTCGACTTCTAGAATGTTCTGTAGTGGCATCTCGTTTCTCCTTGAGATGTTTCCTGTCCTTTGGCACCTATCACAGCTCTTGTAGAAGATTTGTGCATCTTTATACAGTGACGGCCAATAAAACCCTAACTGCAGCACCTTGGCAGCAGTTTTGTTGCCTTCTAAGTGACCTCCATACTGTGAAGCATGGCAGTGATGAAGTATGTCTTCTTGCTCTTCTTGTGGTACACACCTCCTTATAACCTAGTCTGCACAGATTTTGAAAAGAAGAGGTTTGTCCCAATAATAATGCTTAACATCATTTTGGAACCTCTTCCTGGCTTGATAATTAAGATCAGAAGGAATTATTCCGCTAACTATAAAATTAACGAAATCAGCATACCAGGGGAGTTCAGAAGACTTACCTGCCACCATGGTTGTCACGGCAGTAATTGCGGCAGCAAAGAGCTGCTCATCTGGGAAGGTCTCCAGTATGTTTGTCTCATCTGTTGGTAGACTTTGTCCCCTCTCCAACCTTGACAAGTGATCTGCCACCTGATTTTCTGTCCCTTTTTTGTCCTTGATTTCAAGGTCGAATTCTTGCAATAGCAGGATCCACCGTATCAATCGAGGCTTTGCATCCTTTTTCGCAAACAGATATTTCAGGGCAGAATGGTCTGTGTGCACTATTACCTTCGTTCCAAGTATGTAAGAACGAAACTTGTCAATGGAGTATACCACAGCTAGTAAATCCTTCTCTGTGGTGGTGTAGTTCACTTGGGCGTCGTTCAGTGTCTTGCTGGCATAATATATGACATGAAATAACTTATCTCTCCGTTGTTCGAGTGCTGCCCCGACAGCATAGTCACTAGCATCACACATAATCTCAAATGGCTGTGTCCAGTCTGGTGGTTGTACTATTGGGGCTGTTACCAGTTTTTCCTTCAGAACCTTGAATGCTTCAGTACATTCCTCATTAAAGTCAAAGGGTCGGTTCTGCTCTAAAATATGGCATAAGGGCTTGGTGATTTTTGAGAAATTTGCAATGAATCTTCGACAAAAACCAGCATGTCCCAAGAAACTTCTAATACCCTTGACAGTGGTCGGCGGCGGCAGCTTTTCGATCACTTCTATCTTTGCCCTATTGACTTCTATGCCACGGCAGCTAATCTTATGGCCAAGGACTATCCCTTCATCCACCATAAAGTGTCATTTTTCCCAATTTAAGACTAGGTTTGCTTTTTCACATCTTTCAAGTACCTTTGTAGATTGCCTAGGCAGCTCTCAAAATCGTCTCCAAAGACTAAAAAATCATCCATAAATATTTCAAGGAAGTCCTCTACCATATCGGAGAATATGGCCATCATGCACCTTTGGAAGGTGGCGGGTGCATTGCATAATCCAAACGGCATCCCTCTAAAAGCATACGTTCCGTAGGGGCATGTGAAGGTCATCTTTTCTTGATCGTCCGGTGCGATAGCGATTTGATTATAACCTGAATAACCATCGAGAAAACAATAGTAAGGTTTACCCGCTAATCTATCAAGCATTTGATCAATAAAGGGTAAAGGAAAGTGGTCCTTTCGGGTAGCTTTGTTAAGCTACCGATAGTCCATACAAACCCTCCAACCGGTCACAGTCCTGGTTGGGATTAACTCATTGTGTTCATTGGTCACCACGGTCATTCCTCCTTTCTTGGGAACGCATTGCACCGGGCTCACCCATTTGCTGTCGGAGATGGCGTATATAATACCAACATCTAACCATTTGATTATCTCTTTACGCACCACCTCTTTCATCGCATGGTTTAGCCGCCTTTGAGCATCTATAGTCGGCTTATGATCTTTTTGTGATGTCGCAACATCCCTATTAGATGTTGTTCCTGTTCCTGCATCAACTTAGAAGAGATGATTACGGGCAACGTATCATTCGAACCAAGAAAAGCATATTTTAGCTGCCCTGGCAGGGGCTTCAGTTCTAAAATAGGGGGTTCAACAGTAGATGGTTTTTGGATTGCATGGTTATCCGAAGTATAATTTAAAGGTTCGAATAACTTACATGGACGATCGCCTATCCAGTTTACCTCCTCCTGATCTTCAGTATCAGATGTATCGGATTCAGAAGAGTTGTTGTCGTTGGTGCTGTCGTGACAGTCCTGTAGGTGGCTGCCGAGGCAGTGACCAATTTTTATGTCGTGACAGCCCGACCTGATGCAGGGTTGATCAAGGGTAACTTCAGTGATAGCCTTGCATTCCTCGTCTGCATCAGCATGCTTCATAGCTTGGAGAACATTCAACTTAATCTCTTGGTCGTTCACTCTCATGGTGAGTTCTCCTTTCTCCACATCAATCAGTGTTCTTCCCGTGGCTAAGAAGAGTCACCCAAGGATGATTGGTGTGTTTTCGTCTGCCTCACAATCTAAAACAAGAAAGTCAGCAGGAAATATAAATTTATCCACTCTTACCAGAATATCTTCGATTTTTCCTTTCGGATGAACATAAGAGCGGTCTGCCAGCTGCAGAATTACTGTCGTGGGTCGCGCCTTTCCAATACCTAATTTCTGAAAAACAGATTTTGGCATTAAATTAATACTAGCACCAAGATCACAAAGTGCCTTACCCACATATTTGTCTCCGATTACACAAGGTATGATGAAGCTCCCCGGATCCTTCTTTTTATGGGGTGGCTGCCTATGAAGAATGCTCATGCAACCTTCTGTCATCTTTACCGTTTCAAACTCCCCAAGTTTAGATTTCTTTGACATGACATCCTTGAGAAATTTGGCATAACCGGGCATCTCCCTAACGGCATCCAACAGCGGAATATTAATATGAACCTGCTTAAAGATATCATAAATCTTTTTGAGCTGAGATTCTTGCTTTGCTTGCTATAACCGTTGAGGAAAAGGAGGTGGGGGACGATAATCAGCAATACGTCCTTCCCACTGCATACGAATCTGAGGAGGTTTGGGTTCATCATTTTTCTCCTCTGTCGCTTTTGCTGTCGTGACAGGCTCATCGGCAGCAGTCCGTTTGTTACCTGTCGGGGCAGCTTCCTCGGCAGGTCTGTCCAAGGTTGGTTTCCTTACTGTTTCAGTTTCCTTTTCCGGCCCTGGTAATTTCTTCCCACTCCTAGTAGTAATAGATTTACATTGCTCATGTGTGGGCTGCCTAGCATTTTCAGTATTACTAGGGAATCCTCCAGTCTGCCTTGGCTTGATATGCTGGGAAACCTGACCCATTTGTGTCTCCAAAGATTTCAGAGTAGCTTCATGATTCGTCATCCGCATTTTTGTTTTATCCATGAATGTCTATGTTTTCTTGACAAACTGATTCATATTCTCAATATAAGTACCTGTCTGAGACATAAAAGTAGCCAGAGTCTGTTCTAGTATACTGCTCGTGGCAGCTGGTTGCTGTTGTTGCTGTTGTTGCGGCGGCAGTTGCTGTCGAGTCAACAATCTAGGTCCTCCCTGATTCTGATTGTGTGCTTGAGGATTCAGGGCATTATTAGGATTTCTCCAAGAAAACTTGGGATCCTTTCTCCAGTTGGGATTATAGTTGTTGGAGTTGTAATTTGGCTTGTAGTTTCCAACATACTTTCCCTCTTCTAACTGTATAGGACACTCATCCGAACTATGATTTCCCTCACAGATTTCACATACCTCCTCAACAGCAAATCCATGTTGTGCATCATCATTCAATAACTTTTTCATTGCTTTAGTAAGGAATGCTACTTGTTATTTCATCGTGTTGTCGGCCTCATAATCCTTAACAGCTAGTACTCGTTTACCCCCTCTTCTTGCTGTAGGAAACTGCTCTTCATTCTTAGCCAGATTTTTCAATACTAGCATTGCCTCGTCTGGGTCTTTATCCAATAATAGTCCATTTGGTGCTGAATCAATTCGAATACGAGTTTGTAAGTTGGCAGCATTATAAAACTTAGTTACCTGATTCCATACGGGGAATCCATGCATTGTGCAGTTTCGTAGAAGAGTAGTAAATCTGTCCCAAGCCTCGTGCATCGGCTCGTCATCTTCCTGTTGAAAAGTAGCAATTTCATTACGTAATCGCTCAGATAAATGTGAAGGATTAAAACGAGATAAAAATTCACGAGATAAATCTGCCCAAGTTCTAATTGAACCGGCGTAAGTTTATTCCACCAAGTCTTTGCTCTATCCCTCAATGAATGGGGAAATAACTGAAGCCTCAGTATCTCCGGATTAACTCCTGGCAGTTTAAACGAACCACAGATTTCCTGGAACGTTTTTAGATGCTCCCTAGCATCCTCTGTAACAGCACCACTGAATTGATCGGCATTGTTGATCATGCTAAACATGACAGGTTTCAGCTCGAAGTTGTCAACATCTATGTCCGGCAGCGAGGTTTCCAATTCTACATGATCGTTCAACATGTAGTCACGACAGGACCGTCGTCCGGCAGTGGCAGCAGCATCGGTGACAGGCAGTCTACCCTCTCCATCTCCAACAGGCGGGTCGTTTCCATTGTGGGCCATCGTCTCTAACTGTTCCTCAAGGTACTCGTTTCTGGCTAGTAAGTGACGAAGTTGTTTCTTGAGATTGAATGAACGTTCGATTTCCAGATCTAACGGATACTCAGGATCTTTACCTCGATTCGATCTGCGCATAAACATGAAACCTTGTGAAAAGCAAGAGTTGAATGCACCAAAGAAAAACAGAAAAATAAAAATAAAAATAAAAACAAAAACGAAAAGTGCAGTAAAAGAAAAGGTAGAGTTATGTTGCCAATCCCCGGCGAACGGCGCCAAAAACTTGTTGCGTGTAAAATAGTCTATCGCAATGGTAGTGCAAGTATACACGACGCAAGTAGTAAAGTGATACGAAGTATCGAATATCGTCTCCAAAGGGATTGGGCTAATAGCTTCACCTTAACTCACTGCACGAAAGTGAAGAAAATATTTGAGAAGTTGTCACGATAATAATAAAGTAAACGTAAATAAAAGAGTAAAGATATCAAGATAGAGAGAATGGGCTGGTATTGAATTTCTCAGTAGTGCAGGTATTGCTAAGTCTCAGAATTCCAGTTCTGTCGTCGTCCCTGTCGCGGCAGCAGTCCGTTGATTGTCGCGGCAGCAAACACTCAACTCACTACTTCAAGTTTGGCAAGAATCCCAGATGTGCCTTGGCCTATCCCTAGGTCCAAGTCTGTCAATGATCACGTCTTTGATGATACCTCCCGGCGTGAATCGAAGGATGAACACCGATGTCGATGAATTCTTCTTTAGCCACTTAATCTCGTCCTATCCCTAGGTCCGAGATAGTTCAACTATAAACTAGAGAACTTGCTCTTATTTCTTTCGTATACTTAACTCTCCTGATGCTAAGTAAATAGATAACCTCACAATTCTCTCCTGATGCTCTTGCAAGATATTAATAACCAAAATAAGAGAACTTGAAGTTTATTTTATTGAACTGAAAATTCCTAAAACAAAACAACCCTTGCAACTACTTTACAATTCAACCTGTGGCCCTAGGGGGAATTTAGAACATGTTGTGGGAAGAAAAAACGACTAGAGTTTTGGGAAGGAAGCTAGGGTAATCGGTTATGCCTCTCCAGGTCAAAATATATGCCCTTATATAAGCTTTAGGCTCAAGTTATCTAAATTAGCAAGAATACAACTTTAATTGAAAGTATGATTCTAATAAAGACTAAATCTTCAAGGAATCTACTTTTTAGCCGTCATCTTCCTTGCTTGGGATTTTCTCTCCTTGAACTTTGGGCTTGACATTCCTTTTGATATGGGGCTTAGAAAAATATAGGGTTTTCACACGACAGACGGGTTGAATTTTCTCTATCTGTCAAGGTCCACTTTGCTTCTTCTCCTCAAAACTGCTATCGTCCTCTGCTGTCACGGCGGCAACCATGGCAGCATCATCCTCTTTGACTGCATGTCCAGTTCAGCTCTTCTGCTTCACTGCCCAGCGCCTGCCCTTTCCGTCTGCTACAGCAGCAACCTTCAAAAACAACCTGTAACGCCCCGGTTTTGGGCTTAGAAGTCTTGGGCGTTGACCGGTTGGTCAAAGTGCTGTTCGAATCGTAAGAGGTTAAATTAGGAAAGCCTAGTTCGGGTTGCATTAAAAATATGAAAAAATGTTCTAAAATCATCTTTTAATATAATTAAGTGAACTGTGAAATCAATCTTGGAAAATGAGTTTTGGAAAGGTGACATTTTGGCTAGTGACCAAAATGTAATTTTTGAAAGTTTGGTGGCTGTTTTATAAAGGGTTGAAACTTTGAATCTTTAAGGAGCTATTTACCCAAAGGGAGTTTCTCCAATTTTTCTAAGATATTTTGAGTTATAATTCTGATTTTTAAAGTAAAACAAAAGGAGGGAAATCTCATTTAGTCATTTTTCTCAACTAACTTCCAATTTTCTTTCTCTCTTTTTCTCTCAACCCAAACACTCCATTTCCAGAGAATTGATTCTGATTTTCTCACCTAAATTCCTCCTTTCAACTCTCATTTGATTGCAAATCATTGTATCTTCAAAACCTCTTCAATTGCTACAAGTTTCATCAAGGATTTTCATTCCAAAAAGAGGAGAAACTCAAGTTTGGAGGTAAGAACGTCCTTCTCCTCTGAACTTCAAGTTCTTTACTGAAATTCCTAAGTTTTCAATCCTAAATTGATGTTTAATTAAAGGCTTTTAAGTTGATTTATAGATCTTGGCTAATTATGCAAGATTTTGATGATTTCACATGATTTTCGTTTGATCTGTTAAATCTGTGATTTGAGAGGTGTTTTTGATGTTAAATGATCTCTAAATTGATAAGGAAATGAGTTTTGATTGATGCAATCCCGGATAGGTTGAGTTTCCTAAGTTTAGCTTGAGTTTTAAGGTAGTTTTTGAGGTGATCTTGGTGATCTGATGTTGCTGGAGGTATAAGGTTGTTAATAGATTGTTTTTAGATGTTAATTGATGTTAATGGAAGTGAGGTTTTGCTGGTTTATGGCTGGGCTTTGTTTAGAAGTGGTTTGGATGCATTTTCGGTTGTGTTTGGTGGCCGAAAATGGAGGTTGAATGAGAGCAGCGAGTTTGGATGCTTTCATTGAAGCAATTAATGCATGATGATGCATTAATCCTCTGCTTTAATGTGTTGAAACAGGGGAGGCATCCTTGGATCCAAGTTTGGTTGATCCGGAAGCTTGAGTTGGTGCTTTGGCTTGAAGCAAAGTGGAATTTGGTGAGTGCAAATGTGGAATTGGATTTCCAGCTTTTTAAACCAAGGTTTGAAGGTTTTGGGAGCTTAGTTTAAGTCTAAACAACTTTGCTAAGCTCAAGTGTAAGTTTTCGGATTTTCTCTCTAGTGGTGGCCATGACTTGATGTTTTGCAAGGTGATGATTTGCTTGTTTTGATTACTGTTTTGAAAGCATGTTTTAGCATGGATTTTGCTGATGATATAAGCCATATGTTGTAGGTAACTCTAGATGAGAGTACCTTGCTTTTATACATTGTTTAAATGTGGAATAATGCTTTAAAATGCATGATGAAATTGGCTTGGATTAAATGCTTTAAAACAGTGGATTAAATGATGATTATGATGTATATTGGCAAGTGATGTTTTGAAAATGTTAAGGTCACTAAGGTGGTTAAAAGTCCTTGAGTGAGCCTTGTTACTTATGAACATCAAGGTGGTTAAAAGTCCTTGGATGGTTCATGTTGCGGACACTAAGGTGGTTAAAAGTCCTTAGGTGATCCTTCCATGGTGTTTAAAAGTCCATGGGCCAAGGTGTTTAAAAGTCCTTGGGGCCAAGGTGTTTAAAAGTCCTTGGGGTGATTCAAGCATTGGACACAAAGGTGGTTAAAAGTCCTTGTGTGGTCCTATTTCATGGTGTTTAAAAGTCCATGGCCAAGGTGTTTAAAAGTCCTTGGGGCCAAGGTGTTTAAAAGTCCTTGGGAAGTTGTTGAACTTGTTTTTTTTTTGAAATGAAATGTATCACTTGAGCCAATATGACATGTTAAGTATGTAAGAAGCATGAGATGCTTGTTTTGATATATGATATGAAGCATGTGATTGCTTGATTTAAAGTATGCTTTTGAGCATGTGCAAGGATTGGTTTTAAGCATGATTTATAAATGGTTTTAATTGCATTATTGAATTGTTTTAATGAGCATGCCTCACTAAGCTTTTGCTTACGCTCTCTACGTTTTCTTAATTCAATAATGCAGAGCATTAGAGTACCTTAAGGGGCTGAAAGGAAGGGCAAGCAATCAAGTTCAAGAGAAGCTCTAAGTATGGAAGGTTTTATTAAACATTTAGCTTTTGTATGTTTTGGCAATGGGGGACCTATGTGTATGTTTTGGGAGGTGTTTGAGACTCCCTAAGTATGTTGAATGTTGTTTAAAATGCTGGTTTGTGGATTGAACCTTATATGCTTGTTTGCAAGTTTGATGCTTGAGTGGCTAGCTTGTGTAGGAAGCATGACCATTGAATTGGGGCTTTTTGCATATGATGTTGGTTTGTTGATTTGTTGGTTCCTATAAGTCTTTTATATGTTTAATTGCATGCTGGTAAAGTTTGGTGATGTTTGGAGCATGTTTGAATGACCAATTGCATGATTTGGTATGCTTGTTTGCTGAAATCTGAGCAGGCGTTTCGGAACAGTATGCACCGTTTCGGAACGGGTGCCTTACACGAACCCAGGCGTCCGAAACGGTGTGCACCGTTTCGAAACGGAATGGCCTCTGCCGAGCCACGTTTCGGAACCCGTTTCGGAACGGCCCGTGTTTCGGAACAGGGTCAACCTGTTTCGGAACGGTCGACCGTTAGGAGGGCTGACATGGTAGTTATATGTTTTGAATTGTTTACGTTTTGGTCCCAAATCTTGTATGATCAATTGTATGAGTTGTGGATGTCCTTATGAGTTGAAATTTCACAGAGAAGCATGAAACCTGATTAATTTCAAGAAGGTAACTTCAATTTGGGTTAAGTCCTTTTATTTATCAGAAATTACAATTTGGTCCCTAAAGTTGTAATTTGTTCAATTGGGTCCCTGTTTGATCTCTGATGTTTGTGATCTTTTAGTATGTTGTTTGTATGATCACACATAGGTTAAATGTGCATCTAGATAAGACTAAAAAGAAAAAAAAGGGTCGTTAATCAAGGTTGACTTTCGGGTTGACTTTGGTTTTCCCCGTGTGACTTTCTTAATTCGGGTCAACCGTCTAGACCGGGTTAAGGGGGTTACATTTGGTGGTATCAGAGCTGAGTTCTCGAGTAATTGGGAATGTTGTTATGCATGATTGAAGCATGGTTTGGCTTGTATGCTAGTTGAATGAAAGCATGTTCAGTGATTTGAAATGATGATGTTTTTGAGATGTATGTTGTGATGATGCATGTTGAGGGTACCCATTGCCAAACAAAAGCTAAAGAAATAATGTTGATTTTAAAAGAGATTGAGCTTGAATACTTGAAATTGCTTACCTTGCTGGGCCTGACTTGTTTTATTTTGTATTGTTATGCATGGTAAAAGTATGGCACCACGTAGAGAGTTAAGGAGTAGCGTGAGAGCTACGACCCCGGAAGGGAATGTGAATGAAGAGAATACGGGTAGTGCTGTGTTACCTCCTCCTCCACCTGGTGGTGGTGGTGCGGAGAGGGAAAGAGCTGGAGCTGAGGCAGCTGGTGCTAGAGCTGCAGGACCTGAAGTTGGTCAGGGGCAAGCGATGCCTGACATGTCTGTGCTGGTACAAGCTATTGCGGGTGCTTTTCGAGCAGCAGTAGCTGGAGCTCAAGGAGCTGGGCATCAGGGAGATGCTGGTGCTAGACTACCCTTAGAGCGTCTGCGCAGTCTTGGTGGGACTGAGTTTAGGGGTATGTCAGCTGAGAGGTCGGAAGCTTGGCTAGAGAGTACCAAGCGTGTCTTGGGACAGATGAGCTGCACTGATGTGCAAAAGTTGGGTTGTGTTGTGTCTTTGCTGCAAGGCGATGCTTATACGTGGTGGACGACCACAATCTCTGGAATGGCTGAAGCTGACATCACTTGGACATTCTTTCAGAATGCGTTTAAGAGGAGATATCTGGGAGTGAGATATCTGGATGAGAAAAAGCGGGAATTCATGTCTCTAACCCAGGGGAACATGAGTGTGGCTGAGTACGAAGTACAGTTCGTACGCCTCAGTCAGTATGCACCGGAGCTGATACCTGATGAGCGAGAGAGGTGCGAAAGGTTCCGTTATGGCTTGGTGACGGAAGTAAAGACCTACATGTTGGCAGCTGAGTACAATGATTTTGATGTGTTGGTCAGTCGATCCAAGGACATAGAGATGAACCTGAGTTTGTCTGCGAAGGGTGCTGGAGCGAGTTCTGGGAAGAGAGCTGCTGAGTATAGTTCCGGAGGTGGACGGAACAAGAGGGGACGCGATCAGAGGTTTCAGTCCTCAGCTAAGAGAGGTGGAGGTGCGCCTGCTAGGGGTGGCAATGCTAGAGCTGACCCTAGTGCTTGTTGGATTTGTGGTTCCCGTGGTCACTTGAAGCGTGACTGTCCTCGTGCTGGAAGGGAGGTGCAAGCTCCTGTTGCTGCAGCTGGTTATGAGTGCTGGAATTGTGGTTCTGCTGACCACTTGAGGCGAGATTGTCCGAGGATAGCTGGTGGCCAAGAGCGTGCTCCTGTTGTTGCAGCACCGTAGAGAGGTCGTGGACGTGGCCGTGGTAATTTCCAGAGGCGTGAGGAAGGTGGCCGAGGAGTAGCTCATGTTGTAGCTATTCAGCCTGAAGGTGGAGGCCAAGCGAGGGTGTATGCTCAGCGCGAGGGAAGGAATGATGCTGATGTGATTGCAGGTACCTTTACTTTGCAATCTTTGTCATTGCTATCTTTGATTGATTCTGGATCTACGCATTCATACATTTTGCGTGAGCATGCTGAACTGCTTGGTTTGCCTGTTGAGTCTTTGGATGTTGGTGTTCGTGTCACTAGTTCTTTTGGTGAAACTGTTGTGACTCGTAAGCTTTATAGAAGGTGTCCTTTGGTTGTTCAAGAGCATGTCTTTCATGTTGATCTTATGGAGTTGCCCTTTTATGGTTTTGATGTGATCCTTGGTATGGATTGGCTTGCTGAGCATCGTGCTGTTGTGGATTGTGAGAATAAGCGGGTGTCGCTTAAGCTTGCGGATGATTATGAAGTTGTTGTTGTTGGCGAGAATGTGAAGTTTCTTGCCAATGTTGTGTCTACCTTGGAGGCGAGCAGGATGCTGAGGCAGGGTTGCGAAGCTTACCTAGCTTTTGTGATGAATCCTTGTTCGAAGGAGTTGAGGGTGCAAGATATCAGGGTTGTGAAGGAGTTTCCTGATGTTTTTCCTGAGGAGTTGCCTGGTTTACCTCCTAATCGCGAGGTGGAGTTTGTAATTGAGTTGTATGAAAATACCACTCCTGTGTCCATTACTCCCTATAGAATGGCACCTAAGGAGCTGAAGGAGCTGAAGACGCAGTTGCAAGAGCTGCTTGATCGTGGTTTCATCCGGCCGAGTGTGTCGCCTTGGGGTGCTCCTGTCTTGTTTGTGAAGAAGAAAGATGGCACTATGAGGATGTGCATTGATTACCGTCAGCTGAACAAGTTGACTATCAAGAATCGGTATCCTTTGCCGAGGATTGATGATCTCTTTGATCAATTTCGGGGAGCTGCTGTGTTCTCTAAGATTGACTTGAGGTCGGGGTATTATCAGTTGAAGGTGAAGGATGTGGACGTGCCTAAGACAGCTTTCAGGACAAGGTATGGGCATTATGAGTTCCTTGTGATGCCGTTTGGGTTGACGAATGCTCCTGCTGCTTTCATGGACATGATGAATCGTGTTTTTCATGAATACCTGGACAAGTTCGTTGTGGTGTTCATTGATGATATCCTCGTGTACTCGCGTACGGAGGAGGAGCACGAAGAGCATTTGAGGATTGTGCTGCAAGCTTTGTTGGAGAATCAGCTTTATGCTAAGTTGAGCAAGTGTGAGTTTTGGCTTAAGGAGGTGGTGTTTCTTGGACATGTGGTTTCGGCCGAGGGGATTCGTGTTGATCCTCAGAAGATTGAAGCGGTGATGAACTGGAAAGTTCCTAAGTCTGTTCATGAGGTCCGTAGTTTCCTTGGTTTGGCGGGATACTACCGGAGGTTTGTGGATGGTTTTTCCAAGATTGCTGCTCCTTTGACGAAGCTTTTGCAGAAAGATGTTAAGTATGAGTGGGCGGAAGCGAGACAGCTAGCTTTTGAGAAGCTGAAGGCGGCTTTGACGCAAGCTCCTATCTTGATTCAGCCTGAATCAGGGAAAGAGTTTGTGGTCTATAGTGATGCATCCTATGTTGGTTTGGGATGTGTGCTGATGCAAGAGGGTAAGGTTGTGGCTTATGCGTCGCGGCAGTTGAAGGTGCATGAGCGCAATTATCCTACGCATGACATTGAGTTGGCTGCAGTGGTTTTTGCTCTGAAGATCTGGAGACATTATCTGTATGGTGAGAAGTGTACTGTGTACACGGATCACAAGAGTTTGAGGTATCTGATGTCTCAGAAGGAGTTGAATCTTAGGCAGCGGCGTTGGTTGGAGTTGCTCAAGGATTATGATTTGACGATTGAGTATCATCCTGGAAAGGCCAATGTTGTTGCGGATGCTTTGAGTAGGAAGGTAGCTGTTGAGCTGAGGGCGATGTTTGCTAGCTTGAGCATATCGCGAGATGGTGGTCTTGTTGCTGAGTTGCAAGTGAAACCTTCGTTGGTTCAGTTGATCAAGGATAAGCAGTTGTTGGATGATTCCTTGGTGTCTCATGTTCAGGATATCGCGGAGGGTAGACCTTCGGATTTCTGCTTTAATGAGGATGGTGTGTTGTGTTTTGGTAGTCGGATAGTAGTGCCTGCTGATGCTGAGTTGAGGCATGCTATTCTGACTGAAGGTCATAGTAGTCCTTTTGCTATGCACCCTGGTAGTACTAAGATGTATCGTGATCTTCGTGATGAGTACTATTGGGTTGGTTTGAAGAAGGATGTTGCGGAGTTTGTGAGCAAGTGTTTGGTGTGTCAGCAAGTTAAGGCTGAACATCAGGTTCCTTCTAGTTTGTTGCAACCGTTGAGAATCCCTGAATGGAAGTGGGAGAGGGTTACCATGGATTTTGTATCTGGTTTACCTTTGTCTCCATCAAAGAAGAATTCTGTTTGGGTGATTGTGGATCGCCTGACGAAGTGTGCGCATTTCTTGCCTGTGCATACTACGTTCTCTTTGGATAAGCTGGCAGAGCTGTACATTGCTGAGATTGTGAGGCTGCATGGTGTGCCTAAGTCGATTGTGTCGGATAGGGATCCGAGGTTCACATCGCGTTTCTGGCAGTGTTTGCATCAAGCTCTGGGTACGAGGTTGCATTTCAGTACATCCTATCATCCTCAGTCGGATGGTCAGTCTGAGAGGGTTATTCAGATTTTGGAGGATATGTTGAGATGCTGTGTGATTGAGTTCCAAGGTTCTTGGGAGAAGCATCTGCCTTTGGTTGAGTTCGCTTATAACAACAGTTTTCAGGCAAGTATACAGATGGCACCTTATGAGGCTCTGTATGGGAGGAAGTGTAGGACTCCTCTTTGTTGGGCTGAAACTAGTCAAAAGTTGGTTTCGATGCCGGCTTTGTTGAAAGGAACCACCGAGAAGGTGAAGCTCATTTGTGAGCGGTTGAAGGCTGCTTCTGACCGGCAGAAGTCTTACGCGGATTTGAAGCGTAAGGAGATAGAGTTTGCGGTGGGTGATCGTGTGTTTTTGAAGGTTTCGCCTTGGAAGAAGGTGATGAGGTTTGGTCGGAAGGGTAAGTTGAGCCCTCGGTACATTGGACCGTATGAGGTTGTTGAGCGAGTGGGTCCTGTTGCGTATCGGTTGAGGTTACCTCAGGAGTTGGAGAAGATTCATGATGTGTTCCATGTTTCTATGCTCAGGAAGTATAGATCTGATCCTTCGCATGTGATGCCTGTGGAGGAAGCGGAATTGAATCCGGATTTGACCTTTGATGAGGAACCGGTGAAGGTTCTGGATTCTGATAGCAAGGTTCTTCGTGGCAAGACCATTGAGTTGGTGAAGGTGCTGTGGAAGCATCGAGGTGTTGAGGAAGCCACGTGGGAGCGGAAGGAAGACATGCTGAAGCAGTTTCCTTATCTCTTTCCTTCAGGTAAATTTCGAGGACAAAATTTCTTAAAGGGGGGGAGAGTTGTAACGCCCCGGTTTTGGGCTTAGAAGTCTTGGGCGTTGACCGGTTGGTCAAAGTGTTGTTCGAATCGTAAGAGGTTAAATTAGGAAAGCCTAGTTCGGGTTGCATTAAAAATATGAAAAAATGTTCTAAAATCATCTTTTAATATAATTAAGTGAACTGTGAAATCAATCTTGGAAAATGAGTTTTGGAAAGGTGACATTTTGGCTAGTGACCAAAATGTAATTTTTGAAAGTTTGGTGGCTGTTTTATAAAGGGTTGAAACTTTGAATCTTTAAGGAGCTATTTACCCAAAGGGAGTTTCTCCAGATTTTTCTAAGATATTTTGAGTTATAATTCTGATTTTTAAAGTAAAACAAAAGGAGGGAAATCTCATTTAGTCATTTTTCTCAACTAACTTCCAATTTTCTTTCTCTCTTTTTCTCTCAACCCAAACACTCCATTTCCAGAGAATTGATTCTGATTTTCTCACCTAAATTCCTCCTTTCAACTCTCATTTGATTGCAAATCATTGTATCTTCAAAACCTCTTCAATTGCTACAAGTTTCATCAAGGATTTTCATTCCAAAAAGAGGAGAAACTCAAGTTTGGAGGTAAGAACGTCCTTCTCCTCTGAACTTCAAGTTCTTTACTGAAATTCCTAAGTTTTCAATCCTAAATTGATGTTTAATTAAAGGCTTTTAAGTTGATTTATAGATCTTGGCTAATTATGCAAGATTTTGATGATTTCACATGATTTTCGTTTGATCTGTTAAATCTGTGATTTGAGAGGTGTTTTTGATGTTAAATGATCTCTAAATTGATAAGGAAATGAGTTTTGATTGATGCAATCCCGGATAGGTTGAGTTTCCTAAGTTTAGCTTGAGTTTTAAGGTAGTTTTTGAGGTGATCTTGGTGATCTGGTGTTGCTGGAGGTATAAGGTTGTTAATAGATTGTTTTTAGATGTTAATTGATGTTAATGGAAGTGAGGTTTTGCTGGTTTATGGCTGGACTTTGTTTAGAAGTGGTTTGGATGCATTTTCGGTTGTGTTTGGTGGCCGAAAATGGAGGTTGAATGAGAGCAGCGAGTTTGGATGCTTTCATTGAAGCAATTAATGCATGATGATGCATTAATCCTCTGCTTTAATGTGTTGAAACAGGGGAGGCATCCTTGGATCCAAGTTTGGTTGATCCGGAAGCTTGAGTTGGTGCTTTGGCTTGAAGCAAAGTGGAATTTTGTGAGTGCAAATGTGGAATTGGATTTCCAGCTTTTTAAACCAAGGTTTGAAGGTTTGGGGAGCTTAGTTTAAGTCTAAACAACTTTGCTAAGCTCAAGTGTAAGTTTTCGGATTTTCTCTCTAGTGGTGGCCATGACTTGATGTTTTGCAAGGTGATGATTTGCATGTTTTGATTACTGTTTTGAAAGCATGTTTTAGCATGGATTTTGCTGATGATATAAGCCATATGTTGTAGGTAACTCTAGATGAGAGTACCTTGCTTTTATACATTGTTTAAATGTGGAATAATGCTTTAAAATGCATGATGAAATTGGCTTGGATTAAATGATGATTATGATGTATATTGGCAAGTGATGTTTTGAAAATGTTAAGGTCACTAAGGTGGTTAAAAGTCCTTGAGTGAGCCTTGTTACTTATGAACATCAAGGTGGTTAAAAGTCCTTGGATGGTTCATGTTGCGGACACTAAGGTGGTTAAAAGTCCTTAGGTGATCCTTCCATGGTGTTTAAAAGTCCATGGTCCAAGGTGTTTAAAAGTCCTTGGGGCCAAGGTGTTTAAAAGTCCTTGGGGTGATTCAAGCATTGGACACAAAGGTGGTTAAAAGTCCTTGTGTGGTCCTATTTCATGGTGTTTAAAAGTCCATGGCCAAGGTGTTTAAAAGTCCTTGGGGCCAAGGTGTTTAAAAGTCCTTGGGAAGTTGTTGAACTTGTTTTTTTTTTTTTGAAATGAAATGTATCACTTGAGCCAATATGACATGTTAAGTATGTAAGAAGCATGAGATGCTTGTTTTGATATATGATATGAAGCATGTGATTGCTTGATTTAAAGTATGCTTTTGAGCATGTGCAAGGATTGGTTTTAAGCATGATTTATAAATGGTTTTAATTGCATTATTGAATTGTTTTAATGAGCATGCCTCACTAAGCTTTTGCTTACGCTCTCTACGTTTTCTTAATTCAATAATGCAGAGCATTAGAGTACCTTAAGGGGCTGCAAGGAAGGGCAAGCAATCAAGTTCAAGAGAAGCTCTAAGTATGGAAGGTTTTATTAAACATTTAGCTTTTGTATGTTTTGGCAATGGGGGACCTATGTGTATGTTTTGGGAGGTGTTTGAGACTCCCTAAGTATGTTGAATGTTGTTTAAAATGCTGGTTTGTGGATTGAACCTTATATGCTTGTTTGCAAGTTTGATGCTTGAGTGGCTAGCTTGTGTAGGAAGCATGACCATTGAATTGGGGCTTTTTGCATATGATGTTGGTTTGTTGATTTGTTGGTTCCTATAAGTCTTTTATATGTTTAATTGCATGCTGGTAAAGTTTGGTGATGTTTGGAGCATGTTTGAATGACCAATTGCATGATTTGGTATGCTTGTTTGCTGAAATCTGAGCAGGCGTTTCGGAACAGTATGCACCGTTTTGGAACGGGTGCCTTACACGAACCCAGGCGTCCGAAACGGTGTGCACCGTTTCGAAACGGAATGGCCTCTGCCGAGCCACGTTCCGGAACCCGTTTCGGAACGGCCCGTGTTTCGGAACAGGGTCAACCTGTTTCGGAACGGTCGACCGTTAGGGGGGCTGACATGGTAGTTATATGTTTTGAATTGTTTACGTTTTGGTCCCGAATCTTGTATGATCAATTGTATGAGTTGTGGATGTCCTTATGAGTTGAAATTTCACAGAGAAGCATGAAACCTGATTAATTTCAAGAAGGTAACTTCAATTTGGGTTAAGTCCTTTTATTTATCAGAAATTACAATTTGGTCCCTAAAGTTGTAATTTGTTCAATTGGGTCCCTGTTTGATCTCTGATGTTTGTGATCTTTTAGTATGTTGTTTGTATGATCACACATAGGTTAAATGTGCATCTAGATAAGACTAAAAAGAAAAAGAAAAAAGGTCGTTAATCAAGGTTGACTTTCGGGTTGACTTTGGTTTTCCCCGTGTGACTTTCTTAATTCGGGTCAACCGTCTAGACCGGGTTAAGGGGGTTACACAACCATTCTTAGTAGAAACTGTGCCTTTTAATATATTTGTGATGTTTTGCTGTAAACTAACCTAAATGCAATGAATAATTCTTGAATGCAGCAGAAATATGGGTTAAATAGGGTGTAAATAATAGAACTTTTACACACTCAAAAAACGCTCATTTCCGGCTATGCAAAGCTCAGAATTATCTGAATGAACTTCAAGTTCAATCTACTCTGATCATCAGGATCAAAAAACTTCAACAAATTGATCTGGAACTTTAGAAAATCAATTCTAAGCTTGAGTCTAATCCTGACTTCTCTGTTAAGTTGAACGGTCTTCTATACTTCAAAGATCGTATATGTGTCCCTAATAATAAAGAATTACAAGATGAAATCCTACAAGAAGCACACCAAAGTTCTTTTTCGATCCACCCTGGATCAGTTAAGATGTACAAGGATCTCAAGCCCTTGTATTGGTGGTCAGGAATGAAATCGGCTATCAACGACTCTGTAGCGAAATGTTTGAACTGCCAACGGGTTAAAGCCGAGCACCTAGTCCCTACTGGTTTGCTCCAACCTCTCAAATTTCCGCAATGGAAATGGGAACGAATCACAATGGATTTCGTAACCGGTCTTCCTTGTTCGCCAAGAAAGTGTGACGCTATCTGGGTGATCGTTGATCGTTTCACCAAGTCAGCACACTTCATTCCGGTGAGAATGAATCTCAGTCTTGAAGCCTTGGCTGAATTATACATCCGAGAAGTAATTCGTTTACATGGAGTTCCAATCTCAATAGTCTCTGATCTAGATCCCCGATTCACAGCTCAATTTTGGAAATCATTACATAAAGCTCTCGGAACCAAACTGAATCTTAGCACAACTTTCCACCTACAAAGCGATGGTCAATCCGAGCGAGTAATTCAAATTCTCGAAGACATGCTCAGAGCTTGTATCATTGACTTCGGAAAGAACTGGGAGAAACCTCTACCTTTGGTAGAATTCGCCTACAACAATAGCTTCCAGTCTTCAATTCAAATGGCTCCTTTGGAAGCGTTGTATGGTAGAAGATGTCGAACACCTCTGTGTTGGTCTGAACTCAGTGATAATAAAGTTTTGGGACCACAATTGCTTCGGGAAACCGAAGAACAAGTTCAAATCATTCATTCTTGATTGAAGCAAGCTTTCGATCGCCAAAAGTCTTACGCCGATCTGAAACGTAGAGACATTCAACATCAAGTCGGAGATAAAGTGTTTCTTAAAGTCTCCCTGTGGAAGAAAGTATTTCGATTCGGCAAAAGAGGCAAGCTAAGTCCTCAATTTATCGGACCATTTGAAGTGATTGAAAGAATTGGTCTTGTAGCTTATCGACTCGCTCTTCCTCCCGAGTTCGATAAAATACACAATGTCTTCCACGTCTCAATGCTCAGAAGATATCAATCTGATCCGTCTCACGTTCTTGAGCCTGAAGAAGTTGAACTCAATTCTGATCTTTCATACGAAGAAGAGCCTATTCAAATCCTTGATCGAGAAGTAAAAAGACTTCGAAATAAAAGTGTTCTTCTTGTCAAAGTTCTTTGGAGGAATCACAACGTCGAAGAAGCAGCGTGGGAACCTGAAGACACGATGAAGAAGCAATATCCTCACCTATTCGATTCAAGTAAAATTCGAGGATGAATTTTCCTTAAGGGGGGAGGAGTTGTGACACTCTAAAAATACCCTAGTTGGAAACCCTAATTTAAAGAATAAGAAAAGTGTAAACATTTTACATTTGGACCAAAAAAAGAATTAGAATGAATTAAATAACGTCATGATGGTAATTAAATTATCCATAGATGTAAACAAAAGTAAATTAGAAATATAGTGTCAAAATTGTTTATGGAAATTCAACATTATATTAGCATAAATATGAATAACATACGATAGTGGAAATTAACACTCAAATTATATACTATATATATATATATATATATAATAGTGGAAATTAATGTTAGATTAATATTATAATAAAATAATACAAATTTATAGTGGGAATACATGGAGGATAATGAAACCATGTGTCATTACCCCTTGGACAGCCGGCTATAGTGAGACTAAAGGAAAACACGTGCAATTTTCATTCTCTCTCCTTCATTATCCCACCGAAACTAAGTCTTTGAGAGAAAGTAAGAATCTGAAAATCTTGAAGGTTAAACACATACATTTGTGCTGGAAAAGGAGCTAAGAAATCATAGATGTTCATGCATGTAGGCAGATTGCATGTAAGTGTTCTTATGTTGTTCGATTGTTTCATTGTGTTTATACTTGTTTCTGATAAAATCTGAGTTTGTTTAATTCTGGAAATTGATGTTTAAATGCTTGATTATGTATAACCATTGTTGGGATTGTGTTAGTATTGAATTTGAACTGAAAATGCACAATAAAAACAAGTTAGAACACCTAATCTGTCCAGATTCGCACCTATAGGATACCCTGCGGAAATCTGGAAACTTGAGCATGTTAGAGTTGTTTATGGGAAACGTGTCCTTATAAAAATAGAGCTAATAATTGCACGAAAATGTTAAGTATAGGTCTCTGAATTGCTATTAGAAGTTACTGGACTGAAACTGGATGAATCTAGAATCTGCTGGATTAAATTGCAAAATTCGAAAAATATAGAGGTTTAAATAATGCCAATAAAATTCTGGAAATTTTTGCTTGAAACAGGGGATTCATGAAATGAATGAAATTAAATGGCCAAGCTTGAATTAAGTCTCAATTGGTAGGTTAAATGCATTTAGATCACATATAGGATTATTAAAGGATTAAAGGGGATTGTTTTGTGAAAATTGATAAATTGAGGACTTGAATGCTTTGATTTTGAATATGTTAGAACTTCATTATTATGTTAATACATGTATGTTAATATGGTTAAAATATCAGAACCAAATGAATTGTTAAACATATAATTTATATACTTTAAATCCACTAAGTTTAGCTTGGACAGATTCGATCATGAAATTGAGATGTTTTCAAATGCAAAACTGTACTTATTGGGAAATGCTAAAAATATGTGCCATGCATGATTTTAATGGTGTGTTTATAAGCTTTCCAGAATGGTATGATATGCTTTATTTGGATTTAGGAATAAAGAGTTATGAACAGATTAATGGACACTGCTCAAAACTGCCATGTTAGGGACAGGTTGTGTGTTTATTGTTGTTTGCTTAATTTGGTTGGATTTTTATGCTGAGGTTGATATTAATGGATTTTATATATGTTGTAATATGATTCAAGAGCCTATTGAGGAAGAGGCAATAGAGGATACAAGAAGTGAACAATCAAGAAGGAGAGACAAGGGCATTGTGATAAGGGACAACAAGTAGCTTGGAGTATTGTGAGTGTAATTTTGTTTAAAGTGTTGAGATTAGTATCCTAACCTTGTTATTTTTTATTATTATATAACATGAAGGAAGCATGAAATGAACCTAATAATGGTTGGTAAAAATTAAAATGCTAAGGAAGAAGGATTAAAGGAAAGACTTATGATATGTTGACTATGCTAGTTAGATAAGCTTACTTTGGCCTAGATATGTTACATTGGGTTGATGGTTGGATAAACCATATGACATGAACTTATATGATGAGTTTAGCTATTGTATTTTGATGTTTAATGATGAAAATTTCAATATGTGCTTGCTGATTTTTCATGTTATAATGAATTGAATGATTGCTCTGAAATAAAGATCGATATTGTTACATGTTTGGTGAATTGTTGAATAACAAGCAATTGATTTTCTTAAACGTATAAGATAAGATAAGACCTTGGTTTGATTATTGTCTATAGGTAGAAGGGCATGCCTTAGAGTCATTGAGCTCCTCTGATTATTGTTAAAGGATTGTAGTTAGTCACCAATATACCTTAAGGTGGTAAGTTACCTTGATGCTATGGCATCCTCTAATTACATGTCACAAGTTGGTTACAAAGCATTGATACCTTTGGGTATCCAAAGTCATATGTCACACGTAGACTCGATTACCTTGTTCATTAATCATCCAAGGCAACATATTTAAAAGTTACATGACTTGAAAGATAAGTACCTAAATGATAAGTACCAATGAAATGAAATTGATATGCCTACTTGCCTTGTATATGCTAATGCTTTTAAATGATGCTTGTTGTTGTATATGATAATGTTTTGATTGATACTTTCTATATGAATGAACATAAAAGTATGTTGTTTATGTTGCATCAATGGTTACTTGAAATGGTTACAAGATTAGCTAAGTCTACTTATGTATGATGTACTAGCTAGGTGAACTTTGATGAAAGCCTAGTTAGGTAACCTTAAAGATTGAATAATGCTCTAAAAGATAGGAATTAGTAAAGTTTAGGGCTGCCTCACTAAGTACATACCTTGTACTTATCACTCTTCTGTTCCCTTCTTCCAAAAATCTCAGGTACTAGTCCCGAAAGCAGTCGATTGTCTTAGAGAGTTGACCTTGAAGTCCAAGCACAAGTATAACTCTTTTGGATATCTTAGTTGGTGGCATAGATGTATATAAGTGTCACATGCATATGATACATGTATTTTGGATGCTTGACATGTAAATGTTATGTTTAAAAACTTGGTTATGTAATATGTATTTTAACATGCTTAATGTTTCGGTTGTGTAATTAAGTACTAAAGAACCATGGTATATATATATAGGAATGATGGTTGATATGGAATTTAAAGTATGCTTGTATGATTTGCTTATATGACCAAAAGATCATATGATTGAATTAGAGTTGTATAATAATTTAGACGAACCTTGAATGTTCCTATTGAGACCGAATATGATTAAAGTATGCTTGTATGGTTTGTTTACATGATCAAATGATTTTATGGTTAATTTAGGAATATATATGTGCTTTAGTCGAATGATGATATGAATGATTTAGGATTGTAATAAGGTTAGCCAAATTATGTATGCACATAATAGGATTCGAATATGAGATTTAAATCATGTATAGTGTAAATGAAATGTATGTATGCTCTTGTATGAATCATTCTAATGGTTGCTTATGTTTAAGGTTAATATACATAATGAATTGAGGATTTGCATCTAGTTAAGTTGTTAATTAAAAGTTTTTTTAGCCCGCCTATAAGCATGTTTGGTTGTATACTTAGATATGTATGATTGAATGTTGAATTAAGCTTCCGCATATATTTGTAATGTATGACCAATGTATTTTATGATAACAAGACTTGTAAGTATATGTTTAAATGAATCCGATTAAAACAACAACAAAATGTAACGTTTCTCACTCGTATCCCGAGCGAGGGGTGTTACATCGGCATCGAGTAACTGAACGTCATCTTCTTCACTCATAGGAACAATATTTTACTCATCATCATTGAAATCTTCAAGCGATTCGTCCCAACGACCAAATGTGGGTTCGGTGTCACAATATTGATAAACTCATCTTCTGTAAATTTAGAAATATTATTACCATCCGAATAAATATTCAATCATACAAAAAATATACAAACCCTCTAGAATAAAAAAACATATTAAAAGGCAAAAATCACTTACTTAGTTTTCATTGGCCTTTACGAACTCTTCAATCACCGTCTTCGAATATTTCTTCAGAAACTCACAAACTCTTCCCTCTTTGCCGAAAAAACTCTCTTAATATTTTTCTCAACCACTACACACTCATCTTCCCTAAACCCTATATATATACACATAAAATAATATTAAAAAATTAATCCACTTTAATAAACCTAGCCCGTACCTAGAACCCTATTTACCTTTTAATAGTCTGACATGCCTAAACCCTATTTAATTTTACCCTATTTACCCTATATATACTATATATACACTAGCCTGACGTGCCTACATGGCACATGCAGGTGAACAGCACCTAGCCATTTGCAAATGGCGAGGTGATGTTCACCTGCATGTGTCATGCAGGCACTCGGTTCGATGGACATCTTTATTTTAAAATTATTATTTTTAAGTTATGTATAATATAAAATCCGTACCAACCGAATGTATACATACTTTTTAAAAGATAAAAAATATTTTTATCAACTTTAAAAATAATAGCTTATTAGGGTGTGCAAAATCGGGTTCGATTAAAATATTTTTAATTGTGTGAGTAGGTTCGGGTCACTCAAATCTCGACCCTATATTTTTACCAACCAAATGTATAAAATATTTTTATCAACTTTAAGAAAATCATGAAACATGCGAGTACAACATACATGCAAATTAGGGTGTGCAAAATCGAGTTTGATTAACCAATTGTAAATTGTTTCGGTTAACCGGTAAGTTCGGGTCACTCAAATTTCGACCCTATATCGTAACCATTCAACCAGTTAACACTTTATTCGGTTAATCGAAATATTCAGTATGGTCTGAATAATGATTTTTTTACTTTGTTTATTAAAAATATAAATTTTAATAATATGTTAGAAGTATATATATATATATATATTTAAAATCCGACATATGATATTAGTATCTTTTTTAAATACTAACAAGTTAAAAACTTAAGCTTTACAAAATGAAAACTAAGGTTTTACTTTTGGGACATGATCGAAGAAGAAAAAATCATATAAAATATCAAAAAGACATACAATATAATAATATATACTATATAAAAAATCATATTTATAACCCTAAACCCTATTTACCCTATGAACCATATATATATATACACCCATCTAAAGCCTGACGTGCATGCATGACACATGCAGGTGAACAGCACCTCGCCATTTGCAAATGGTTATTCCCCAATTTTCAGCCAACCCACCCCCATTCCCTAAATAATAAACCAACGGTGGCCTATATGCCCAATTTTTCCTATACATATATGTTTCTCTTTTTTCTTTTTCTTTTTTTCTTTCTTTTTTCTTTTTCCTTGTTGATTTTTATTTTTTATTTTACTTATTATTATTTTAGCCCAATACAAGCCCAAAACATAAACAAAAACGAGTTTAAGTTTCGGGACAAAATTAGTGATTACATAAGCGACTCGAGGAAAGGTTGGAAGCCATGGAGGTGGTCGATTCTTTCACCGGTTTTGACGCCGCCGAACTCAGTCTTGTCCCAGATCTAGTGCTACCCCCTAAATTCAAGGTCTCGGAGTTTGAGAAGTATGATGGAACAAGTTTCCCCCGTGCTCATCTCACCATGTTTTGCCGAAGGATGACCGGATATGGTGGGGATGACAAGCTGTTAGTCCATTGTTTACAAGGCAGTCTCTCGAGATCCGCCATCCAATGGTACAATCAGTTAAGCCGTCATCAGATCAAGACGTGGAAGGATTTAGCCAAGGCTTTCCTAGCACAATACCAGCATGTCAGTGACATGGTACCGGACCGTTGAACCCTGCAGCATATGAAACAGAAATCAAATGAGAGTTTTAGGCAGTATGCACAGCGGTAGAGAGATGTGGCAGCTCATGTGCAACCCCCACTCGGTGAGGAAGAAACGGTGGTCATATTTATTCAGACTTTGGAGGGGCCAATCTTGGATCGCCTCATAGGAAACACAACCACCAAATTTTCCGACATGGTACTGTCTGGTGAGCTTATTGAAAAATCCGTTAAGAGTGGCAAGATTGAGGTAGAAGGAAGCTCGTCCCACAAAAGGCCACCTCACGGAAGGAAGGAAAACGAAGTGAACGTTTCGGACGTCTACAATGTTAAGCCAGCGGCTGTTGTACAACCTAAAGCGGCCTAAAATGCCTAGGGTGCCTCAAGCCAAAGCTTCAATCAGCAGGAAAATAATGAAAGAATCGAGTTCAGTCCGTTACCAATCTCGTACGGAGATTTATACAAGCAGCTTTCTGATATCTATGTAGTGACACCTTTCTACCAGCCTCCAGTGCAGCCCCCATTCCCGAAATGGTATGACGCTAACGCAAAATGCGCATACCACGGTGAGCAAGTGGGGCATTCGATCGAGAACTGTTTCAGTTTCAAGAAGAGTGTATAGAGGCTCATCCAGCTTGGGGTCATAAGCTTCGAGAAATCAGGTGGACCAACTACAAGCACAAACCCTCTACCGAGTCATGCAAAAGAGGTGAATGCCATTTCCGATGAGGATAATCGGAAAACCAAGACTAGTATATCTTAAGTCAAGTCACCCCCTCGGTTGGGTATGGAAGGAGCTCTACAAAGCGGGTCTAATCAGCCAGGGGCAATGAAGCCTGAAAGACATGTTGGTCCTTATTGCGAGTTCCACGCTGAAGGCGGACACACTATCTAGGACTATTGTGAATTTGCAACTTTAGTTCAAGGGCTAATGGACAACAAAGAGATCGAATTCTTTGAGGAAGTCAAAAAGACCGTTGAAGAGCCGACCTCGGGGCTTATAACCGCTTCTGTCAAGGGAAACTCCCCAATATCTGAGTTTGGGGCAAACATGGTTGCTAAGAGAGGCCGCCTCGGTTTATGCTACGAGCCTAAGGAAGGAGAAGAAGCAAAAGAGCAGGGGGAGGTGGAGCCCATGTTTTTCCCCCTCTAGATCAGATCTTTGTGCTGGGAGGATTCATTGGTCCAATTGGGCAACTTGAAGCACCTTTTGGGGATGTTGTCAAGGAAGTGGATGAAGATAGTGTCGAGGAACCAACAATAGAGGAACTCCTAGAAAATCTAAACATTGATTTGACATTCCTAGAAAAGGAGGCCTAAGGGTAGGATTTATCAAAATTTATCCATGCTTACCGGTCTAAACTCTCGTAGGTTTCCCTGTTGCTTTTAACCTCTTTTGAAGTAGTGCATTGAATCAAACTCACCCGCTTAAGCCCGAAGGCGGTGATGATCTTTTGTAAGGGCCTATGACTCCATATTTTTTTTTTCAATGAAAGGATGCATCGCATTTTGTGTCTCAATTATCTCTTCTTTTCATGTATATCTGCTTATCGGACCCTCGTATATCAATTGTGCGAGGGACATTGATTGTGACCCGAAGGTTGAATTCAAGCAGCTTGTGTCTATTAGAAATCGAAAGTTGCGAAGATAACTAATTTGTGACTAACATCCAAACTTAAGCTGCTCATTTTTTTAAGCTCGTAGGGCATTAATGCATCAAGATTAATTTCTTTAAAATAAAAAGGTCTAAATTGAGACCAAGGTCAAAAAAATCAACCAAAAAGGGGAAAAAGAATAAAAATAAAATAAAAAAGCACTCCAATGTCCGAAGCCTGGTAATAGGCATTTCAGATAAGAGTGTGGCAATTTTGGGGCACTTCGCTATAGCAAAAGGGCAAATAAGGTTGCATTGCACAATTTAAATTAAAAAATCTTAGCTTCACGAGTGATGGTAATATTTTCAAATCATGACATTGCCGAGTAACTAGGGGTTTTGGTGTTTGCTCCATCTTTAACTTCAAGCCAAAGGAATGTGATGATTTGATTTCCCCAAAACTCTACTAAAGCAAAATAACGCCAAAATCTGCAAATGGTACTATGAAAAATAAAATAAAAAAACAGAATAAGTCAAGTTGTACTTCACATTTTAGATATCAACCCAACTTACTAGGTCTTCTAAACACAAGAAATGCTTGGGGCATCCCCGGTAAGTCATTTCACTATCGCTCCTACGCTTGATATTCAGGGTATCTAGTCTAGCATGGGCTATCCATGATTCGAAGAGAAAAACTCGTTTTCTCTAACAAGCATCTCACATTGGAGTAAAAAGCATGTGGTCTGAGTTTTGTAGTGAAACAAAATATTTATCTGCATTACTTTACAAAGAGGTCCAAAAGTACAGGGACCAATGATGAGTGTGCCAACCATTTATTCAAAGAACGAACTCTAACCAAAGAGACACCCATAAGTTGACCTTCCCCCCAAGGAGGAGACATTTCACAAGAATGTGGTCAAGACCACGAAAAGTCAAGGGGCATCATCGCACAAGGCAGCACTAATCATTCGACCAAGGCTACAAGACAAAACTAAAACAGACAAGACCGAGCCAGTATGACTATGAAATCAGGGGGCATCCCTTTGAATGTCAAACATCAGGATCAACTGCATTACATATCATTCGCATCAGCATCAGTACATTCATCATGCACTCACGTCAAGCATCTACACCATGCATCAAGTTACATGCATCCATACTAAGCACACATACCTCATTCATACATAAAAACAAACAGGTCAAAAACATAGATGGCAAACCCTCGAAAGAAAGCCACACCAACAAAAAAACCGGATCAATAAAGAAGTTGAACCTACCAAGAGGGGCAACTACAACACCAACTCTTCTTCCTTTAGATCTCATCCTGCCGTTGATAGTAGCGGATCTATTCCAACTCGGATCTTGGTGTGTCATTGATGGTGTATCGGATCTTCTCCTTTTCAAGTTTCGTCTTACCGTTGATGGTATATCAGACCATTGAGCATGCCACTTCGCCAGAGTCGTAGCTTGATCAACCCTTCTTTTTGGATCTTGTCTTGCCGTTGATGGCGTAGCGGATCTTCAGTCATGCCTCTTCGTCGGAGTCGTAGCTTGACCACTCCATCTAATCGGATCATGCCTCTTCACCTAGGCCATAGCTTGGTCTCCAATCTATCCTTTAGATCATGCCTCTTCATCTAAGTCGTAGCTTGATCTCCAATCTATCCTTCAGATCATGCCTCTTCATCTAAGTCGTAGCTTGATCTCCACTAACTCTTCAGATCATGCCTTTTCATCTAAGTCGTAGCTTGATCTCCACTAACTCTTCAGATCATGCCTCTTCATCTAAGCCATAGCTTGATCTCCACTAACTCTTCAGATCATGCCTCTTCATTTAAGTCGTAGTTGGATCTCCACTAACTCTTCAGATCATGCCTCTTCATCTAAGTCGTAGCTTGATCTCCACTAACTCTCCAGATCATGCCTCTTTATCTAAGTCGTAGCTTGATCTCCACTAACTCTCTGAATCATGCCTCTTCGTCGGATTTGTAGCTTGGTCCAATCCAGTCTCCTGATTTTGCCTCATTGTCATTGGCGTAGCGGATCACCTGCATCCAACAGGGAAGTGGGACAAAATTAGTGCTTATGGTCTTTGCTTTATCCTAGTTCCACAAGCATAAGCAAAGAGGGGCAGCTGTAATCACTAATTTTGTCCGGATCTAAAACCTACCTTAATTTGTGTTATCGGGTTTAAGTTTGGGCTAAAAAAGAAGAAAAAAAGAAAAATCTCAAAAAAGGGGGAAGAAAAGGAAAAATTTAAGGTCTAAGAAAAATATGCATGTATATATATTTATCACATTTTATTATATCATGTTATTATTAGTATTATTATTTGTTACTATTACTACTATCATTATTATTATTATATCTTTGTTATTATTTATATTATTATTATTATCATACATATTATTATTATTATTATTATTATTATTATTATTATTATTATTTTGGTTTGTTTTTATCATTACCCGATGTTTAATCATTATTATTACTACTATTATTTATTTATTTATTTATTATTGTTGTTGTTGGATTAACCAAGTTTATAACAAAAAGAAAAAAACATATTAGATAAATAAAACCCAACATCCAATAAACCGGTCCATACATATATCTTAAAGCCCACTTATGTATAAGATCAAAAAAACAATAACAACATTACACGTGGCCCGATAGGCCCAGACAGCTTAAACCCTTAACCAAACGAAACCCTAACACAGTTTTTTTATGCGCAGCCGCCACGATTGGGAACTGTTAGATCTGGCTTGCGATCTAACGGCTCAGATCACCCGAGACCCATGGAAACCCTAGCTACCCTCTTCGAATCTATTGCGACCGTCGGATTCAAGCCGCATCCAATGGCCCAAATCAAGCCTAAAACGGAAACCCTAACAATGGTTATCACCAAACCGAAGCATCGCACCACCTCATTCGTTAGATCAATTCGATCTAATGGTCCCCGATTGACGCGAAGAAAGTTCTAGAATTAGCACGCTCACACGCGCGACCGCCCAGAGCCCAACGCGCGACGCTCCAACTTCCCACACGTGCGTCACCGGCATGCTCCAACCTTTGACCTCCCGCTTTGCCACCAGCACATCGTCTCCTTCCCCGTCTCAGGCAAACCCCGCATGCAACAGAAAAGGGCAAATGTCAGACAACTAAAAATGGAAAAAAAATCAGAAGTCACATGCAAAAGGAACAGTGCAACAGAAGCTAATGAAGACAAAAATCAGAGCACAAGTCAACCACATTTGTTTTTTATCAACTCTCTGTAATTTCGGTTATAAAAACCGAAACCCAAAAAACTTGTATGCCCGATTTGGGAAAATCACAAAAAAATCAATAAAAAAGCAAGAAAAATTTCCGAGGTATTTTCCCTTTTGAAACTCCCATTTCATGCAAGATCAGCCGAAAAAAATAAGTAAAAAATAAGTAATTTCGTTTCAGTTACTCGTCCCTAATAAGCCGTCGTGCCTTCACCAGGTCGTGCACGGTGAGGCGACAGAGTGCTGAACGAAAACGGGACGGCGGGCTTCGAAAAGGCTTTTTATTTTCGATCTCGTGTTTTCAAAGAAAAGAGGGTTTTCGTTTTTGGTTTCTTTTTTTAGAACATAGCATACTACAGATTTGGGGGGTCTGTTTTGGGGTTTTCAAAGGGGATTTCATTTCTTGTCGGTGTCGGGTCTATGGTGACCGGCGGCGGGAAGGGTTTTCAGTTTCGTTTAGAGAGAAGGGGAAGCATCTGGGCATAAGGATTCTGGGTAAAAATGGGCCAAAAGGGATTTTTGAACAAATAATGGGGTATTTATATTGCTTTATTGTTTTAAATATGGTTTAACAACCAATATATTCCTTTCGTGCCTCCCTATTTACGCGATAAAGGGTTTTTGCCCTTTAAAATTCCGCCCCTGGTCCCCGTTATTTTTAAATTGTTTTTAATTTTGCCTGTAACACCCGGGTTTGAGGGTCGGGTGAATTAAAATAATAAAATATTATTTTGGGCCTCGTATTTTCAAAACAAAAGATTTTATGTTGGACTTGTTTTGGTTTAAAGCCCAATTCCATGGATTTTACGATTTTTGGGATAGCCATCTCATTAATGGCAAAGTGGTAAATATTTTGACTTGTAAAATAAACACACTCTTATTTTCAAAACACCCCAAATTATTCATCATCTTCTTCTCTCCTCTTCCATTTCATTTCAACGACAAAAGAGCTCCCCTTCCCCAAGTCTAGCATTTCATCTTCTATCTTGCTTGTTGTTGGAGATTTTTCAAAGATAAAATTATTTTTGACTTGTCCTCTCAATTTTTAGCACATTGATAGTTTTAGATTTTCAAAAACACCATTGTAGAGATTTTCAAGTTTTCAAAGTTTAAAGAAAAGTAGGAGACTTTAATGGCTTCTTGGGTTGTTGTTGATTGATAGAGTTGAGTTTTGATCTAACCTTGCCTTATGGAACATAATATCTCAATTTGGTTGGATTTTATAAAGAATTGCGAAATGGGTTTTTAGGGGTAGATTAAAAGTGTCAAAATTTGTGTTTTTGGAGTGGTTTTGTGAAAAATTGTTGGGCTGATGTTATAGTGACTTTGGATAGGTGTTTTTAGATGTTATTTGATGGTTTTAAGTGGTGATAGTGTTGGTTTGAATGGATTCCCGAAGCTACTGCTGTAGGTGATTTTTAGGAGTGGAAAATGGGAGTTTTTAAGCTGTTTATGTGGAGAAATGAAGGGCTGATGGCTATGAAGCCTTAGGGTGATGTTTTGGACATGTTTTGGAGTGTTTTAAGTGTTTAAATTGAGAGGTAATGGCTGGGTTTTGTTGGAGTACGAAAATGAGATTATTTGGGAGGATTTCGGCTTTGAATTGTTGAGAAAATATTGTGGAATTGTGAGCTGATGTATAACAGTAAATTTGTGGTTGATTAAGAGGTTAATACATTGTTTTTGATTGGTTAGAAACAGCGAATTTGGCCTTGGGCGGTTCGGACGCGGTCCCGAGAAGTTGGAAGCTTGAAACGACTTTGTGGTTTGCATTGGTGTGCGAATGGTGAGTGGAAATATTTTTAAGCAACGTTTTGGTTCAAAGATGGTTTTGAAAGAGTTTGGATTGAACTTGAAAGGTCAATCTAAACTCAAGAGTAAGTTGATGTGTATCGCCTCTTTAAATTCCCCTTTTTATCGTTTGTTTTTCATTACTTGTGGTGATAATTTGTTATGCATTAAATTCCAATACTTTGGAAGGAAGCATATTGTTTGTTATTATGTTGTTGATCATGCATGATGAAATCAATGGTGTTGTTGATATGCCTTGTAAAATATATGTAAGTTGGTATAGGTTGTGCACAGAAATGGTAAGTAAGACCAATTGCGGATGGTAAGGCTGTAAGTAGTAAGATTGTGTATAATTGTGGATTTTGTTACAAGTTGTTTTGGTCGTGCATGATATAGTGTGTTCATGTCGCATGATGGTGAGTTGTATATCGTGTTGCATGGTTGGTGTCGAACCTCACGTGCTGGTTGTTGTTACTACGGTGATGTGTGGTCTCACCGGTAGTGGCTAGTATAAGACTACGGTGATGTGTGGTCCCATCGGAAAACTACTAGTTGAGCGGTGATGTGTGGTCCCACTGTGTGTGTTTTGTTTATGCTTGTGCATACCATGTATTGTTCATGTTTGTGTCTCACTATATCATTCCCTCTTAATGGTTTTGCTTTAAATCTAGGATTATGCCTTTGTGCTTACCATGAAGTGTGATGCCATGATAAATATCTATATTGTTGACTCGTGGTTGAACTTGTATGTTAGTAAGAGGATTATGTCGTTGGATGGATTGTATGTGTTGGCCTTTATTTTAAAGAAAGCTTTGAACCCTGCATTGTTGTTGTTATGTTTTTTAGCTCTGCTCACTAAGCTTTATACTTACGCTCTCCTTTTTTCGATAATGCAGATTATTAGCTTGGAGTTAGCAAGGAGCAAGAAAAGGGCGTCCAAGTGTGTGGTAGTTTGCTCAAGTATGGTTTATTAAATAATGTAGTAGTTTAGCAATGGGAAATACTACGTGTCTTAGGAGCGTGTATCTAGACTCCTTTATGTAGGCTTTATGTTGCTAATGCTTTGTGTTGATGGAATTGTAAATCATGTTCTTTGAGATGCATATGCTTTGGTGTTAGAGTTGTAAGCCATGTGTTTATGAGATGCTTAAGTTTTTATGTTGAAGGCATGTAAGTCTTGGGTATGCATTGCTTAAGTGAATTGTATGTTTCCTATGGCTAAATGGTTTTGATATGCATGCTTGTATGCAAGTTCCTATCTAAATGCTTATCTTGTTGATTGATGCTTCTCTTATGGAATGGCTTTTATATGTATGTTGAGTGCTAAGCATGCTTGCTATAGGGTGCCTTGTATCTAGAGTTAATGCATGTTGGTTGTGGGAGGTCTTAGAGGGTGTTTGGGGTAGCCTTGTGCCATAAACCAGCTAAAACCAGTCTGCTTGCAGCAGGCGTATCAAAATGGTTGGTCCCGTTTCGATACGATCCCCTTGTTTCAAGCCAGGCGTTTCGATACGCGGGAGGGGTGTTTCGATACAATTTTGCTACTGCAAATCTGAGATTTTAACGAGAAATTGAGAGTTTTGAAACAGTCCTAGGCGTTTCGGAACGGTCTTCGTAGTGTTGACCACGAGAAATTGACCGATGAGGGCATATCGATACGGTTGACCAGCGTTTCGATACGGTCTCCTCGAGTTGACTTTGGCCAGTTGACCTAGTCAAGGCGTATCGGTACACCCTCTGGGCGTTTCGATACGACCTGCAGTTTAAGCTAAAATGGACTGTTTTTGGTATGCTATTTGGGTTGATCGCCTCGCTTGTTGCTTCCGTTGTTGTCTTTTCACATAGGTTTAATTTAATCCATTTAGACAAGATAATAATTAAAGAAATTTTCTAGGGTTGCTAACCGGAGAGGAGCCTTAGCGGGTTTCACTTCAGTTTTTCCCGTGTAGCATACTCGGACCGGTCAGTCATCCAGACCGGGACGAGGGGGTTACATTACCCCTACTCGAGCCCTATATGTTTTTTAAATGGTTCAATTCCCATTTCAATCCTTGAAATCCCATGAAGTCTTGCAATTTCACCCACTAATTGGTGGTTTAACTATTTAATCAGCCTATTAATTAATACATGTTTAAATTTCTGTCCTCATAATTTATATTTTGTGTCTTGATAGCACTATGCTTGGAATGCGGTTACATTGAGCATTATTTTTTATGCGGTTATGAATATCATATATTCTAATGTAGTCATGTATATATATATATATATATATTATCATAAGGTTTTTATATAACTATATCTATATATGTATATGCACGTGTTTATGATTTATTTAATTTCCATTCCTTAAATTCTCATTTTCATTTGATCTCGTCTCTTTCGAATTTTTTCTTTAGTCGTTATTAGCTCACGGTCCCGGTGTCCGCGTGGGAATGGTATTTCGAATACTCGAATATCGATTCCTTTGGCGTCGTAGGACTTTAGATTAGATTTAATTTTGTATTCATGCATTTCGTTTTTTAGAATTATTTTCAAAGGTGCGATGTCCTTTTATTCAGAAACGAACGAGGTCAGTATCAGTCGTAGTGGTGGTGGTTTAGGCGTTCGCTCTCGAATAATAGGGTTTTCGAAATTTACTCGCATATATAACCAAGTCTCGGTTAAAATTGTCACTTCGATTCGCAAAATTTGACTTTAATTAAGCGGTAAAGTTTTGGTACCAATTTTGGGCACGTCGAGGGTGCTAACCCTTCCTCACGTGTAACTGACTCCCGAACCATTTGAATCTCTGGTTTCTATTTCCGGTGTTCGGTCTACCATTTTAAAGTGCCGGTGGCGACTCCATCTATTTTTTAAATCTTTTTCAAATCCCTCTATTTTCAAATATTTTTTTCTAAATTCTCATTTTTACCCCCTATTTTAAAACAATTTTCAAAACCCATCCTTTTTTCTAACTTAAATATTTTTTATCCTATTTCAAAATTCAAATTTTCCAAAATACCCTTTCCACTATATACAACTATAGATACACCTATTTGTCTTTTTTTTTAAAGGGTCACTACAGGTAATAGTTTGGGAGCCTTTGGAAATGTTTTTTAGAGTATCTTTGATTTGTCTGATAATGCCACGAGACGGACGAGCATAAGTGTTGGCGAGAACCTTCCAAGTTTCAGTTGAGGTTGTGCACTGTAAGACTAGAGGTACAAGGTTTTGGAAGATTGTGCCAAATAATGCACCAAACAAAAGTTTGTCTTGCTGTAGCCATGTTTGATAAGCCGGATTGGTGGAGGTTGTGTTATTGGTAGTGATAGTTTTTGGTGGACAAGGATGTGTGCCACCGATGAATTTGAAGAAGTCATAGCCTATGATGATGGATTCAATTTGGGTTTTCCAGGAAAGATAATTGGTGGAGTTGAGTTTGATAGAATTATGGATTGTTACTATGGTGAGGGGATTGTTGAGGTCAAGAGGGTTGGAAGTGGAGTTGGCAATAGCCATTGGAATCGAAACCTAACCTCGTATGAGATAGGAAACTGATACCATATAGAAAGAGGAACAAAAATTGTTTTAGAGAAAAAGGTTTTTATTCATATCATCCTTGGTAAACAATACCAACCTATATATACATAAAGGAGTAACAAACTATTTACCAATAATATATTTGAAGTTTAAGTAATGGATAAATAAGCTGATAAAGTTACCAAAGAAAAGGGAGAATCCAAACAAGATCAAGGTGGGTGAATAATCTTAAAAACCAAACAACAATAACAAAACTACACTCATATATATACACACGGAGAGACATATGAAAGGCAGATTTTCAACTATCCACTCTAATTTCATGACCCAATATTAGAAATGAACCAAAAATAGCATTTTTATAACATAATACAATTTTGTAGCATATCCATAGCCGTAATCTCTCAATTAAAACAGGTTAAAATTCTTTCATGACCTTCATAAAAATACTTTTTGAACATCTTTTCAAGGATCTTAGACCAAGTAGGATCGTGATCGATGGTGAGAACACGGAGGCCGGTAGGAAAGGCATCGGTTCGTGGAGAAGAGAAGCCGATTTTGACCACCATGATTTTGTATATACTATATACGTTTTCTTCTTGTGAGAAAGGATTCGTTGTGAGAGGAAACAGAGAAGAAGAAGGGAGTGGGCTGGTTTTTAAGGGAGGAGAGTAACATAAGACTTCATCAAATATGGGATGTTGTTATAATAGTTTGAATTTTAAAGTTCTATCACTTTGTATTTTAAATTATCCAAATTACCTGACTTTGAACCCACAATAATAACTCAAGCCTTAAAAAACCAATATGGCGTTGTGTAATGTCAAAAGAATATGATACTCTAGTTCGACATGGAACTTGAAAGCTTGTTCCATGTGATCCTAGCCAAAATGTAGTGGGTTGTAAGTGGATTTTTCGAATTAAACACAGTTTCGATGAGTCTATTGATAGGTATAAGACACGATTGGTTGCAAAGGGTTCCATCAATGACCATGAGTTGATTATCATGATACCTTTAGTCTGGTAATCAAACCAACCACCATCCGTCTTGTTCTTAGTCTTGCAGTAAGCCGTAGTTGGTCCCTTCGTCAACTAGATGTCAACAACGCCTTCCTACAAGGCCATCTTAATGACAATGTGTATATGAGTCAACTACTAGGCTTCATTGATCAAGATTTTCTATCACATGTATGTAAATTTTAAAAGGCTATCTATGGCCTAAAACAAGCACCTCGAACATGGTATCAAGAACTATGTACTTTTCTACATCACTCTGGCTTCAAAAACTCACATGTTGATACATCTATATTTATATTCAAATCTGACGGTCATTTATTATATCTACTTGTCTATGTTGATGACTTGATTATTAGTGGCGACAATGATGCAATAGTAAATCGGTTTGTTCATTTATTAGCAACACGATTTTCACTCAAGGACCCTGGTTCGATGCCTTATTTTCTTAGCGTTGAAGTTCTTCCAAACAAGCATGGCCTTTTTCTTTCTCAACGTCATTACTTGCTAAATATTCTTGCTCGTGCACATATGTTGGATACTAAACTTGTTCAAACACCACTACTAACAAGCTCATCTTTTTTAGTACACTCTAGGACTACCCAATCTTCTCATTCTAAATTTCGGGCAATAGTAGGCAGTTTACTATATTTTTTCCTTACACGTCTTGACATTGCGTTCGCTGTGAACAAATTGTCTTAGTTCATGCACAAGCCCACCATCGAACACTAGGTCTTATTAAACGATTGCTGCGATATCTCTGTGGCACTCTTAATCATAGCCTCTAGCTTTATCGTAACTCTCCTACTATCTTGCATGCATTCTCTTATGCAGATTGGGCTGGAAAAGTCAATGATTTTATTAGAAATATAACTATGAAATGAAGTCGTTAGCACTAATTGGATGAAATAAAGCAAATTGAAAAAGATTGAACCATTTGTTGTGTCATGGTATGGTCACTGCCTTAGAAGCAAATTCGCCCCGATTGGTGTAATCGATGCACTAGACGATGCCCCGAGGATAACATAACGCCTTCAAAAATCTTACACCTGAATTTTGAAGTTGGACAAAGTAGTATTTCCCATCTTTTCTTGATTGCATGAAACACATGAGAATGTTTTTGAGATACACTAAAAGTGATTCTGAAATATTTTATTTATAAACTAAAAGTTGGGGGTAAAATCAACAAATCACTCAATACAATAATGACAAACAAATTAATTTGTTTGTAATTGTCATATTAATGAATTAGATGTGTGATTAAACCATGTAACCGCCATATTAAATATGCAGCATATGAGTGACTTAAACCATGTAACTATCATCTTAAATCTGCAGTAAATGAGTAAAAACCTTCCAAATTTTTCCACCATCATTTCTAACATTCCCCCACAAATGCGCAGATAAAATGAATTTTGAGGAGAAAACAATGATAAGAGTAATAGAAAAATTAGCCGCTTAAGTACTAGTGAATGTATCTAGAACTAACACGTAGTGACGGTGAAATATCACTCTCTTTGACAAGTGAACGAATCTTGAACTAGTAAAGATAGGGGTAAACTCATGCATGACACACGACTAACCTCATTCATCCACCATGTCTGTGATAAATCAACAAATATATATATATAGCCACACCTCAGGATTCTAATAAGTGTACTAGAAAGACAGCCCAATGTCTTTCATAGAAAGTAACAAATCTTTCTCATTTACGTAGGTAATTTCATAAGGTCTATCTCAACATAAGTCACCCGAATTATGACTATAAAATCATTAAGAGTTTTTTCTATAAACTCAACCTCACAATAAAATAGGTGAATTCTTCAAGTTCATTTTAAATGAACCACTCAAACTTTAGGATAAGATTCATTAAGAATAAAAACTCAACCTCTTTTATCAGTGAATTCAATATGTCCTTCTCAAATAGGATCACCCAAACTCTTGGGATTGAATTCATTAAGAGTATAGAACTCATCATTCTTAAAGCTGAGTCATATAGTCATTCTCAATAGGACTACCCAAAAACTAAGTTATGAACTCATTAAAAGTAGATGTTCATCCATATTGGTAAATTCGTCAATTCTTTCTCACTAAGACCACCAAAGGGGCTATGAATTTATTAAGAGAAAAAGGTTGAGCCTTTATGTGTAGAATGTTCGCCATAGAGATAGATTAGTATGTACACTATGAATCTCTTCAAGGTTTAGTCCACATTGAACTTAGAATGCTAAATTGGATATCCACCATATTTCTATGGTTTTGTTGTGGCCACATTGAACTTCGAATACTAAGTTGTGCATTCACCATGAATTCCTCAATCAATGGGCTTGAGATTCATCCTCTCGATGAGTCAAGAACCAATCTCCTACTTAACCTCTTCGTTAGTGGTTTAGCTAGGTCTCAAAAGTCATCTCGAAATCAAAATGAGTTATTCATCTTTATGAATTCATGCATTCTTATGATACATCATTTTATGACACCTTACATTTTCAAAGTGTCTTAGTAAAAAAATTGACTTAAAGAGACCGCAAAATATTTCCATCTACTATGACCAAATGAATTTATCTTAATAATATTTGTCAAATATTACTCTTAACTTCTGCATTAAGTTAAAGAACATCATTTAGTTATAGTATTTTATAAATTGGAATAGTGAGCATAGTAATGAATAATGCACTATATAAGTGTCTAGGAAAGAGAGGTGATGCACTAGACACGCTTAAATACCAAGTCTATCACATAACTAATCCTAGACATGCACATTTTGTACTATCACAATACTTTCCAATAACCCATTTGGAATTTTTTCCGCAGATCGTGGGAACTGAAATCAACTCCTTGATAAAGATATTTAATTGGAGAACTTTTAATCCAACGGTATTTGCTAATACTCATTCGTAGAGCTTACCTTATCATTGTTGGTTACCCATAATAGAATTTATGCCAACAAACACATGAGTCAATCAGCTTCTTACCATCCCACTTTATTAACATTTAGGAGCTATTAAAATCTCACTTATCGAGTATTAAAAACTACTCATCCGCAAAAAATATGTAACTTATTTTCATAGGTTACATTTGCATTTATTATCCTGACATATTTTTCGACTAATCTGGATAGGGTACTGCCAAAGTCCAATATGAGGACATCCTTCTCAATCCAAATTTTTTTCATTCGCAATATCAAGATTTAAAAACCATCATAATAGAAACTCATCATGATTCTCAAAACCATGAAACAATTGTTTGACTTTAATCAAACGTTGTAATTTCCAATTGATTATTCAACCATTCTCTTATCGATTGTCAAAATCTCGATATTTGAATAAAAATGATATTTATTCGTAAGTTTTTTCCCTCTATCGAATTTTTGCTAGATGTTGAAAAATCGTAACCGCTACAAGGAATTATAAATTCCATTAATCTCATTAAAAGAGATTATTAGCACCAATAAAGGCGATTTTATTCGATAAAGACAACCGAAAATTTATTCGATAAGGCAACCCAAAATTTATTCGATAAGGAAATCTATTTTTTGTAAGGCATCTGTTAGGCTTGATAAGCTTGATTTCCTTCAACCGTTATGGATAGCCAAGTGGTGGAGAAGTTAGATTTTTGGGTGATTGAGGTGTGGAAGCTAAAAGATAAAAAGACACAATAATTTAGAGTGGTTCGATCTTCTAACAAACACCTACATGCACTACCTTAGCTTCCCACTAAGGATTTTACAATCAATCCACTAATTGATTCGTCCCTTTTTCTAGAATTAGGAGGAAACCCTTACAACGATCAAAGCTTTCTAGCCCAAAGCTTGATCAAACCCTCTCTACAAGAGATAAAGATAAGCAAACTAAAATCTCTCTTACAAGGTTGGTGTGTGCACACTAAAGCACTCACCCAAACCTAAACACCTGAGAAAATTTGACAATTTAGGCTCATAAGTGTTGTTTATACAATGAATGAACAATTTAAGCCCTAAAGACAATTTGACATCATATAGTTGTTGACAATTGAAGATTTTTTCCATTGATGCTTGGAGGTCCCTTTTATACTCCCAATTAAGTTTGTAGCTGTTTAGGACCGTTGGGGTTGAATTGGAGCCGTTGGAGACTTTATTTCTCACCATAAATGCAGTTTTGCAGTTACCCGTATCGAAACAGTTCTTGCATATTTCAAAACATGGCTAAAACAGAAAGAGACGTTATGCGCATTGAAGAGGTCGTATCGAAACATCTAGGGTCGTATCGAAACTCACGTATCGAAACGCCTAGTGTCTATCGAAACAATCTACAATTCAAATAGTCGTTGGGGGTGTAGCCGTTGGGGTGTATGCCACGTGGGTGTATCGAAAAACCAAAGGGTGTTTCGAAACCACACCTATTCGTACCGAAACAGATAAGCCCTGTATCGAAACGGATTCTGGTAGTTTCAAAATGTATCGGTACAGATTGTCCCTGTATCGAAATGGGAACCTTAAAAACATTGGTTTGGCTACTTAAAAACATTTCAAACCTTGCCTAAACCTTTTGAAACATCCTCAAACTTATTTTCAAGTTGTTTTTTGACTTACGGAATATTTTAAATTCTTTTCAATTATTATATCAAAACATATATTTCTACAACATCAAAAAATTTAACCATCTCAACCACCTCAAAACACAATTCATGCAACCACGTCACATTCACACTAACGATTTATGGTGTGCATATCACTAAGAAGAGCTTTCTCAAAAGCTGAATTTACTTTAAATTTCAACCACGTTTCAATAGCAATAGAATTTGCTTCTGAGTTGTTGGAAATATAACTGCGAAATGAAATCGTTAGCACTGATTGCATGAGATAAAGTAAATTGAAAGTGTAACACCCGGGTTTGGGGTCGGGTGAATTAAATAATTAAAAATAATGTTTCGGGTTTTCCTTTTCATTTTAAAATTCATTTAATATGTTGGACCCGATTTTGATTTAAAACCCAAAATTCCATGGATTTTAGAAATTGGAAGATGGCCATTTTCATTAATGTCAATTTTGTAATTACTTGGCCTTGTAAAATAAAAACCCTTTTATTTTAAAACACCCATTTTATCATCTTCTTCCCCCTTCTCTTCAAAATTTCCACGACAAAACTCCCCCTTCCCCTTGAGTTACTATTCCATCACCATACACCTTCATTCTTGGTGATTTTTGAAAGGTAAACATGTTTTTGACTTGTCCTCAATTTTCTCTGCATGTCTATACCTTTAGTTTTCATTAAAACCCATGGTTTTACATTTTGAAGTTTTTGGGTTTTGAAATAAAAATGACAACTTTGTTAGCTTTTAGTTGAGCTTTCGATTTGTTGATGTTAGATAAGTTATTTGCTATCTAAAAGGTCCAACATAATCAATTTTTACAAGGTTTTATAATGATTCAAGGATTTGGGTTTATTGGGGGTTTTAGAAAGGTTTCAAGGTGAGTTTTGGGGTTGTTTTGTGTTGGGAATTGATGGCTGATGGTTGGTTGATGGTTAGGGGTTATTTTGAAAGCTATTAGGTGTGTTAAAAGTGTTGAAATCAATGGGTTTTGGTTGTGCAAATGAGCTGCTCGAAAATGGTGTTTTTTAGAGTGTTTTTGGGTCGAATGTTAGCTTGAATTGTGTTTCGGGTTGCTACAGTGATTTGTGGACTGAAATGTGGATGTTTTGCTTGTGTTGGATTGTTTAGAGACAAGGAATTGTGTTGGTGAAGCCTCGGGAGCGAATCTGGATAGCTTGGTGGATTGATCGACTAGAGTTGTTGAGCTTGGAGTAGTCGGTGAGTGGTTAATGATTTCAACTTGGTTTAAATGGTTTCCAAACATTTTGGTTCGAGCATGTGGACCTAGGTTGGGCTTGGTAAACCCACCTAGAGTTGGGATTAGATTGGTAGTCTAATCTCAAGCTTTAATTAGAGACCTTTGGTTGAACTCTTAATGTTGTGTTTATGCCTCTCATGTTAAGTGTGATTAATGTTGCTATGCACATTGTAGCTATGTGTGTTAGTGAGGCATGATGATTTGTTCATGCATTGTGATATGCATGTGGTTGATGTAATGTGAGCATATGATTGTAAATCATGGTGGCTACGTGCTAGGCACGGGAAATGGTAAGAACTTGTGTTATGAAAGATTGTGAAATGAGTTAGTATTGGCACCAGTATGCTTGGGTACAAATGATCGATCATTAGAATGTTTAGTGTGCACACGAGAGTCGAAATGCACGCGTGGTCTTGGTGATAGTAGTCATCAAGATAGAGTACGGGTACGCCCGGAAATCTTCATTTATATGTTAGTCGGTGATGAGTGGAATCCCATCGACGGGGCGTGAGGATGAGTGGAATCCCCTCCGCAAATGGTGATGAGTGTAATCTCATCGTAAGGTAATGGTTGAGTTGTTGGATGTAAGTTCCAATAGTTGTTATCCGTGTATTTAGGTCATAGCTAGGTGCCAATACGTTTGATATATGTGTTTCCATATGGTTGTGTTTGTGGACTTTTTGAGCATGGCATGATAATTGAGATTATGTTCATGCATCATTTATATTTGACTCTTGTGGTTTCGAAGGTAAGAAAACATGCATTATTCCTTGGTTTGTTGCTCGTGCTTGGACCCTGCATTGTCGAGGTTTGTTTTATGAGCTTACCCTCACTAAGTTTTACGCTTACGCTCTTTTTTGTTCGACAATACAGATCTGTAGTTCGTGGGTTGCTTGTGCAAGGAGAGGGCCTCCAAGTGTGCTAGTTGTGCTTTTGCTATCCTCAAGTATGAACTTTTAAGTTATGAGATGTAATAAATAAGCAATGGGGATTTATGTTGTGGTTTTGTGTTAGGAGCTTGTTTAGACTCCTTGATATGTTGATGTTTTGGTATGGCTTGTTGATGCCTTATTTTGGGTTGTAAACCATGCTTTTAATGCGTATCATGAATTCTTATGTGTTTTGTTTCTAAGGCATGAAACCTTAAAATGCAATGTATGTCTCTTTTATGGTGAATGCTTGATCCCTTATGAATGTATGCCCTTAACTTGCATGTTAAGTGTTCAAGCATGTTTGTAATAGGGTGTATGCCTCTAGAGTTGTGTATGTATGTTGTGTCTTGCTTCTTGAAGTCGTTGGGGTCGTTTGGAGGTGTTTAAATCTGGTTTTGGAAACTCATTGGTTGCATGCGTTTCGGAACGGTTCAGGCTGTTTCGGAACGGGTGTGGTTCTAGGGACACCCGTATTGGAATGCGTTCCGGTATGGTTTGGCTACTGTGAGCTTCTGTTCTGATACGAGTCTCGAAATGCTTGGGCTACTATGAGAGCTTGTTCCGGAACGTGTTTCAGAACGTCTAGGCGAAATGGACCCCTGTTCTGAAACGGGGTGGATGTGTTTCAGTACGGGTGTTTGGCTTTTTAAACTGGGGCCCATGTTTCGAAATGGGCAATGCTTGTTTCGAAACCCAGGCCTGAAATGGGGCTTTTTGACATCTCTAAAGGTTCTCAAGGGTTGGGCTTAGGCCCTGTTTGTTGTGAGTCTTCTTGTGAATCTTGTTTTCCGATGTCGCTTCACACAAAGGTCTAATTAAATCCATCTAGACAAGATAATAAATGAAAAGTTTTCTCAGGTTGTTAACCGAAGTGGAGCCTTAACGGGTTTCGCCTCGGCTATCCTCGTGTAGCCTGCTCGGATCAGTTAGTCGCCTAGACCGGGACGAGGGGGTTACACTTGTTGGTATCAGAGCCTGAGGTTTCCGAGACCTCGGGCAGGTAAGTGAGGTAAGTTAAATTCTTGTATTGCAATTGCACGGTGTTTGCTTGCCATGTAAGCATGTTTGCTTGTTTATCAAGTATGCTTGATGCTTGTTTAGTTGGTCGTCTGTGTATGTTGTTTGAAGCATGTTGAGTAGAGTCTCATTGCTTCTATTACATCGGAAAAAGGATTTTTAAGTGAGGGAAACATAATTGAGCCACTTGGACCCTTGCTCTTGCTAACCCAATTTTTGTATGTTGTTGTTGTTGTAGTTGTTATATGTGAGCGGTTATGTCGAGGCCTAGAGGTAGACCGAGGTTGGTTTGCCAGGAACCATGTGTTGCGACTTCTGTTAATAAGCCGGTGGTTGGAGTAGAGGCTCATGTGGAAGAGCCTGCTGTTGGAGTCGGAGCTCCTCCACCACCACCTCCTCAGCCTGATGTGGAAGGCGAGGCTAGAGCTGAGGGAGCGGGACCTCAGGTTGGCCAGGGTGGCCAAGGTCCTACAGGGATAGATATGGCTCCGCTAGTTCAAGCTATAGTGGGAGCGTTTCAAGCCGCATTTGCCGGAGCTCAGGCTGCAGCTCAGTCGAGAGGAGATGATGCTAGCTTACCTTTAGAGAGGCTTCGTAGCCTAGGAGCTGATGAGTTTAAGGGATCTACACCTGATAGATCAGAGTTGTGGCTAGAGAAGACGATTTAGGTCAGATGGGATGTGTTAGGGCTCGTAAGTTGGGCTGTGTAGTTTCGTTGCTTCAGGGTGATGCCTACACCTAGAGGGTCACCATTACTACCGGCGTGCCTGAGGCCGAGATTAGTTGGAACTTCTTTGAGACTGCTTTCAGAAAGAGGTATTTGGGCCTGAGATATTTAGATGAGAAGAAGCGGGAGTTCATGGCTCTTGTTCAGGGAGATGCATCAGTGACAGATTATGAGATTCGCTTTGTCCAACTGAGTTAGTATGCTCCGAAGTTGGTTCCTACTGAGAGGGACCGTTGTGATCGGTTCAGGTATGGACTTCATGAGGAAGTCAAGAGGTACACCTTGGCTTCAGATTATTCTGATTTTGATGTCTTGGTTGCTAGGGCCAAGGACATTGAGCATAGCTTGGGGCTGACCAAGCATTTGGGAGGATCCAGTTCGGGGAAGAGGCACAACAACTTTGATCGTGGTGATGCCAAGAGGCATCGGGGCGGTGGACAACAGTTTGATCATAGGCGTGGCGGTGGCCACCATGGTTGAGGCCATCAGGGCTAGAGAGCTGGAGGGCGATTGCCCGAGTGTGCCCGATGTGGGAGACAACATTCAGGAGAGTGTTGGGGAAACTATCATGCTTGCTGGAGCTGTGGATCGAGAGACCACTTTAGGAGAGAGTGCCCGCATCAGGCGGCACAGGCACCGAATCTAGCACAGGCTCTTGCGAGAGCGATGACTATCAGAGAGGTCGTGGGCGCGATCGTGGTTACTTCTAGCCGAGGGCTGATGCATCTAGGATAGAGGCACCGAGAAATCTTGCCCATATAGTGGCAGTCTAGCCAGAGGCCGGTGGACCAGCTAGAGTCTACGCACAGAGAGAGGCAGGGAATGACACAGATGTGATAGCAGGTAATTTTGAGTTACAATCCATGTCTTTGCTTTCCTTAGTTGATTCAGGTTCCACGCATTCTTACATTTTGAGTGAGCATGCAAAGAAGTTAGACATACTTGTTGAGATTTTAGACATAGGGATGCATGTGACTAGTTCCTTCGGTGAGACAGTTGTAGTTAGACGACTGTATAGGAGGTGTCCGTTGAAGATTCAGGGTCATGTGTTCCTGTTGATATGATGGAGCTTTAGTTTTATGGTTTTGATATTATTTTGGGTATGGATTGGTTGGTTGAGCACAGAGCTAGTATAGATTTTAAGACAAAGAGAATTTCATTGAAGCTTTCTGATAGCTACGAGGTAGTAGTAGTAGTAGGTGAGAACGTTAAGTTCTTGTCGAACGTTGTGTCAGGTTTAGAGGCTCATAGGTTTATGGACTCTAGTTGTGGGGCTTATTTAGCATACGTGATGAATCTGAACATGAGTGAGGTTAGACCAAAAGATATCAGGACAGTTTGTGATTATCCGGATGTGTTTCCAGAAGAGTTACCAGGTTTGCCTCCTGACAGAGATGTAGAGTTTGTGATTGAGACTGTTTTAGGGTCTACTCCAGTTTCTATTGCTCCGTACCGTATGGCTCCGAAAGAGTTGAAAAGTCAGCTTCGTGAGTTGTTAGACCGTGGTTTTATTAGGCCTAGTAGTTCGCCTTGGGCTGCTCATGTGTTGTTTGTGAAGAAGAAGGATGGCAGTATGAGGATGTGTATCGACTATAGGCAATTGAACCAGTTGACAGTGAAGAACAAGTATTTGTTGCCTCGTATAGATGACTTGTTTGATCAGTTGAGGGGTGCCTTAGTGTTTTCGAAGATAGATTTGAGATCAGGGTACTATCAGTTGAAGGTAAAAGAGTGTGATGTCCCGAAGATAGCTTTTAGGACTAGATACGGTCACTATGAGTTCCTTGTGATGCCGTTTGGGCTCACGAATGCACCAGCATCTTTCATGGACATGATGAACAGAGTTTTCCGAGACTATCTAGACCGGTTTGTAGTTGTTTTCATAGACGACATCCTTGTGTACTCAAGATCAGAAGAAGAGCATGATGAGCACTTGAGACTTGTTTTGCAGAGATTGATGAGTAATCAGTTGTATGCTAAGCTGAGTAAATGTGAGTTCTGGATTAGAGAGGTTGTGTTTCTTGGCCATGTGGTATCAACTGAAGGTATCCGTGTTGATCCGACGAAGATTGAAGCCATTGTTGAGTGGAAACAACCTAAGTCAGTGACTGAGATTAGGAGTTTCCTAGGATTAGCTGGTTACTATAGGAGGTTCGTTGATGGTTTCTCTAGAGTAGCCGCTTCGTTGACTAAATTGTTGCAAAAAGGAGTGAAGTTTGAGTGGTCAGATGCGAGACAGAAGGCATTTGAGAAATTAAAAGAAGCTTTGATGAATGCTTCAGTGTTAGTATAGCCAGTTTCAGGGAAAGAGTTCGTGATCTATAGTGATGCTTCCTACGTAGGTTTAGATTGTATTCTGATGCAAGAAAGGAGAGTCATTGCTTACGCTTCGAGACAGTTGAAAGTGCATGAGAAGAACTACCATACGCACGACATTGAGTTAGCAGCAATTGTGTTTGCGTTGAAGATTTGGCGTCACTACTTGTATGGTGAGAAGTGCACGGTTTACACTGATCATAAGAGCTTGAAGTATTTGATGACTCAGAAAGAGTTGAACTTGAGACAGAGAAGATGGCTTGAACTGTTGAAAGATTATGATTTGACTATCGAGTACCATCCGGGTAAGGCAAATGTAGTGGCCGATGCGTTAAGCAGAAAAGTTGCAGTTGAGTTGCGAGCTATGTTTGCTAGGTTGAGTGTGTCAGGGGATGGTGGTTTGATTACAGAGTTGCAAGTGAAGCCTTCGTTGATTCAGATGATCAGAGAGAAACAGTTGCAAGACGTATCTTTAGTTTCTCATGTTCAGGACATTGCAGAAGGTAGACCGACAGAGTACAATTTCAGTGATGATAATGTGTTGTGTTTTAGAGACAAAGTTGTAGTACCTGAAGATGTTGAGTTGAGACGTATGATTCTGAGCGAAGCACATCCGAGTCTTTTTTCTATGCATCCGGCCAGTACTAAGATGTACCGAGATCTGAAGAATGATTATTTCTGGGTTGGTTTGAAGAAGGATGTAGTCGAGTATGTGAGCCATTGCATGGTTTGTCAGAGAATAAAAGCAGAACATCAGGTTCCTTCAGGTTTGTTACAACCTTTGAAAACTCCGGAATGGAAATGGGAGAGAATCACTATGGACTTTGTGTCGGGGTTGCCGTTGTCCCCTTCGAAGAAGAATTCTGTTTGGGTGATTGTTGATAGATTCACTAAGTGTGCTCATTTCTTAGCAGTGAACACCACAGATTCTTTAGACAAGTTGGCAGATTTGTACATCCGCGAGATTGTGAGGTTGCATGGAGTTCCGAAGTCTATTGTATCAGATAGAGATTTGAGATCCACAGTGAGGTTCTAGGGTTGTTTGCATAGTGCCCTAGGTACTCGTTTGTATTTTAGTACTTCGTATCATCCTCAGTCAGATGGTCAGTCAGAGCGAGTGATACAGGTATTAGAGGATATGCTCCGTTGTTGTGTGATTGACTTCCATGGTTCGTGGGAGAAAAATTTACCTTTAGTCGAGTTTGCTTACAACAACAGTTACCAGGCTAGTATACAGATGGCTCCTTATGAGGCATTGTATGGTAGGCGATGTAGGACTCCGATCTGTTAGGCCGAAACGGGCCAGAAATTGTTACCTATGCCAGATTTGCTTAAGGGGACTAATGATAAGGTGAAGTTGATTTGTAACCGCTTGAAAGCAGCTTCCGATCGTCAAAAATCTTACGCAGATTTGAAGAGAAAGGAGATTGAGTTTTCAGTGGGTGAGAAAGTGTTTCTGAAAGTATCTACGTGGAAGAAGGTAATGCGGTTTGGCCGAAAAGGCAAGTTAAGTCCGAGGTTTATTGGTCCGTATGAGATAGTTGAGTGGATTGGGCCAGTAGCTTACCGTTTGAGATTGCCTACAGAGTTAGAGAAGATGCATGATGTATTTCATGTGTCGATGCTTAGGAGATATAGATCAGATCTGTCTCATATTATGCCTGTTGAAGAGATAGAACTGAATCCGGATTTGTTTTATAATGAAGAACCAGTTGAAATACTTGCTTCTGATAGCAAGGTGTTGTGTGGAAAGACCATAGAGTTGGTCAAGGTGTTGTGGAGACATAGAGGTGTGGAAGAGGCCACGTGGGAGAGGAAAGTGGATATGCTTGAGCAGTTTCCATACTTGTTTCCGTCAGGTAATTTCAGGGACGAAATTCCTTAAATGGGGGAGAGTTGTAACACCCGGGTTTGGGGGTCGGGTGAATTAAATAATTAAAAATAATGTTTTAGGTTTTCCCTTTTCATTTTAAAATTCATTTAATATGTTGGACCCGGTTTTAATTTAAAACCCAAAATTTCAGGGATTTTAGAAATTGGAAGATGGTCATTTTCATTAATGGCAATTTTGTAATTACTTGGCCTTGTAAAATAAAAACCATTTTATTTTAAAACGCCCATTTTATCATCTTCTTCCCCCTTCTCTTCAAAATTTCCACGACAAAACTCCCATTTCCCCTTGAGTTACTATTCCATCACTATACACCTTCATTCTTGGTGATTTTTGAAAGGTAAACATGTTTTTGACTTGTCCTCACTTTCCTCTACATGTCTATACCTTTAGTTTTCATTAAAACCCATGGTTTTACATTTTGAAATTTTTGGGTTTTGAAATAAAAATGATAACTTTGTTAGCTTTTAGTTAAGCTTTCGATTTGTTGATGTTAGATAAGTTATTTTATATCTAAAAAGTCCAACATAATCAATTTTTACAAGGTTTTATAATGATTCACGGATTTGGGTTTGTTGGGGGGTTTTAGAAGGGTTTAAAGGTGAGTTTTGGGGCTGTTTTGTGTTGGGAATTGATGGGTGATGGTTAGTTGATGGTTAGGGGTTATTTTGAAAGCTATTAGGTGTGTTAAAAGTGTTGAAATCAATGGGTTTGGTTGTGTAAATGAACTACTCGAAAATGGTGTTTTTTAGAGTGTTTTTGGGTCGAATGTTAGCTTGAATTGTGTTTCGGGTTGCTACAGTGATTTGTGGATTAAAATGTGGTTGTTTTGCTTGTGTTTGATTGTTTAGAGACAAGGACTTATGTTGGTGAAGCCTTGGGAGCGAATCCAGATAGCTTGGTGGATTGATCGGCTAGAGTTGTTGAGCTTGGAGTAGTCGGTGAGTGGTTAATGATTTCAACTTGGTTTAAATGGTTTCCAAACATTTTGGTTCGAGCATGTGGACCTAAATTGGGCTTGGTAAACCTACCTAGAGTTGGGATTAGATTGGTAGTCTAATCTCAAGCTTTAATTAGAGACCTTTGGTTGAACTCTTAATGTTGTGTTTATGCCTCTCATGTTAAGTGTGATTAATGTTGCTATGCATATTGTGGCTATGCGTGTTAGTGAGGCATGATGATTTGTTTATGCATTGTGATATGCATGTGGTTGATGTATGTGAGCACATGATTGTAAATTATTGTGGCTACATGTTAGGCACGGGAAATGGCAAGAACGTGTGTTATGAAAGATTGTGAAATGAGTTAGTATTGGCACTAGTATGCTTGGGTACAAATGATCAATCATTAGGATGTTTAGTGTGCACACGAGAGTCGAAATGCGCGTGTGGTCTTGGTGATGGTAGTCATCAAGATAGAGTACGGGTACGCCCGAAAATCTTCATTTATATGTTAGTCGGTGATGAGTGGAATCTCATCGACGGGGCGTGAGGATGAGTGGAATCCCCTCCGCGTGAAACGGTGATGAGTGTAATCCCACCGTAAGGTAATGGTTGAGTTGTTGGATGTGAGTTCCAACGGTTGTTATCCGTGTATTCGGGTCATAGCTAGTTGCCAATACGTTTGATATATGCGTTTCCATATGGTTGTGTTTGTGGACTTTTTAGCATGGTATGATAATTGAGATTATGTTCATGTATCATTTATATTTGACTCTTGTGGTTTCGAAGGTAAGAAAACATGCATTATTCCTTGGTTTGTTGCTTGTGCTTGGACCCTGCATTGTCGATGTTTGTTTTATGAGCTTACTCTCACTAAGATTTACGCTTTCGCTCTCTTTTGTTCGACAATGCAGATCTGTAGTTCATGGGTTGTTTGTGCAAGGAGAGTGCCTCCAAGTGTGCTAGTTGTGGTTTTGCTATCCTCAAGTATGAACTTTTAAGTTATGAGATGTAATAGATAAGCAATGGGGATTTATGTTGTGGTTTTGTATTAGGAGCTTGTTTAGACTCCTTGATATGTTGATGTTTTTGTATGGCTTGTTGATGCCTTATTTTGGGTTGTAAACCATGCTTTTAATGCGTATCATGAATGCTTATGGGTTTTGTTTCTAAGGCATGAAACCTTAAAATGCAATGTATGTCTCTTTTATGGTGAATGCTTGATCCCTTATGAATGTATGCCCTTAACTTGCATGTTAAGTGTTCAAGCATGTTTGTAATAGGGTGTATGCCTCTAGAGTTGTGTATGTATGTTGTGTCTTGCTTCTTGAAGTCGTTGGGGTCGTTTGGAGGTGTTTAAATCTGGTTTTGGAAACTCACTGGTTGCATGCGTTTCAGAACGGTTCAGGCTGTTTCGGAACGGGTGTGGTTCCAGGGACACCCGTAACGAAACGCGTTCCAGTACGGTTTGGCTACTGTGAGCCTATGTTCCGATACTAGTCTCAAAATGCTTGGGCTATTGTGAGACCCTGTTTCGAAACGTGTTTCGGAACGTCTAGGCGAAATGGACCCCTGTTCTGAAACAGGGTGGATGCATTTCGGTACGGGTGTTTGGCTTTTTAAACTGGGGCCCGTGTTTCGAAACGGGCAATGCTCGTTTCGAAACCCAGGCCTGAAATGAGGCTTTTTGACATCTCTAAAGGTTCTCAAGGGTTGGGCTTAGGCCCTGTTTGTTGAGAGTCTTCTTGTGAATCTTGTTTTCTGCTGTCGCTTCACACATAGGTCTAATTAAATCCATCTAGACAAGATAATAAATGAAAAAGTTTTCTCGGGTTGTTAACCGAAGTGGAGCCTTAACTGGTTTTGCCTCGGTTATCCCCATATAGCCCGCTCGGATCGGTCAGTCGCCCAGACCAGGATGAGGGTGTTACAGAAAGAGATCGAACCATTTGTTGTGTCGTGGTATGACCACTGCCTTAGAAGCAAAATCATCCCGATTGGTGTAACCGATGCAATGGACGATGCCCCCGAGGTTAACACAATGCCTTCAAAATTTGCACACTCAATTTTTTAAATTAGACAAGGTGATATTGCCCCCCTCTTCTCGATAGCATAAAACACATTAGAATATTTTTGAGACACACTAAAAGTGAATATGAAACATTCTATTTATAGATTAAAGTGGGGTAAATCGACAAATCACATAACTGTCATATTAATGCATTAAATGGGTGATTAAACCATGTAACCACCATATTAAATATGCAGTATATGAGTGGTTTAAATCATGTAACTGTCATCTTAAATCTGCAGTAAATGAGTGAAAAATCTTCCGAATTTTCTCCACAAACATTTCTAACAGATTTTCCATCAACTAGACCCTACATCGTCTATTTGGGTCGTAATCTAATTAGAGCTCCAAAAAGCAGCGAACCGTTGTGCGCTCCTCTACCGAAGCTGAATATAGATATGTTGCAAACACTATTGCGGAAGTAAATTGGGTTTGCTCTTTATTAAATGATCTTTGTTTTCAATCTTCCATTTGTCCAGTGATATATTGTGATAACATTGAGGCAACCCATCTGAGCTCTAACTAGTCTTTCATTCACGGATGAAACATGTGGCTATTGACTTCCATTTCATTTGTGATCAAGTGTAAAATGGCGTTTTGCGAGTTGCACATGTGGCATCGGTTGATAAACTTTGATCAACTTGCTGATATTTTAGCAAAACTGATTTTCAGACTCGCTTTGTCATTCTTCAAGACAAGATGGGGCCTAACAGAAGACTTCATAAAATCTGGGAAGTTGTTACAATAGTTTGAATTTTAAAATTCTATCACTTTGTATTTCAAATTGTCTATATAATTTATTATTTTAATTTACTCCATATCTAAAAAAGTTGGTTTCTATTCTTGTTACATTTCCACATGTATAAATATCTTATTGAAGTAAAAAAATAAAATTACAGCAGACTTTTTTTTCTTATGTTCGTTTTCACTTGCTTGATTCGTCCTGAAGATGGATTTGCAAAAGTGATGGCTAAGATTGTATAAGCTTCTCTTGCAGTTGTTCAAAATTACTTGATCTTGTCGGATCCGTATAGTATACGCAGGATTTGGCGTAATAACTTGGTTTTGAGTGATAGTGGCTGGTGGGCAAGGTTTTGATCCATCAATATATCCAAAAAATCATATTCAACAAACAAGGTTTGAAATTGCAATTTCCATGAAACATAATAGGTGGATGTTAGTTTTAATGGAGTTTAGGCTGCAATATTAATAGTAATCAAGGTATTGTAAGGTTTGTTGGTATTGTGGACAGTGGGTGTAGAGTTGTTCGTGGCAAGAAAAAATTAACTCTTAGATACCATGACAGAAGAAAAGAAAAGTTTGTTGTAATTTTATTTCTTACTTCAATAAGATATTTATACATGTGAAAATGTACCAAGAACAGAAATCAACTCCTTTAAATATGGAGTAAATTAAATATATAATTTAAAATACAAAGTGATAGAATTTTAAAATTCAAACTATTGTAACAGTTTTCCAGATTTAATGAAGTCTTCTGTTAGAGAGGAACTGAAACCATTGAACTATCGAATATTTGGTGTTAGCTATTCAACGGTCCTTGTTGACTCTGCATTTACAATTTTATTTGACCTTTCTAACTTAGTTTTCTCCACAATACCAAAATTTGAATATTTAATCTTACTTAAAGAACATAACGCTTCACCTTGCTAGACCTTGCATTTACATTGTTTAAATAAACTTTATGTATTATTTTGATTTAAGAGATAACTAGAATTGTTATTTTAAATAGTAATTAACAATATAATCTGAAAGGCTGGTTAATATTAATTATTGTATCAAATAAATTTAAAAAGGTACATAATTCATAAAGGATAAATTTTCTTTACACAGGCGGTGGAAACTGAAAGTTTCTACAAGCGCCTTAATTTTAGGGTATAGTGAGTTAGTGTAGGGTATAAGGTTTAGGGGTTTAGGTGTGGAGGGTTAGAATTTAGGGATAGTTGTTTCAATTTAAGGTTTAGGGTTATAATTTAGGGTTTATAGGTTAAAACCTAAATCCTCACCATATTACCCTAAAAAGTAAACCCTAACCTATAAACCTTAAATTATAACCCTAAACCTTAAATTGAAACAACTATCCCTAAATTGTAAACCTCTACACCTAAACCCCTAAACCCTATACCCTAAACTAACTCCCTAAACACTAAAAGTAAGGCGCTTGTGGAAACTTTAAGTTTCCACCGCCAGTGTATAGGATATTAATCCATTCATAAATGATTATTATCTTATACACTGAAGGCAGAAACTTTTTGTTTTCACAAGCGCTTCAATTATAAGGTTTAGGATTTTAGTTTAGAGTTTAGAGTTTAGGAGTTATAGTGTAGGAGTTTAGAATTTAGGGTTCATGGTTAAAATTTAGTGTTTAATGTTAGATTTTAGGGTTAGGGTTTAGATTTTAGGGTAGTATGGGTAGGGATTTAGGTTTTAAACTATAAACCCTAAATTTTAACCCTAAACTAAAAATTCTGTCAACAACCATAAATTTTAAACCACTACCCTTAAACTCCTAAACTTTAAAACTTAAACGGAATCCCTAACCCAAAAAATTAAGACACTTGTATAAAAAAGTTTCGACAAGCGCTTATGTATAAAATAATTATCCATTACTTCCTATGTCTTAATTAATTATAAAATAAATATTTTAAACTAGTTGACCGAAGGTGTTAAAGCATATTTTTTGTGTTGTTAATAATATAATATTTACGTTTCATTTCTAGCATCTGCCTTCTTTATAACCACAAAAGAAAAGTGACCAATGAACAGAAAATCCCTTTTTCTTTCAGAAAAAAAAAAAGAGATTCTTAGTTTGTGTTGTTCTTAGGGGATTAAGTTCTCAGAAAAAGAAGAGCCACTTGCTTTATCTTTGCATATTCTTGTACCTTGTCAAGATTTCTCTGTTTTTATTTTCATTTTCTGACAGAGAGATGGAGATGATGTATTATCAGTTGTCCAGGTTTTCTTATCAGGACTCTTTGAAAATACTAGAGGCTGATATACAATATGCAAATTCTATGTGAGTTTTCTTATCTGGGATTTCAGTTTTCTGGCGAATTTAGTATTTTGTTTTCTTTATCTTCACAATCCCTGTAATGGGGTTTTGACTTGTTCTTGTTTATGTTTATTAGTTGCTTTAGCTGCTTTTGATTATCATAATCATGATAAAATTATTTTTTATAATCTTTGGTATTGTAAAATTTCAGCCTAACGATTCCTATACCAGCTAAATTCTCTCTCTGAGTATTTGCAGGACTTGTCCGCATTTTGATGTGTATTTAGCTGATAGGAACTTAAATAAATTTTTTCTTTTTAATGGTATGTTACTGTTGCATGTTTATGATAAGGTTTTACTTCAAAAACAGATAAAAGTTGAGGAATTTGGCTTTTAATCTTTGGTCTAACTTTAGGCTATTTGTGCTGCTTGGTTGGTTAGATGTCTCAATTTTCGTTCTTCTAAGCGGTTGTGTTATTGGGATTTTAGGCTGCTGCGATTCCAACGGCCAAGAGTGGTGCTCATCATCAAATGAAATTGGTGTACAACCAGTTGGCCCCTCTCTTTCTGTTTTTGCTATAATGGATGTATAGTTCATGTATATGTCTACTCCCTAGATATCTAGACCTCTTCCACGTACTTGTATACAAGGTTCATCCATCTTCCCCAAGCTTATTTCGAATCTTAAAGGACGGTTCCGTTATTTGTACATATTTACATGTGCCGTTTCTTAGTTTCTGTCTTATATGCTATAGGTCTATGCAGATGGGAGATCAAAGATATCTACTCATGGGAGGAAGGCAACAATTAGGGAGTTTTATGGTAAGCATATAATGAGTGTGTGTGTTATCATAGTTTTATGAGCTTAAAGTTTGTTACTTTTATGATTCATTTGCCTTATCATCGTCATGTTCTCTAATTAATCTAGTTGTAGGTGTTATATTGCCATCTCTTCAAAGGCTTCATGGTTGCATGGGGGAGTTGGATGATGATAAGGAAATGCAATTTACAATGGAGAGTTCCGGCAAGAAAAGACTTGGGCATATTGACTGGGAGAGGGAAGATGAATGTGGGATTTGCTTGGAGCCTTGTACCAAAATGGTCTTACCAAATTGTTCTCGTGCAATGTGCATCAAATGCTACCGGAATTGGTAACTGGAAACCACACACTATTCCTCTTGTGTTTCCATGCTTTCTAGTTTCGGTCCTTGATGGTTTTCATTCCAAATTACAGGAACACGAAATCAGAGTCCAGCCCTTTTTGTCGTGGTAGCTTGAAAGGAGTCGACTCTGAAGATTTATGGGTGCTTACCTGCGACGATGATGTGGTCGACAATGAAACTGTTTCCAAGGAGGACTTGTTGCGATTCTACCTCTATGTCAACAGCCTTCCAAAGGATTGCTCGGATGCACTTTTCTTGGTATATTATAAGTACTTAATTTGATTTGAAGTAGTTGAGAAAAGGGTGTACAGATAGAAAATGCCGACCATTCAATGTAAATAGGGTCTGGTAAGTGAAATCTATCAACTTCTTATGGAAAATATTCAGTCTCATTTTACACTTTTCAGGAATCAATGAAACATCAGTGTAAGGATCATTAATTAATAATGAAAGTTGTAATTTCTGAAACTTGAGTCTACTTCGTTTTGTTTTAGTTTCAATTATTTTAAGATATTTAGAGAATTCATACCCCTATTAATGTGTTGGACACTTGGATCTGTGTCATACATAATTACTTATGAGAAATAAAATGTCCGAGCAGCGTAGATTGAACTCTATGAAGATAAAAAATAGAAGAAAGGGCGACAGAAGCCACCACTGCATCGTTTATTAAAGTGTTGTATGATACATACTTATTAGATCTGAATTCTAAGATACATCACTCTTGCTTCACCGGTGTGGAGAAGGGATGTCTGTAGGGCTAATTTATTGACAAAATTGTATATGCAATAGGGGTGGCTTGATCGCTGTACGGAGCCTACGGATTAGGTGATTGAAGTAAGCTGCGATGCTTGTTGACGAGGTCAGCAAAAGGCGGTTTGCAGAAGCCATCCTGGAGGAAGAGACGAGTAATTTGTTTATGCATTGCTTCTGTAAGATGAAGTCCATCCCAATGGATGTAACTATTCGGGTTGCTGCAAGGGTCTGTGCCAGGCATGCCGCATAGAATGTCCAAGTTAAAGTTGAGTCCACCTCCAACGCCACAACATGTGTCGACTCCATCTGAAAAACCAAACCTGGAGAGGTTTCCCTTAATTGTCTTGAATGCGTTGAAATAATCGGCATACGCGATTGTAGAGTCGGGATGCTTTTTCTGGAATTCTTCCAATGTCTTCTGTAAGAGATCATTGTGAGCCATTACAGCTTTATTGATAACTGCAGAACAACCCATTTCGTCCTGAGCGAATTGGGGAGCTAATAACTTGGCTAATGGCCAGCACCCTACTGGTGGTAGTCCTTGAACCACAATGAACTTTGCACCACTATCCAACACCGTCTGCAACAAAAACAAGGTTTCTAAGTTCATATTTCAAGCATTTTTTCTATTTGTATAAGACTTGTGATGCTGAACTTGATAATATTCGACAAGGTACATGTATACGTACATTGAGGATTTTGGAGATTTGATCGAGAGTTATATCGGTAAGCCACCGCAAGGAAATAGAAGACCCGATAACACGAGCAAAGTCATCTGCACCCATCTGCCCAATCCAAATGAGGTTGTTTCCCATTTCTGCCTTGCATTGTTCAGTGATTTTCCCATTGCAGGCTTTTTCTGTGAAAAACTGGTTGAACCATTCTATTTGTGTTTGGAAACCTAATGGAGTGCCTTGCCACACGAAGTTATTGGAGACTTTGTTACTACTAAAAAAGTCATCCGAAAGAGATGTTGCCCCTCCGACTGCGAAATTCACTCCACAGTTTTCTTTGATATCAGGGTTTTTGGAAGCAACTTCGAATGGTGGCAATGTGGGTATGTCGAGAGAATCACAAAGGAAATCGACAACCAAGCGTCCATTACTTGATCTACCGTCAAACTTGAGGTTTAAGTGCATGGTTTGATCAAACTTTGATAAAAATTCAGTCACAAAGCTTTTCATAATGCCTAATGATTGAGCATTTCCTGTGTCGGTGTACGAGTCTCCGAAAGCAAAAACCTTGGAGAAACTATGGCCAAATTGGCCTTTTTCAGAACTTGTAGAATTTTCAGAACTGCCGGAAGAGCCAGAGCTTGTAGAACCAAGAGCTTCATAAGAATTGGCGCCTCTTAAAGATCCCGAAGTTTTAGAACCAAGATTATTGCTCGAGTCTGAACCAGCAGTGGCAAGACCATCAATCATAGAAGAACCAGCCCCTGTGGAAGAGCCCGAAGATGTGGAACCAAAACTATGACTTGCGGAAGAATGATGAGAAGCCGCGAAAGAACTAGAGTGCGAGTGACTCGAAGACATATGACTATGAGACTCGTGAGAACCGGTGGCCGCAGAAGAACCAGTGTGTGCGGCAGAGTGGCTAGATGAAGCAGAAGAACTAGAGTGTGCGGCAGAGTGGCTAGATGACGCAGAAGAACTGGAGTGCGCAAAAGAGCCTGAACTTGCATCACCAGAAGTAGCAGGATTATCACCCTCAGTAGAACCAACACCTGTTCCTGTGGAAGAGCCTGAAGTCGTAGATCCAGTGTCAGAAGTCGTAGGACTATCACCCTCAGTAGAACCAACACCTGTTCCTGTGGAAGAGCCTGAAGTTTTGGAACCAACATCATTGCTTGTGGAAGAACCAGTGTCAGGGGAAGGGCCTGACTCTGTAGGACCAGAAGTAGAACCAGTATCTTCGGAAAGGCTCGGAGTAGGAGCAGAAGTTGTAGGAGCTACAAAATTTTTAGAACTTGATTAATTAAATATGCAACAAACATCTCAAAAAGATGAATTAATAGAAGAATATAGAAAGCCCCAACCTGAAGAGTCATCTGTAGACGCCTTAGATCCATCTGAACCTAATGAAAAGTGACAGATCATATCAAAGTTAGAACCTTTGGAATTACTAGAACATTATAAAGAACCTAACGGCATGAATAGAGCTGGAAATAATAGAACCTGATGAGGAGTGTGAAGTTTTACCAGCATCAGAATTTGATGAGGATTTTGAACTGTCAGACGATCCAACACCCTTAGAATCGCTAGAACCTGATAAAGAACTCGACTCTTTGGAAGAACCAGAATCTGATGAAGATTTTGAAGTCTTAGAAGTGTCGGAACTCTTGGAATTGTGAGAACCTGTTACAGAAGCCGACCCTCTAAAAGAACCAGAAGCATTAGAACCAGATGAAGCGCTAGAGTCCTTAGAAGAATCAGAACCTTCAGAGTTGCTAGATCCCGTCGACCCTGTGGAAGAGCTTGAATCACCAGAACCTGATGTACATTTCAAATTATTAGAATACTTGGAATGTTTACAGCATGATAATGAATTTGAATTTGTGAACGTACCAGAGTTTGTGGCAGAGTTGGAAGCACCGGAACCACTAAAGGAACCAAAATGGTTAGTAGAACTGGAGTGCAAAGATGAGCCAGAAGATGAACTGGAATGTGAGAATGAGCCAGAACCATGACTTGCAGAACTGGACTGTGAGGATGAGCCAGAGCCATGACTTGCAGAACTGGACTGTGAGGATGAGCCAGAACCCTTAGAAGTGCTAGAACCTGATGAAGAATCAGAACTTGCAGAAGAACCCGATGTGGAACCAGAACCTGATGTAGACCTCAGAGTATTAGAAGAGCTTTCTCCCTTCGAATTACCAGAATCTGATGAAGAACCAGAGTTTGTAGATGACTTAAAAGAATCAGAACCTGATTTCAACTTAGAAGAGTCAGAACCCTTAGAATCGATAGAACCTGATGAAGAATCAGAACTTTTAGAGGAATTTGAATCCCCGGAGCCTGATGAAGACTGAGAAGCAATATCAGAACCAGAACCCTTAGACTTGTTAGAAACCGCAGAAGAACTAGAACCTTTAGAAGTAGCAGAATGTGAAGATGAACCAGAATGTGAGGATGATCCAGAAGCTGAACTTGAATGTGAGAAAGATGAGCCTTGACCGGTAGCAACGCCACGATTAGCGGAACTAGAATCTGAGGATGATCCAGTACCCTTAGAAATGCTAGAACCTGATGAAGAACCCGAAGAGGCAGAACCTCTAGAAGAAGCGGAATGCGATAATGAACTAGAATGTGAGGATGAGCCAGAAGCTGAACTTGAATGTGAGGAAGATGAAGAGCTGTGACCCGTAGCAGCACCATGATTTGCAGAACTCGAATGCGAGGTTGAGCCAGAACCCTTAGAATCGTTAGAACCTGATGAAGAACCAGCGCTTGTAGTGGAACTTGAAGCCCCAGAACCGGATGAAGAACCAGCGCTTGTAGTGGAACTTGAAGCCCCAGAACCAGATTCCTTAGACTTGTTAGAAACCACAGAAGAGCTAGAACCTTTAGAAGTAGCCGCATGTGAAGATGAACCGGAATGTGAGGATGATCCAGAAGCAGAACTTGAATGTGAGAAAGATGAAGAGCCTTGACCGGTAGCAACGCCACGATTTGCAGAACTAGAATCTGAGGATGATCCAGAACCCTTAGAAATGCTAGAACCTGATGAAGAACCCGAAGAGGCAGAACCTCTAGAAGAAGCGGAATGCGAAAATAAACTAGAATGTGAGGATGAGCCAGAAGCTGAACTTGAATGTGAGGAAGATGAAGAGCTGTGACCCGTAGCAGCACCATGATTTGCAGAACTCGAATGTGAGGTTGAGCCAGAACCCTTAGAATCTTTAGAACCTGATGAAGAACCAGAGCTTGTAGTGGAACTTGAAGCCCCAGAACCGGATGAAGAGTGAGCTGTCGTAGCAGAACCAGATTCCTTAGACTTGTTAGAAACCGCAGAAGAGCTAGAACCTTTAGAAGTAGCAGAATGTGAAGATGAACCGGAATGTGAGGATGATCCAGAAGCTGAACTTGAATGTGAGAAAGATGAAGAGCCTTGACCGGTAGCAACGCCACGATTTGCGGAACTAGAATCTGAGGATGATCCAGTACCCTTAGAAATGCTAGAACCTGATGAAGAACCCGAAGAGGCAGAACCTCTAGAAGAAGCGGAATGTGAAAATGAACTAGAATGTGAGGATGAGCCAGAAGCTGAACTTGAATGTGAGGAAGATGAAGAGCTGTGACCCGTAGCAGCACCATGATTTGCAGAACTCGAATGTGAGGTTGAGCCAGAACCCTTAGAATCTTTAGAACCTGATGAAGAACCAGAGCTTGTAGTGGAACTTGAAGCCCCAGAACCGGATGAAGAGTGAGCTGTCGTAGCAGAACCAGATTCCTTAGACTTGTTAGAAACCGCAGAAGAGCTAGAACCTTTAGAAGTAGCAGAATGTGAAGATGAACCGGAATGTGAGGATGATCCAGAAGCTGAACTTGAATGTGAGAAAGATGAAGAGCCTTGACCGGTAGCAACGCCACGATTTGCGGAACTAGAATCTGAGGATGATCCAGTACCCTTAGAAATGCTAGAACCTGATGAGGAACCCGAAGAGGCAGAACCTTTAGAAGAAGCGGAATGCGGAAATGAACTAGAATGTGAGGATGAGCCAGAAGCTGAACTTGAATGTGAGGAAGATGAAGAGCTGTGACCCGTAGCAGCACCATGATTTGCAGAACTCGAATGTGAGGTTGAGCCAGAACCCTTAGAATCTTTAGAACCTGATGAAGAACCAGAGCTTGTAGTGGAACTTGAAGCCCCAGAACCGGATGAAGAGTGAGCTGTCGTAGCAGAACCAGATTCCTTAGACTTGTTAGAAACCGCAGAAGAGCTAGAACCTTTAGAAGTAGCAGAATGTGAAGATGAACCGGAATGTGAGGATGATCCAGAAGCTGAACTTGAATGTGAGAAAGATGAAGAGCCTTGACCGGTAGCAACGCCCCGATTTGCGGAACTAGAATCTGAGGATGATCCAGTACCCTTAGAAGTGCTAGAACCTGATGAAGAACCCGAAGAGGCAGAACCTCTAGAAGAAGCGGAATGCGAAAATGAACTGGAATGTGAGGATGAGCCAGAAGCTGAACCTGAATGTGAGGAAGATGAAGAGCTGTGACCCGTAGCAGCACCATGGTTTGCAGAACTCGAATGTGAGGTTGAGCTGGAACCCTTAGAATCGTTAGAACCTGATGAAGAACCAGCGCTTGTAGTGGAACTTGAAGCCCCAGAACCAGATTCCTTAGACTTGTTAGAAACCACAGAAGAGCTAGAACCTTTAGAAGTAGCCGCATGTGAAGATGAACCAGAATGTGAAGATGATCCAGAAGCTGAACTTGAATGTGAGAAAGATGAAGAGCCTTGACCGGTAGCAACGCCACGATTTGCAGAACTAGAATCTGAGGATGATCCAGAACCCTTAGAAATGCTAGAACCTGATGAAGAACCCGAAGAGGCAGAACCTCTAGAAGAAGCGGAATGCGAAAATGAACTAGAATGTGAGGATGAGCCAGAAGCTGAACTTGAATGTGCGGAAGATGAAGAGCTGTGACCCGTAGCAGAACCATGATTTGCAGAACTCGAATGTGAGGTTGAGCCAGAACCCTTAGAATCTTTAGAACCTGATGAAGAACCAGAGCTTGTAGTGGAACTTGAAGCCCCAGAACCGGATGAAGAGTGAGCTGTCGTAGCAGAACCAGATTCCTTAGACTTGTTAGAAACCGCAGAAGAGCTAGAACCTTTAGAAGTAGCAGAATGTGAAGATGAACCGGAATGTGAGGATGATCCAGAAGCTGAACTTGAATGTGAGAAAGATGAAGAGCCTTGACCGGTAGCAACGCCACGATTTGCGGAACTAGAATCTGTTGATGATCCAGTACCCTTAGAAATGCTAGAACCTGATGAAGAACCCGAAGAGGCAGAACCTCTAGAAGAAGCGGAATGCGATAATGAACTAGAATGTGAGGATGAGCCAGAAGCTGAACTTGAATGTGAGGAAGATGAAGAGCTGTGACCCGTAGCAGCACCATGATTTGCAGAACTCGAATGTGAGGTTGAGCCAGAACCCTTAGAATCTTTAGAACCTGATGAAGAACCAGAGCTTGTAGTGGAACTTGAAGCCCCAGAACCGGATGAAGAGTGAGCTGTCGTAGCAGAACCAGATTCCTTAGACTTGTTAGAAACCGCAGAAGAGCTAGAACCTTTAGAAGTAGCAGAATGTGAAGATGAACCGGAATGTGAGGATGATCCAGAAGCTGGACTTGAATGTGAGAAAGATGAAGAGCCTTGACCGGTAGCAACGCCACGATTTGCGGAACTAGAATCTGAGGATGATCCAGTACCCTTAGAAATGCTAGAACCTGATGAAGAACCCGAAGAGGCAGAACCTTTAGAAGAAGCGGAATGCAAAAATGAACTAGAATGTGAGGATGAGCCAGAAGCTGAACTTGAATGTGAGGAAGATGAAGAGCTGTGACCCGTAGCAGCACCATGATTTGCAGAACTCGAATGTGAGGTTGAGCCAGAACCCTTAGAATCGTTAGAACCTGATGAAGAACCAGCGCTTGTAGTGGAACTTGAAGCCCCAGAACCGGATGAAGAGTGAGCTGTCGTAGCAGAACCAGATTCCTTAGACTTGTTAGAAACCGCAGAAGAGCTAGAACCTTTAGAAGTAGCCGAATGTGAAGATGAACCGGAATGTGAGGATGATCCAGAAGCTGAACTTGAATGTGAGAAAGATGAAGAGCCTTGACCGGTAGCAACGCCACGATTTGCGGAACTAGAATCTGAGGATGATCCAGTACCCTTAGAAATGCTAGAACCTGATGAAGAACCCGAAGAGGCAGAACCTTTAGAAGAAGCGGAATGCGAAAATGAACTAGAATGTGAGGATGAGCCAGAAGCTGAACTTGAATGTGAGGAAGATGAAGAGCTGTGACCCGTAGCAGCACCATGATTTGCAGAACTCGAATGTGAGATCGAGCCAGAACCCTTAGAATCTGTAGTACCCGATAAAGAACCAGAACTTGAAGCACCAGAACCTGATGAAGAGTGAGATGTCATAGCAGAACCAGAATCCTTAGACTTGTTAGAAACCGCGGAAGAGCTAGAACCTTTAGAAGAAGCAGAGTGTGAAAATGAATTGGAATGTGAGGATGATCCAGAAGCTGAGCTTGAATGGGAGAAAGATGAAGAGCTATGACCTGTAGCACCATGATGAGTTATAGAACCCGATGCCCCAGAACCTGATGACGAACCAGAACTTGTAGTTGAATTCAAATCCCCATTACCTAATGAAGTCTCAGTAGAATTAGAATTTGTGGTAGAGCCAGAACCTTTAGATGTCGTAGCAAAACCGGAATCATTGGACTTTTTAGAATCCACAGAAGAACCAGAATCGCCTTGATTTGTAGCAACACCTTGATTTGTAGAATTGGATAGTGAGGATTCGTCGGAACCCTTAGAATCGCCTAAACCTGATGAAGATTTAGAAGTCGTAGCATTACCGGAATCTTTAGAATTGTTTGAATCTGTGGAAGAACTAGAGCCTTTAGAAGTCGCACTAGAATCAGAATCCTTAGAATTGTTAGAATTCGTGGAAGAGCTAGAACCTTTAGAAGTCACTGCAGAACCAGAATTAGTGGAAGATGTAGAGCCATGACTCGTATCACCACCTTGATTTGTAGAATTGGTTTGTGAGGATCCGTCGGAACCCTTAGAATCGCCAGAACTTGATGAAGACTGGGAACCGGTAGCAGAACCAGAACCTGTGGAAGAACTAGAGCCTTCAGAAGTGGCAGTAGAGCCAGAATCCTTAGAATTGTTGGAATCAGTGGAAGAGCCAGAACCTTTAGAAGTTACAGCAGAACCAGATTCCTTAGATTTGTTAGAATCCGTTGAAGAGTCAGAACCTTTAGACAAACCAGAATGCTTATAAGAAGCAGAATGTGAAGCTGAACTAGAATGTGAGGATGAGCCAGATGCGGAACTTGAATGTGAGAAAGATGCGGAGCCATAACCTGTAGCACCACCTTGATTTGCAGAACTGGATTGTGAGGATTCGTCAGAACCCTTAGAATCACCAGAACCCGATGAAGACTGAGAAGTCGTAGCAGAACCAGAACCCTTAGAATTGTTAGAATCTACGGAAGAGCCGGAGCTTTTGGAAGTCACACCAGAACCAAAATCCTTAGAATTGTTGGAATCCGTGGAAGAGCCAGAACCTTTAGAAGTCACAGCAGAACCAGAATCCTTAGAATTGTTAGAATCCGCAGAAGAGTCAGAACCTTTGGACAAACCAGAATGTGCATAAGAAGCAGAATGTGAAGCTGAACTGGAATGTGAGGATGAGCCAGAAGCTGAACTTGAATGTGAGAAAGATGCAGACCCATGACCCGTTGCACCACCTTGATTTGCAGAACTGGATTGTGAGGATTCGCCGGAACCTTTAGATTCACCAGAACCTGATGAAGACTGAGAAGTCGTAGCAGAACCAGAACCCTTAGAATTGTTAGAATCTACGGAAGAGCTGGAGCTTTTGGAAGTCGCACCAGAACCAAAATCCTTAGAATTGTTGGAATCCGTGGAAGAGCCAGAACCTTTAGAAGTCACAGCAGAACCAGAATCCTTAGAATTGTTAGAATCCGCAGAAGAGTCAGAACCTTTGGACAAACCAGAATGTGCATAAGAAGCAGAATGTGAAGCTGAACTGGAATGTGAGGATGAGCCAGAAGCTGAACTTGAATGTGAGAAAGATGCAGACCCATGACCCGTTGCACCACCTTGATTTGCAGAACTGGATTGTGAGGATTCGCCGGAACCTTTAGATTCACCAGAACCTGATGAAGACTGAGAAGTCGTAGCAGAACCAGAACCCTTAGAATTGTTAGAATCTGCGGAAGAGCCAGAGCTTTTGGAAGTCGCACCAGAACCAAAATCCTTAGAATTGTTGGAATCTGTGGAAGAGCCAGAACCTTTAGAAGTCATAGCAGAACCAGAATCCTTAGAATTGTTAGAATCCGTTGAAGAGTCAGAACCTTTGGACAAACCAGAATGTGCATAAGAAGCAGAATGTGAAGCTGAACTGGTATGTGAAGCTGAACTAGAATGTGAGGATGAGCTAGAAGCTGAACTTGAATGTGATAAAGATGCAGAGCCATGACCCGTAGCACCACCTTGATTTGCAGAACTGGATTGTGAAGATTCACCGAACCCCTTAATATTACCGGAACCAGATGAAGAATCAGAATTTGAAGAGGAACCAGAGGCCCCGGAACCTGATGAAGACTGAGAAGTCGCAACAGAACCAGAGCTATTAGGTTTATTAGAATCTGCAGAAGAGCCAGAACCTGATGAAGACTGAGAAGTCGCAGCAGAACCAGGGCTATTAGGTTCATTAGAATCTGCAGAAGAGCCAGAACCTGATGAAGACTGAGAAGTCGCAGCAGAACCAGAGCCTTTAGGATCATTAGAATCTGCAGAAGAGCCAGAACCTTTAAAAGAACCAGAATGATGAAAAGAGCCTGACTGTGAAGTTGAACTAGAATGTGAGGCTGAGCCAGAAGCTGAACTTGAATGTGATATAGAGGAAGAGCCCTGACCATCACCTTGTTTTGCAGAAAAAGAATGTGAACCCGAAAAAGAGTTGGAAGCCGAGGAGGAACCTGAATGTGAAAAAGAACCAGAATGCGAAAAGGAACCAGATTCCAACTTTCCAGGAAGAAGTGGCTCAGGGAATGCTGGAATCGGGTTTACATCCTGAAAATGTGCAAAGGGGAATGACAATGATAAGTAGAAAGCAAGAGATAAAACCTGAAAGAAGTGCTTTATAATCATCGTCTTGTTTTTATATGTTTCAAATGGAGATATTTATTTATTCAAATGACAATGATAAGTTTGTGTGTAATAGGAGTCTTTTATACGCATCTCCCCTTCTTAAGATAGTAAATGTTGAAGGAGTAATGCATGGAGTCTCATTTGTTTTAGGAGAACGTAGACTTCTCAAGTTCTTACAGGAGTTTGTGGTTTAGCGATCTTTGTTCTTTGTTTTTCCCCTCTTTGAATAACATTTTTAATGTTGGGAACAACGTGATTAACCTTTAATAAACTTTCTTTAATGAGAAGGTATGTAGGTGTGTGTAGTGATTTTAATAATAATAATAAGAGAATATGAAATTCTTTTTTTTATTATTATTGAAAATGTAAATACAACTCCTAATGAAAAATCAATTTTTTATTTGATTTATGAAACTCATAATTCTTACTACCACTACTTAAAGTTAAAGCAATATATTGGATCATTGGATGTAACGTCCACATCGACAAAACTATTAGTATCGAACAATCAACATCGATCAAAGACTTTATTTGCTAAATTTTGTTAATTAGAGAGTTTGATTGGATGCAAGAGATTTGGAGGGATTTAATTGAACTTTTTGGAAAACTTTGAGTACCCTTTTGCCATAATAATAGTTGAACAGTGAAAACAGGACATGATAAGCTCTCCCAGGTTTCAGTTAACTGTGTCGTCTTAAGTAGGTAATTAAGGTGGTTTTCAGCTCATCTACTTCGCCCACTTCTCGCCCAACTGTTTCTGCCTAACAGGATTGCTAAAGATTCCACCTTTTTTGATATTCCCCATTAGATCTCCCTTGTTATTTTCACACAGTTTTCAAGCTTTTCCTTTGCATTATCCATGGAAACCTGTTTCTTCGATACTCTCATGGCTCAACCTTTCTGGGTCATTTTCCTTTTCACTTTGGGTTCTTTATCAGTCCTCAAATTCTCATTTGTTTTCCTCAAATGGGTCTGGGTCAATTTCCTCAGACCTGGAAAAAATCTAAAGAAATATGGCTCATGGGGTCTTGTCACTGGTCCAACCGATGGTATAGGCAAAGGTTTCGCCTTTCAGCTGGCTAAGAAAGGGCTTAATCTCGTCTTGGTGGGGCGTAATCCTGATAAACTCAAAGATGTTTCTGATTCGATCTTGGCCAAGCATGGCGAGATTCAGATCAAGACCGTTGTCGTGGACTTCACCGGCGATCTCGATGAGGGTGTGAAGAAGATAAAAGAAGCCATTGAAGGGTTGGATGTTGGGGTTTTGATTAACAACGTTGGGGTTTCGTATCCTTATGCCAGGTTCTTCCATGAGGTTGATGAGGAGCTGTTGAGGAATTTGATTAAGGTTAATGTTGAAGGTACCACAAAGGTTACTCAAGCTGTTTTGCCTGGGATGGTAAAGAGGAAGAAAGGTGCTATTGTTAATATTGGCTCTGGTGCTGCCATTGTTATACCTTCTGATCCACTTTATGCTGTTTATGCTGCTACTAAGGCGTGAGTGTTCTCACATTTTGCAAAGTTGAATTGGGGTTTTATTGTTTTTAGCAACTAAAGTTGATGGTTTTCTTTTTGGGATTGTTTTCAGGTATATTGATCAGTTCTCTAGGTGCCTTTATGTTGAATACAAGAACAGTGGGATTGATGTTCAGTGTCAGGTAATGTTTGCTAACTCATGCCTATGATTTACTGCTTGAGTCTAGGAATTATAAAAGCTAGAGTAAGGCATTTTCATGGAAAAGTTGAAACTTGAACCCATTAGTCTAAATCTATGTTATTTGGACTCGAGTGAGAGTTTCGGATAAAAGTATGGTTAGTCTTTTCTGAGTTTTCCCATGTATTTTTGTAGGTCTACTATATCTCTTGGCTATGCATTTTTACTATTTCAAATTTTGATTACCAGAAGTGCATTCGATGACGAATCCGGTTTCTCTTTAACAACAAACTTTCCACAATGTCTAAATAGCTGCTAGATATTCTACCAATAAACAACCTGATTTGCTTACATATATTGAAAATGGATTCTTGTTCTAGAACATAGATTTATACATGTTAAGTTATTAAAAATAGGTACATATCATTGTGTTGTTTTCTTGTCTCGAAAGGCATGTTATTTTATCTACTTGACCATAAATGTTGACAAAATTTGATTTGCTTGTTGAACTTGCTATGGTCAGTAATATATGATGTTATTTAAGAAACCTGGAATGTTGAATTGTTTATAGCAGCTAATTTTTTTAGGGAGAAGTAAAGATTTAGTGATTTGGACCCTACAATCTTTTCAATCACTTTCACTCTCTTAGTATAGGGTGTCAGTATTATGAGTATATTAAGCAAGTCTGCTTACAGTACTAGACGATGAACAAGAAAGCTGATAGTAGTTTAATTCCAGGAATACGACACCATCGTTCATTCATGCTACTCGATGACATACAATATTGTCGTTGATAGGTCATCAATTTTCACATTTGTTTTACCCTCTCTTCTACTGTTTATACCTTTTAAATGAGTTGTACGAGTCACACATGGCACCAAAACTGTATGTATTTCTGATGACTCGTGTGAATCAGCTTCGTAAACATTAATGAAATTATTTTCAGTATCAACATCTAAGATTGCAATGTGTTCTATTGATAAAATAAAAGGGAGGGTTACCTCTAAATTTGGTTAGGAAGAGTATATCAATGTGTATGATCATAAGATAAAAGTTGAACTTGTATGAATCTGATGTGTTTAGGTCGGTTGACTAATGCTATAGCTTTACAAAGATGTTGTACTTTAATGCTGTCGCAAATACAGAGATCTGCTGGATTCTATGCATTGACATTCTCTAATTGATCAAGGGATTTCTTAATGCAGGTTCCGTTATACGTGGCAACAAAAATGGCATCAATCAGAAGATCTTCTTTCTTTGTGCCATCGACAGACGGTTATGCTCGTGCCGCCATGCGGTGGATAGGCTATGAACCTCGTTGCACGCCCTACTGGCCTCATTCCGTCCTCTGGGGCTTGGCTTATTCACTTCCGGAGAGTGTGGTTGATGCATGGCGTTTGCGCTTCTGTCTCGGTGTTCGAAAGAGGGGACAACTCAAAGATTCTAGGAAGAAGGAATGAAAACACCCTGTGGAGTCTGTTCTGTTTTTCTGTTGATGTTGTTCAAAGTTTACTAGGATCAATGAGCTTTTGGCTTCTTTCAACCTTTTGAGATGTATTATTTCCGTTATTTTCCCCCATCATGTTTATTTTTAAAATTTAGTTATGAACTCTTTTGATAATTTTGTTTTCAAGCATTTGCAATGGCATTGTGACTCTTTTGATAAAGTATTCGATTGAAATGATATTCATAGTTGAAAGACTCATAATGCTTTAAAGCTCAGGACCAAATTAGAATTTAGACATAATTTAGAATGTTTAGTGTAATTAACCCTAATAGTGTCTGGACACTACAACAAAATTGTATGAAAATGTAATCACTTACAAGAATCTGTTCAACTTTCTTAGTCTTTTTATTAAGGCACACTTTCTTAGTCTTTTTATTAAGGCACACACATCGTCCTCACCTGAATGAATTACATCATTTTTTACCACTAGAACAACAAAAGGTGAACAACTTTCTAAATGAAATTATTATTCGCAATCAATTCAAATAAATATATATTATTTGTTTAAGATTAGATTTTTTTATTAATACCTCAAGTAAATGTCTAATAATTATTTCGTTACATGCTCAAAAATAATTATTATTTTGTTACAAACGGGAGAATGGCCTTTAATATTTAGAATATAAAGGATGTTGGAGGATATTTGACGATCTATGATAATTTTTACAGTGTTGGTAGAGGACGCCACCTGTAGGTGGCGTTTATATATTTTTTATATATTTTTTAATTTATGTGTATGATAGATTTAAAAGAAAAAAAATATCTAAAAAAGAAAAGACGTCACCTGCAGGTGACGTCTTCCACCTAGATCGTTGTGTGCAAGTGGCATCCTCCACTGACACTGTAAAAACTCCCATAAATCCCTAAATATCTTTCAACATCCTTATATTCTAAATATTAAAGACTATTTAAATTATTCTCTCAAATTTGCCAAATGTTACGTTACAAACGATATAAGCAAATCAAAACAAATAATATAAAACCAAAGAATAAACAATAAATTTACGTATAATTATTAATAATAAATAACAATTACTCTAATTATTTTGCTACAAAAATTAATGGGATAATATCACATTTGGTACCTGTAGTTTTTAAAAAAGACTATTCTATACAAATTAGGACAATTGGATCAATTTGTTCTTGCGAAAGACAACTTCGGTGTCCAACCCGAATCTGTCAACTTTACGCACACGAACCAGCTCCGATCGCCGGAAGAGTTTAGTCAACGGTTTAATGCTAAACAAATCGTTAGCCGAGTACTTATCGCCCCGGCTCGATAACGCCACGTGTAAAATGCAGACACCGTTAGGCTTCAGTGTCCGTTCGATCTCTGCAACGAATTTTTCTGGGTAAAGCGCGTGGTCGAAGACATTGGAGAACTCGAAATCGAAGGTGTCGTTGTCGAAAGGTTGGTTATGGAAATCACCTTTTATGACGAACGACGGGAAAGGGACGAGGTCGATGCCAATGGCGTCGCCAACGCGGACGCGTCTGAGAGCCTCTACCTCTTGTCCGACGCGGGAACCGATAGAGAGGGATTTTGAGGAGTTAGACAACAGGTTTTTGCGCTTCAGTTGGTTGAAGAATCTTGAGAAACTTTGATTTTGCGGTCCCAATCACGGGTCGTCCATATTTTTCGTAGTTTCGGATTCAGGGTTTTGTTAAGTTGGCGTTGGATGTAGGCGTCGTAGGTGGTGTACCCACGTCTAATATTAAGGTCATCGGAGGAGGAAACGACAGGAGAAGGGTGGTTGGCGGTGGTCGTGACGGTACTAATGATAGCAAGTAAGGGTTGGGAGCGGCCGTTTTGGAGAGAAACGAAAAGCAAGAGTAAAAGGCAAAATATGAGAAAGTATTTTAATATAGAAGGTATTGTTTTCTCAATTTTCATGCTGAACAAACATAACCAATACTACTTTCTTATAAAAAATGAACAGGCATAACAAAAAAGACTATTTAAATAAAAATAAATAAACACACATAAAATGCGGTAAAATTGGGGGAATAATCTCATTTGAATTTTTATTTAGAGGATAAGAGTTATTCGAAAAAGAAAATTTAAAATTTAAACTAAAATTTACAGTGTCTGGGGACCTCGCCATATGCTTCTGGCGTTCTTAAACTTCGTCATGTGGAGGTGGCGAGGTGCTGTAAAATACGCCAAAATCGACTAAATGAGCCAGGCCTGAAGGCTTGGCAGGCATGACAAGCCATGCAAGCTGCGTGAGCAACTTTAAACAATGGTCAAAGCTCGCCACCTAGAGGTGGCGAGGTGTTGTTGGCGACAGCATCTATGCATGCATGCACATACTAGCTTTCACGTGAAAGCTGATCACTCAACCATAAATTTTTTTTACATTTGTATATGCTATATATATATAGAAGTGTATAGAGAAGAAATTGTTACGAGTGTTTGAGAAGAGAAAACTTTAAGAGAGTTAAAATTGTAGTGTATTTGAGAGAGGATGAGACATCAATTTGGGTGATAGTTTTTAAGATATGTTCGAAGACGGTAAAGATTGTTGAAGTTTATTTTTCTGTAGATCTTCGATTTCTCAGCAGTAAGTAAGCGATTAATTTTTTTTAATTAATATTTTTTTAATTATAGATGGTGATTGGGATAAACCGTATAATAAGCTACCAGCTCTTTTACGAGCAATGCAAATATTTTTCCCGGGAACCATGGTAGAATACAAAACAAAATCGAATTCAACTTACAAGGCAAATTAATTCTTGGTAAAAGAATATTTAGTAAGTTATTTTGGGCGTTCAATGCGTGCATTGAAGGGTTCCCATTCTGCAAACACGTGATTCAAGTGGATGGTACCTGGCTATATGGGAAATACGGTCATATATTACTCGTGGTTGTTGCACAATATGGAGACAATAATATATTCCCAGTTGTCTTTGCCATAATTGAAAAGAAAGAAGCGGATGGATGAAAATTCTTTTTGAAGCATCTACGCAACTATGTAGTAAAAGAAGACGGAATTTGTATGATTTTTTATAGAGGGAGTGCGCTCTTATCAGTAATTGATAGACATGAGAGTTTATGAAAACCTCCACATGTATATTCAGCATATTGTGTACGACATATTACGGCAAATGCGAAGACGCGGTTCGGAAATAATCAAATCTGAAAAGAGATTTTAGGCGCTGGTAAGTTGTTATTCGTTGTTTATAAAAATTTGTAATTTTTTTGAGTTGATCATGTTGATTTATTTAACTTATTTTTTAAATAGCATATAAACTAGTTCAACCAAAATTCGAAGCGAGGATAAGAAGGTTGAAGCGGCACGGTGTAGATGTATTTAATTTTGCAAATGACATCCCCATGGAAAGATGGTCACAAGCCTATGATGAAGGTCGGCGTTATGGTCATATGACAACTAACCTTGCAGAGGCTATAAACGCAGTGCTTAAAGGAGCACGTCATCTCCCAATTGCAAGTATTGTGTAGGAGACTTACTTCAGATTGGGTAAAGTGTGGTCTGACAAAGGGCAAGAAGTTAACTCTCGGATAAACAATGGACAAAATTAGTCTAAAATCCTGCAGGACAAAATGATCGAACTTCAAGCCGATGACACCTCTATGCGAGTCAGAACATTCGACCCAAGCGGTTTTAAATTTTATGTCAAAGATGGGGTCTGAGGTGAGCAAAGAATGTTCATCGTAAGTCTTCTTCAGAGATGATGTGATTTTGGTGTATTCTAAGCATTTAGATACCTCTGCTCTCACGCACACGGCGCATGTTTGGATTTTCGTCTCGACCCTTACGAGTTTGCGGATGAGTGTTATAAACTGGAGAATATGGCAAATATATACAAAATTCGGTTCAACACAATCCTGAACCAAGACTATTGGCCGCTAGAGCCAATATACAAAGAATGGTTACCAAATCCAGAGCTTCGTAGAAAGCTGAAGGGTCGACCGACGTCCACTCGTATTCATACGAATATGGATGATTCAGATGATAGAGAGGGGGCCAAGTTAAATATTGTACTATTTGTAGGGGACTGGGTCATTCAAGAAACAAGTGTCCGAACAAATCTAATCTTTCCAACTATAATGTTGGACCATCAACCTAAAGTTTTTGTTAATGTACATTTATGGTATGGTAATGTAAATACATTTTTTCTCCTTCATGTTTGCATTTTGAGTTCGAATTTGAATACCAAAATTAAATAATGACCTTAAATATTCGAACCAAAATTAACCTTTTTTTACAGTTAATATTCGAACCAAATTTAATCCTTTCTTGTTTTTTTAATTTCTCTATCCTATTTTTTTCAAATTTAATTATTTATTTATTTATTTCTTAATTTTTTTTTTAATTTCTAGTTGAAATTTGAATTTTGATACCGAAAAAAAAAATTAAATATCAAAATGAAATCGAAAGAAATATGTGTTATAACATGAAATACCCAAGGACTACAAATATTCAAAATCGAAATACATATTACAAATAAATAAAGAAACCATATTTCTTATTTCTGACTCCTCATCGGTAATTTCTACCGGTAGAAGGATGATGTTTGATCATACCACTAAGGGGAATGAACCATTCTTCGTGGTCGATTTGGAGCCTGTTCATTGTTCACAAATTGATCATCCATCATTTGCATGGAAGGTGGTGTACGAAACATATCTTTCGGATGAAATGATGGGCTGCTAATGGTGGTAGTCGCCAACAGAGATTGTTGAGATTTTGGGGGCTCGATTCGATCAACCAATTTAGCTCACCAAGTGATGGAGAGGTGGATTTTTGGGTGGAAGGGTTGTGGAAGCTAAATTGAAATGTGACACAATGATTTATAGTGGTTCAACCTTCTAACCAAGGTCTACATCCACTACCTTAGCTCCCCACTAAGGATTTCACAATCAATCCACTATTGATTCGTCCCCTTTTCTAGGATTAGGAGGAAACCCTTACAACCGATCAAGCTTCTACTCAAAGCCTTGATCAAAACCCTCTTTACAAAGAGAAACAATAAGCAAACTTAAAACCCTCTAATAGGTGTTTGTTTGCACAATTAAGCACTCACCCAAAACCTAAAACACTTAAGCAAATTTGACAATTTTGGCTCACTAGTGTTTGTCTATACAAGAATTGACAATTTAAGTACTAAGACAATATTTGATCGTTTGATGTTTGACAATATGAGCATTAGTCTTCTCTTGATGCTTGGAGGTCCTTTTTATACTCCCAATTGAGTTTGTAGTCGTTACTAGCCGTTGGGGATGAATTGGAGCCGTTGAGGACTTTATTTCCCTTCATAAATGCTATTCTGCAGCTATCCGTATCGATACGCGTGGAACAGTATCGGTACGACCTTCATAGGAACTAGCCGTTGGCCTTTTGCCAGCCTGGGCGTATCGATACGCTTAAGGGCGTATCGGTACGGGTTCACTTTTGAATGGCCGTTGGGAAATAGCCGTTGGGGTGGTTGAAAGGGGATCGATACGCTTACCTAGCGTATCGAAACGATTCCGATCCGTATCGAAACGGCAAGGGCCTGTATCGATACGGGTTTTGACAGTGGCCAAACTAGGGCAAAAAGGTATCGGTACGGGGGTTTACCGTATCGATATGGGTATTCTGAAATCACAAGTTTGGCTATTAAAAACATGAAAATTCTTTGCCAAAAACCTCTTAAAATACCTCAAACATAATTTCAAGTTGTTTGGACTTAAAAACAAGTTTTAAATTCTTTTCAAATTAGTCCAAACTATTTTTCAATTATTATATCAAAACATTAGTTCTACAATCTCCCCCTTTTTAATATAATAAAACTAACTTGAAAAATTGTTTGGGATTCTCCCCCTTTAACTTTAAAAATGTGAATAAGAGATTAAAGATATGAAATCAAATAAAGCTCCCCCTTATTCATTTGAAAATTCAATTTTTCAAACCATTTTCTCCCCTTTTTGTTATATCAAAAAGAATTTAAAAACATTTAGTTTCAAAATAACAATAGAGGTATAAACTTTGACAAAAATAAGAATTTGGTTTAAAAATGGCTCCCCCTTTCTCAAAGCATCATTAAAAATGATAGTCCAACATTTATGATCATCTAGTTGAATGAACTAAGAATAAAACAAATAAATGCAAAAACAACTAGAATTTTTTACCAACACTTGACCCCAAGGGAGGATGTGAAGCCTTCCTTATTTAAGTGTTCTTCCTTGTGTGCATGGAGCTCCCCCTCAATGTTTGACTTGTTGAACATCTCCATCACACCTAGCAATAGACAATCAAGTAATTTTTGGTATCCAAATTGCTTTGGATCCATAAACGTTAGTTGCACAAATTTTAGTCCCCTTAGGAATTCATTTTTCAATGTCATCCTTTTTAATTGAAGTACTAAGTCCTTTTGGGACCCAAATACTTCTAAAACATTTTCCTTTAATAAATCTAGGGGCACTAGATTGTCTAACATAAAAATTTGATTTTCTAAAATTGTTTTTCTTTTCAAGCTCTTTGGAAATTAAATCTTTTTCTTCTTGAACTTTTTGAAGCAATTTTTGTAAATCAAAACATTTTAATTCAAACTCTTCAAGTTTTGCTTCAAGTTCAAGTTTGGTTTTAGAAAGCAAATCATTTTGAATTTTTAACTTTGAAATTAATTTATTGTTTTTCAAAATGTGGCTTTTAAAATCTAAAACCAAATCATCATAGGCATCTTGTAATTCATCAAATGAATAAGAACATGAAGTAGATGAATTAGAAGTTACCCTTGAATCTTCTTCGATGGCCATAAGGCAAAGGTTGGCTTGTTCATCGTCGGTGGAGTCCTCATCACTCCAAGTAGCCACATGTGCCTTCTTCTTATGGCTTGAAGTGTTTGCCCTCTCATTTCTTTTAGGTTCTCGTTCAAGCTCTCTCAAGGCTTTCTTCATGAACGGGGCACACTTCTTGAAGAGATGAACTATCTCTTCATCTTCATCCTCCTCTTCATTTGTGTAGACATGATGGCAAGTGGAGGATTTGAGAGCCATGGCACTTGCATTGATGCCAAGCCATTTGATTTTCTTCTCTCTCATAGCTCTAATTTCTTCCCTCTTCTTCTCATCCTCTTTGTTCTTCTTCATGATTTGATGAGTAAGAAGTGACCTCATGAGTTCATCAAGCTTCAAAGTCTTCAAATTTTTGGCTTCGATGATGGCGATCCTCTTTGAGTCCCGAGACTCGGGAAGAGAGTAGATGAGCTTTCGAACAAGCTTTTCCTCCGGAATGGTTTCTCCATAGCCTTTGAGACCATTGGTGATAGTGGAGAATCTATCAAACATCTTCTCGATGTTTTCTTCCGGATCCATTTTGAAGTTCTCATACTCTAAGGTTATGAGCCCAATCTTGGTCTCCTTGACTTCATTGGTTCCCTCGTATGTGACTTCAAGCTTGTCCCATACCTCCTTGGCACTCTCAAAAGAAGACATCTTCTCATAGATGGATGGACCAAATGCACAAAATAGAATGTGCAAGGCTTTGCAATTTAGCTTCATCTTCTTGCGATCGTCGGCACTCCACTCCGCTTTACTTCTTTGAGGCACGAACGGATCATCTTCAACTACATCCCATATCTTGTAATCTTTTGATTTGATGAAAAACTTCATTTTTGTCTTCCAATGGGCATAGTGAGTTCCGTCAAAGAAAGGCGGTTTGTCGATTGATTGTGTCATTTGAGCCGGTTGATGAAATAGTGATCGAGCTTGCCGGATCTTCTCAATAGGATGTGAATCCTCTTCAATTGAGCCAAACTCTGATACCAATTGTTGAGATTTTGGGGGCTCGATTCGATCAACCAATTTAGCTCACCAAGTGGTGGAGAGGTGGATTTTTGGGTGGAAGGGTTGTGGAAGCTAAATTGAAATGTGACACAATGATTTATAGTGGTTCAACCTTCTAACCAAGGTCTACATCCACTACCTTAGCTCCCCACTAAGGATTTCACAATCAATCCACTATTGATTCGTCCCCTTTTCTAGGATTAGGAGGAAACCCTTACAACCGATCAAGCTTCTACTCAAAGCCTTGATCAAAACCTCTTTACAAAGAGAAACAATAAGCAAACTTAAAACCCTCTAATAGGTGTTTGTTTGCACAATTAAGCACTCACCCAAAACCTAAAACACTTAAGCAAATTTGACAATTTTGGCTCACTAGTGTTTGTCTATACAATAATTGACAATTTAGGTACTAAGACAATATTTGATCGTTTGATGTTTGACAATATGAGCATTAGTCTTCTCTTGATGCTTGGAGGTCCCTTTTATACTCCCAATTGAGTTTGTAGCCGTTACTAGCCGTTAGGGATGAATTGAAGCCGTTGAGGACTTTATTTCCCTTCATAAATGCTGTTATGCAGCTATCCGTATCGATACGCGTGGAACAGTATCGGTACGGCCTTTATAGGAACTAGCCGTTGGGCTCTTGCCAGCCTGGGCGTATCGGTACGGGTTCACTTTTGAATGGCCGTTGGGAAATAGCCGTTGGGGTGGTTGAAAGGGGATCGGTACGCTTACCTGGCGTATCGAAACGATCCTGATCCGTATCGAAACGGTAAGGGTCTGTATCGATACGGGTTTTGACAGTGGCCAAACTGGGGCAAAAAGGTATCGGTACGGGGGTTTACCGTATCGATACGGGTATTCTGAAATCACAAGTTTGGCTATTAAAAACATGAAAATTCTTTGCCAAAAACCTCTTAAAATACCTCAAACATAATTTCAAGTTGTTTGGACTTAAAAACAAGTTTTAAATTCTTTTCAAATTAGTCCAAACTATTTTTCAATTATTATATCAAAACATTAGTTCTACAGAGATGTCATACTACCAACGCCCATACATTCCTCATATACAAATGTTCCAGGATACTAAAATTGTGGTATGTATCTTCCATCATCGTTGTAAGCAGACTAAGAAGATGATCTGCCACCAATTGAAAAATTAGGGGGATTGAAATTGCACCGGAGACCACGAAGAGTGCCAACCCGTAGAACAAACCAAGTTTGGTTCATCTGTTGGTTCTTGAGAGCTCTCGCCAAATTCGGATGAAAAGTGTACGTGTCTTGAGCATCGCGGATCTTGAAGCCATTTATTTACATCTTCGAGAGATACTATGAACGGCTTTTCATTTTTCAAAAGTCACGAATAGTATTCTGTATTAAACTCAAAATTATTAACTTGAATTGGAATCAAATTTTCATCCCACCGCGTCCATCTTTCCTCCCAATGTTTAATGAAATCGGCTTGCTTCACAGTCCAATTCTCATTGAATCTACCTCTATGAACAATATGAATACATTCAAGTGGAGCTCTTTGAACTAACGCAACACTCTGTTAGCGCAATAAAATTCAACAATAAAAAAATGGATCAAAGGCACAATTGAACCCCATAATGATGAACATTGAACCAGAGTGCCTGGTAGGAAAGCTTTGATTGTGCCATTCGTGTACGGCTGCCAAGTAAAATGTAAAACACAAATATTAATATACATACATATATTATTTTTAAAAATACAAAGTCAAAATTTAATTTAAAAATAATATTATGATACTTGATTTTTTTCCTATTGTTTGGATCTTTGGTCTTATATCTCTGACAGTGTTATGCACCCCCCCCACATTTTCAACTTATGTCTCCATCTGTAAAGATATTGAACTTATATTTCTAAGTCATTGCAGATAAATATTAAATTAATAAAATATCCATATACGACCGTAATCACAATATTACCTTCCAGCAAGCGGAAATTTTATCGGTACGGATACTTCTACAATAGGCGTTAGATAAGGCAGCCTATACCACGCCCATGACTGCAATAAGATTTGACGTCCACCCATATCTGAATTCTTCTTCACACCATCCATAATTGCGACCTTGTACATTTCATGATACAAGAATGTCAATATTGCAGATCCCCAACTATATGTTACAGATGTGTCAAAATTAGTCAAGTACAACAGTTATTGTGTGTGAACCATATTATCATATGTATCTGGCATCAATACACCACCAATAAGTTATAGTATATGCGCTCGAGTTGCACACTCAAGTTCTCAGCGACCATATCCATCTGTTACAATAAATTTTCGCTGCAACCATAAGCTTCTGAGACGTAGATCGTCCACACATGACTCAGGAGAAACTTTGCCCAGCTACTGCATGCAATGCATTATACTTATTTTCTTCAACCAACAGCTTCTCATTTGTTGGGACACCAAGTTGTACAGCTACACCCTCTAGAGTTATTGTGCATTCGCCAAATAAAAAATGAAATGTGTGAGTTTCTGGTCTCCATCATTCAATCAATGCGGTAATCAACCCAAGGACTATCTTAAATCCACAGAGAAATGAAGCCTTATAAAAATCGGCGCATTGTAGGTAATAAACTATGCGATCATAAGGTTCCTTGATCTTCACTTCTCGACGACGGATGGTATGCTTCACACTCTATAATTAATTTATTGTAATAATAAATTATTTCGTATTACACATGATATAATAAATTTTAAATTACGTACTTGCTCTTTATGTATATGAGACGAAATGTGCCCATGGTCACGGTACAACAAAACTCCTCCATATGTCATTTTCTATTTGCATATCTGTAAAATAGTTATCATTCAAATATATATGTAATCAAAAAATGTATTAACTTCAAAAATTTTGATCTATACGAATATAAATTTAAAAAAAATACAAAAATTTACCGGATTCGACGAGAAACCGTGTAAATGTACTGTAAAGACTACAACAATAAAAAAAGTAATTATTACTCGAATATATCTTTAATCATAGAAAAAATATACAAACCCTCTATAATTAAAAAAAGCAACAACCGATTAATTACAAAAAATAAACCGCTTACTTACTTCTGACAAACCGAGATAATCTATAGAAAATACACTTCAACAATCTCCATTGTCTTCGAATATATCTTTAAAAATTATCACCTAAATTTTTAACTCAAACTCTCTCAAATATACTACAATTCAAACTCTCTCAAAAAATTTATTCTCAAATACTCGTAATCTTCTTCTCTATACACTCATATATATATATATATATATATATATATATATATATATATATATATATCTTGGGTGACCAGCTTTCACGTGAAAGTTGGTCTTTTTGCATGCATGCATGTAACTGACACCAACATCACCTTGTCACCTCCAAATAGTGTGGCCCCACGCTGACTGGCTCAGTTAACACTGCATACATGGCAGTGGCTTGGTGCAGGCTTGGCAGCTGAGCCAAACGGCTTTATCAGCTGCACCTCGCCACCTTCACATGGCGAGGTCCCTTCAAACACTGTAAATTTTGACTTAAATTCTAAAACTTTCCCACCTAAATAAAAATCCAAATGGGATTATTCTCCAAATTTTGCCAAACAAATGCACTGTCTTTTTTTTTTTTACTTTATTTAGGTGTTGTTTTTTCTATGAAAATGTGAGGAAGAGAAAGATCGGGTAATTGACAATAGATGATGTTGCATTTGAATATTAAAGGTTGGTTGAATAAGATTTCGTTTTACTTGAAATAATCATTTTTTTAATTTCGAGTCATTTGAATTATTCAAGTTTGATTCGAATAATTTGTACAAATTTTTAGTTCGATTTCTTCAACTCGGAAAAAGAAAAATTGAATTTTATTATTTTATAATTTAGTCTTTGATTTTCTTATTTCTTCAATTTTTTCTTCATTTTAAGTGTAATTTTTTAATCAAATTTGAACCATATGCTGCTAAACCACAATAGAATGTCTAATTAGCTTCATTTTTTATTTTTGAAAATAAATTTTCTCTTTTCAATTTAGTCCTTCAACATTGTATGATTTTTCCATTTCTATGTAACTTCAGTTTATATTTTTAACAATATTTTTTTTACAATTTAATCCCTCAATTTTACAATTTATTCAATTTGGTTATCCAACTGTATTTTTTTTTTTGTAAATTTTTATTCTCATCTTACTCCTTTATACTCAGCCATATTTTCCTCAAAAATGCATTCTTTAAAAATAACATTACAAACATTTTTATGATTTTAGATGATACTTGTTTTTATTAAATAACATTACAGATCTTACTTACATATGTAAAACGGAATACATATATATATATATATATATTATGATTAGAGAAAGACATCAATTTATATTATACAGTTAAAAATAATTATAATTAAATTTGTACATAAACTCAACTCGAATCGACTCTACTCTAATTTCATAAACTCGATTCGAAACAAAAAAATTAAATAAAGTCTAAGTCATAAAATAGGACTAGTCAACTCGACTAACTCAAAAAAATTTTACTCGACTCGATTGAATGCTCACATGTAATCCCAACGATGATTCTTGACATATACAATAAGAGCGACCGTACATAGTCTTTAATAAAAGGGACCCAAAATGTGCTAAATACTTGCTAAGGATAAAAACACATGAGAAAGAAAAATGATGTTGTACTTTAGAAGCATTTTTATTATCCATGACCAGTTTTTTTAGAAGTATAACACCCCTTACACGACTCGATAATTTACTCATAGAAAATATCAAAATATCGTATTCAAATAACAGAGCATAATCGAGACTAAACAAAATCAAACTAAAAACATACATTTTTAGAATAATAACAAAGTTCAACAAAGATATAGGGACCATTATGCATACAATTTAAAATGTTATGGGCATTTAAACGGTAATAATGAAGTCAACAAGTGCTCTACCGATTTCACTATTATTTTAATAAAAAAATTATGAACGGTAAAATCAGCATACACTCAAACTGATTTTTACTTTTACTGTAACAAATGTCACAAATCTAAAAATAAAAACGTAGGTGTAATACTTGGAGATTTTTTTTCTTCTAATTGTAATATTGCAGCAATTACCTGCAAAATTAATAGTAGAAAATATTAAAAATAAGGCTTATTGTGAATTAATGTAATCGTAACAAAGGGAAATCTGTTTCTTTTTCTCAAGTAATTAAAGAGAAAGTTCCATTATCATGGTGGAATTCAAGGCAATTTACATGCTATTACACCCCAATACAAAGATCCACACCGGCTCACTCAGATCTCATCCTGTTGAGCTGGTTCAACGCCGGTTGCAGAATATTGTAGGCCACCCAAAGCAGCGCCGGAGCCACAACGAATAACAGAAGGGTACCCCTGTTGTCACTCGAAGCAGCAGCGTCGGCAACCATGGCGATTTCACCGGCCGACGCTTCCGGCGTCGACATGAACCCCGACGCAGCCAAGCCTCCGAGCCCCAACCCAATGATCACTCCCTTGGTGCTCCTCATCCGGTTCAGCTGGTTAAGTGCCGGTTGAAGGATGTTGAAGAGAACCCAAGCGATGGCCGGGATGATGGGAAGCAACAGGGCTAAACCACGGTTGTCTCCTTCGGCTATTTCGGCAATCTGTTGCGCGGCAAAGGCGGGATCACATGAGCTGAGGGTCGAGAAGATAGCTCCGGCGATGGCAAGTGAAGAAGAAGGGAGGTTTGGTTTTGAGATGGTGAGACCCTTGGGGAGGTTTTGGATGGAGAGGAGAGAGATGGGTTTTGGGGTTGGTTTGCTCATCTTGGTTGAGCTGATGCTAAAGCATTTTGCATTGAGCATCGCCATTGTTGCTACACTTGCTGCCATTTTTCTTCTTTAAACTCTGGTGTTTAGGCGTGTGCTACTGATCCAACAGGGGTTTTGTGGCAGAGAAAATGGGGGTTCGATTAGCTCGGGCTGACGATAATGGTTTGGGGGATATAGTTTTAATGTGTAGCAAATCAAATGGTGTCCAATGAAATGAAGATTTCTGGATTCTTCTCTTATCCTCATGACATGAGGACCTCATGTGTCATGTCCAATGCCCCACCACAAGTTTCTTATCGCCTCCACCGTGTCATATACGCCCTAAACGACAAGAAACAAATAGCGAGTTTGATTCGATTAAAACTAAATTCGATTCGAATTTAATTTAATTTTTTAACAAGACGAAATACTCGATACTTAATTTAAAAAGCTCGTGAGCTACTAAAAAATGTAATATATACTAAATACTAATAATAATGAGCTCAAAAATATAATAATAAGGTTTAGTATTAATAATGATAGGTTGTGGGGAATATGGGTTAACAAAAGCTCGAGCTTCAATTTTTTATTTTTGAATTTAATATAAACTTGATAATTTTAAGCTCGTGATCTTCAACTGAGTTTAAGTTCGAGCTTAATAATTTTAAACTCGCAAATTTTTAATTCGAGTTAAACTTTGACTTGAACATTTTAAATTTAAATTGATTTTAACGATATTTGAACTCGACTTGACTCGTTTACACCCTCAATTTTATATTCCTTCTCATGGTTAATTTATAGAACATTGATAGCTCTTTCATTTCACATAATGTCGCACTTTGCAGGCCTACTGTTCGATGAAAAGCCTCGGAGGGGATTGAGGAGCCCAATAGAAAGGCAAAGCTGCCTGGGCCAATTTTAAAAGGATTAAGTACCAAGCATATCTTTGGGCTTCTCTGTGTGCGTGTTTGTTTTCGCCAAAATCTCGTTTAATCGGGATTTTGTGTCTCGAACGTCGTACTTATATGTTTGAATGTAAAAATTTTAAATCAATTCTGGGCACCAAGTGATTTTGGGAAAAGCTACAGGATAGTAGCTTTTGCGTTTCGTCGTGATTTTTACGCTATATTTTTACACAATCTTGATTTTTAAGAAAAAAAAACTCTCAAACATAAATCACATTACTTTAAAATCAATTTTACAAAAAATCAATTTTTAAAATCACCATGATCCAAAATCAATTTCTCCACCATAATGTTTCAACTCAATCCAGAATCAATTATCCAAACATAAAGTTTCAACTGTCCTCTTGTAGTAATAAGTTGATATCTTAACATTTTAGGAAACCAAAATCATAAAGATCAGCATATGTCACATAGAGATGGAGTTTGATGTTTCTAAAATAAAGTTTTGAGTTTGAATCTTGTAGATAAAAAAAATTAAAGTTGAAAAAATTATTTTTAAAACAAAATTTGATTTATTTTAAATCCAAATTTATAAGACGTTTATGATAACTCAATGTCATAAGCTCACAAGCAAAAAGAAGAAGAAAAAAAGGTAATTGTGTTGCACTCTCTACAATAGAAAAAGTGTAATAAGATTTATTATCAATTTCAAAATATTTGTTTAATAAGATGACACGTAAGTTTTAATGTATGTTGAAAAGTAAAATGTGTAACCAATTATTTGCTTTTGAAATTATAAAAAAAAAAAAACACCACCAATATGTGTCAGTATAAATTCTAAATTCCCAATTTGCATTATATCTAGATTCTAAACTACCACATGATAGGATTGAGTTGACTTTCTCTCCCTCGTAGATTTTCCATTCTTCATCATGATCCCATGTGAATTCCAATCATACTTTAATCATTTGTACCTTATTTGTACTCCATTTAATATATACAGGTGTTATGAGTTTAGTTTAAAGTTTAAGAAAAAATAATTTAATTTCAATCATTAAAAAGTTTTATGACTTTACACAGTGTAAGTCGATCTCAACATCAAGTTCATATATGATTATTCTTTTCTTGGTGAAGTGAACAAACTTTGATTGATATGTTTATAAAAATATTTTGATCGAGTGATACGTTTGTATTTTTAAGAGAAATGCGACGAGTTTCATTATTAAACTTATTAGGGCCGTCTTCGAAATTTTTGGGGCCCTAAGCGAATATTAAAAATGGACTCTTATATAACGAATAGAAATTCTCGGTCGCTATTTATGCCCCAACATCAAAAGTTATGTTTAAAGTTTAGGGTTATGGTTAAGGTTGTGATTTAAGATTAGGGTTTAAGGTATTGAGTATAAAGTTTAGGATTTAGTATTTAAAAGTTAGGGTTGTAGATTAAATTTTTTTTAGTGTTTGGCATAGAAATGAGTACCGAAAATGGACGAAGAATTTTTATTCATTTCATTACTTTGAACAATTAATTTAATATTTCAAACACATTATTTTCATTGTTAGATTAATTAATTAATTAATTTAGGAAAGAGGATTATTTTTACCATTAAATTAATTTGTTTATTTGATAAACTAAAAAATAAGAATCTAAAAATATAAATAATTAAATTTTAAGGATTCTAAACTAATTGAAGGTCCCAAACTGGTTGAGAGCCCTGAACGATGTTAGTCGGCGCTGAAACTCATAATTAAATGATCTAGATTCTAGAGTGTAAGTTACCCAAAAATCTTAATAAGTAAAAAATCTTGGTTAATAAATATTTTTGGTGAATAAACAATAGTTAGCCCTGAGTTTTTGTAACGAGGAGTTATGGCTTTCTCAACTTAAATGTATAAGTTATTTGCTAGAAACCATATAATGTTTGTTAAAAAAAAACATATAATGTTATTTTCTGTAAATATCATATTAATCTTATGTTGATTACGTTTTAACCAACGAATTTCGAAACATGAACTCTCCGTTAGTAAAAGACCAATTGAGTGGATTAAAATTATAGTAAATATGGTTTTTTTTGAATGGTTTCAATGGAAAATAAAAACGTTGTTATTTTTAAAAAATTAAATTCGAGCATTATATATATAAAAAGTGTGTACATATTATAAAAAAAAAAAACTACGAAAATAAACGGATGCTATAACAGATCACATTAAATGTTACAAAAATGTTAGCAAATAGAAGGAATTAAGTTGGGATTTTGTACTCACCAAGTCGTCATAGGTGACGCCTACGCATTGTGTAGATTAAGCTTAGAGAAATCAAGTGGGGCCAGATCAGGTCCGGCAGCCGCCATCAACGGCCATGGACAAATCTGAGAACAGAAAATGAAGGGATTAGGTTTAGCGGTGGAATATAAAAAGGGTCCACTTGGGGGAAGGAATGTTGATGGAACAAAGATCACATGGGAATTGAGACTCTCTCTTTTTTAACTCGGAATTGAAAAGGGAAAACTATTCGGATGGTCATCAAACTATGTTCGGTTTTTTATTTTGGTCATCAAATTAAAAAATTTTGTAAAAAAATGTTCATAGCTTTACGTTTCGTTTTCTATTTTGGCCACCAACCGTTAAAAATTAACAGTGATGCTGATATAGATTTTTAAAAGTTTTTTTTATATTTCACATCATTTTTCTCTCCTTATCAGTATCCACATGTAATTTTTTTAATTATTTTATTTGACCAAAAGGTGGTGTCACGTGTCACCAATGTATTAGTTAAATAAAATAATTAAGAAAGTGATATATAGATGCTGACAAGGAGAGAGAAAATGACATGAAAAATAAAATGTTAAAAAAAATTATGTCAGCATCACCGTTAATTTATTAACAGTTGGTGATCAAAACAGGAAAGAAACGTAACATTAAGAATGTTTTTTATGAAAATTTTAATTTGGTGCCCAAAAAAAAATTAGTGACCATTTGTATAGTTTTTCCAATTAAAAAAGAAGAAAGAAAGAAAGAAAGAAAGAAAGAAAGAAAGGTCACATGGGGAGAGTGTGGGTTGGCCCGATAGAAATGGGCACCATGTTTATGTTACTTATTTCACGGTCCGTACGGACATGTCCATGTGCCCACTCCATGTCCAAACTAACAACTCTAAGCTAAGCTAAAATCAATTTGATAATAAAAAAATGTGTGTATATACTATTTATAATTTCTCCTCCTTACTTGTAAATATAAAACAAATTAATCATTTTTAATATTTTTTTATGTCATATTCAAAATATATAACATGCATTCAAATTTTAAAAGTGCAAAATGCCTTGATACTTCACCTCACCTATCATTTGCTGGTAAAACCCTTCGTTACTTTTCAAATTTCAAATATGATTGATTTTTCGCCATTATTAAAGAGTTATATTTTGATACACTGCTCGTGTAATTTTTTTGTACAATTATTTTTTAATATTTAAAATTTAAAACTTTAATATTAAATTTTACAATTTAAACTCTTAAATTATAAAATTTTAATTCATTATTTTAACATGTATGTGTAAATTAAAATTTACGCGGACTGTTAACCAAAGTTTTTCTATTATTAAATAGAATGATAAGTTAACCAATGCACGTTGTGTGCTAATAATTGCATGTACATGATGCATACGTTTCATATGTTGTCCTCATCATACGGTGGTTATCTGTTAAACCAACAACTGCCAAGAAAACTAAAGCGCCGACATTGGAATGCTGAGTACACACTATGTTTGATTTGACTTTGCATTTATATACCATATCTATTTCAGCGGCAAATTTAGAGTAAAATTTTTAAAGGTCTAACTTAAATTTTTAAAAAGTTTAGATACGTAAATAATTTTTTTAATAAATTTGAGAGTTTAATTAAAAATTTTAATAATTTTGAAAGATTTAAAAAATAAAAATTTGAGAGAATTTAATTAAAAATATTCAAAATTTTAAAACATAATATGAATTTTTAAAATTTTGAGGGGGAAAATCAAAATTTAAAAAAAAAATTGATCAAACAAAATTTTCAAAAAATTCAGTAGCAAAATTTAAAATTTCTAAAATTTTGGAGGGTCGTAACCCCACTAGTCCCTTAAAAGATCTGTCCCTCATATATTTTAAGGGTAAACTACATAAGTGGCCACCATACTATTGAAAAAGTCGCGATTTGATCACCTTACTTTTTTTAAGCAATTAAACCACTATACTATAAATTGGATGCAATGTGAACACTAGTCGTTAGAGATTAACGACAGGGTGATGTGGCAGTTAGAAAAATAGGAATATAATTACACATTTGGTCTTTACTATTTACACATTCTTTTAATTTGGTGTTGATTTTAATTTAATAAAATAAATTAATTATTTAATGTGTCACCACGTGATTGGAGGATGAAAATAAAAAGAAGCAACCAAACTAGCTCTAAGGGGATTCAAACCTGGGTATGCAAGGTGATATTAGTGTTGCTTTACCGTTAAGCCAAAGCCAATTCTGGGATATAAAATACAAAATATTTATTATATGTCTTGATTTTTTATGCCAAAGAAAAGTAAAATAAATGTGGATTAACGGGACATGACATACTTACAATGCATAAAAACATCTAAGCCAATGAAATAAATATAATAATTAAATTAAAGTTAACAACATTTTGTATATATTTTAAAATATAGTTAGTGCACGATTTAAAATAAAAATAGTTTTAAGAGTTTTATATTTTTAAACTAAATTTAATGTATTTTTCTTTTCCACATTTATTTTTATAATTTCACATATATAATCGTTGAATTGATTTTTAACTCAATAATTTTAATATTTATTAAAAATTTAATTAAATTACTATATATATATAAAATTATATTAAAAAATTAAGAATATATTAAATTCATTTAGTGAATACAAACTTACGAACATAATTCAAATTGATTGATATAATTTTAAATTATAATTTAAAAAATATATAAAATGTTATTAACTTTAATTTAATTATTAGATTTATTTTATTGTCTTAGATGTTTTTATGCATTATAAGTGTGTCATGTTTGAATCTCGTTCATCCATATTTATTTTACTTTTCCCTGGCATAAAAAACTAAGACATATTATAAATATTTTGTATTTTATATTCCAAAATTGGCTTTAGCCCAGCCGCAAAGCAACGCCAATATCACCTAGCACTCCTAGGTTTGAATCCCCTTAGAGCCCGTTTGCTTCCTTCCTTTTATTTTCATCATCCATTAAGGTGGTGACACATGTCACTACCTTAATGGAGGATGAAAAATAAATTTACTAAATTAAATATGAATAGTAAAGTCTTCCAATAATGTCACCACCTTATTAAAATAATTAATTTATTTTGTTAAATTAAAATTTGGAACAAATTGATAGAATGTATAAGTAACAAGGACTAAATGTGTAATTATACCATTATTTTTTTAACTGTCACATCATCATGTCTTTAACCTCTAACGGTTGGTGGTCAAATTGCATCCAATTTAATATTATGGCGATTTGATTGCTTAGAAATAAGTAATGTAGTCAAATCACGATTTTTTCAATAGTGAGGTGACTTAAACAATTTTTTTTTTAAAATTTAAAGGTTTAATTAAAATTTTTGAGAGATTTAACAAAAATATTAAATTTTTTTAGAGGAAATGTATTTAAAAATAGGATAAATATTCTATACACATGCGGTGGAAACTGAAAGTTTTCACAAGCGCCTTAGTTTTAGGGTATAAAGAGTTAAAATTTTTGAGAGATTTAACAAAAATATTAAATTTTTTTTAGAGGAAATGTATTTAAAAATAGGATAAATATTCTATACACATGCGGTGGAAACTGAAAGTTTTCACAAGCGCCTTAGTTTTAGGGTATAAAGAGTTAGTTTAAGGTATATGGTTTAGGGGTTTAGGTGTAGGGGGTTAGAATTTAGGGATAATTGTTTTAATTTAAGGTTTAGGGTTATAATTTAGGATTTATAGGTTAAAACCTAAATCCTCACCATATTACCCTAAAAACTAAACTCTAATATATAAACCCTAAATTATAACCCTAAACCTTGAATTGAAACAACTATTCCTAAATTCTAAACCTTTACACCTAAACCCCTAAACCCTATAGCCTAAACTAACTCCTTATACCCTAAAACTAAGGCGTTTGTGGAAATTTTTAGTTTCCATCGCCAGTGTATAGGATATTAGTCCTAGAAAATATTCAAAATTTTAAAACTTAATATGAATTTTTTGAAAAAATAAATTAAAATTCTACAAAATTTAAGTAATAAAATTTATTTTTTAAAAAAAAAATTGGAGGGTGGTAACCCCACTAGTCCATCTGCCCCTCATTTATTTTAAAGGTATTTTAAAAATATTATTCTCTCTGTATATCTATCATGTTTGAATAAGTGATCACTTATCACCCTTATTATTTTCTTTTAAAAAAACTCTGAGCCTACGCTTAATACCCTTATAAAAACCTCTCTTCTCTTTCTCAGTTTCCCAGAATTTTCCTTTCCTTTCCTTTCCTTTCGGTTTCTCTCTTAATTTACTTACTTTATTAAAGGAGAAAAAAAAGACTAAAAAGGTTTGCTAATTGTTTAAAATGGCAATCCCATTTTCGCTCTTTCTGCTCATCTTGCCTTTCTTGGCTCCCTCCTCCATTTTCTCGACCAGCTCTCCAGTTCAAGACCCTGAGCAAGTTGTTCAACAAGTCAACGAGTACGTATTTCTTTCGTATCCCATCCATCTTTCATCAATGGCGGTTCGAAAACCGAACAGTAATTGTGTTGCATATTTTTGTAAACTTCTAAATGTATTCTCTGTGTTTATTTTATACAGGAGCATAAGGAATGCTACTATAGCTAGGAGAAACCTGGGATATTTCTCGTGCAAAACCGGTAATCCGATCGACGACTGCTGGCGGTGCGATCCTAACTGGGCGAAGAACCGGAAGAGGCTAGCCGACTGCGCCATTGGGTTCGGTAAGCGTGCCATCGGTGGCCGAAACGGGAGATATTACGTGGTGACGGATCCTAGTGACCGTGATCCGGTCAACCCAAGACCCGGCACCCTTAGGCATGCTGTTATCCAAGACAGACCGTTGTGGATCATTTTTGCTCGTGATATGGTGATTAAGTTAAAGGCTGAGTTGTTGATGAACTCGTTTAAGACTATCGATGGCCGAGGTTTCAGCGTTCACATCGCCGGTGGGCCGTGCATTACTATACAGTACGTGACCAATATTATAATCCATGGGATCAACATACATGATTGTAAGAGCGGAGGGAATCTTTATGTGAGGGACTCTCCTAGGCATTATGGTTGGAGGACTATGTCCGACGGAGACGGGGTGTCGATATTCGGCGGCAGCCACATTTGGGTGGACCATTGCTCATTGTCTAACTGCAACGACGGACTTATCGACGCCATCCATGGGTCGACTGCCATCACCATTTCAAACAATTACATGACCCATCATAATAAAGTCATGTTGTTAGGCCACAGTGACACTTACACGCAGGACAAGAACATGCAAGTCACCATTGCCTTCAACCACTTTGGAGAAGGGCTAGTGCAAAGAATGCCTAGGTAAAAAGAAAATACATTATCACTAAGTTTTCGGTCTCATCGTGTTTATCGTGATTATAAACATTAACGAAGAACTGAAAGTAACGACTGTGTTTGATTTTTTACTCGTAAACAGATGCAGACATGGATATTTTCATGTGGTGAACAATGATTATACGCATTGGAAAATGTACGCGATTGGAGGAAGTGCTAACCCTACCATAAATAGCCAGGGAAACAGATTTCTTGCACCAGATAATGCGAATAGCAAAGAGGTGACTAAACGTGAGGCTGCACCAAGCAAAAGATGGAAGAAATGGAATTGGAGGTCAAGAGGGGATTTGATGTTGAACGGCGCGTTCTTCACACAGTCCGGCACCGTAGCATCATCAAGTTATGCAAGGGCATCGAGCCTGAGTGCTAGACCATCTTCACTCGTTGGCTCGCTCACATCCGGAGCCGGTGCACTGGTTTGCAAGAAGGGGCGGAGTTGCTAGGCATGGATGGGAAATCAACAGTAATAACAATACAGTTCAAGAATAGATTCATGTTTCTTGTGTATATTAATTTGTAAGTTTTGTATTTTTCTTTATTTTCTTTTGATTATGTATACGAACTGCAAGCTTTAGTCAGCCTGTTTCTGTAAAAGCCTATCAGCTAACAGAAACAAGAGCATACAAAAGTGTTTGATAAATTGAATTTTCAATTCAATCAATGAAATTCACTACTATTATTATTAAATCAAAATTGTATTCGAAATAATTAAAACACAATATAAATCCATGGATTGTTTAACTGAAATAGTAAGGAATATTAATGGATTTCATTTGGAATCAGGTTTGAAAAATAGATTTGGCTTATGTTTTCAATAATAGGTAAATGGCGATTCGGAAATGAAAACCGATACATTAATGATTGAAAGTAGTAACTAAAGAAAACGAAATAAACCATTGTCAATAAGATGAGTTCATCATTCTACTTCAACCAACAAAGGGCTTGGCAGTTCCAAATTAAGTAAAACATGTTTCTCTCAATCGAACAAAAACCGTTCCTAAGCAAACCATATAAAAAAATCAAAAGCAAGGTAACCTTCTGGGGGAAACAGTTTTGATTATACCTCAGTAGTCCGATGGAGAAATGACATCGTCGATTTTTAAAATCATCTTTACAACTTGTGTTGCCAGTAAGATCTGTTGCTGCTTCCCGATCAGCGTTTCAAAGACGTCTTGCTGCCGCATATCATTAGTCCCAACATCATTGCAGTCTATTCCATAGTGTGGATTGTTTTCCTGCATACAGATAAAAGAAAACAAAATTAACGATGTAGTACATGTGGTGAGATTATATAAGATCAAAGTTATTATCATACAAATTATAGTAGTTACCTTAATTTGCTGAGATTTCACTGCTGAGAGTGTCTCAATGGGTTGGAGACCACTATTCTCAGCTAGGGCCATGGGGACCGAGTCTAGAGCATCTGCAAAGGCCCGGATTGCGTACTGCAGGTAAAAACAAAAAAGAATGTTATATAATTACTCCAGCAGAAAAGAATGTTAACGATTTAGAGGATTTACAAGCGCTTCTTACCTGTTCAACTCCTGGATATTTATCAGCAGCTGCCTCTACAGCAATTGAGCAAGAAATCTCAGCCGACCCACCACCATAGACAATAGAATTGTTGCGAATGAGATTCCTGGCTACACACAATGCATCATGGATACTGCGCTTTGTCTCCTCTATCATCATCTTGTTTCCTAATGAATCATCAACCAAGATACAAAATCAAATTTCGGTGACTGAATAAAGGATGACTCGTTATTAACAAATCGAATATAAACCAAGCAGAAGAGAATAGAATCTACCTCCACGAATAAATATGGTCACAGCCCTTGAATTTGCACAGTGTTCAATGTACAACATTTTATCCTTTGTGGTGCCAAAAGACTTCTCTCTGACCAGACCAGCCTAAAAAATAGATTTAAATAACAAATAAGTGTTTGTGATAAGAGACAGATGCAGTGCCTGGGGATTAACCTGATATTTTACAATGTAAATACTTCATCAAACCTAAATTGCTAGTCCAAATGATCAATGCTTTCGTGCTTAAACGAAAAGTGATCAAGTGTTTAGTCATCTCACTTTAGCTTCACCAGTTGCCCTCTATCGATTGCATAAAAACATTTTCTTAGGGAGGAATTTATCCAACACATATTTCTAAAAACATTTTCTTAGGGAGGAATTTATCCAACACATATTTCTAAGCAATGTAATACAGACAAGGAAATAATGGAGTCAACATACCCTTCCCAGTTTTTCTGTGGTCAACTCCTGGAACCTTGGCACAATCCTTCCACCTATGAAGATAAATATAATTAGTTTGCTCATAAGGTTGCACACCATATCAGCAGCTAGAAATTTACCTATCATGAATTTCGTTACCATGTCTTCAAATGAAAATAAGATAATTGAAACAAACCTGTAGCTATTGCAATTAGCTCCAACTCCACACCACCAACCCATCTGACAGCAGGCAAGTTCCGGTGCATTAATAAATGATTTGCCTCATCATCAAAGCCCCATTGACAGATAACTAAGGTTGCACCAACATCCTGCAACAACATTACTATCAGAAAAGTTGTCTACCCCAAAATTGCAAAGATTATTGTAACAATTATACTCCTGTTTCCCCCTGTCTCCCCAAGGAGAATAATCTAAAGAAACAAAATGTGAAAGATCAACCTAAATTGTAAAAGAGACTTTAAACACAGATCTGCAGCCATACCTTGCACTTCTGAACCATGTCATCGAAATACTTCTGCTCTTGCAGGCGCAAAGTTTGAAACTTTTCCACTGTATCAATATCTACCTTATGTTTGGTCTTTGGCTTAGGTGGCTCAAATGGGCAAGTCAAAATGGCAATTTTTGCATCTTCAATTTGCTTTGGCATCTGTGGATGACTCATGTCCTTATCAACAGTAATTCCATATATTAGCTCCGTATCCTCCAATTTTCCCCCAACTTTCCCCTCAACCTTGATCATATCTAAATTGACATCTTTCCTCTCCAGATCAGCAACAGAAAGAACTGCTTTAACAGAAATCTCAGCCAAATGGCGCTTGCACCGATTCACACTGCAAAACAACGAAAATGATTAAAAATAGGCTTCTCAATACTAACAAGTTTGTGAACTGCTAGCTGACAGCAAGAGCTATTTCAATTGAAGCCAGCATAATTCAGATGGTTCAACGATCCTGCATAAGCAGCCTAGACACAGCCAAAACAACCCTGGTGATTTCTGATTTGCAAACATCACAAAAAAATCAACACAGATCTTATTTGAGGACCAGTATGCCCAAAGGACTACTGACACGATTAACCAATATACTAGCAAGGTAAGGCATCGAACAAACACTTAGACGCAGTGTTCTTTCCATGAAAAATGGTACTACCACCTGCATTGTGTTTAACAGCATCCAGGAGACCAGGACATAATGTGCTAAAGGGATTAATGGCACCTTGTAGTGTACTGATCAAAGTATCGTCTTAAGGGAAATCCTTATCAATTGCAAACTAGAATACACGAAAAAAATATAATATAACACAACCATGATTATGTAATCTGATGTGACAAATCCTATTGGTGGAGACAAATAGCAAAAATGTGGGATATATGGCATATGCATATTAATTAACCTTAAGACAGAAAGCACAATCTTGAAACAAATTAGACACGATAACTCCTTATAGAAGACAAATTCAAGCAAAAATAAGTTAGTATAACGCCTATTAAGTTGTGATGTGAATGTTTCTAGTCAAGCATTGGGCGATCTGAGCATTGCTAAGGGAAACGGAAAACATAAATTACAGCAATAGGCCAAGGAAAAGAGCTAGGAAACTTACATTTTAGAGGACAAAGTGGTCATGCAAGTTTGAACCAGAGGCTCTATATTTGTTGCTCCAAAATCAAACTTCTTAGATATGTGCTCCAAATGTTCAACAGCGATTCTCGAAGCCATTTCATACCCCTCTGCAATCCGTATGGGATGAATCCCACGTTCTAGTAACCGCTCTGCCTGCTCTAGAAGTGCTCCAGCCATGACAACAACACCAGTCGTTCCATCACCAATTTCGTAATCCTGACTCCGAGACAGTTCAACCATCAACTTAGCAATTTGGTTGTCAACATCCATCTGTTCCAATATTGTCGCGCCATCATTTGCTGAAAAAACATACATTAAATAAGAAGGAAAAACATATCAGGGGACTTTGAACATGATATAGCATACAACTTCAAGAAATATAAACTCCACAAAGCTTTCTACATAAACATTAAGCTTATAACTTTATGTTAGCAAAATTCAAAAACTAGTAAGTTCAATGAAGTAACTACGAACTGCTAACATGAAAATCACCAAAAAAAAACTAGACTCCTCTTTTCAAATAGCTTACTTTAGCTAACTTCTCATTTCGAAGCTCAAACTCAAACAGATCCGTAACCGAAAATCATTTTCAAACCCTAATCGAGTGATCAGAAGCTTAATAATCAAGCAAACATTTAAGAAAAAACAAAAAGGAAAGAGATGGAAAGAAGTTAACTGATGGTGACATCGCCGTCGGGGCTTTGGAGAATCTTATCCATGCCTTTAGGTCCGAGAGAGGTGCGGAGGATCCGAGCGACGGCTTTACCGGCGGAAATGTTGGCCTTCTGAGCTTCGAGCCCTCTCAGCCTGGTTTTCTGGTCTTGCTCTTTGAGTATAATGAAGGGCCGCCCGTACTCATCGAAAGCCAACGCCATTTCCTCAAAAGCTTTCTTTACTGCTTCTGATTCTTCTTCTTCAGTGTTTCAGTCGCTTTGAAAGGACTTGGAGTAAAATGTTGGTTCTGCTCTGTATTTTGAATGCCCTAAAAGAACCAGCAATTCCATTTCTCTATTATATTTTGGGCTTTGTTTGGCTGTCTGTATTTGGTTAGGCTTAAGCCCGTCTGTTGGGAAGTCTTATGATAATTTAAGAGTTAACTACTGGAATAGTCACTTATGTTTTCACTCAGTACAGAGTTGGTTACCGATTTTGAAAAACGACCAGTAAGGTTACTTACGTTTTCAGGGCGTAACTTTTGGTCACTCAGCCGTTTGTTGTCGTTAAACATTGACTACTTGTTGACCTGGTAACGAAAAAATAAGGGTAAACTACTGCAATTGTCATTAAAGTTTATCTCATGTACATTTCTGCTCCCCAATTTTAAAAAAATAAACATTATGATCACTACTAAAAAAGTTTCTTTATAATTTCACCATTGAATTTTTAAAAATTCATTTTTCAACCCTAAAACTTTACAATCATTTAGTACAATAATATTATAAAGGCTTAAATGAAAAAATAGATGCCCAAAGTATACCTTTTTAAATTTTAGGTGCCCAAATTACTCTTATTTAATAACTAAACTTTTAAATTGCTACTATTTTTCATTCTGGATTATTATTATTATTATTATTATTATTATTATTATTTAAAATATTTAAAAAATATTACTTCTTAAAATAATTTAGATGTTTAAGTATTTTTTTTGTAAAAATAGGTGCCCAAAGTTTCGATAGTTACAATTTTAGGTGCACGGCTATTAAATGGGTGTTAAAAAAATTGTCAACCAATCGGTGCTTGACACGTGTCATTAATTTTATTTTTAAATTTTTTTAATGGAAAATACTCAATTTTTTATAAAATCTCAAAATTTTACAAGCTTCACAAAACAATCCCTAAAAATTCCCAAACTTCCGTCGTCGATTGCCGCCACTTCTGTTGTAACACCCGTGTTTAGGGGTCGGGTGAAAATAATGTTTTAATAATATTCGGGTTCGGTTTTATAATTTAAGTAAATAAAATAATGGTTCGGTTTTGTTTGCAAATAAAATAAAGGTGTTGGACCCAATCTTTAAACCAAGCTCAATAGCCATTCATTAATGGCATTTGTGTAAATATTTGGTCTTCTAAATTAAAAACTCCCACTTTTAATTTAAAACACAAATGTTGTCATCTTCCTCCCTCCCCATTTTTCCTTTCCCACGACAAAGGAGGAGCTTTTCTCCAAGAGACTTTCCCACCTCCTTTCTCCCTCATTTTGGCTCGGTTTTGAAAGGTAAACACGTTTTCGACTTGCTCTCACCTTCCTCTTTTCAAAAGTACAAGTAACTTTCATTTTCATCCATGTTTTAGAATTTGAATTTCATGCATATCAACATAACATTTCAAGCAATGAAAAACAATGGTAAAAAGGGGATTTAAAGAGGCATTTCACATCACTTACTCTTAGAGTTTAAATCATTTTCAAGGCCAAATCTAAACCACTTTCAAAATCACCTTTGAACCAAAACTATTCTTGAAAACCATTTCCACATCCACGTACTCGAACCAACCTTATAAAATCAAATTAAAGCATTAACCACTCACCTCATTTCCTTAAGCAAAACAAGCAAAGCCGACTCAAGCCTCCTCACTTCCGGATTCGATCCCAAAGCTTTACCAACGCAATTCCTTGCTTCTAATCGCCTCAACACAAGTGAATTAACCTCGAATCAGTCCACAACACAACATAGCAAACCCGGAATACAATTCAAACATTAAACACTTGTTTTTCGAACCAAGAACAACCCCAAAAAAGCCATTCCCGAGCAGCCCCTTTGCACAGTCCAAAACTTGTGATTTCAACTCATTTAACACTTCCAAATGCTTCCAAAACAACCCCCAACCAATGCCCTAACATCAACTCTCAATTTCCAACACAAACCACACCCAAAACTCAACTAAAAACCCTCCTAAAACCCACCAAAACCCAAATTCGGGAATCTCAAAGAAACTCTTTAAAAATTATATATGTTGGACCATTTGATTCATAAACACCATATCTAACAATATTAAATCAAAATCTCAAGTTAAACACCATAAAGCTACCACTTTTATTCAAATCTCCCAAAAATCCAAATTCTAAAACATGGATGAAAATGAAAGTTACTTGTACTTTTGAAAAGAGGAAGGTGAGAGCAAGTCGAAAACGTGTTTACCTTTCAAAACCGAGCCAAAATGAGGGAGAAAGGAGGTGGGAAAGTCTCTTGGAGAAAAGCTCCTCCTTTGTCGTGGGAAAGGAAAAATGGGGAGGGAGGAAGATGACAACATTTGTGTTTTAAATTAAAAGTGGGGGTTTTTAATTTAGAAGACCAAATATTTACACAAATGCCATTAATGAATGGCTATTGGGCTTGGTTTAAAGATTGGGTCCAACACCTTTATTTTATTTGCAAACAAAACCGAACCATTATTTTATTTACTTAAATTATAAAACTGAACCCGAATATTATTAAAACATTATTTTCACCCGACCCCTAAACACGGGTGTTACAACTCTCCCCTACTTAAGGAAATTTCGTCCCCGAAATTTATCAGTCAGGAAGAGTCACTGACACATGCTCCTCCACACTTTCTCTCACCACAACACACCCACCAACTCGGTAAACTCACCACACAACATTAGCTAACTGATGCCAAAATCTCAACGGGTCCTTCAATGCATGACCATTTTAAATTCAACTCAATCTTTTCAACAACATAACACGGAACAAAACTGGCTCACACTTCTGAATCATAGATACACAGAACACATCACAAACCCCTTTCTAACTCTGATGGTAACTGCAACAATAAACAACAGAACTAGCTCGATTCACAATCTCATACAATACTGCTTGAACACTTGACTCATAACCTTCTCTGACTGATCCTCTGTCTTCATCAATTAACCAAACACTATGCAGACGTCTTCAAAAATCTAGCAGAAAACTCGAATCTCTACTGGCCACTATCAAACACAAGACACTGTACAAATCACGCTCTTGCTAAGGCACAACTCCGCCATCTTACACAAGGTACAAGTAACGCGATCATGTATAAAGGACCACATACAGTGCAACTAACATTGATTACTCAACTAAGTTCTCACGGAGGAAATCGAAGGTGAAACGGACACAAGATCTCTCGAATCTATTACTCACTTCTAATACGGATCTCCCACAGATGTAACAAGCTAGAAGAAAATTGGCGCTCGGTCTTGACACGCTGGCAAATTACACACTTACTCTCATACTGAACCACATTATTCATCAACTCAATCCAGAAGTACTCATCTTCAACCCACAATATGTCTTCATACAACTCTGATGCAATGCAAATAAACTGCCGTGTGCTTCGGCCAACACAAAACATCTCATAATACTATGTCAATCGGCACAACTATTCTGTCTCTGAAACACAAAACTCTATCATCTCTGAAACTGAAATCTAAAGGTCTTCCTTCCACTATGTCTTGCACGTGAGGTGCCAAGAACCTGTCTTGCAACTGTTTCTCTTCTAGCATTCTAACTCAATGTAGGTTTAACAGGTAACTTGGCCACAAGATTACTATCATTTGGTAAACTGAATCCGGTAATTACAACCCACAAGTCAACTACTAATCTAGCAACAAATACAACTCGAAGCATCGGTTACTACATTGACTATCTTCGGATGGTACTCACTCTTGATATTACAGTCTTCAAGCACTTCTAACACTTATGTTGTTCAAGTTTCAACCCTTCCTAAGTTGTCTAACAATTCAAGTTCTGATAATATGTACGTACACATTGTGCATTTCTTACTATACAAGCTTTGTCTCTAAGTCTTCGAAGCAAATACAACTGTCTTGATGAGCAAGCCAGAATCTTCTGCATTGCATAAGCACACAACCTAACTCTACAATGTGACACATCACTATGGCTCACAAACTCTTTCTTTGATATAAGCTGATTCAAGGTCGAAGCTCTCTTCAAAGTTTCTTTAAGTTTCTCAAGGGCTCATTGTCTCCCATCTAACCACACAACTGAACATTCTTCTGTAACAATCTGTCAAGGAGCATCTATCTTCAAAAGATCATTTATAGACCTTCGATAGTAGCAATGCTAGACCTAGGAACTATAGATATTTGTCACAGTCTTCAATTTCTTCCAACTCATATCCTCTTTTGCCTACTTGGGATTTACTCTAACACACTTGGCTGATCTACATGTCCTAGGAGAACATCCTTATTAACTCGAAGTTCACATTGCACAACTTGGTATACAATTAATTCTCTAATAGAATCTGCCACACTAACTTCAAAGTTTGTCATGATCTTCCTCGGTACTTGAATATACTCACGTGACATCCAGAAGAGCTACTACAACTGATCAAGGACTTAGGAAAACATTCTGCTCAACATCTCTATAAAAGTAACTAACATACTAGTCAATCAAAACGACATAACTCAAAACCCAAAGTGATCACATCTGCCCCGAAAGCTGTCTTCGGTACATCAACATTTCTCACTTTCAACTGTTAGCAATCGGATCCCAAACTAATCTTCGAAAAGACTGAAGCACACACCAACTGATCAACAATCACTGACACTCGGAAACGGATACTAATTATTCACTGTCACTTGTTTCAACTGTCTGAATTCTAATCACATTCTCGTACTGTCACTCTTTCTTCTTCACAATTTGTACTGTCATACTCTAAGATGACGTACTAGGCTTAACGAGTCTAAGGTCTAACAAACCTCAAAGTTGGTTCTTCAACATTCTCAATTCCTTCGGAAACCATAAGATACAGAGCAAACTAGAACGGGAGCAAACTCAGAGACGGTCTAGAAAACAAACTCTCCTTCCCTAACAAGAGACAGACCAGGCAATTCTTCCAAACACCTCTAGGGGAAAACACAACCTATTCTAACATTCTGCGGTCTAATTCTCATTCCAAAAATCAAATCCATCACATTTGCTAGTCAAGCTTGTCAACCAACCCAATCAATCCTTGACCTCTAAAGCTGGATCAACATTCGATACAAAATCCACCTTCCTATCTACCATTACAATCTCATAGTCATCCGCAAGCTCTAAGAAAACTTTCATTGTCTCAAAGTCCACCCTAACTCTATGTTCTACAAGCAATCCCATACATAGTTTCACATCAAAACCGTAAAAAGCAATTCCATCGCATCAACTGAAAACACGTGCCACTGAACCATCAACGGACATCCCTTGTACATCTTTCTGACCACGACTGTATCCCCGAAGGAGCTAGCAACACCAACACCTACCCCTAGTACCCTACAAGGTAGATTCAACAACTTCGTATGTTCACTCAAAATACACAGACGCGTAGATCCAGAATCAATCAGAACAACAAGCCCAATGACTGTGTCGAGGAATTACTTGCTACAACATCGACATCCTTCCGAAGCCAACTCTTAAGTCTTCACTTCTATTACCATCTCATATCTAGATCGGTCACATTGTGCTCCTTCAACAGAAACCAACTCATGTGCACGTTGACCCAAACAAACAAACTGCACTCCAAACTCTGGTACGGTCATACTGCCCTGAACTAAAGCGACGAACTCTCTCATCGTTCACATCCTCTAAAACCTCCGATTCATGATCACCAACTCCAGGCCCACACCTCGGCCTCCAACTCACCAAAGACAACAATACAATAATAAACAAAACACACAAGAAAGAATATTTAGGGTTAGCAAGAGCAAGGGTCCAAGGTGCTCAAGTATATTCCTTTACAAAAATCTTTTCAAATAAGTAATAGTAGCAATGGGAAACTCGACACTACGCTTCAACACACCCATCATGCCAACACATGCTTTCAAACACCGTACTAACAAGCAAACATTAAACATACATGGCAAAACATTCACCGAGACATAACAACAACATAACACATCAAACTTACCTCACTTACCTACCCAAGGTCTCGGAAACCTCAGGCTCTGATACCAACAAATGTAACCCACTCGGACCGGTCATCCGGCCAGACCGGGACGAGGGGGTTACATCTGTCGCTGACCACACCTACTTGGTCGCCGGACCAAGGCGACCATTTCCCCTAACATGGCGTCGCCAGAATCACCCAACGGCGTGCAACCGAACGTCGAACACGAAATCGACGTTCGTGTTTGACATTTGGTTGCACGTTGTTGGGCGTTTTCAACGACGCCGTGTTAGGGGAAATGGTCGTCTTGGTCTGGCGACCAAGTGGGTATGGTCAGCGACCGGCGGCTGAAGCGGCGATAATCAACGGTGAAAGTTTGGGAATTTTTAAGAATTTAGGGATTATTTTGTGAAGCTTGTAAAATTTTGAGATTTTATTAATGTTGAAAAATCTGAGTATTTTTCATTAAAAACTTTTAAAAGTAAAATAAAATTAATGCCACGTGTCAAGCACCGATTGATTAACAATTTTTTTAACACTCATTTAATAGTCGGTCACCTAAAATTGTAATTGTGGAAATTTTGGGCACCTATTTTTACAAAAAATACTTTAGATACCTAAATTATTCTAAGAAGTAATATTTTTTTAAAATATTTTTAATTTAATAATAATAAAATAATTTTATTTTATTTTTAAATTATTTTTAATTTAACAATAATAAAAAATGGCATGTCATGTTATAATAATAATAAGGCTTAAACGTCAGATAGGTGCCCAAACTATACCCTTTTTTCCAGTTAGGTGCCTAACGTTTGTTTCGGGCCACTTAGGTGCCTAACGTTTCATTTCGTAACCCATTTAAGGTTTTAGCCGTGACGGACGTTAAAGTTTTCCGTTAAAGGACACGTGGCATGTTTTTAAATTTTCTGATATTAAAAATAATAAAAAATAAAATAAATTAATTAAAAATACCTTCTTCTTCTCCCATTATACCGTCCCTCCCCCCAGCTTTACAACTTCATCCATGGAGATGGAGGGTCTCACCGAAGCTTGTAGTGAAATCCGAGAGTTTAACTTCCGAGTTGGGTTCACTAAAAACATTAATGTTTTTGATATCTATGGTGTTGCTTAAAGAGAAATATTGTTAAGATTTGAGATGCTACTTTCTCTGAAATCTTTTGGTCCTCCTAATCATACCAGACTTCAGCCAACAGGGTTGATTTTCGTTCTTTCAACATCTGCAATTTCTTTCTCATGGCCTCTGTTTCCTGAAAAACACAAAGATGAAATAAGTTGAGACTATAATCAGGGCTTGAGGCAAGTCTATAAACAAACTAGTAATACCAGAAATTAAAAAAAAAAAGGGTTAAATTTGATACATCATGAAAGCCATGAAACTTAAGGATGGATTTTGATGCAAAATATCAATAATTTTACCATTAAACTTTACAGTAAACATTATATGAAAGCTACCTGGACCAAAACAACAAAGAGGATCATCAATTGAAACAATAAGATCCAAACGATCATGTCCAATTCTTATTCTTATACCAAAATAAAAAAAAATCCAAAGGGCAAAAAACACCAGATCTAATAAGGCTTGAAAGTCTTGAAAGTCTTGCATAAGGCTCTGGTGCTTGAACCTGGCCCTTTGGTCCTCATACATGGCATATCGAGAATACTCCACAGAAGCAACAACCCCTTTCATCTTCTTCATGATTCAGAACACAAGGAGGGGGGGGGGGGGGACGGTATGATGGGGGAAGAAGAAGGTATTTTTAATTAATTTATTTTATTTTTTTTATTATTTTTAATATCAGAAAATCTAAAAATATGCCACGTGTCCTTTAACGGAAAATTTTAACGTCCGTCACGACTAAAACCTTAAATGGGTTACGGAATGAAACGTTAGGCACCTAAGTGGCCCGAAACAAACGTTAGGCACCTAACTGGAAAAAAGGGTATAGTTTGGGCACCTATCTGACGTTTAAGCCTAATAATAATAATAAAATAATGCAGAGTGAAAAAATAAGAGCAATTTGAAAGTTTAGTTATTAAATAGGAGCAATTTGAGCACCTAAAATTTTAAAAAGGTATACTCTGGGCACCTATTTTTCATTTAAGTCCTTATAATATTATTGTACTAATTGATTGTAAAGTTTTAAGGTTGAAAATGAATTTTTAAAATTTCAAGGGTGAAATTATAAAGAAACCTTTTTAGTAGTGACCATAAAGTTTATTTTTTAAAATTGGGGAGCAAAAATGTACATGGGATAAACTTTAGTGGCCATTGCAGTAGTTTACCGTTACTTTTTCGCTACCAGGTCAGCAAGTAGTCAATGTTTAACGGCAACAAACGACTGAGTGACCAAAAGCTTACGCCCCAAAAACGTAAGTGACCTTACTGGTCGTTTTTCAAAATCGGTGACCAACTCTGTACTAGGAGGAAACATAAGTGATTATACCAGTAGTTAACCCATAATTTAAAACTGTTAGCCATGAGTATTCAATCGAACAAAGTCGAGTCAAAAATATTTTAAGTTAATCGAGTTAACGAGTCATATTTTATTACTTAGATTTTATTTTAAAAAATTGATACGAGTTTATAAAGTTAGAGTCAAGTTAATTTGAATTGAATTTATAAAATTATAGTAAAATTAAATTTTTTTTAATTTTCTTCAAGTTAAGTTTTGTTCAGCACCATGCAATTGATTTACAATAGAATATAATTTGTCTCATAAACTAATATATGTTAAATTACATTATTGGTTACCAAACTATTACCCATTTTTACTTCAGTCACCAATTTTTTCCTACATATATGTTAAATTACAGTTTTTTTTTTCCTTCTAATTTAATCGTCGTACGTTAAAAAAATTTAAAGGGGATAATAATGGCGCACTCTTGTATAATAACAACCATAAACCTTATACATTTTACCAGTTTGATCCTAATTCGAAAAGAAACAATAAATTAACTTAATATTTAAAATACTATCAATTCGTGCTTTATTGGAGGGTTAAATTTATTATTATTATTACTGTTATTATGACCAAATTGATAGAATATATAATATTTAAAGATTAAAATTGTTAATATATCATATCATGTTATCATCTTCGTTAATTTTTAACGGCGTATGATCGAAATAGAAAAAAAAAACGCACCGATCAAATTTGTAAAAAAATAGTTTGATTACAAAAGTTTAAAAAAAAAGGCTTAAGGGTATCAAAAGCCCCTGAACTTTTAAGAAAAAATTAATTACACCCTTAAACTTATTTTACACGCAATTGAGCCCTTAAACTTTAATTTTTCAGCAATGTAACCCTTTGACTAACGGATTCCGTTATTGACCGTTATTATAGTTAAAAATGCTGATTTGTTTGATAAAATTACCATACTATATTGTTTAAAGATGCCACATCATGCTGACATGGCAAAAAAGCATTTAATAAAAAATATAATAATATATAATTAAAAAAACTTAAACTAATTAATTAGGTTTAACAATCTAAAATCCAAAAAATCCTAACCCATTGGTTTCAAATTTCCCAAAACAGATTCGTCGTTCCTTTCTCATATTGTTATCGTTCTTTCATTCGCCGGCGTTCATCGAAGTTCTTTTTTGATTCAACATTAGGTATGTCATTCTTTGTTATAATCCTTTCATCTTTAAGTTTGCTGCTTCTAATCAGATTCGCTCCAAGTTTTATGAGAGTTTTTTCTGTTTTATTTTTGTTTTGATAGTATGGGTTTAGTTACAGTAAAATATATAGAAACACACACTTTGTCAATGAATCCAATGAGGTTTTAATATTCAAAGTTAGTGTTTAAAAAAAAATTAAAAATACATAGTCAATTATTTTTTAAAAATCTCACTTTGTCAATTACTTAGTATACAGTGAGATTTTATTTTCATTGTTTTTTATTTCTTTTATGAGGTTTAACTCATTTAGTATTCATAAAATACTTTAACAAAATCTAGGGTTTATATTATTCATATTTTTTTAAGTTTCTAATCAGATTCACTCCAAGTTTTATGAGGTTTAGCAAATACTGTTGAAGTGGTGAAACCTCATTTCTATAGTCCCTATTTCATTTTCGGTTATTGCCGATGCGTCGTTAATTTTTTTTTAATTTTACAGGTTTGCTGCTGCTAATGGTGGAACAATTGTTATACAACCATGATTTGGTTACAGAGGATTGTGATAAATGAACTAATTTTTTTCAATAACTCATTGTTGTTATGTCTCTTCCTGTAGTTCAGATGATTTTATTGGATTAGACAACGTATGAGGTGTTGAATCTTTCAAAAGTTCAGTAGTGATCTTTTTCAGCTCACTGGGCAGCAATTGTTCCAATTAAAGGTCTCAAGTTGAGCGTCGTTAGTCCCTTCCTTTAACAGCTTGACGTTGCTGCAAAATGGTGTTAGGACGGAGCTTTTCAAGATCACATGAGAAAGATCTCTTTTGAAACTAATTGGTATGATGGATTCAATTCAAAATAATGTACGAGTAATTGGAATAACAATGTCTATGCTGGTTAGCTCGAAATGGAAGGACAAACCATGTTGAATAAGTCATCCACTGATTCTATAGAATAGTCCAATTATAGCTTGAAAATTGTTTAGGAATTAATTTTGTACTTAGAATTTTATTACAAATTCTAATAAAACGTCACTTTTTGAGGTTCTTTTTTCATTATAAATTTTCTATATGCTATTAAAAAGCAGTGAAATGAGAACTTAAATTATTATTACAAATATTCTAATAAAAAAAGAGAAGAGTCTGACAATGAAGACTTGACTAGTAAGTGAGAAGAAAAACAAAAAATCCTATAAAAACGATATATATTTCAGTAAAAAGAAGACGAGAGCAGCATATGAAGGCAAATACCAAATTTATTTCAGGGTCTAAAATTCTTTCTCTGTATGATATATCTACATGAATAACCAATTGTATTTTCCTGCAACAACTAGATATAAACCAAAAGAAAAAAGCAACACTAGGAAGTCAAAAAAAGTATTTACTCCAACTCTGTGATTTAGAATCAGACTATAGAGATAATAGGCTTGCATCGAGCTTCAATTATCCATCCATTAAAAGCCTCTGCCATGTTATTGTCCACCACATCACATTTTGACGTCCCTTTAAAGTATGCCTTAGACCAACATTGCACAGGGGTCTTTAAAAGATCATTTGATGAGTTAATTCCCAATGTATCTAATTTCTGTAATTGTTCATCAAAGTCTTCCACAAAAGTTGCCCTTACAGTGTTCCAAAATTGAACTTTTCTATTCATGCCTTTCCATTTTTTGTGCCAAGAAGCATATATGTGTCGTGCACACATTCTATGATCCACTTCAGAAAACGACTCTTGCAACACTGGTATAAGACCCTATAATATAAGAAAAATTCACAAGTGAGTAACCAAATAATAATAACCAATTCTCATTTGACGAGGATACAATTATAGTTATCTACATATCAATTTAACCAAATAATGAAAATCAATTCTCATTTAATGAGGATACAATTATAATTATCTGTCGATCAATTTAACCAAATAGTGATAATCAATTCAATGATTCGATAGCATACTAACATTTAAATTACAAGTTGGTTTTACAAGCTACATTGCAACCTCAAACAATTATATACTTCAATTAGACATTTAAAAATATGGGCAACAATTTTGACCATAAATGTACATAATTTGATCATCTATCAACCTTAAGATACACTGAACATAATGCTAAAATCTGGACAGTCTCTATTGTCATTCCAAACTAATTTCAAGTATATAAAGAGCATGTCATAGCTTACCGATTAAACAAAAACAAAATAGTATGTTACTTATTGTTTGAGTTAAATTCAAAACTACAAAATGTGAAATGAAACATATCATCATATTACATAGCATTTCAACATTCCAAACTAATTTTATGCACTTTCCCAAACACCCTTTACTTAGCTAAAATTGAACCAAGACTAAGAGTTTATACTAACAACAGTTTTAAAGTGCATTATCATACCATTTAAAATTAAAATCAACATGTATTTATATTTAAAAGGTTATGAAAAGAGACTAACAAATCACAAGTAAACTCATTTAATGCTTTGCTCCACCTATGTTATGAACTTACTTTTTTAATAAACGTACAAAATTAAGTAAATAGAACATATACAAATAGATATGAGAGTATATTTCTCTATAAACAAATAAAAAGTTTAACATATATATCCATAATGAGTACTTATATTCATCATTCATTTCAAGCCTAAATATGATAATTCGTCAAAACTAATAATATTTCAAAACTATGTATTTATGTCTAATTTTTATACCTTTTGCATGTCTGACATTAGGGTGAGTCCTTCACAATTTGGATGCTTTAAATCAACCATAAGTTTTTGTAAAAACCATCGCCAAGATTCTTTACCTTCCCCCTCCACAATTGCCCACGCAACTGGAAACATCTGATTGTTTCCATCTCTACCAACAGCCACAAGGAGCACCCCTTTTGTAACAAATTTTAAAAAGCATCCGTCAATTCCAATGAAAGGCCTACAACCATCTCTCCAACCCTGCTTTAGTGCACCTAAACAAACATACATTATGTGAAATCTTGCACTCCTTCCATTTTCTCTATCCACTTGAATTGTCACCGTACTGTCGGGGTTAGAGTGTAACAACTCAGCAGCATACCCCCAAAGATTTACAAACTCTTCTACATAAGAACCATGCATCTCCTTCAAAACTGTCTTTCGAGCTCTTCGACACATGTCGTAAGTTGCATATGCCCCTAACTCAGTTTGACACATTTCCTTCAATGTAGCAACTTTCATTTTAGGATCCATTAATATTCTATCCCTAAAAGCCTTTTGTATCATCTTGCATGATAACATGGTGTTTTTGTTATTCCTAAAACACATATGCTTCGAATTATATGTCTTCACAACATAGCAATCATATCTACCATCATAACTTGCATATATCTTCCAAGGACATGTCTCCCTACAGTGTACCCTTGTCCTCTTAGGTTCATTTTTCACGAACTTCAACCTCACACCTTTTGCAACTGAATACTTTTTAATAGCTTCTTTGAACTGAATATTATCTTCGAATCTCAAACCTACTTCCCAGGTTGGAATGACACACTTAGGATCATATCTAGGCCCCAATATTTTCTTCCCAAAATATGTCCCAATGATTTCTTCATCTGACTCGTCATTGTCACCATATTCTCCTGGATCAGACGAGTCTAAATAGTCACTCTCGTAGCCATGAAGCTTCCCATCCATTCCTTTGACTACATGTTCCTCTAATGCTTCATCTCTCACTTCAATCTCATTCACATGTTCTTCATCACTATTGTCATCACTAACATCTAAGTCAAGTTTTGTTGATATAGAACTTCTATTTTTCTGCTTACCTGCTAGTTTTCTTCTAATGAAAACTACTTCTTCATCAACATCAGATAATAACTCGACATCATACAAAAAACAGTGTTGGCCATCATCTTCCTTCAACTCACAATTAAAATCTGCATCAACTTCAGTCTCTAAATCCTCAAAAACACCATCAAGCAAGGCCCCTTCATTAGCAACAACCCTTACTTCTTCAGAGTTTGCACGTAATCTTTCTATGACAGCATTTAAACCTTCACCAGCAGCTTCTAAATCAAGAACATCATCACCTAATTCCTCAATTCCAACATCTATATCATCATCACTATCACAGTTTCTTTTGAATATTCACCAACTTTGCCTTTGCTACTTTTAGTCACCTCATTAATTTTTTGACAGCCCTCGTCAATATCTATTTTGTGGTCAATGTAAATATCCACACTACCTCTTTCAATCAACAAATTAACCACTTGTTGTACAGTATCATCATTATGAATCAGCACTAAGCCATCGCAATTGAACTCCAACCCAGGAACTCTATAGTAAACAAATGGGTGATGATCATATCCCAAAAGTTTTACATTATCTAATATATCCCATAAGCATAATCCGTCGGGATCAACCTGAAATCTTTCAACCGCCCCATTTTCATATTCAAACTTGGGATTGGTCCTAAATATGCCACCATAGAAATAACGTAACACATAAACAACTTCTGGATCATCAGCCATACTGAAACAAATAGACAATTATAGTATATCAATATTGATAATAGTTCGGTGAACTAAAATTAATTATCACAGTCAAAGTCAATCCAAATAAAATAGAAAATGATAGCGTGAATCTCTAACCATATTTAATAGACACATACACCCTATCCTAACATCAAACAAAGCAAACATGGATTGTTTTGTACACGCTAATGACACAAAATTGTCTAGTTTCATCAGGTTGTAATAAACAAACAAAAAATCTGTGTTTTCAATTTAATAAATGAAAATGCATCTTACTAGAAACTAATTCAACTATTCATTGACAAACTCAAGATATGATAAAGTTGTATTTAAAAAGGATAAAAAAAGATAGAATAGATAAACACTGCAATTTTTACAAATGTATCCATTTAATATTTATTTATCAATACAAACAATCAAATCTAATCTGAAAAAACAGGGAGGCTATTTTTTCTAGAAAAGTATAACTTAAAACAATCTAAACACTACAACTGAGATCATGTTTATCATGTACATAGGTTATAAACACTTGATTTTGCTAAAGTAAAACTTAAAACAATATAAATAATATAAACACTAGATACTAAATGAGTTAAACCTCATAAAAAAAATAAAAAACAATGAAAATAAAACCTCACTGGATACTAAATAATTGACAAAGTGAGATTTTTTAAAATAATTGACTATGTATTTTTAATTTTTTTTTGAAAGCACTGACTTTGAATATTAAAACCTCACTGGATTCATTGACAAAGTGTGTGTTTCTATATATTTTACTGTCATTAAACCCATACTATCAAAACAAAAATAAAACAGAGAAAATCTCATAAAACTTGGAGCAAATCTGATTAGAAGCAGCAAACTTAAAGATGAAAGGGTTATAACAAAGAATGACATACCTGATGTTGAATAAAAAAAGAACGTCGATGAACGCCGACGAATGAATGAACGATAGCAATATGAGGAAGGAATGACGAATCTGTTTTTGGGGAATTTGAAATCAATGGGTTAGGATTTTTTTGGATTTTAGATCGTTAAACCTAATTAATTAGTTTAAGTTTTTTAATTATATATTATTATATTTTTTTATTAAATGACTTTTTACCATGTCAGCATGATGTGGCATCTTTAAACAATATAGTATGGTAATTTTATCAGACAAGTCAGCATTTTTAACTATACTAACGGTCAATAACGGAATCCGTTAGTCAAAGGGTTACATTGCTGAAAAAATTAAAGTTTAAGGGCTCAATTGCGTGTAAAATAAGTTTAAGGGTGTAATTAATTTTTTCTTAAAAGTTTAGGGGCTTTTGGTACCCTTAAGCCTAAAAAAAACTAATAGTTTAACGGTCAATAATGTAGTTTATCCATTGGTATATTATCTCGGCGGTTTCATTTTGAAAAATAACAAAAACTATAGAAAATAAAAATCCAACCATTCCCGTACAAAAACGATAACCCGATATTTAATCCAGTTAGTTTAAACGACAATCCGAAATTTAATTCAGTCCATTCATGCAAAAAGGAAAATCGAATTATAAACCGAAATTAAATCTAGTTAATCACACAATTTACCTTATAAATGGTAAATCTCAGAATACTCAAATCAATAAACATTTTGTGCATTAAGCAGTAATTCTCTATTGTTACTTCAAAAACCTTAGAGAAAAACTGCATTTCTCCATCACCAATCTTTTCTCCTTTTAATTATTGCTAAAAGCATTAAGAGCAGATCACCGGATAAAGAAATGGCCCGCCAAATCGTTGTTTTTGCTTTGGTCTTGATCGCCCTCGTCGGCTTGGCTTCCGCCGCTGCCGACTCCAAGGCCTCTAGCTCACCTGCCCCCGCACCCGGCGGTGCTAGTTCCTCTAGCAGCCCTGCAGGTTCACCCGGATCAGCTCTTAGCGGTGCTGCTTCTCCTCCTCATGCTTCGGCTCCTAGTCCTGGCAGTGGAACCGCTCTTGAGGTCTCGGCAATTGCCGGAGTTGGAGCTGCCGCTGTTGCTGGCTATTTTATGTTTTAAATACGTTTAAGAATGCCACGGTTCTGTGGTTTTGATATAAATTATTGTATGAATTATTTATTAATGAATAAATGAAATGGATTGGTGCCTATTGAAAACAAAGTTTAGTCGTTAAAAAAACTACTTTAAGTCTATAAACTAAATGTTCAAACCCTAAATATTAAACTAATACATAATCTTTAAAAAATTTATTATGTATATCGAATAATTTTCTTTTAAGTATATATTTTTTAGAATCAAACTCTAAACTGAAAGCGCTAAAATAAAACGACATTATTATCAATATCACATGTCTTGAATTGAATTTGATTGTATTCTTTGAATATTAAAAATGTATGATATCTATAATTAAATTTTCAATGAAAATATAAGTAAATGTAATGAAATTGTATATTTATATAGAGAGGTATATACTCTCACACCATGTAGAATTTTTACCTTTTAGAACAATTGAGTGAGGGTAAATAGATGATTGAGATTAATTATAGTAAATGAGGAGATTATATGTGTGTTCATACTTGTTTGAATAGTTTATTAGTTATCAATATTTTGTATATTAATTAGATTATGAAAAATATTTTTTAATATAACTAAATATATTTGAAGGATCTAAATATTAATTTATTATTTGTATAATTGTTTTTAATACATAATTTAATTTATTATTAAATTTAAATGCAAATATAAATGTGTGAGAATAAAAAGAAAAAAAATATTAATTTACAAATGTCACAATATAAATACGTTAAGGTGAAAATTAAAATAGAAATGGTTATTTGAAGATTTTTGATAATTGTTAAGGTTAAAAGGGTTTTTATAACTCTTATGTCAAAACATCTAATTTTAAAAAGCTCACCACAATCTACTATTCTCTAAACATTCAAATTAGCATATTTGACCAGTCAAACCTCTGATTTTGACTGAAACCGCTATTTACCAAACATCCTTGTAGGCAACGTATCACCCTAAAATTGAGCCAAGTAGAAATTGAATTATTAAATTGAATTTCAATTTAAATTAAGCTATATCATAATTCGATTAGGATAATTAAGGACTTAATTGAATAAAATTTCAAAACCGATACTAGAAATTTAATGACCAAATCGGATGAAAGAAAGAAATAAAGAATTGCATGTTTAAATTTAAGATTCTTTAGGCTTCCCCTCCACTAACGTATACATTAGAGATAACTATAAGGATAATCTAGGCATTTCCTTGTCCCAATAAGACGACACTAAGTCACCTTCCCTAACCACAATGACCAGCAAGACTAAGAAAGAAAGAAGAGAGAGATTTGGAGAGAAAGAATTCATTGTTAATAGCTTAAAAGATTTGCATGGTTAGGAAATTTAACTTGGAAGTCAAATTAGAGAAGTTTGGTAATCTCCTCTCCTTTAACCGAATTGAGTATGTGGTTAAATTTTCATTATTGCATGTTATGATGATGGTATGTTTGATTTTGGTTGCTGGAAACTTAGTAGATATGTTGTTAAATTGAAAATATTGATGAAATTGCATTGGAACCATTGATTGTAAGGCAGCCGAATTGAAGTAGTGACCTAATTGGCATGTTTTCGATGTTCATGTGTAAATTTCTGATTAACTTGAAAATTTGGCAATTCTGAAAAAATTTATGTAGGAAGAAATTGTTTAAAATGATGTTTATTGTTGGATTGAGGTCTTGGATGATCAAAAATGTTGTTAGAATCGCTGGAAAAGTTTATTAGAATCAAAACTAGTCACTTAGAATGTCTAATGGATAAATCAGGATTGTTTTGTAAAAAGTAGTAAATTCTGGTAGTAAATTGGAAAAAACGGAATACTAGAAATAATGTTAAAAATAAGGGACTTGATATATGAATGAATTTTAACTTTAATTGGCTGATAAGTAGCTTCAATTAAATGTTTAAAGTAGATAAAGAGCTTATTAGGTGAATTGAGACTAGTTTGGAACTTAGTTAATTAAGGGGAAAAATTGGTTCATTTAGGGACCATGCTGGACTGGAAAGAACTAGAGAAAAACAACGTAAACTCTAGTTATAAGGGTTAAAATGAACTATTACGAGACCTAGGCTTAAAAGTGCACCAAAGTGACTTAAATTGTAAACCGACAGATTAGTCACTGAAAAATGCCCCGTCTTAAATTGCAAAACTGTATTGATCCAGAAATGGAAAAAATTTGAGCCAAACATGGACACAAAGCTAGTTGAATAAGCTTTCTAACAAGGTAAATTAATTGAAATTTTGACGTATAATTTAATAGTTATGACCAGATTAGTGACAGGTATACAGTCCGCCAAGAGCTAAAAATAGTTTAGAGATCAATATAAATTGTATAAAAATATCGAAGAGGATAATATAGCTGGACAACCGAAAGACAAGAGGAAAGGCATCCGAATTCAAGACAAAGCTAGGCGTTTGTGAGTGTAGCTCTTCTTAGAGTTGAGACTAGTGTCCTAACTAAATTTTCTTTTAATTGTTGCTGGTTTGGTAATAAATAGTAAGGGAAGAAGGATTAAAGGAAAATTGGTATATTGATTAAAGTCAATTCTTGAATGGTTAAAGTGTTAGTTCGATTGATTATTTGTGTTAATATGATTGATTGAAGGACTGTTATGTGGTGTTTGAATTATGCTTACTTGAGAAATTATGTTTATGTTAATCGACTTAAGCTAATATGCTTAGAAGATTAAAAGAACTGAAATTGGTATGCTAATTGTTGATTGTCTATTATGCGAACTAAATTGGTGGAACAATTTAATAAGCCCTTGGTTATATGGTTGGTTTAGGTAGTTCGTCATGCCTAGAGTCTAGAGCTCGATTTTTTGGTACGTTAGTGTACATTACTAATTAATGTGATTGACACCTTACTGATAAATGCTATGAGAATTCAATTGAATTGATATGTATGTACCCTACTGATTGGTGATTTGATCACCCTACTATTATATGTGACTTGAATACCTAACCTACTATGTACTAAGGCAATTAAACTAATAAATTGAATTTGAATTTGTTTACATGATTGATGATATGTGACTTTGATTTTTGATGAAGTGATTTGGTCCAATGTAAAAGTATATGTTCCTTGCTAGAATGAATTTTAATGTTTACATGCTACAGTTTGGTGTTGCTTATAAATTGAAAGTATGCTTGATTTTTCTTGCTTACATAATCCAATCATGGTTGAGTGGTAAAATTGAAATAATTAAATTTTGGAATGACCCTAGTATTCGAATGAAACTATATTAGAGGAAAATTCTTTGATTGATTAAACATAGAAGATGAATGTTAATCGAATTAAAACATTAAGTTCGAGTTGCTTAAACAATTAATTTGATAGTTTAGGTGCTTCCTCACTAAGTACTATTAGTACCTAACACTCTTGTTTCTCCTGTCTTCCCAAATACAGGTCTTAATGTTTCAAAGTCTCTCAAACCCGAGCTTGCTTAGATCGATTGAAGTTGAAAGTATGCCTTGCCTTGTTTCCCTTGTACTCCTACTAGGTGGTATAGTTACATGCATCATCATTCAATTTGCTTTTCTATGTTTTATTTTGAAGTTTTATATGTGGTGCATGTAGGATACTGATCTAGCAAAGTCTTCAAAACTAGTCTCAAGTGTCGGTCATGGTCTTCTTCAGTTCGTGAATACACCAAGATATCATCTATAAAAACAACTACAAACTGATCTAGGTACTGATGAAAAATCCTATTCATCATATCCATGAAAGCGGCCGGTGCATTAGTCAACCCAAAAGGCATGACTAAAAACTCATAGTGACCATACCTAGTTCTAAAGGCCGTCTTCGGTACATCAACCTCTCTTACCTTTAGCTGGTAGTAGCCCGATCTCAAGTCAATCTTCGAAAAGACTGATGCTCCTCTCAACTGGTTAAACAAATCATCAATTCTAGGAAAAGGATACTTATTCTTCACTGTTAACTGATTCAACTGTCTGTAATCTATACACATTCTCATGCTTCCATCCTTCTTCTTCACAAACAAAACTGGTGCACCCCAAGATGAAGAACTAGGTCAGATAAAGCCTCTATCTATCAACTCTTGCAACTGAGTCTTCAACTCTTTCAGTTCTTTCGGTGCCATGCGATACGGAGCAATCGAAACAGGGGCTGAATCAGAATAAGTCTCAATAGTAAACTCTACCTCTCTATTCGGTGGTAACCCTGGCAACTCTTCTAGAAACACACTAGGAAAGTCACACACTGTCCGGATGTCTTGAGGTCTAATCTCACTCATGTTAGGGTTCATCACATAGGCCAAGTATGCTTCACATCCCAACTCAACTAACCTCTTAGCTTCCAGAACTGAAACTACATTGGACAAGAACTTCACGTTCTCACCCACCACTACAATCTCATAATCATTTGTAAGCCTCAAAGAGATCCTTTTGATTTCAAAATCTATCCTAGCTATATGCTCTGTGAGCCAGTCCATACCCAGAATTACATCAAAACCGTAGAAAGGTAGCCCCATCATATCCACTGGAAACACATGTCCTTGAACCATCAACGGACACCTTCGGTACATTTTTCTAACTACTACCGTGTCCCCAAAGGAACTAGTAACACTAACTCCTACTTCTAACATTTCACAAGGAAAATTCAATGACTGTGCATGCTCATTCAATATGTAGGAATGTGTAGACCTGGAGTCAATCAAAGAAAGTAAACCCAAAGACTGTATCGAGAAGTTACCTGCGATCACATCTGTGTCATGATGATCCCCATGCTGAGCGTAAACTCTGGCCTGACCTCCACCCTCCGGCTGGACTGCAACTACATGTGCTATGTTCCTCTGACCATCATTTCTCAGATGGATGTTACCTCTACCGCGCCCGCGGCCTCTCTGAAAGTCATTGGCTCTAGCAGGAGCCTGAGATGGTGCCTGCCCCACCTGATGTGGACAGTCACGTCTATTATGATCCCTAGCTCCACAACTCCAACACGAGTGGAAATTTCCCCAACACTCACCGGTGTGGTTCCTCCCGCAAGAAGCACACGTGGGCAACTTCCCACCAGCCCTCTGGCCATGTTGGCCCTTACGTGGTTACCGCCATCACGCCTATGATCATAATGATGCCGGTTGTCCCGATGCCTCTTGGCATCACCTCTATCAAAGTCACTAGACCTCTTACCCGAACTAGAACCACTAGACCGTTTGGTCAAGCCCAAACTGTGCTCCAAGTCCTTGGCCCTCGCGACCAAGACATCAAAATCAGTGTAGTCTGAAGCTAGAGTATACCTCTTGATCTCTTCATTCAGCCCATAACGGAAACGGTTACATCGTTCCACCTCAGTAGGAACAAGCTCAGATGCATACTGACTTAGTCTAACAAATCGAATCTCATAGTCTGTCACAGTCATACTCCCCTGAATCAAAGCCATAAACTCCCTCTTTCTCTCATCGAGATATCGCGGACCCAGATACTTCTTACGGAATGCTGACTCAAAGAACTCCCAAGTAATCTCGGCCTCATCCATACCCGTAGTGATGGTGACCCACCAAGTGTAGGCATCACCCTGAAGCAGAGACTCAACACACCCTAACTTGCGCTCTCCGGTACATCCCATCTGTGCGAGGATACGGACAGTCTTCTCAAACCACAACTCAGATCTCTCCGGTGTAGACCCTCTGAACTCTTCGGCCCCTAGACCACGAAGTCTCTCTAGAGGCAAACCAGTCCCCTCTCCATGATGATGTGCTGCTGCCTGACCCCCAGCCACTGCAGCCTGAAAAGCCTCGGCTATCGCCTGAACTAAAGGAGCTAAGTCTATTCCGGCCGATCCTTGGCCACCTTGGCCTCCCTGAGGTCCCTCTCCTTCGGCCCCGGCCTCGCCTCCTACTCCAGGTGGAGGAGGTGGTGGTGGTGGTGGTGGAGGAGCTCCAACTCCAACCACAGGCTCTCCCACTTGAGCCTCAACTCTAACTACTGGCTCAACTCCTGGAGCCGCTGCCCGTGGTTCTGGTCGAACCATCCTAGGCCTCCCATGTGGTCTCATGGTATAGCTAGCAAGACTATAACTACAACAAGCAACAACAAACAAATAAGGATTACGTTAGAAAAAGCAAGGGTCCAACAGAGCTCAAGTACTTACTTTACAAAAATATTTTTAAATTAAGTAATAGTAGCAATGGGCACTCGACTCAACACCAAATGCAACAACTCATGCTTCAAATCATCATACGAACAGTCAAACAATAAGATTTCATGGTGAAACATACATCAAGCAATACAATTACTTAACACATCAAGCTTACCTCACTTACCTGCCCGAGGTCTCGGTAACCTCAGGCTATGATACCAACAAATGTAACCCCCTCGTCTCGGTCTGGCCGGATGACCGGTCCGTGTAGGCCACACGGGGAAAACCGAAGTGAAACCCGTTAAGGTTCCCTCTTGGTTAGCAACCCTATTTTTTTTTCTTTTAAATTAATCTTCTCTAAAGGCATATTTAAATCCTATGTGAACACATCAGCGGAAGAATTTGAGAAAGACACGCAACGGAACTCAAACCGACAAATAAATAGTCCAATTTTAATCCATTAGGAAGGCCGTTTCGAAACACCATTGAGGCGTATCGAAATTCCTTGACCTGGTCAACTGCCCCAAGCCCACACGAGAAGGCCGTATCAGAACGGAGGTCAACCGTTCTGAAACACCTTCAACGGTCAACTTCTCGTGGTCAACGAGATATTGACCGTTCCGAAACCCTTAGACCCGTTTTGAAACGCCTTCATCTCAGCAATTTCTCAGATTTCCAGTAGCCAAAGTGTTCCGAAACTCGTATCAGAACATGGGCTCATAGTGGCCAAACCATATCGAAACGCGTTCTGATACGGGGTCCCTGAAGCCTTACCCGTTCCGAAACAGCTCAGCCCGTTTCAAAACACTGGCTGTCTGCAACCTTCAAAAACCAGATTTAAACATTTCTCAACAACTATAAAGGCCCTAAACGACCCCAAGAAGCACTCAACACTTACAAGCATGATCTAGAGGCATGGACCCTATGTCAAACATGCTCAAACACACAAGGCATAAGATGAAACGTCCATCCATGACATTTACACGAAAGGCAACATTGCATATAAGAGCATGCTTAAGGACTCGAAAGCCAAATGGCACAATTCATCACAATAAGGTTTACATGCCATCCTAAAGCAACTTAAACATTCATAAGGCATGTCATCATACAAGCATTCGACAAGACATAACAAGTTTTACAATCAAAGTCAATTCATGAACAACAAACACACATATGAGTCATACATCGCTCATACAAACACACTCTTGCCATATTGCTAAACTACCACATTAATTGATAAACCGTACTTGAGCAACAAAAACTTGGAAAGCCCCTTCGCCTTGCTCCGTGCTAACACCACACTAATGATCTGCATTGTTGAAAATGAGAGCGTAAGCTAGAAGCTTAGTGAGGATGCTCTAAAATCGAAAACATCAACAATGCAAGGTTCAAGCATGCAATCCCTTAATCTCACATACAACATACATAGGTAATCAACAAGTCAACCTAGCTAGTCTTTCAAGAGTCATAATATGGCATCTCACATCATACTAAGCTCAAACATCATATACCAACATCATACCATCATAATTATAAGAACAAGTTCAATTGGCCACTATTAGTTTACCCGGATGTGCGGATTTAATCTCCACAACAACATTACCTCGGTGGGATTACACTCATCACTGGACCTTGCATGGGCGGGATTCCACTCATCACCACATGCCCTACGGATGAGATTCCACTCATCATCACGAAGATAATAAATAAACTTTCGGTGGAATATTACATCACCATACTCCTCCTTGACGACTCAACGCCATCAAGGCCACACACGTTTTGACTCAATTTGTGTGCACACTAATCCTAATGATCGATCATTTACATCCGGTAAGTTAATTAGTGCCAATTTCTTTAACCACATCACATATCCACCATTTATATCACATACACATACAGCATGGTATACACATACAAATCCATCCACATTTCTCACGATCAATTAGGCAAGACATAAGTAACATTTAATAGAAATCAATGAGATAAGTTACCAATTTAACTCCACATAGGAATGGCCTACCAAGCACATTCCAACGCATACACTATACACACTCAGGGACGGAGCCAGGATTGAACTACGAGGGGGGCAGACCGATTAATTTTAAAATAATAGGGTTTTAAAAAGTAATTAAATAGTAAAAATCAAGGTATTTTAGGTTTAATTTTATAAATTTTAAATTTGAAAGGTCTTAAAAAGTAATTAAACTAGAAAAAGAGGGGGTCAAAGTTTAAAATTATTAATTTTAAATTACAGGGTCTTAAAAAATAATAAACCATAAAAAATTTGGGAGGGGCAAAGAAGAAAAAATGGCTTAATTGTAATGGTTTCAAAATTATTAGGGACTAAAATATAATTAACCCATAAAATTTAGGGGGGGCAATTGCCCCTCCCACATTACACATAGATCCGTCCCTGCACACACTTGAACCACTTTAAAACATATTTAAAGTTACTCACCACCCTTCCTTAGCCACCAAAGCAAACAAGCAAGCTAGCCTCCTAAATGCCCGGATTCGGTCCCGATGTTTCTCCAAAGCCTCATCTTGCTTCTAGCCAATCAAAACACATCCATTACTCACAAATCAATGCTAAATTTCACTCACCACTTCAACCCATAAACACAAGCCACACTTCAACAATTCAAACCAACAATCACCCAAAATGTCCATTTTCGAGCTCCTTTAAAACCCAGTTGAAAACCATGTTTTCAAACACCCAAATGACATCCAAAGGGTTCCAAAACACCCTCCTAACATCCCTAAACCATTATCACTTCAAACTAACCCTAAAACTCACCCAAATCCAAGTTTTAGACACTTCAAAAATGGCCACAAGGACCCATTTCGGGTGTTCACCCAAAATTCACCCATTTTAACATATTATATGTATTTTAAGATGACTAAACCAAAACCCAACTTAAATAATGAAAATCAATTGAAAAACCCAATAAAAACTCAAACTTTCATTAAACCCCAAATTTTCAAAAGATGATAGTTTTAAATTTTAAAACTAGGTAAATGTAGAGGATGCAGAGGAGAGTTCAAATATATAATTACCTTTAAAATTGCCCTTGAGATGAGGAAGAAATCAAATGAAATAGTAAATGGGGTTTGAGAGGGGTTTTGTTTCTTGGTTTCACGTTGGTGGAGCAAAAAGGGGGAAGACAACTTCTTTTTTTTGAATTTCTTTTTGTTACAAAAAGGTGGTCTACCTTTTTGGTTTGGTCTAATTACATGTTTGCCATCCCTTTTATTTTAAATTCTGATTAAATTCAAGACAAGGTCAAATTAAATTAAAATTAATTTTACCGACTCGAACCAGCTAACCCGACTAACTCCTAACCCCAGAACACGAGCATTACATGAAATATATTGGATATTTTGTATATGATTCCATTTACCTTGTAGCCGAATGTGTATGACTTATTTAAAAATCGAATGGTTGGGTTTCAATTGGTGAATTATTTGGAAATGTAAGAATAAATAGATGACTTTAAATGATAATATTTGTATCACCAAATAGATTTCTTATTTCCTCATGTAAGATAGGTAAAGAAAATTGTTAGATTGTAAATGTTATATCATAAATTAGTTAGGAAAGCACAAATAAAGAAATGACCAACTACTTAATTAAATTAGCTTTCAATTGTAATTAATTAGCTTAATTATAACATTCCTCGTTCCTAATTGGGGCGAGGGGTGTTATATAAAATGGTATCAGAGCTTTATGTTAGTTTCTAAAGTCTAATCGAGTCTGGATGCATCATATCATATAGGTTCGAACTATGCCACATGGGAGTCGTATGTTTTAATACTTGTGATTTTTCTCTCCTAACTCTCATTTTGTTTAAATCAATGATAGAATGTCTGCTCAGAACGACGGAAGTTCTCATGAATCCTCTAGTGAGGGTGAAAGCATAAGGTTGGATCATAACCTCCTAAAACAAACTGAACTTTTGAGAGGGACAAAAACTCGAGAACCTGCCCAACCTTCCGAACGAGTTCAACCTCAACCGGATAATCCTACGATCCAAACTGCTCAAAGAGAATGTCTTCTCAGCATGAAGGAGATGTTCAATCAGCTCCTTTCAAACCTTAAACAAGACCATCCCGTTACTACTACTTCTGCACCGAGCAGAGCACCGATAGATAAACTCGCTCAACATCGAGCTTATACCTTCATTGGTGCGAACGAGGAGAAACCCGAGGAAGCTGAGTACTGGCTAGAACGCACTATGAAAATTCTGACCAAACAACTACAATGCTCGGATGGGCATAAACTTGAATGTCTCCTCAGCATGAAGGAGATGTTCGATCAACTTAACTGAGTCCTTATCATGGGCGAATCTAGGAATTTAAGTTCGGCGGTTTACTTATTTATCTTATTTAGAGATTTAGGGATTTGAATCCCTCTATACAATCAATTTGACTACAACATACTAAATAAGCATCAAAGAATGCCTTTTGTTAAAGAAATCTCCCTATTTGAAAAAAAATTTAAAAAAGTAATAACAATCTCCGATTGATAAAAGTGACAAGAAAGTTGAATTGATAAAGGGATGAGTAGAGAAACTCGGGATTAGCCATTTTTCTTATCAAATAGAACGTTTAAATAGATAAGTGTGATATCGTGAAAGTTCTTTCGTGTTTCAAAGACAAAGGTTATCAAAAGTTCGAATATTTGAGGATTGACCAAAATGTAATTTTTACAACATTAATTTTTTCAAGTATGAAAGGTGACCCAAATGTAACCGTACTCATAATTGAGTGATCCAAATGTAACATTACCCATATTTGAGTGACTCAAATGTAACTTTTAAAAATTAGGTGACCCAAAAGTAATCTTACCCATAATTGAGTGACCTTTTGTCACAACGATTTCAAGCTCGATGTAAATAAAAAAACACAAAGTCGCCACCAATATCTTTTTCGAGGTGAGATTGGATCACCCAAAAATGATTTATTTTAATAAAACCTTTTATTTTTATTAAAACAACAATTTTGGTCTGCGAAAACAAAAACGGGTTCGAGAGTTGGTTGTAACCCCCTCATCCCGGTCTGGCCGGATGACCGGTTCGAGTGGGCCACACGGGGAAAACCGAAGCGAAACCCAAAGGATTCCCCCTCGGTTAGCAACCCTATTTTTTTTATATAAATCTTGCCTAGATGAATATTAGGTCCTATGTGATTCACAACAGCGGAAAACGTTCAAAGGAAAAACACATTCGAATCACAGCCACGCATAAACAGTCAATTTTAAGCTTATAAGGCAGGTAGTATCGATACCCTAATCAGGGGTATCGATACCCCCTTTCTAGGTCAACCCAAGAAGTCAACATGTGAAGACCGTATCGATACCCTTACCAGGGGTATCGATACCCTCTTCCTCGGTCAACCTTCCTTGGTCAACAGAATGGAACCGAATCGATACTCGGGAACACCGTATCGATACGCTCCAATCTAACTCCCACTTTCAAATTACAGAGACTTTGGAGGGTATCGATACCCTAAGGGTATCGATACCCTAGGCAAAATTTGGGGCATTTTGGGCAAAGAGTATCGATACCCTAACCAGGGGTATCGATACCCCCTGCACTGCAACTCCTCAAACTCAACTAAAACGGCCCCAACACGACTCTTCATGCATTTCTCGACTCACCTAAGCGTATACCAACATGCAAGCACACATAAATAAGCCATGGGTGTCATTCAACATAGATTTAAGCTTTCATACATAGCATTCAATTCAATGAGCAAAATAGGCAATAATAAGCATACATGAAGGCTCAAATGGTCTTAAAAGCACAAGTCAAACACAAGAGGTTTGCAACCATACATAAGGTAACCTAAACACCCTAAAGCATGCCATCATACACACCAACAATCATCAAGGTATTACATGCATACAATCCATAATTAATTCAAACATCGCATTAGGCATTAACAACAATAAGCCAACACATAGGAGTCTAGATACAAGCTCCTAAGACACGTAGCATTTCCCATTGCTAGACTATTACATTATTTAATTAAATCATACTTGAGCAAACCACCACACGCTTGGACGCCCTTATCTTGCTCCTTGCTAACTCCAAGCTAAAGATCTGCATTGTCGGAAAAAGGAGAGCGTAAGCATAAAGCTTAGTGAGCGGAGCTCTAAAACATAACTACGACAATGCAGGGTTCAAAGCTTTCTTTAAAAGTAAAAGTCAACGCATACAAATCATCCAACTACCTAATCTTTCTACTAACAAACGAGTTCAACCAAGGGTCAACAACATAGGCATTTATCATAGCATTACACCTCATAGTATGCATAAAGGTATGATCTTAGATTAAGGCAAACCATAAAAGAGAATGATATAGTGAGATACACATGAACAACACATGGTATGCACAAGCATAACCAAACACACACGGTGGGACTACACATCACCGTTTCGACTAGTAGTTTTCCAATGGGACTACACATCAAAGTACTCTTCTACTAGTCACTACCGGTGGGACTACACATCACCGGAGTCTTATACCATTCGCTACCGGCGGGACTACACATCACCGGAGCAACGACAACCATCACGTGAGGTTCGACACCAACCATGCAACACGATGCACAATTACTACCATACGACATGTACTCACTATATCATGCACAACCAAATCAAGATGTGACAAAAACCACAATTAGGCATCACTTACTACTTGGAATCTTACCGATCACAAATGGTCTTACTCACCATTTTCGTGCACAACTTGCACCAATTTACTCACACCTTACAAGGCATATCAACGACATCATTAATACCATCATACATGATCAACGATATAATATTAAGCAATCATAATTCTTCCCAAATTATTTAAGTTTCATGCTTGACAAACCATCACCACAAGTAATGAAAACAAATGGAAAAAGGGAAATTAAAGAGGCAATTCACAACAACTTACCCTTGAGTTTAATTCAACTTTTCAAGCCAAATCTAAATTCTTTCAAAACCATCTTTGAACCAAAACATTACTTGAAAACATTTTCACCTCCACATGCTAGAACCAACCTTTGAAATCAATTTAAAACATTAACCACTCACCTCATTTCCTTAAGCAAAACAAGCAAAGCCGACTCAAGCCTCCTCACTTCCGGATTCGATCCCAAAGCTTTACCAACGCAAATCCTTGCTTTTAATCGCCTCAACACAAGTAAATTAACCTCAAATCAGTCCACAACACAATGTAGCAAACCCGGAATACAATTCAAACATCAAACACTTGTTTTTCGAACCAAGAACAACCCCCAAAAAGCCATTCCCGAGCAGCCCCCTTGCACAGCCGAAAACCATTGATTCCAACTCTTTTAACACACCTAATAGCTTCCAAAACAACCCCTAACTATCATACAACCATCAGCCCTCATTTTCCAACATAAAACAGCCCTAAAACTCACTTCTAAACCCTCCTAAAACCCCTCCAAAACCCAAATACGAATTTCTTAATAAAACCAATTAAAAATGATATATGTTGGACCATTCGGGCTACAAACAACACATATAATAATAAGAATTCAAAAGCTTCAACATTGAACAACAAAGTTAGGATTTTTAACTTAAAAGTTCAAAAACTCAAAACATGAGACAATGGGTTTTTATGAAAACTAAATACATTGAGAGAAAGAGGAAGGTGAGGGCAGCTCAAAAGTACCATTACCTTTTAAAAATCATCAAGGATGAAGGATGGAGGAGATGAAATGGAAGCTTCAATGGTGGGAGGGGGTTTCACGTTGGGTGTGTTTTTGGGAGGTAGAAGATGACACAAATTTTGGGTGTTTTGGAATTAAAAGGGTTTTTATTTTTACAAGGCACTTATTTACGAAACTGCCATTAATGAAATGGCTATTGGGCTTGGGTTTAAATAAAAATTGGATCCAACACATTTGTTTTATTTGTAAACAAAACCCGAACCAATATTTAATTTATTTAAATTATAAAACCGAACCCAAATATTATTAAAACATTATTTTCACCCGACCCCTAAACACGGGTGTTACATTGGTTATGCGTGGGGAATGATGAGCACCCTCACAATGCCAAAAAATTGGCACCTAACCGATTACAAGTTGTCTTAATGTCGGAATTTGCATTTTCGTGTAAGATTTAAATTATTATCCATTTATGAATGAGAATTCATTTTAGCAGCCTCACCATTCAAAAAATAAACGACAATCATCGCCAACACTTCCGGCGCTAACCAAATTTACCCTTTTTGGTAGAACACTGCATTAGCAATTATATGTCCAAGATGCATAACGAACAAAATAAATGATAATGCATACAAAAAATTACACACATACTAAAAAAACACATTATTATATAAAAACACCATACATATTAATATATATCTATTACCAAATATAAATACTACATAAAAACACACATTATACATATTTATGGGGAAAAATAGCCAAAACATGTGATTTGTGTATTTACTAAAAACAATTTATATAATAGTAAAATTTCATATGTAATGAATTAAAATGCGAATTAAAATAGATGATAAAATTATTATAGATGAAAAATAAGGAATAAACCCTATTTGGTAAAGAGCGGTTTGGACAAAAATTAGAGGTTTAGGCATAATTAGAGGTTTGACCAGTCAATTTCGTTAATGTTGTTGTTTGGTGAACATCGGATTGAAAGAGTGAATTGGGTTGAAACCGCTAATTTTAAAAAAGCTCATAATACGAACTTTTTGAGATTAGAGATTTGATATTAGACTTGTAAAGACTCTTTTACCCTTAGCAGTTACCAAAAATCTCCAAATAACCTAAATTAAATATTTTTTCATCCTATTTATAAGTTAATTCTATTTATTTTTTCTTTTTACTATCACATATTTATATGTGTATTTAAATTTATTAATTAATTAAATTATATTAAAATAATTATATAAATAATAAATTAATGTATAAATCATTCGAATATGTTTAGAAAAGTTATATTAAAAATAATTTTTATAAATCTAATTAATATTAATTAGATACAAAATATTGATAACTAATAAACTATTCAAACAAATATTGAATAAAATCATGTCTTTATATGTCATTTTGCTTGCTTAAACAATCTAACAACTATCAGTTATCAGTTAATTTTACCAAACACTTTTATACAATCAACTAATACAATCCGCTAGTCAAATCAACGAATCCAATCAGCTATCATCTAATGTAATCCGCTATCAGCTATCCGCTAATTGCCAAGCAGGGCCTAACTATATATACAAATATAGATGAAAAATAAGGTAATATATATATATATATATATATATATATATACACACACACACACTACACATATAATGATGAAATAATTATAAGTATACAGATAAAAATATATACGTAAAGATGTAATATATATATATAGATGTATAGATAATACATATATTTTACAGAAAAAAAAAACAAATATATATTATATACAAATATACACAATTGAAACAAAAAACATTGAACAATGGCGAAATTGTGACTAAATTGCAACAATAGTAAAACAACAGGCATAAATTAAAATGAAACAAAAATAAAGCGAAGGGACCAAATAACTAAATATGTAAAAAAGGAAGGGCTAGATACTTTAATGAATTAGGGTAGGGGGTTTTACACGTCGTAACAGCTTGGATCTTCACTATTTCGAAGCAAAAGTAAAAGTTAAATCTTAAATAAAATAATGCTAGAAAAACTTCTGCTTTTTATTTCTCTCTAGAATGCTTCGTGTATGTCGTTGTTGTTACAATTATGTGTTTCGTTGTGTTGTGAAAATTAAAAAAGAATGAAGATTATTATTTTTTTGATTAAGGGGGGCATCCACTGCACACCTCGTTAAAAAACCTCCCTAATCCTAATGGAGGAAAAAGAGTATGTGCAGTGGAGCAAAGAAACCAAGGATCCGAGACAAAAATACCAAAAAATAAAACTAACAAACATAGCTAATTAACTAAACTTCCCAGCAAGCACCACACACAAAAGCATGGCCACAGCGGTATCCGCTCCATCAGGCAATGATCACCCAAAACGTCCAAACACAGCAAAAACCAAAACTTCAACCGATACCCTCCGCAGCACAGCAACCCAGCAGCTCCTTCTTTAGTTGATCGCGAACAGCCGGGGGTGGTTCAAAGAAACGGTAATACGTCAAAGGTAACTCCTTCGCCAGTTTCGCGAGCGTATCCGCGACCATATTAACTTCGCGCTTCACCCAAGAAAACTGAATTTCCTAATTCCGCTCCACAATTTCCTTGAGATGAACCCGAAGATTCGAAGGAAATCTCGACGGATCTCCCAAGCGAAAGCCGTCATACACATCTCTATTGTCCATTTCCACAATAATCTTCTGAAATCCAAGAGCCCATGCCGTCGAAAGCCCCTCATATACCGCCCATAGCTCGGCATCGAAAACAGAACACACCCCAATTTTCTTTGAGAACCCGAACCGCCACTGTCCCAAGCTATTTCGTCCAACACCTCCACAAAAAGAAGCCCCAGTACTCACATTTCTTGCCCCATCAATGTTCAATTTTACCCAGCCTACCGGGGGTTGCTCCCAACAAGCTGTATGCACAGACCGCACCCTCCCAGTAACGTGAAGGCTTCGTCGCTCCTCCGCCCGCAACACCTCCGCGCAATATCGAAAAGCCCGCTGCAGAAGAGGTTCCTGACAGTCCATCGACAATCCAAATACCACAACATTACGGCGTTCCCACGCTAGCCAAACAACGGTACTAAAAAGAATATCCCAGTTCCCAGGGACCTTAGGATATTTACATATAGGCATAATGTTCACGTGAATCCATCTCACCATAGGTAACCGGAAAAAATCCGCAACCAAATATGGTTTGATGAGATCTAACCATACCGAACGAATCACACAACAATCCCGGAGAATGTGAGAAATATTTTCCACCGCGGCACCACATAGCACACAACTAGCATCCTCCGCAAAATGTCGTCGCACCCGCTCCTCATTTGTCATCACCCGATCATGACAAACTTTCCACAAAAACATACGAACCCGCGGAAGACCACGAAGTTTAGCTAGACACACCCAAATTGGATCCAAGTCGGTTACAACCGAGTCCTCATAAATAGTATAGGCCGACTTCACCGTGAACTTCCGCGAAGCCTCTAGCGCCCACCCAGGGCAATCAGGGACACCTATATCAATCGGTGGCTTAGTTGCCGCAAGACCCTGCAAAATTGTTTCAGGAAGCCGTCCCGCAAGCACACCCCATTTCCACTGTCCACCCTCGTCCACCATATCCTTGACCATGGCACGATCAATATGACCACAACCGGGAGACACATGATGTACGAGAGGACCAAAAGAACTCACCCAAGCATCATTCCAAAAGTCGATAAGCTTCCCATCACCAACATTCCAAACAATATTTTGCCTAAGATCCGACCATAATAATCTGATACCCTGCCACAGACGTGATCCCCGCACATTCGGTAAAGAAGTCAGTGTTATCTCTTGAATACCATATTTTGCCCTCATAACTTTAACCCAAAGTCTACTCGGATCCGAGACCATTATAAAACCCAACTTCAAGAGAAAAGCTGAATTCTGATGCTCCATCCGCTTAATTCCCAACCCACCTTCAGAAATAGGCGAGCAAACAACATTCCAGTTTACAGCATGGCTACCTTTTCTCTCATTATTGTGCCCCCAGATAAAGTTGCGAATTAACCGTTCGATCTCATCACACACATACCGTGGAAGACGAACAGATTGCATAACATACATAGGAATAGACAAAAGCACTGATTTTGCCAGCACTACACGTCCGGCGAAGGAAAGCAAACTAACCTTCCAACCCGCTAGTCTATCAGCTACCTTCTGAATCACATACCGATAAGTAGCTTTGGTTACCCGCCCATGAATTAGCGGCACACCCAAATATCGTACAAGATCCGAGACACATTGAAAACCGAACGCATCACTGATATCCTCCTGCAATGCTATGTGAATGTTAGGGGAAAAAAAGATATTCGTTTTTGAAATACTGACCTTATGCCCCGAACATTCGCAGAATTCACGAAGAACACGGCTAACAACATCAAACTGCTCCAAAGAAGCTTCCACAAACAGAACCAAGTCATCCGCGAAGAATAAGTGAGAAATCAGGGGGCCAGTTCTTTTAAACTGAAAAGCCTTCCAGGTACCTTGGTCTACCTCTCGCTGAATAGCCTGTGCTAGCCTTTCCATGCATAAGACGAAAAGATAGGGCGAAAGAGGATCGCCCTGACGTATCCCTCTAGTCGGTTTGAAACTATTAGACGTATCACCGTTCCAGAGAATTTGTGTAGATACAGAGGAGACACAACTCATAATAAGGGCTCGCAGATGATCCGGAACACCAATGTCGGCAAGGGTGTCGTCAATAAAAGACCATTCAAGCCGATCATAAGCCTTTTCAAGGTCGACTTTAATAGCAAACCAACCCATTTTCCCCTTTCTGGTACGCATAGAGTGAATAATCTCCTGCGCAATAATGAAGATTATTTATATGCTTCAAGTAACCCTAAAAACCCTAAAAGTATGATATCTCCAACATTAATGCTAATTATTTTTGGAAAGAAAATAATGCATTTATTTGGGCATCAACCACTTTCCTTGCACTCAATATAATCCTAAATTAATCAAAACAAATAGGGAAATGTCTTAGATTGTATTTAATTACTGTAACCCCCTCGTCCCGGTCTGGTCGGATGACCGGTCCGAGTGAGCCACACGGGGAAAACCGAAGCGGAACCCAAGGGGTTCCCCCTCGGTTAGCAACCTTACTTTTTTTTATCTTGTCTAGAGGATGATTAAACCCTAAGTGATTCACAACAGCGGAAACATGCAAGGAAGACACACTCGAACTCCGGCCATGCATGAACAGTCCATTTTTAAGTTTACAGACAGGCAGTATCGATACCCATTCAAGGGGTATCGATACCCCCTTCTAGACCAACCCAGAAAAATCAACCCCAGATGACCGTATCGATACCCTTACCAGGGGTATCGATACCCCTTCCTCGGTCAACCTTCCTTGGTCAACAAAATATATCCGTATCGATACTCGGGACCTCGTATCGATACGCTCTACTCTAACCCCCCAAAACCAAATTACAGAGAGTTTGGAGGGTATCGATACCCTTAGGGTATCGATACCCCAGGCAAAATCTGAGGCCTTTGGGCAAGACAGTATCGATACCCTAGCTAGGGTATCGATACCCCCTGCACTGCAACTCCACGATTTTTGCACAAGTGACCCTTAACCCAACTCTAAAGGCATTATTGGACTTCCCTAAGAACAAGCAACATACATACACCAAACCACAGTCACAATTTAACGTGTGAGGCATTTAATCTAATGAAATTCATACGAAACAAGCTTCATGCAATTTCACCCAAAAGATGCATACTTCACAAGCATGAACTCTTCATAAGGGATAGGCAATTATAAGGCATACAAGGCCAGCAACATACATAATAAGGCACGTTCACATAAGCAACGCATCAAGCATAACTAGCAACCAAGAAGCAAGCATAACATAACATAGAGTTTAACATACTCAATATAAATTCCTAAGGAGTTTGATCCCAACTCCTACACTCTATACCCCATTGTCTAGGCATTATTACAAAAGCAAACCATACTTAAACTTGCTTGAGAACTCCCAAAAGCTCCTCCTTCGCCCGCTCGCCTCCCGAACTCTAACGATCTGCACGTTGGAAACAAAGAGCATAAGCAACTAGCTTAGTGAGAGAGGCTCTATAATTCACAACATGTAGTTTTCCAAAACACGATTTATATGCAAGAAAGCAATGGATGCACAAGGGTTAATCGCATAACAACACATGGTTTGCACAAGCACAACCATCATACACATACGGTGGGACTACACATCACCGTTTCGACTAGTGGATGTACAATGGGACTACACATCAAAGTACTACCCTACTAGTCACTACCGGCGGGACTACACATCACCGTAGTTTAGACCACCATCACGTGAGGCACGAACTCAACACGACTACACATTGACAACTTAAAATGCATTCAATGGTCACAATGTATATACAATCAACTTGTCACAACAACTTGTGAGTAGGGAGACTTACACACGGGTTTAGGCAACCATTCAAGGTGCTACCCAAACCCCAAAGGAGTCCATATCAAGTTCAATGCAATAACCAATGATCCTACTCACCGTTGCTACCCAAGAGAAGATTGAAGACCGAGCTCAAGACTCCGAATTCCCCGGATTTGCCCCCGAAGCTTCACCAACAAAATTCCTTGCTTCTAAGCATCCCAACACCAAGCAAACAATCTCAAGTCAGTCCATGTTCTAAAATACTCAACCCGAATTACAAACCATTTACAAGATATCAATTTTCTCATGGAGAACAAGCCTAAAATTCCAAAATCCGAGCAGCCCTCAAGCACCCCGTAGAACCAATGATTTCAACCTCCAAACTACTCTCTAAAGCTCCCAAAACAAAGCTTACATATACCCTAACCATTGGCCCTCTCATTTCCACATAGAACACCCCCATATTTCAATCCTAAACCTCCCAAAAACCTCCCCAAAACTCCATTTCGGGAATTAGCATAAAATTCTTTAAAAATCATATATAGTGAGTCTCATGGACTACAAACAACCCCCATACTAACAATAAACCAAAATCTTTAGTCAAAGGCCATAAAGGCAACACTTTTATCCAAAATCCTCAAATTTCCAAATCTCAAAAACATGCATAAAATGAATATAAAAGGTGTCAACACGTAGAGAATAATGTGGGTAAGTCAAAAACGAAGTTACCTTTGCAAAACCTTCAAAGATGAGTAAGATATTGAATGGAATAGTATTTAGGAGGGGTGGGGTTCATGTTGTCGTTGGAAAGGGGAGGATAGGGAGAGGGAAGAAGATGACTCAAAAGTTTTATTTTAGGTTAGTTTAAAATCAAAGGTTCAAAGACCTAAATGCCCTTAATGAATTAAGGGAATTACAATGGATGACACCCATGGCTATGTGGGCTTGTTTAAAATGTAGTCCAACTAAATAAAACCCGAGGCCCAAGTCATTATTTAATTATTTAAAATTTGAAACCGAAACCCAAACTATTTTTAAATTAATATTTTCACCCGACCCCTAAACCGGGGCATTACAATTACAAATAATCAATAAAATAATTAAAAATTCGTAATAAAATAAAATTCTCATATTAGACTCGTATCCAGTTTTCTACACACGTTGTCTTCAGTAAAACAAACATATCTTGAGCTCCTAACGTCCGATTGAGGCGTTTCAAAACGCGTTGGAAAGATAACTGAAAGTTGGTCAGCTCATAAGAAGACATCATGATCCAAAAATTCCCGGATCCTATCAAAAATTTGACATATGTCCACAGTGAGAAATCCTTGCACGTAGCTTGACTTTTTATACTTATTGGAAAAGATCTCTTGTAAGTTGTAATCTTCCCACATTTGATGTAATTAGGATCTTTCATAACCTGTAAAAAAATGAATTGATAATAATAATAATAATAATAATAATAATAATAATAATAATAATAATAATAAAACGAAATGGGCCGGATAAAATTAAGTGACTACACATTTATTGTAGTTTACCCGAAAAAATTAATGGTGGGTCACGTGTGCCACTAGGTACCTTAATAGATTCACATGTAGCCTTATTTCTTTTTTTTTTTAAATAAAAGCCACTAAATTTTTATTAAATCTATAGAAAAATCACAATTACAATGCTTCCAAGAAGAAGAATATTTGGATTAAACAACCAAAAAAATCCTTACAACTCAAAAACAAAGAAAAATGAAAATTTCTATGGAGATAAGCATACCAACAAAATTTAGCAACCTCATGAATCTCTATGTCTCTGTCCAAACAAGACGCATAAAGAAGGAAAAAGAAGTGGTGCGCGATCCAAGCTGTCAAGCAAAAAGTACCGCTACCCAGGACTGATTTCATCGGCAAACAACCATCAACCGAGTGAGAATATAACTTTCCAAGTGACCACCGATAAAAATATAAATCAGAAACTAGCGTCATTTGAATCTCTGTGCGAACAACAACCGATCGCTAGAGTATGCTGAAACATGTCACAAAGACAGATGAATCAAACCACAAAACAAAAACATGTCACAAGGACAGAGAAAAAAGCGTGTCACAAGGACAAAGAAAGATATTCTTATTAAAATAAAAAAAATAAATAAAAAAACTAATAGATTCATGGTCAAAAACCAATACTAAAATTGATTGCCTACCACCGATCAAAGAGATTGATTAAAGTAGAAAACAACTAGGGTTGAAGGAATTTTGGTAGTGGAAAGCGGCCAGGGTTTGGAGGTGTGAAAACTTTTTTTCCCTGTAGCCTTATTTCAAATATGAAATTTGTGATTTAGGTTAAGAGCTTATTTGTGTTGTCACCAAATAAATACCTATCACTTTGTTTTGTAATTAATTTAGCCTTTATTACAAATGAAACATTGAATTATATTAAAAAGTTATTTAGATGTAGATTAAGGGAGTATTAAAGTTTTTCTCAATTAAAGGTAAATATTTGGTTTGAATACAAGTTAAAATCAAGTAAATTCAACCATTTCTATAGGAGAAAATCTAAACACAATTTATCAACCCTACCCTAAATCTCTAATCCCTAAAATAGAAAATCTTGTGTATTCTACACTACACGACATGTGTATCAAATTTTTTTTAAATTAAAGATAAATATTTGGTTTGAATACAAGTTAAAATCAAGTAAATTCAACCATTTCTGTAGGAGAAAAGGGGAAAAACTAACAAGAAAATCCGAAATTTAATGTATTTAATTCATATAATCTATTTTAAGTTAGTGTCATGATTTTGAACACTGGCATTTAACAAACATTCCTTAAATTACGTAGTCAGAACTCCTCAAATTAAAATTTAAACATTCCTATAAATTGTTCGCACCATCCTTTTTTTTATATGCAGTGCAGTGATTCTCTATAGTTGATACAATAAACCCTAGAGAAAAAACTGCATTTCTCCATCTCCATTCTAGTTTTATTTTTCAATTCTTGCTAATCAACACCCGCACCACATCATCAAACCAAAAATGGCACGCCAAATCATTGTTTTTGCTTTGATCTTGATTGCTCTCGTCGGTATGGTTTCTGCCGCTGCCCCTGCTGCAGACTCCAAGGCCACCAGCTCACCAGCTCCCGCACCAGGAGGTGCTGGTGCCGACCTAGCAGGTGCACCTGGAGCTGCCGCTGGTGGTAGCAGTGCTAGTTCTCCACTTTTTCAGGGTCCTGCTCCTAGTGCCGGCAAAGGTACTACGCTCGAGGTCTCGGCCATCGCAGGAGTTGGAGCAGCTGCTGTTGCTTGCTCTTTCATGTTCTAAATATAATTCTCATATGAGGAAAAAGGCTGCCTTTATTAATTATTTTATGATTTGCTAATTTTATTTTATGAATAAAGAAATGGAATGGAAGGATGGATGGATTTTCAAATGAGTGTTTGCATTTTTCATTTCATTTCATTTTTTATATAATTTATTCATCTCATATGATCATGCAAATCTATACAATACGTATGGTAAATAATTACAAGGCCAACGAATTATGATCAAATAATGGAATGGGTAAATTATCTAACTTTAAAGCTATAGGGATTCATAAATTATTTAATCATAAAAGTTGGACGAGACAAAATTCTAATTTGACTTAAATTTAAAGTGATAGGACCTAGAATACTAATAAGAACAAAAGGTTTTGGAGGAGCAAGCTCCTCCCACTTTCTATCTACTTCCGTAGAAACGTTATTACTGAAATTTATAATTACAAGTATAAATCCATTCAAAAAATAATTACTAAGTATAAAAAACATATAAAAATAAATAATACAAATATCACTTAAAATTAGTCTTGATCTTTATATATAAAAGTGTCTTAACAACATTCCTAACCTCAAATTTTTGAATAAAAATCTCACTTTTTTTTGCCTCTGAATTAGGTTTAAGTTTAAAATTTAAGATCACAATTTAGGACATCAGAATTAGGGTGGATTTCTAGGGTTTATGGTTTAAGTTTTAGATTTTAAAGGGACAAGATTTTTTCTCTCCAAATTTTCAAGTTTTTCTCCCACTCTTATAAACAATTTTTTTAAATAAAAGGGATATTTGCCCTTTAAATGCCATGCATTGTTATTAGCGAATGAGGTAAATTTATATATTGGTCCCTTAAAATTTTTTATTTGATTCTTAAAAAACTCGTAGTTTGCTATGATAATTTTGATAACACGTTTAGTTTAGACCTTATCAACCACAATTAACTTGATTTTATATATTTACCCTTTCAATATTTATATTAGACTGTTGATTTTTGATGCCCTTGTAGTTTCCGATTACAAATTTTTGATAACACGTTTAGTTTAGACCTTATCGACTACAATTAACTTGTAGTTTGCACCTAATGTGACCCTCAAATTGATGAAAGAATAATGTTGTCATTCGAATGGTGAAAAGTTTTTTTTATTGTTTTTCTCTAGTCTTAGTTCAGTGGGGTGTTTTGAACATGTGCGAGATGAACGAGAAAAAAAAAAATATAAAAATGACTTTAAAGAGGCCCCTAATATATTTTTTTACTAAGATAAATTTATCTCTTAAAAAACCTTATGTCTTTGAGATTATAAATTAAAGGGTGTCGTTTTAATAAACAACACAGGAGCCCGTAAATCTTTAAACCGCTCATGTCTTAGTCTATTATTATTCTTGAACAATGACTTTTGAGTTTATGTTTAAAAATAATGGGGTAAAGTTTACACACAGGGGTGGAGCCAAGATCGAATGTCTAGAGGGGCCAATTATTGAACTTAAAAATGTAAGAGTTTATTACGTATTAAACTCAAAATTTAGTGACAATATCTAATTTATCTAATATTTAAATTTATAAAGACTTAAATTGTCATTAGACCAAAAATTGAAGGATCAAATTAAAAATTTTAGAGTATTTAATTAAACATATTAAAAATTAATATTTAATATATATTTTTAAAAATTTGAGGGCCCCTTGGGCCCTAATTACCCTCTGCCACCGTTTACATAGTCTTATTTTGGATCTCAAATTTTATTTCTTCAAAAGTTTTTAAAAAACAAAATCTAAAAAAATCCAATTATTCAAAAAAATCTAGATAAGCCTTTAGTTGATGCTATTTATCAAGTTAAGGCTCAATTGGCTGAAAAAAAAGTGAAGACTTAATTGATTTCTTCCAATAGTTGGAAGTCTTTTTAAACCTTTAAGCCTTATTTCAATAATTAATTATGAATAAAGTGGTAATAAATTTATATTTAAATCCGCCAACCTTGTTAAATCTCTACACTATAGTTTAGTTATTTTTTGAATGGTCTAAAGGTGATTGCAAGGTAGTATATGTTTATACATGTTTTTTACCATTTGACAAGGGCATACACTTGTAGACAAATCAATTTGAATCCGTGTCTGCTAAGATGAACATCATCCACTTTTTCCACTAGGACACTTGTTGGGTTCTTTAGTTATTTTATTTAAACATTATATAAAAATAAAAACATTTATTATACTTTAAAATAAAAATCTTTTAATCATATATTTAATTGAATTGATAACAACTAATATAACGATCAGGTAAAAACAAGAATAAATGGAAAATGAATCTTTATTCAGTAGAAAAGTGATCGACCTTACAAAGATGGTAGACCTAAATATATATACTACATAGAACCCTAATAACTAACTGCAAAAATCAGTAAAAAGCACGTGAGAATATGTATATCTAATATCCCTCTCAAGATGAAGGCTGGTGAATGTTCAGAAGATGCATCTTGAAAACAATGGAATTGAAGGGAGTGAGCCAAACTAATTCACATGTAGCAAATGCCATTGCCCTATATTCAGCTTCACAAGAAGAGCGACTAACTGTGTGCTGCTTCTTTGATCTCCAAGAGATTAGATTATCACCTAAGAATGTGCAATAACAATGGTAGAACGCCTTGTATCTGGACAGGAAGAATAGTCTGAGTCGAAAAAGGCACTAAGTTGTAAATTGGAAGTAGAAGAGAAAAACAAGCAAAGACTAGGAGCTTGTTTGATGTAGGACATGAGATGATATGCGGCCAAAAGATGAGGTTTCCGAGGAGTAGAAACAAATTGACTAAGCAAATGAACTGTATAAGTGATGTCAGGCCGCATATGAGTAAGATAAAGCAACCGTCCTACTAATCTTCTGTATAATTGTGGATCAACCATCAATTCTCCATCAGTTTTGTTTAATTTGTGAGGACAGACAATGGGCAAAGAGACATGTTTCTTAGCCATAAACCTTGTGTCTTGCAACAATTGTAATGCATAGTGGCGTTGTGATAAAGATATCCCTTTAGCATTGCGAGCCACCTCGAAACCAAGAAAATATTTTAAGGGACCCAATTCTTTAAGCTTAAAATGTTACTGAAGATAAAGTTGTGCTTATGCCACAAGTTCTGGATCTTTGCCACCAATGATTATGTCATCGACATAAAGAAGCAAACAAATTAAAGTATCTCCAGAACCTTTGAAAAAAAGAGAATGATCAGATGAGAATTGAGTGAAGCCAAACTGTAAAATCACTTTTGAAAATGTAGTGAACCATTGCCTTGAAGCTTGCTTTAGCCCGTATATAGACTTATGTAATTTTCACACCATGTTGGAATCTTTTCCATATGAACCATAGCCGTGAGGAAGCTTCATGTACACCTCTTCATCAAGTGAACCATTAAGGAAGGCGTTGTTCACATCGAGTTGAATAAGATGCCAATTATTCTTAGCAGCCAAAGCAATGGGTACTTTGAATGAAGTTAATTTTGCAACAGGAGAAAAAGTATCGGTATAATCCACGCCTTCAATTTGTGTAAACCCTTTTGCGACTAAACAAGCTTTGTATTTGTCGATAGTACCATCAGCATTATGTTTAATCATGTAAACCCACTTGCACTCAATTGGAGTTTTCTCTTCAGGAAGAGGAACAACAGACCACGTTTGAAGAGTTTCCATAGCACGTAGTTCATCATCCATAGCTGCTCTCCATTCAGGAAGCTTTACTGCTTGATGATAAAATGAGGGTTCATGAGTGGAAGAAATGTTAGAAATAAATGTAGTATACTCATGAGACAGTTGAGAAGTAGAAATATAATTTTCAATTGGATACATGCAAGAGGATAGAGCGTTAAACAATGATATTGCTGCAAATAAGAAGGCTTTTGAATGATTCTATTTGACCTTGTAACTTGAGTAGGCATATGTAAAGATTCGGACAAATGTTCGTTTGTAGATTCAAACAAACGTTCATTTGTAGATTCAGACACATGTTCATGCACAAGTTCGGGCAAAAGCTCATGTTCATGCGTATGCATATTTTCACGATCATGCTCATGCATAGGCAAATCATTCTGAGCAACAACATCTACATCATGTTCAATGTTAGTATTGCCATCAAGTAAAGAATCATGCTTCAGAGTTTCATTCTGATCAATCAAACTCATATGCTCATGTTGATGAACAGGTTCAGCATGCTCAGAATCATTATTATTATTATTATTATGAATGCTAAAAGACAAAGCAATATTAGGAAAAGGGTCAATTGAACCAGTAGAATGAGAAATGGAATGAAAAGGGAAATATGTCTCATGAAAAACCACATCTCGGGAAATAACAATCGAACGAGTCTTCAAAATGTAGACTTTGTAACCCTTAACTCTAGAAGCATATCCTATAAAAACACCACGTAACGCCCTTTCATCGAACTTGTTCATGTGAGCTTTCAATGTAGAAACAAAGCATAAACAACCAAAAGCTTTTAGCTAAAAATAGTCTGGTAACCGAGAGAAAAACAATTCATAAGGTGACTTATTATGTAAACTTGGTGAGGGTAGCTTATTTATGAGGTAAGTGGTTGTGAGAATGCATTCTCCCAAAAAGTGAATGAGAACCTTTGATTGAAACAATAAAGCCCGAGATACAGCAAGAAGATGCTGGTGTTTTCGTTCAACAACCGAGTTTTGTTGAGGAGTTTCTACACATGAGAATTGATGAACAATACCGAGTTTTACAAATAATTCAGTGAATTTTAACTCATGTGCATTGTCAAATCGAAAAACTTTAATGTCATAACCAAATTGCCTCTTAACCATAGCAATAAACTATGAATAATAGAAGTCACATCAGATTTTCGTTGTAACAAATAAGTCCATGTAATCCTTGAATAATCATCAACCAAACTCAAAAAATACCTTTGCTTAGTTAGAGTAGCAGACTTAAAAGGCCCCCAAACATCACAATGAGTTAAATTAAAAGGAAATTTAGATTTGGACATAGAAACAGGAAAGGGTAAACGTTGTTGTTTGGCCAAAGGACAGATGAAACAGGGATCATTTTTATTAATATGAACATTTGGCAATACATCCTTTAACAAATGTAATACATGAGCACTTGGATGACCAAGTCTGTTATGCCAACTATTCAAAATGACAATAGAATTCTGCATAGTTTCGTCATGTGAAGAAACAAAAAAATTTACAGAAGCAATCGTTGATTTAAGTAAGCAACTAACAACCAACAAATTAAATCTGAATTCTGGAACATATAAAACATTGTGAAGATGAGTTTAGGAGATAATTGAATAGAACCAACAAAATTTACTTTTACAACAGAATTGTTTGGAAGCAAAATAGTTCCACCTTCATAGGATTTAAAGATTCAAAGGATTCTTTAGAAAAACAAACATGAAGAGATGCTCTAGAATCAATTATCCAAGAATTTTTGTCCTCAAAGGTACTGAAACTATTAGCATAGGAACGAATTTTACCTTGCATTGTTATGTTTATGGAGAAGGAATTCTCAGGAGTAGCTGCAGCCTTGAGTTGAGAATTGAGCATGGCAATTAGCTGTTGGCACTGAGAAGGAGTTAAAGAATCTTGAGAGATTTGGTGACTTTCTTCAGGAGCAACAATTGCATTAGAATCAGCACGATGTTGAGATTGCTTAGAACGAGAGATGTAGCCAGGCGGATAACCATGTAGCCTGTAACATTTGTCTTTGGTATGACCAAGAAATTTACAATGAGTACACTGTGGCCGATTCTTTTGAGGCCTTGTGGCAGCTTTAACAACAAATGCAACCTCAGTGACAGTAGGAGCCAGTGTAATAGGACGCTGATTTTCTTCTTGAAGCACAAGAGATAAACTTTGGATATAGAAGGCATAGGTTCCATAAGCAGAATTTGGCCACGAATATGTGCAAAGGAATCATTTAATCCCAACAAGAATTGTGTAACTAATTCTTTTTGTTGTTCATCAAGAACCTTTCGAAGGCCGCCACAGGAGCACTGTAAGCAAGTGCATGAGGGTTTAACAGAAACCAATTCATCCCAGATAGCCTTAAGTTGTGTATAATATGTGCTTATGGACAGAGAGCCTTGGACAAGATCAGCCAACTTCTTCTTTAGGCTGAAAACCCGAGAACCATTGTTTTGTTGAAAGAGATCTTCAAGATCCTTCCAAATTTTTACAGTAGTCGAATGGTAAAGAAAACTAGCTGCAATGTCTTTCAAAACAGAATTCAAGATCCAAGAATTCACCATATTTTTTGCACACGTCCAGATACTGAACAATGGAGAAGAGGATGCCGGTGAGGGAATAGAGCCGTCCACAAAACCGAGCTTATTCTTGGCAGAAAGTGCCATGAGCATCAAACATTTCCAGCTACTATAGTTATCATTAGCCAAAGGCTGAGTAACCAACACCATACCGGGATTATCCAACTGATGAATATAGTAAGGGATGTTGCCATTATCAGAATGATCATTAGCAACCGAATTTTCAACGACGTTGACCGTGATTGTAGAAGAAAAGGAACAAGAAAGAAAGAAGAAACGGAAGCAATTTCAACTGATACCATATAACGATCAGGTAAAAACAAAAAGAAATGGAAAATGAATCTTTATTCAGTAGAAAAGTGATCGACCTTACAAAGATGGTAGACCTATATATATATATATATATATACTACATAGAACCCTAATAACCCTAATAACTAATTGCGAAAACCAGTAAAAAGAACGTGAGAATATGTATATCTACTAACTAACTCGATGAAATATTTTATACATAGTATAAATAAAATGTTGGAAAAAATTCTAGTAAAGGCAGGAGATAAAAATATTTTCCATTTTCTTTTTAAATTCAAACTCAATTCGAATTATTATTTGTTAATGAAAATTATTTAAATTCAATTATACATTACTATTTTAGATAAAAACATATTCTAGGCCATTCAATTATGTATTTGGTTACATACATATCATTTTTTAAAAGTTATAATTTAGTTATTTAATCAAAATTTTATAAAAAATATCTTATTGGATTGTTAAAATTGAAACAAACGTCTAACATGGCTCGATATAATAACAATTCTAGTTCCAAAACTCACGCATTCTTTCAATTTGGTCATAATTCAATAAATTTAACCTTTCACATTTAAAAATTTAATTAGTGAAGTGATTGTCTACTAGCAAGTGACATTATGGTCATAATTAGTCTATTTCATTAGTCTTACAGATGTCTAGTAGTGAAGTGATTGTGTATGTCGAACTATCTCATATGCCAGAGCTAGTGGACAATAGAAAAGAGTGCGTCAAGTGGTTGGCGGGTGTGTCAAGAGGGTGCAATGTTGGTATATTTAAATATGAAGGTTAAATTTATTGAATTATGATCAAATTGATAGAATGTAAAAGTTTTGAGGTACTAAACTGTAATTATACCAGATCATATTAGACGTTTGTTTTGATCTTAATGGTGAAGTGACTTGTTTGTAAAAAAAAATTAAGTAAGTGACTAAATTGTAACTTTTAGAAAAAAAATCGACTCATTCGTAATCGAACACATAATTAAGTGATTGAATGTATTTTATCCCAACAAGTTTTAAATAAGATAATTGGTCATAAAAACATTTTTTATCATATCATTTACCACTCAATAAATTATAAGAACAAGAGGCTAAAAATAATTTAATAAAGCTACTTCTTTGCATTATATATGTTTACCAACAATTTCTTAAGAGTAGATCAATAGTACACAACACTGCAAGTTTTATTTGGAATTTTTTGGCGACGGTATTAGTTTTGGTGCTAGTTGTTTACTGTTGGTGTTCATTTTTATCATTGTTTTCTCATATCTCATTTTAGTTTATTATTTTTTCTTTAATTTTTATTTTTATTTTCAATAAAAATCTCTTTTGTTTGGGTTTTTCCCCCACATATTTTGTGTATGTTCGTCTGTCTTTGTGGCACGTTTTAACTCTGCTCTTGTGGCACGTTGTTTGCCTACCTCTACGGTAAATCTGTGGTTGTGTAGAGATTCTCACGTCGGTCATATCTGATTTGTGATTTTTGGTGGTCTTTCGGTGGTTAAATTTCCTTTTGTGGTTGTTTGTCGACGTATTTAGATTTGTCTTGCGAAGTAGCCTGCAAGTTTGCTTCGGTTTGCTCGTCAGTACTCCTTCATTATCTTTAAAGTGTCTAGTTGAATTGAGACAAATGAGTATTGATGGCGATTACTGAGTTACTATAGATGATGGACGTCAGATTCAAAAGAAGGCTTTGACTATTATTATATCTTTGGGTTTTCTTTTGACATAATGCCAAAAAATACCCCTAAGGTTTGACTGAATTGTCATTTTGGCCCCTATTCTTTTTTAAGCAATTTAGCCCTCAACGTTTTATTTGGGTCAAAATGGCCCCTCCGCGGATGAAAAATATTAGTCAACCAATAGTAAATGGTTTGAAATGATATGAAAAACCTACATGGCAGTGCACGTCACGACAGCAGTGTCATATAGGCAAATATGCTGACTTTACAAATTGACATACCAATCAAAAAATAATTTTATAAAATTGCATAAAATATAAAATATTTTTTCTTCTAATGTGTCATTCTGCCAAGTTATTTTAGGTTGTTTATCGTTAGTTGACTCATAATTTTCATCTATAGAGGGGTCATTTTGATCCAAAATGAAACGCTGAGGGCTAAATTGCTTCAAAAAGGAATAGGGAAAAAGTGACAATTCAATCAAACGTTAGGGGGCATTTTTTTAGCATTATGCCTTTTCTTTTTCATTTTATTTTATGTTTGAGTTTTTTGTGTGTACATAGTCCCCAAAATTCTTTGTTTGATTGGTTGCATTCTTAATGTTATACCTTCTTTTGTTTCAATAAAATTCAGTATTGTTTCAAGATAAAAAAAATAGATTATAAGAACTGGATTATATAAACAAATAAGAAGATAATAGTTATAATCCCAATCAAAGATGGATATATATACCAATAATCAGTTGGTCTAGTGGGATAAGACACTAAATCCCTGAAGTAAAGTCAGAGGTTCGAATCTCGACATTGTGAATGGAGCAATTGGGTTGAGAGGTTCGCCCCCATAATGAGTCTATGTTGTACCCCATTCGAACATTACAACTCATAACTCAAATCATAGCAAATGTTTGAGTTAAATGCACTATATGTTCTCAGACTATGACCTTCATTTTAAATTGGTTCTTAAACTTTTGAATATTTCAATTTTATCCTCAAACTATGACCTCTCATTCTCAATTGGCCCTCAAACTTTTGAATCTTCCAACTCCATCCTCAAACTATGACTCATCCTAAATTGGTTCCTAAACTTTTGAAGGTTCTGATTTCATCCACAAATTATCAACATACGCTAATCCTTTCACATTTTAATAAAACAATTATAAAAATTGTTAATTGTCACGTGAACATTGATGTGTATTACGCAATAATATAATGTGACATAAACAATAATTTGAGAATGAAATTACAACTTTCAAAAGATTGGGGGACTAATTTAAAATGAGTGTTATAGTTTGAGGATGAAACTATAACATTCAAAAGTTTAGGACCAATTTAAAATGTGAGTCATAGCTCATGGATGAAATTAACAAATTTAAAAATTTGTGAATCAATTTAAAGTGAAAGTCGTAGTTTGAGAACGTATGATATAATTAACTGGAATGGCCAAATTAAAGTTATTAAAAGGAAGCCAATGAATTTTAAAATGCATGGTTTTCCATAATACTCGCAAAGTAGTTGAATAATTAAACGTCATGTATTACGCTCTTAATCTCATCAATCGCTATATAAATCTTTCAAACCTTCTTTCTTCTTCGATGTGTGGTGTGGTGATTCTCTATTATTATTCCAATAAATCTTAGGGAATAACTGCATTTCTCATCTCTGTTTTTTTTTTTTTTTTAATTTTCGTTAGTAAACGTATATACCAATTTACCAAATAAAAATGGCGCGTCAAATTGTTGTTCTTATTTTGGCTTTGATTGCTTTCGCCGGCTTGGTTTCCGCCGCCGCCCCTGCTTCTGACTCTAAGCCTAGTTCTTCACCCGCCGCTGCACCTGACGGTGCTAGTCCTGCAGGTGCACCTGGAGCTTCTGCAGACGGCAGCGGTGCTAGTTCTCCTCCTTCTCATGCTTCTGCTTCCGCTCCCAGTGCTGGCGATGGAGTCACATTGGAAGTTTCAACAACTGTCGGAGTTGGAGCCGCCGCCGTTGCTAGTTACTTTATAATTTAAATACATTTAAAAATGCAACGGTTTTTTTAGTTTTGAATTGAGAAAAAAAACTATCATCTATTAATTATTTTGAGATTTGCAAAATTTATTTTTATGAATAAAGAGATAAAATGGACGAAGGCATTTTGAAACGAGGGTTTGTTATTTTTTTAACAATTTTAAATTATATTTATTTCGTGTAATGTTTATAGTTATTGATGTTTAAACTTGAATTATCAAAAAGGGTTAAATTGCTCTGAATCACTGAAATAACTTAATGAATTCATTATATTAATTTAAATATGTTCATCTCATATAATATAATAGAAACATTACAAAATAAAAAATTATTAAAAATTTTAGGGTAAAGTACACCAGTGGTCACTAAATTTTTAGGATGCATTCATTTTGATCACCGAACTTTTAAAATTTGAGAAGTTCTTTGATAAGATTGAGTTGACTGTGTTAAACATGTATGTTTTCGTGTACATCTTTTGATTATCTCATTGATGACCTTGTTTGAATTTCATTTATAACATTTCTTTATATTTTGCATGCTTTTATGTTTGGTTTTTGATCACAACATTGCAGATTATGTTATTGCAAAGAATAATGTGGTGTTGTCTTACAATGATATGAGCCACACAACACAAATTCATATGGTTTTATATGCAGACTTCAGTTTGCTTCTTTTGTTGTCCAGTATTATGGACTTGTTTTGGATCTCTTGCTTCTTGGATTGGCTCGTGCTAGTGAGATTGTTGGTTCATCCTAGATGCCAAATGAATTCATCACTTACTGGGTGTGATAAGGGAAAAAGAAGAGTATGTTGGGTGTGATAAGGAAGGAAGTTACAGAGATTTGGAGAAGAAGAAGATATGGGTTTAATTAGTAGTGGATCTCACAAAATAGATCATTTTATTAAAGAAGAAAGAAAGTTAGTGCCATGTCAGCATTTGTAACGGAAGGTAACGAGAGGAGCCAAAATGAAAGCGAACTAAAAATTGAGTGACCTCAATAAAAATTTTAAAAGTTTGGTGACCAAAATGAACGGGCACAAAAAATTCGGTGACCATTGATGTACTTTACCCAAATTTCTATAACATTATTTACTAATCAATAAATACAAGAACGGTCATATTTTCAATGCTAAAAATATTCAAAGAATCAATAGTTCAAACGCCACAAAATGTTGTTTTTCGTGACATTTTTAGTTCAAACGCCGCTAGTTTTTTTATATATCGTGGCGTTTACGAAACAAACGCCACAAAACGACAAACATGGAGGCATTTGTAATAAAAATGCCGCTAAGGAACGATATATGGTGACGTTTTTGTGTAAAATATCGCGAAAATGAGCATTTTAGAGGCGTTTGTCGAAAAAACGCTGCAATAAAATTGTTATGTAGTGAAGTTTTGCACACACGCCACAAATAGATGTTGAGTTTTAGTGGCGTTTGGTTTTTAAAAATGCTGCAAATTATCCTACTGTACTGGCGTTTCAGATTTAAAACGCCGAAGTCGTTTATCCCTTTTATTCCTTTAACCCTAATTTTACAAATATTTCTCATCCTTCGTGCCCCCTCCTCTCCGCCTCTGCAGCCGCATCGTCACTGCCAATGTTAGAATTGATATGGTTTTAAGAGTTTACAACAAACATAAATGTGTATATTACCTTATTTCAATCTATATGACCTTATTTCAAGTTTCTTAAAAGTGAAAAATTCTCTTTCTTTCAATCCTTTGAATGGTTTGTGTTACAGATTCTTAGCCTAATATCTAGCCTATTTATTAGGCTAGAATATATTGTAATTAATGTTATATATTATGTTACATAGTTTAGGTAAATTAGATTTGTATATATAGCCCTATATGTTTTATGAATAATATACAAGAAATTATTCTCTAGATGGTATCAGTTGTCCTAGGTTCTTTCGAATACAATTAAAATTATTAGGCTATTTTTTGGGTTGTTAGGGTTTTGACCTAAAGCCATTTTTTTTTTGTCGTTCTTCACCGGCCACCTTCGAAGGCTTCTCTGTCGACACCGCCCGTACCACGGGAACCGCCGTCCGCCGATCTGCCGATCTGGAGATTCTGGTCACCAGAATCCCAGCGCGTGAGCCTCACGCGCCGGCGCGTGGTGGCCCCTTTTCGCCGCCGATTTTTCCACCGACGTCGCTGCCTCATTCTGATCACACCTCTGCCGCTAGGGTTGTTCAAAAATACTCGGCCCGAACTACTCGACCCGCCTACCCGATTTAATTTTACCGGGTATTTATATTAAAGTACCCGATTTTTTCGGGCCAGGTACCCGACCCGCAATCTTTTTCCGGGTAGTTGGGCCGGGTCAGAGCCAAAAAAAATTTATAACCGGGTACCCGACCCGACCCGCTAATTTTAATATTTATATATTTTATATTTTAAATTTTATTTTCATTTTATGTTTCTTATTATTTTTCCTTAAAATTAATTTTAAATCCCTAACTTCTTTTTATACTTAGTATTATATACTTTTAAGTTTATAACTTTTTAAAAATATTTATATTAATTTGTCAATATGAGAGTCGAAAAAAAAATCATGATCGAGATTAATATTTTCAACACTTTCTTTTGTCGATAAACTTTAATATATATACATATATATCCAAATATTTCTCTCTTAAAACTAACCACAAATCAATAATTTTTGTGTTTGAAATATATATCATGAAATTTTATGTGTTTCTTATGTATTTTTTTTTTTAAATTTAAAAATATAAAAAAATTAAACCGGGTACCCGGTACCCGATTTTACGGGTACCTGAATTTTGCGGGTACCCGGTTCTTATGGGCCGGGTCACGGGCCGACTTTTAGGTACCCGAAATTTAAGGTACCCGGATATGAACACCCCTACCTGCCGCCGGTCCTTGCTTTCGGATTGTTTGGGTTGGGTGTTCTGTCTTTGGGAATTATCAGGGTTTTGTTTTTGGTTCTTTGTTTCTTTGATCTCATGGCTGATAAAAAGGTTGACTTTATGTCTGATATCGTTCCGATTACGTCTAAGATTACTGATCATAAATTGAATGGCTTTAATTTTCTCGATTGGAACCATACAATTGAGTTGTATTTGTTAAGTCTTTCTATGGACAGACATTTGACTGATGATCCTCCGACGGATGATTCTCGCCTTCCTTGGATGAGAGAAGATGCTCGCCTGTATATCCAGATTCGTAATTCTATTGACAGTGAGGTGATAGGTTTGGTTAATCATTGCAAGATGGTGAAACAGTTGATGAGCTATTTGCAATTTTTATATTCTGGCAAAGGAAATTTTTCACGTATCTATGATGTTTGTCAGAATTTTTACAGGGCTGACAAAGAAGACCGGACTTTAACTAGTTATTTTATAGATTTTAAGAAAACGTATGAAGAGCTTAATATGTTGCTTCCCTTTAGTTCTGATATCGTGGTCCAACGTAGTCAGCGAGAGCAAATGGCGGTTATGAGTTTTCTAGCTGGTCTTCCACCAGAATTTGAGACAGCTAAATCTCAGATTCTTTCTGGTTCCGAGATCTCCAGCCTCGATGATGTTTTTCGGAGAGTACGTCGTACTAAGAATTCTTTGCCTAATCCATCCCCACAACATGGCAGTGTTCTGCTCAGTCGTGCTCTTCCTTCTGACTCCGGCAAGCAACATTTCAAGAGTAGTGGTCCTGGTCATTCCATGGGGTCGGGGTCTACCAAAAGCGATCCACAGTTTGGAGTTCGTGGTCCGGATCACAGTGCAGTTATCTGTCATTATTGTCACAAATCGGGACATACCAAGTGTGATTGCCGGAAGCTGCAGTTTAAGAAAACTTCGTCTGCTCATGTTGCTTCTAGTGTAGACACTTCTTCATCGGCTGTTACGATATCTGTGGATGAGTATGCCAAGCTTCTTCACCTTCAAGACACTGTCAAGCATCCTTCCGGTCCTGTTTCTGCCCTTGTTGAGTCAGGTAAACCCAATACATGTCTTGTTTCCACCTCTTCCAAGTGGGTCATTGATTCTGGTGCCACAGACCACATGACAGGTAACCCCAATCTTCTTTCTCATTTTACAACCCATCCTTCTATCAATCCTGTTACTTTAGCCGGTGGTTCCACATCTTCTGTTATTGGCTCTGGCACCTCGTATCCCACTCCCTCTCTTACTTTGTCCTCTATTTTGAGTTTACCATATTTATCCTTTAACCTGATGTTCGTTAGTAAACTTACAAAAACCCTTAATTGTTGTGTCTCATTTTTTCCTGGTTATTGTGTGTTTCAGGATCTTTTGACGAAGAAGATTATTGGTAAAGGGCATGAGTCTGATGGTCTCTACATCAGTGACACCCATGATCCAGAACCTGTTGCTTGCACTAGAATTGTCAATCCTTTTGAAGAACATTGTCGATTGGGTCATCCTTCTCTACCTTCTTTGAAGAAACTTTGTCCTCAATTTTCTAGTTTAAAATCCTTAGATTGTGAGTCTTGTCAGTTTGCTAAACACCATCGCCTTAGTACCAGTCCTAGAGTCAATAACCGAGCTTCTGCTCCATTTGAGTTAGTTCACTCTGATGTTTGGGGTCCTAGTCATGTTACTTCTAAACCTGGTTTTTGTTATTTTGTTACTTTTGTTGATGATTATTCTCGAATGACATGGCTTTATTTAATGAAATCTCGCTCAGAATTATTTACTCATTTCTCTTCTTTTTGTGCTGAGATTCGAACCCAATTTGGTACGCATGTCCGAAACTTGAGAAGTGATAATGCAAAAGAGTATGTTTCAGGTCCTTTTCAGAAATATATGCTTGAGCACGGTATTCTCCATCAAACTTCTTGTGTTGACACCCCTTCTCAAAACGGTGTTGCTGAACGCAAAAATAGACATCTCCTTGAAACAGCCTGAGCTTTGCTATTTCAAATGCAGGTTCCAAAATGTTTTTGGGCTGATGCCATCTCCACAGCTTGTTTTTTGATCAATCGTATGCCCTCTTCAGTTTTGTTGGGTAACATCCCTTTTCATACTTTTTTCCCCACTAAAAATTTGTTTCCCCTTTCCTCGAAAATTTTTGGTTGTATTTGTTTTGTTCGGGATGTCCGTCCTCAAGTTACAAAACTTGATCCTAAGTCTTTGAGATGTGTGTTTTTGGGGTATTCACGTGGTCAAAAAGGGTATCGTTGTTATTGTCCGGGTCTAGGTAGATATCTTGTGTCTGCTGATGTTACTTTTTTGGAACACAAACATTTTCTGTTTTCTTCAGGGTCTATCGCTTAGGAGGACGAGGATTTCTTGTTTTATCAGGTCCCATCACCTTTGGAGTTGTCCTCATCCTCTTTGGTTCCGCCCTGTAACCTCCTAATCCCGGTCTGGCCGGATGACCGGTCCGAGTGAGCTACACGGGGAAAACCGAGTGAAAACCCCTAAGAATTTCCCCTCGGTTAGCAACCCTATTATTTTTCTCATATTTTAAATCTTGTCTAGATGAGTATTAATCCTATGTGGTCATACAGCGGAACAATTTATACGAATCAATCGAACGAACTTAAACGATCATATTACAGCCCAAATTTTAAACTTCACTGCAGGTGGTATCGATACACCTAAGGGGCGTATCGATACCCCTTGACCAGGTCAACTGGTCAAAGTCAACCCGTGGAGACCGTATCGATACACCCTATGAGTGTATCGATACCCTCCCCAACTGTTGACTTCCCATGGTCAACGCTAAGGGGTCGTATCGATACGCGTGAAGGCCCGTACCGATACAGAACTGGACAGTAGCTCCAGTAGCAAAAATAGTATCGGTACGCCCCCTCGCGTATCGAAACACGGGGCCTGAACTATGAAGGCCATATCGATACGGGACCAACCGTATCGATACCCCTGCTACGAAAACACAGGTTTGATCTGATTTAAGGCACCAAGTGGCCCTTAAATATCTCTCAAACCTCAACCAACACACTAACATGTATCCTAATATCAGACCAAGAGTTTAGGCATGCTTAAACTTACAATTAAGACACATTTCACACATGATGATGATTCACACATACAAGCAACTTAAGCTTCCAAGCATGACATTCCAACTAAAGGCAAACTCAAGGACACTTGACCAACATTCAAGATAAGCAATTTAGGCATGGATTACAACTCAACATGGCATCACAAGACATACAAAAGCAACGTAATTAAGGAGTCTAAACATGCTCCTAAACATCCAACAATAGCACAAAACAACAACACCTATCCCATTGCTTTACTATTACAAGCTTTAAATTTAACTACCATACTTGAGCTAACCGTAAGCAACACTTGGAGACCTTTCCTTGCCCTTGCCACCCACAAGCTATTTATCTGCATTGTCGAACAAAAGAGAGCGTAAGCATAAAAGCTTAGTGAGGGTAGCTCATAAAAACAAACCTTCGACAATGCAGGGTCCAAGCACGAGCTATTTCCATAATGAAATGCATGATCTTACCTCCGGTCCGCAAAGCCAAAATGAACATGATGCATGAACATATAGTCAACATTATGACATGCTCAACAACCATAAGCTCAACTTACCATGATGCATAATTCAAGCATTAACCACATCATATATCAATTCATGAAGGCATCACATTCGTATCATATAAGCATGTATACATAATCTCATATTGGTATATTCATACAAACTCATATTGGCACCTAGCTATGACCCGAATACGCGGATAACCCATTGGAACGCATTTCCAACAACAACATTACCTCGGTGGGATTCCACTCATCACCGGTCCTTGCATGGGCGGGATTCCACTCATCGCCACATGCCCTACGGATGGGATTCCACTCATCATCACGTAGAAATATATAAAAGCTTCTGGTGGAATATTACATCACCGTACTCCTCCTTGGTGCCTTAACGCCACCAAGGCCACGTACGTTTTGACTCAATTTGTGTGCACACTCATCCTAATGATCGATCATTGTACCCAAGCATACTAGTGCCAATATTAAACGCAATCCATTTTTTGTAGCTTCATGCATATAACAATGCATCAAATATCATGTCTCACATACATGTATTTCACAACCCATTTCCACGCCTAGCATGTACTCACCATGATCATCATCATCATGCACAATTCACAATTCAAACCACATGCATAGCAATGCATCAAACCATACCTCAACAACATGTATAACACAATATACATAACTACCGTAAACACATATAAACAAGAGGCATAACAAGAAATTAGTAGTTCAACCAAAGTTTCCTAAACCTTAAGCTTGAGATTAGGCTACCACCCTAACCTCAACTCTAGGTGGGTTTACCAAGTCCAACCTAGGTCCACATGCTTGAACCAATGTTTAAAATCATTTAAAAACAATAACCACTCACCTCCACCTCCAAGCTCAAACACCAAGCAACCATGGTCTTCAATTTTCCGGATTTGTTCCCAAGGCTTCACCAACCCAAAACCAAGCTTCTAAACACCTCAACACAAGCAAAACAACCTCAAATCAATTCATCAATTAAAGTAGCAAACCTGGAACACTAATCAAACACCAAACTCAACATTTCAAGCCATGAACAACCCCCAAAATTACCAAATCCGAGCAGCCCTTATACACAGCCCAAAACTTGTGATTTTAACACATTTAGCACATTCAAATGCTTCCAAAACAACCCCCAACTATTACCCTAACATCAACCCTCAATTTCCAACACAAACCACACCCAAAACTCAATTAAAAACCTTCCTAAAACCCTACCAAAACCCAATTTCGGAAATCCTTAGAAAACACTTTAAAAATCACATATATTGGACCTCTTGGGTTAATATTAACTTATATATTAACAAGGAATCAAAAGCTCAAGCAATGGATGATAAAGTTTACATCTTTCTCTTCAAAACCCTAAAAACCCAAAACTTTAAATCATGAATTTCAATGAAAAACTAAAGGCATGGGAAGAAAGGGAAAGTTGAGGACATAAAGAATTTGTTGTTACCTTTGCAAGAGCTCCAAAAATGAAGGCGAGATTTGATGGAAATCAAAATGGGGAAAAGGAGAGGGTTTCACATTTTAAAAGAAGGAAAGGGGGAAGAAGATGGGATTTTTGTTTATTTGAATAGTAGGGAATTAAAATTAAAATGGGTTTTAGTTGGAAGACCAACTATTTACTAAAATGCCATTAATGAATGGCCAACCCACATCTCTTAAAGCCCATGAATTTGGACTTAAGAGATAGGCCCAACATAGCCTTAAACATTTTGAAATCCCGAGGCCCATAAAAATATTTTATTATTTAAATTGCAAAACCGAACCCGAAATAATATTAAAATATTATTTTCACCCGACCCCTAAACCCGGGTGTTACAACTCTCCCCCACTTAGGAAATTTCGTCCCCGAAATTTATCGAACATGAGGAGCCACTAAAACATGCTACCCACATTTTCTTTGTCTTCTCACCACCATATTAACCAACTCGAATGACTTTCCACACAACATTTGCTATATGACACTAAGATCACAACTGATTCTTCAAGGCATGTCAATTTCAAACTCAACTCAACCTCTTCTAAAAACATAGCACAGAACATGTCTGACTCACACTCCCGAATTATAGATTCACAGACACATCACAAACTTCTTTCTATCTCTGGTGGTAACCGCAATAGATAAACAACAGATCTAGCCCGACTCGCAACTCATACAACACTGTTTGAACATTTGACTCATAACTTTCTCTAACTGATCCTCTGTCTTCAATAGGTAACCAAACGCTATACAAACGTCTTCGAAATTATTCTAGCTGAAATCTCGAATCTCTATTACCCACTTCCATTAAGAACCTTCCACGGATGTAACAACTAGAAGAAAACTGATACTCGGTCTTGACACGCTGGCAATTTACACACTCACTCTTATACTGAACCACGTTATTCATCAACTCAATCCAGAAGTACTCATCTTCAACCCACAATACGTCTTTATACCACTAAGATGCAATACAAATGAACTACCGTGTGCTTCGGCCAAAACAATACGTCTCAAAACACTATGTCAATCGGTACAACTATTCTGTCTCTGAAATGCAAAACTCTATCATCTCTGAAACTGTATTCTGAAGGTCTTCCTTCTACTATGCCTCACACGTGAGGTGCCAAGAATCTGTCTTGCAACTGTTTCTCTTCAAACATTCTGACTCAAAGTAGTCTCAACTCGAAATTCGGCCACAAAACTACTATCATTTGATATACGGAATTCGGCAATTGCAACTCGTAACTCAACTACTAATCTAACAGCAAATACAACTCGGAACTCGGTTGCTACGTAGACTCTCTTCAGATAGTACTCAATCTTGAGATCACAGTCTTCAAGCAATTCTAACTACTCATGTCGTTCAAGTTCCAACCATTCCCAAGTCTTCAAATATTTCAAGCTCTAATGATACGTACATATGCACTGCGCATTTCATACTATACAAGCTTTGTCTCTAAGTCTTCGAAGCAAATACAACTGTAGTTAACTCTATGTCTCATATCGGACAACTCTTCTCACGGTCTTTCAACTATCTTGATGAACAAGCCACAATCTTCTGTCTTGCATAAGCACACAACCTAACTCTACATGTAACACATCACTATGGTTCACAAATTCTTTCTCTGACATTGGCTGGATCAAGGTCGAAGCTCTCTTCAACATTTCTTTCGGTTTCTCAAGGGTTCAATGTCTCGCATCTAACCTCACAAACTGAACTTTCTTCTGTAGCAATCTATCAATGGAGCAACTATCTTCAAAAGACTATTTACAATTCTCTGAAAGTAACAATGCTAGACTTAGAACTATAGATATTTGTCACAGTCTTCAATTTCTTCCAACTCATATCTTCTTTCGCCTACTTGGGATTTACTCTAACACACTCGGCGGACCTACATGTCTTAGGAGAACATCTTCATTAACTCAAAGTTCACGTTGGCTCAACTTGGCATACAGCTGATTCTCTAATAGAATCTACCACACTAACTTCAAAGCTTGTCATGATCTTCCTCGATACTTGAATATACTCATGTGTCATCTATGAAACTACTACAATCGATTAAGGAACCCAGGAATTATTCTGTTCAATATCTCTATGAAGGTAACTAATACACTAGTCAAACAAAACGGCATAACTCAGAGCTCAAGGTGATCACATCTTGCCTCTAAAGCTGTCTTCGGTACTTCAACTTTTCTCACTTTCAAATGGTAGTAACCGGGTCTCAAACTAATCTTCAAATAGACTGAAGCACGTACTAACTGACCAACAAATCACTGACACTCGGAAACAGATACTAATCATTCACTGTCACTTGTTTCGATTGTATGTAATCTGAACACAATCTCGTACTGTCACTCTTTCTTCTTCACAAATTACACTGTAGAACTCTGTGATGATGCACTAGGCCTAATGAATCTAAGGTCTAACAAGTCTCGAAGTTAATTCTTCGACATTTTCAATTCTTCCGGAGTTCATAAGTTACAGAGCTAACAAAACAGAAGCAACCTCGGAGACGGTCTCAATAACGAACTCTTCTTCTCTATCAAGAGACAAACTGGGTGAATCTTCCAAACACTTCTAGGTAAACACAAACTAATTTAGTATTCTGTGGTCTAATCTTCATTCAAAATCAAATCCATCACACTTGCTAAGCAAACCTGCCAACTAAACTCAATAAATCTTCGACCTCCAAAGCTGGATCAATCATTCAATAAGAAGTTCACATACTCACCTACTACTAAAGTCACACAGAAATCCGCAACTTCAAGGCAACTCTCTCTTTGTCTCAACGTATACACTAACTTTGTGTTCTTCAAGCCGAACCTTGTCAAAAGGTACATCAAAACCGTAGAGGACAATCACTTCACATCTACTAGAAACTAGTAGCTCTGAACCACCAACAGACATCTTCTGTACATCTTTTTTTTATCACTAATATCTCCCAAAAGGCTAGTCACAAGTGTCCCTAAGTCTAAGGTCTCAACAAGGATATCTAATCTCTTACATGCTCACACAAAAGGAGGTATTCGTAGAAATTGCCACTTCACATGTACACAACTGATAGTCTTCGGTCCTCTTGTTTTCAGACTAGTTCTTCAACAAAATCTAACTCTTCTAAACTATTCTTCGAGCATCTCGTAACTTCAAGATTCAATTCTGATCACGCACAAACAATCATGATGGACTTGTTCTACCCCTACCAAACAACTTGGAGTGAAAGCTCAAGACTCTCTTCTCAGCTCAACTGTATCGGAAGTGACTTCATCTCTTCCGCTTGCTGAAAGACAACTCAACGTACACTGACCCAATCACACAAACTAGCTCCCACTCACGGACACTGACCGGCTGTCTTGCATTAAAATCATAGGCCAAACCCCAACGGTCACCAACTAACACTTCACCAGGCATGTTCAACTTGCATACTTGCTAACGATATACAAAAGCACAGATTGAGAATCAACTGGAGGAAACCAACTTAATATTGTACCAAGGGCTCATTCGATAAAACATCGAAACTACTCTGACCCCACTCATAGGCCTTCACTTCTTCTTACTAACTAATGCCAGAGTTGATCACACCGTCCCTCATCCACAAGAATCAACCCATATACACACTGTCTCAAACGGACGAATTGTACCTCAATTCTGGTACAACCATACCTCTCTAACTGAGGTGATGGACTCCCTCAACCTAGTCCACCCTTTCAGAAACTACGACTTCTACTTACCGAAAAGCAATTAAATCAACAACAATATCAACAGTAAAACATACAAGATTGGGTTAGCAAGGCAAGGCTTCCAAGTGGCTCAAGTATGTTTCCCTCACTTAAAATCTCTTTTTCAATGTAATAGTAGCAATGGGACTCTACTAAACATGTTTCAAACAGATCAGCACACATATATGCTCAACCAAGCATATGACAGGGCTTACTTGCTAAACAAGCAAACATATGCGTACTATCAAACAACATATATTCTCAATCAAACAATCATTATTCACAGCATACACGGATAACAAGCAACATGCTTTTAAACAAACAATCAACATACTTGTCATACAAGCAGTCATACTTACAAAGCAAGCAAACACCGTGCATATCAATTCAAAACTTAAACTTACCTCACTTACCTGCCCAAGGTCTCGGAAACCTCAGGCTCTGATACCAACAAATGTAACCCCCTCATCCCGGTCTGGCCAGATGACCGGTCCGAGTGAGCTACACGGGGAAAACCGAGTGAAAACCCCTAAGAATTTCCCCTCGGTTAGCAACCCTATTTTTTTCCCATATTTTAAATCTTTTCTAGATGAGTATTAATCCTATGTTGTCATACAGTGGAACAACTTATACGAATCAATCGAACGAACTTAAACGATCATATTACAGCCCAAATTTTAAACTTCACTGCAGGTGGTATCGATACATCTGAGGGGCATATCGATACCCCTTAACCAGGTCAACTGGTCAAAGTCAACCCGTGGAGATCGTATCGATATACCCTATGAGTGTATCGATACCCTCCCCAACTGTTGACTTCCCATGGTCAACGCTAAGGGGTCGTATCGATACGCGTGAAGGCCCGTACCGATACAGAACTGGACAATAGCTCCAGTAGCAAAAATAGTATCGGTACGCCCCCTCGCGTATCGAAACACGGGGCCTGAACTATGAAGGCCGTATCAATACGGGACCAACCGTATCGATACCCCTGCTACGAAAACACAGGTTTGAGCTGATTTAAGGCACCAAGTGGCCCTTAAATCTCTCTCAAACCTCAACCAACACACTAACATGTATCCTAATATCAGACCAAGAGTTTAGGCATGCTTAAACTTACAATTAAGACACATTTCACACATGATGATGATTCACACATACAAGCAACTTAAGCTTCCAAGCATGACATTCCAACTAAAGGCAAACTCAAGGACACTTGACCAACATTCAAGATAAGCAATTTAGGCATGGATTACAACTCAACATGGCATCACAAGACATACAAAAGCAACGTAATTAAGGAGTCTAAACATGCTCCTAAACATCCAACAATAGCACAAAACAACAACACCTATCCCATTGCTTTACTATTACAAGCTTTAAATTTAACTATCATACTTGAGCTAACCGTAAGCAACACTTGGAGACCTTTCCTTGCCCTTGCCACCCACAAGCTATTTATCTACATTGTCGAACAAAAGAGAGCGTAAGCATAAAAGCTTAGTGAGGATAGCTCATAAAAACAAACCTTCGACAATGCAGGGTCCAAGCACGAGCTATTTGCATAATGAAATGCATGATCTTACCTCCGGTCCGCAAAGCCAAAATGAACATGATGCATGAACATATAGTCAACATTATGACATGCTCAACAACCATAAGCTCAACTTACCATGATACATAATTCAATCATTAACCACATCATATATCAATTCATGAAGGCATCACATTCGTATCATATAAGCATGTATACATAATCTCATATTGGTATATTCATACAAACTCATATTGACACCTAGCTATGACCCGAATACGCGGATAACCCGTTGGAACGCATTTCCAACAACAACATTACCTCGGTGGGATTCCACTCATCACCGGTCCTTGCATGGGCGGGATTCCACTCATCGCCACATGCCCTACGGATGGGATTCCACTCATCATTACGTAGAAATATATAAAAGCTTCCGGTGGAATATTACATCACCGTACTCCTCCTTGGTGCCTTAACGCCACCAAGGCCACGTACGTTTTGACTCAATTTGTGTGCACACTCATCCTAATGATCGATCATTGTACCCAAGCATACTAGTGCCAATATTAAACGCAATCCATTTTTCGTAGCTTCATGCATATAACAATGCATCAAATATCATGTCTCACATACATGTATTTCACAACCCATTTCCATGCCTAGCATGTACTCACCATGATCATCATCATCATGCACAATTCACAATTCAAACCACATGCATAGCAATGCATCAAACCATACCTCAACAACATGTATAACACAATATACATAACTACCGTAAACACATATAAACAAGAGGCATAACAAGAAATTAGGAGTTCAACCAAAGTTTCCTAAACCTTAAGCTTGAGATAAGGCTACCACCCTAACCTCAACTCTAGGTGGGTTTACCAAGTCCAACCTAGGTCCACATGCTTGAACCAATGTTTAACACCAAGCAACCATGGTCTTCAATTTTCCGGATTTGTTCCCAAGGCTTCACCAACCCAAAACCAAGCTTCTAAACACCTCAACACAAGCAAAACAACCTCAAATCAATTCATCAATTAAAGTAGCAAACCCGGAACACTAATCAAACACCAAACTCAACATTTCAAGCCATGAAACACCCCCAAAATTACCAAATCCGAGCAGCCCTTATACACAGCCCAAAACTTGTGATTTCAACACATTTAGCACATTCAAATGCTTCCAAAACAACCCCCAACTATTACCCTAACATCAACCCTCAATTTCCAACACAAACCACACCCAAAACTCAACTAAAAACCTTCCTAAAACCCTACCAAAACCCAATTTCGGAAATCCTTAGAAAACACTTTAAAAATCACATATATTGAACCTCTTGGGTTAATATTAACTTATATATTAACAAGGAATCAAAAGCTCAAGCAATGGATGATAAAGTTTACATCTTTCTCTTCAAAACCCTAAAAACCCAAAACTTTAAATCATGAATTTCAATGAAAAACTAAAGGCATGGGAAGAAAGGGAAAGTTGAGGACATAAAGAATTTGTTGTTACCTTTGCAAGAGCTCCAAAAATGAAGGAAAGATTTGATGGAAATCAAAATGGGGAAAAGGAGAGGGTTTCACATTTTAAAAGAAGGAAAGGGGAAGAAGATGGGATTTTTGTTTATTTGAATAGTAGGGAATTAAAATTAAAATGGGTTTTAGTTGGAAGACCAACTATTTACTAAAATGCCATTAATGAATGGCCAACCCACATCTCTTAAAGCCCATGAATTTGGACTTAAGAGATAGGCCCAACATAGCCTTAAACATTTTGAAATCCCGAGGCCCATAAAAATATTTTATTATTTAAATTGCAAAACTGAACCCGAAATAATATTAAAATATTTTTTCACCGACCCCTAAACCCGGGTGTTACACGCCCTTTTTTGTCAAGCCCCCCATAAAAAACATCTATACTCGTCGGCCACAACCACCCCCTTCCGACCCAATTACAAACATTTCGGATGTTCCAGATTCATGTCCTGATGAGCCAATATCTTCGTCATCAGATTCGCCTCGTATTGCTGATCTTGACCTTCCTATTGCTCTTCGGAAAGGTAAATGTGCTTGTACTTACCCCATTTCCTCTGTTGTTTCCTATAATTGTTTGTCTTCTTCTTCTCGTGCCTTTGTTACATCCTAGATACTATTTTTGTCCCTAAAACTGTTAGCGAGGCATTATCTCATCCTGGATGGCGTGCGGCTATGCTTGAGGAAATGACTGCTCTAGATGTCAATGGCACGTGAACTTTGGTTTCTTTGCCTAACGGTAAGCGAGCTATTGGATATAAGTGGGTGTTTACTGTTAAATTTAATCATGATGGCTCTCTTAATCGTTTGAAATCTCGTCTTGTTGCTAAGGGATATGCTCAGACCCATGGTGTGGATTATTATGATACTTTCTCTCTTGTTGCGAAACTTGCTTCTATCAGGCTATTTATCTCCCTTGCAGCAATTTTTGATTGGCCTTTGCATCAGTTGGATATCAAGAGTGCTTTTTGTTGAGTGTGTAAAAGTTCTATTATTTACACCCTTTTTAACCCATATTTCTGCTGCATTCAAGCATCATTGCATTGCATTTAGGTTAGTTTTCAATAAAACATCACAATTATATAAAAGGCACGGATTCTACTAAAAGATGGTGTATTTTGCAAGTAACTGCCATGGTTGACAATGAAGGCAGACGCAGGACGGATAAGCAGGAAAGCTGAACTGGACTAGCAGCTGAAGAAGACGAACCTGTCATGGACCTGTCACGACAGCAAGGTGACAGCAGATTTATGAAGAGGAAAAGTCAAGTGGACCTCGATAGATAGAGAAAAATCTGCTCGTCTGTCGTGTGAAAGCCAAATATTTTTCCAAGCCCCGGATCAAAAGATATGTCAAGCCAAAGCTCAAAGAGAGGAAATTCCTAAAAGCTAGGATGCGGCTGGAAAGTAGGAGACTTTAAAGATTTAGTCTTTATTAGAATCTTACTTTTAATTAAAGTTGTAATCCTTGTTACCTTAGATAACTTGAGCCCAAAGCTTATATAAGGGCATAGATTTAACCTAGAGGCATAACCGATTACCCCATAACCGAAACCAAACCCCTGCCGTCCACCCGTCACCGACATGTTCTAAATTCCCCTTAGGGCTACGGGTTGTTTTGTAAAGTAGTTGCAAGGGTTGCTTTGTTTTAGGATTTTTTCAAGTTCAATAAAATAAACTTCAAGTTCTTTTATCTTGGTTTTAATATCTTGCAAGAGCATCAGGAGAGCATTGTGAGGTTATCCATTTACTTAGCATCGGGAGAGTTAAGTATACGAAAGAGATAAGAGCGCGTTCTCTAGTTTATAGTTGAACCATCTCGTGCCTAGGGATAGGGCGAGGTTAAGTGGCTAAGGAAGAATTCATACACATCGGTGTTCATCCTTCGATTCACGCTGGGAGGTATCATCAAAGACGTGTTCATCGACAGACTTGTGCCTAGGGATAGGGCAAGGCAGATCTGGGATTCTTGCCAAGCTTGAAGTACGGAGTTAGTGTCTGCTGCCGCGACAACTAACGGACAGACGCCGCGACAGGTGCTGTCGGCGACGGGAGCGACGACAGAACTGGAGATTCTAAGCAATTCAATACCTGCACTACCGAGCAATTCAATACCGGCCCATTCTCTCTATCTTGATATTCCAATCCTTTTATTTACGTTTTTTATCATATTATTCTCGTGACAATCTTCTAAATTATTTCCTTTACTTCGTGCAGTAAATCAAGGTGAAGTCATTAGCTCAATCCCTGTGGAGACGATATCCGATACTTCGTATCACTTTACTACTTGCGTCGTGTACACTTGCACTACAATTGCGATAATCTATTTTACACGCAACAAGTTTTTGGCGCCGTTGCCGGGGATTGGCAACATAACTACATCTTTCTTTTATTTCACTTTTTGCTTTTATTTTTATTTTTATTTTTCTTTAATTTTTCTTTTGTGTTTTCAACTCTTGCTTTTCACGAGGTTCTCTTGTTTATGCGCAGATCGAAAAGAGGCGAAGATCCTGAGTATAAGTTAGATCCGGAAATTGAACGATCATTCAATCTCAAGAAACAAATTCGCCACCTTTTAGACAGGAACGAATACCTTGAAGAACAGCTAGAGCAGATGGCCCGTAACCAGCATGCTGGAGGAGACATACCGCCTGTCGGTGACCCGCCGAGGGCAGATGGACGACGATCATGCCGTGACTACATGCTGAACGATCATGTAGAGCTGGAGACCACGCTGCCGGATATTGATGTTGACAATTTCGAGCTTAAACCTGTCATGTTTAGTATGATCAACAACGCCGGGCAGTTTAGTGGTTCTGCGACAGAAGATGCTAGGGAGCATCTCAAAACGTTCTAGGAGATCTGTGGTTCGTTTAGGCTGCCAGGAGTTAGTCCGGAGATACTGAGGCTTCGGTTATTCCCACATTCATTGAGGGACAGAGCTAAAACTTGGTGGAATAAACTTACGCCGGGTTCTATTATGACTTGGGCAGATCTAACTCGTGAATTTTTATCTCGTTTTAATCCTTCACATTTATCTGAGCGATTACGTAACGAAATTGCTACTTTTCAACAGGAAGATGACGAGCCGATGCACGAGGCCTGGGACAGATTTACTACTCTTCTTCGGAACTGCCCAATGCATGGATTCCCTGTCTGGAATCAGGTAACAAAATTCTATAATGCTGCTAACTTACAAACTCGCATTCGCATTGATTCTGCAGCAAATGGACTATTATTGGATAAAGATCCAGACGAGGCATTGCAAGTTCTAAAAAATCTAGCCAAGAATGAGGAGCAGTTTCCGACAGCTAGAAGAGGGAGTAAACGGGTACTTGCTGTCAAAGACTATGAGGCCGACAGCACTATGAAATCTCAGGTAGCATTCCTTACTAAAGCAATGAAACACTTATTGAGTGAAGAGGACTTACGAGGATTTGCTGTCGAGGAAATTTGTGCTACTTGTGAAGGAAATCATAGTAGTGAAGAGTGCCATATAAATATAGAAGAGGGAAAATATGTTGGAAATTACAAGCCAAACTACAATTCCAACAACTACAACCCTAATTAGAGGAAAGATCCCAAATTTTCCTGGAGTAACCCTAACAATGCCTTGAATCCGCAAGCATATAATCAGAATCAGGGGGGTCCTAGATTGTTGACGCGACAGCAACTGCAGCCGCAGAACCTGCCGCAGAACCTGCCGCCTCAGCAACAACAGCAGCCACCACCTGCCACGAGTAGTGTATTGGAGCAGACTCTGGCCACCTTTATGTCCCAGACTGGCACGTATATGGATAATATTAATCAGTTTGTCAAGAAGACGGAAAATTTTATGGATGAAACTAAGATGAGAATGACAAACCATGAGGCCACCTTGAAATCTCTAGAGACACAAATGGGTCAGGTGTCGCAGCATATTAAACCGAGGCAGAATGGAGGTTTCCCTAGCAATACTGAAAATGCTAGACCACCCCCACATGAGCAATGTAAGGCAATTACTACTAGGAGTGGGAAAAAGCTACCAGGGCCGGAAAAAGAAGTTGATACAGAAAAGGAACCTGCCTTGGATAAACCTGCCGAGGAAGCTGCCCCGACAGGTGACAAACAGACTGCTGCCGATGAGCCTGTCACGACAGCAGAAGCGACAGAGGAGAAAAAAGAAGATTATCGTCCTCAGATTCGCATGCAGTGGGAAGGACGCATTGCTGATTATCGTCCCCCACCACCCTTCCCTCAACGGATACAGCAAGCTAAGCATGAATCTCAACTCAAAAAAATTTATGATATTTTTAAACAGGTTCATATTAATATTCCGTTGTTAGATGCTGTTAGGGAGATGCCCGGTTATGCTAAATTTCTCAAGGATGTCATGTCTAAAAAATCTAAACTTGGGGAATTTGAAACGGTAAGGATGCAAGAAGGTTGCATGAGTATTCTTCATCGGCAGCCACCCCAGAAAAAGAAGGATCCGGGGAGCTTCCTCATACCTTGCGTAATCGGCGATAAATTTGTGGGTAAGGCACTTTGTGATCTTGGTGCTAGTGTTAATCTAATGCCCAAATCTGTTTTTCAGAAACTAGGTATTGGCAAGGCGCGGCCCACGACAGTTACCCTACAGCTAGCTGACCGCTCTTACGTTCACCCCGAGGGAAAAATTGAAGATATTTTGGTAAGAGTGGATAAACTTATTTTTCCTGCTGACTTTCTTATTTTAGACTGTGAGGCAGATGAGAACGCACCAGTCATCCTAGGGCGACCCTTCTTAGCCACGGGAAGATCATTGATTGATGTGGAGAAAGGAGAACTCACCATGCGCGTGAACGATCAAGAAATTAAGTTGAATGTTCTCCAAGCAATGAAACATGCCGATGTGGACGAGGAATGCAAGGCCATCATTGAGGTGACCTTTGATCAACCCTGCATCAGGTCGGGCTGCCGAGATATAAAATTTGGTCACTGCTGCGACAGCCACCTACAAGCCTGTCATGACAGTGACGACGACAGCGATGACGACAGCATCGACGATAGCGACTCCTCTGAATCCGATACATCTGATACTGAAGGTCATGAGGAGGTAAACTGGTTAGACCATCGTCCAGGTAAGTTATTCGAACCCTTGAATTACACTTCGGATAACCATTTAATCCAAAAGCCCTCTACTGTTAAACCACCTGTCTTAGAACTTAAGCCCCTGCCAGGGCAGCTTAAATATGCTTATCTTGGTTGTGATGACACACTGCCTGTAATCATCTCTGCTAAGCTGCCGCAGGAACAGGAACGACAGCTGATCGACATGTTGAGGCAGCATAAAAGGGCGATAGGATGGACGATAGCAGACATTCAGGGCATTAGTCCGGCAATCTGTATGCACAAAATCCTCCTAGAGGAAGATCATAAGCCGACTATTGATGCCCAAAGGCGGTTAAACCTTGCGATGAAGGAGGTAGTGCGTAAAGAAATAATTAAATGGTTAGATGCTGGTATTATTTACGCCATCTTCGACAGCAAATGGGTAAGCCCGGTGCAATGTGTTCCCAAGAAAGGAGGCATGACCGTGATAACCAACGAAAACAACGAGTTAATCCCAACCAGGACTGTGACCGGTTGGAGGGTTTGTATGGACTATCGGAAGCTTAACAAAGCTACCTGAAAGGACCACTTTCCTTTACCCTTTATTGATCAAATGCTTGATAGATTAGCGGGTAAACCTTACTATTGTTTTCTTGATGGTTATTCAGGATATAATCAAATTGCTATTGCACCGGAGGACCAAGAGAAAACGACTTTCACATGCCCCTACGAAACATACGCATTTAGGAGGATGTCGTTCGGTCTATGTAACGCTCCTGCCACCTTCCAAAGATGCATGATGGCTATATTCTCCGACATGGTAGAGGACTTCCTTGAAATCTTCATGGATGATTTTTCCGTCTTTGGAGACGATTTTGAGAGCTGCCTCGGCAACCTTCAAAAGGTACTTGAAAGATGTGAAAAAGCTAATCTTGTTCTTAATTGGGAAAAATGCCATTTTATGGTAGATGAAGGGATAGTTCTAGGCCATAAGATTAGCTGCCGTGGGATAGAAGTCGACAGGGCAAAAATAGAGGTCATAGAGAAGCTGCCGCCGCCAACCACTGTCAAGGGCATTAGGAGTTTTTTAGGGCATGCTGGTTTTTATAGGAGATTCATTGCAAATTTCTCAAAAATCACCAAGCCTCTATGCCATCTTCTAGAACAGAACCGACCCTTTGACTTTAATGAAGAATGTACTGAAGCATTCAAGGTTCTGAAGGAAAAGCTAGTGACAGCCCCCATAGTACAGCCACCAGACTGGACACAACCGTTTGAGATTATGTGTGACGCTATTGACTATGCTGTCGGGGCAGCACTTGGGCAGCGCAAGGACAGGTTGTTTCATGTTATATATTATGCCAGCAAAACATTGAATGATGCCCAAGTGAATTATACCACCACAGAAAAGGAGCTGTTAGCTGTGGTGTTCTCCACCGACAAGTTTCGTTCTTACATACTTGGGACGAAAGTAATAGTGCACACCGACCATTCTGCCCTCAAGTACTTATTTGCAAAGAAGGATGCCAAGCCGAGATTGATACGGTGGATCTTGCTATTACAAGAGTTCGACCTTGAGATCAAAGACAAAAAGGGGACAGAAAACCAGGTGGCAGACCACTTGTCGAGATTGGAGATGGGACAGAGTCTACCCATTGATGAGACACACATACTTGAGACCTTCCCAGATGAGCAGCTCTTTGCTGCCGCAATAGCTGTCGCGACAGCCATGGCGGCAGGTAAGTCTTCTAACCTTCCCTGGTATGCTGATTTCGTTAATTTTATAGTTAGCGGAATATTACCTTCTGATCTTACTTATCAAGCCAGGAAGAGGTTTCAAAATGATGTTAAACATTATTATTGGGACAAACCTCTTCTTTTCAAAATGTGCGCAGATCAGGTTATAAGGAGATGTGTACCACAAGAAGAACAAGAAGACATTCTCCATCACTGTCATGCTTCACAATATGGAGGACACTTAGGAGGCAATAAAACTGCTGCCAAGGTGCTGCAGTCAGGGTTCTACTGGCCGACACTGTATAAGGACGCACAGGAATTTTACAAAAACTGTGACAGGTGCCAGCGGACAGGTAACATCTCGAGGAGAAATGAGATGCCACTGCAGAATATTTTAGAAGTCGAAATCTTCGACGTGTGGGGGATTGATTTTATGGGACCTTTTCCATCTTCGTGTGGAAATCTTTACATCCTCCTAGCAGTGGATTATGTCTCCAAGTGGGTAGAAGCAATCGCAACTCAAAAGAATGATGCCAAAATGGTCCAAAAGTTTTTGCACAAAAACATCTTTTCTAGATTTGGCATCCCTAGGGCGATTATCAGTGATGAAGGGAGACATTTTGACAACAGGGTAATTGCTGACGCCTTGAGAAAATATGGTGTCAAGCACAGGATCGCGACAGCATACCACCCACAGACCAATGGACAGGCTGAGATATCCAATAGGGAAGTGAAGAACATTCTTGAAAAAATGGTTAAACCAACTAGGAAAGATTGGTCTTTGCTTCTGAATGATGCATTATGGGCATACAGAACAGCTTTCAAGACTCCATTGGGCATGTCTCCATACCGTTTGATTTATGGGAAAACCTGTCACTTGCCTGTCGAGATAGAGCACAAGGCATATTGGGCGATCAAGGCAGTAAACATGGACTTGGACAAGGCAGGCCAGAAAAGGCTGTTAGATTTGAATGAGATCGATGAAATACGGACAATGGCCTACGACAATGCAAGGATTTACAAGGAAAAGACTAAGAAGTGGCATGACAAGAAGTTGCTGCCACGACAGTTCTGCCCAGGGCAGCTTGTGTTGTTATTTAATTCTAGGTTGAAACTCTTTCCAGGGAAGCTCAAATCTAGATGGTCTGGCCCGTTCCAAGTAGTTCAAGTTTTTCCCCATTGTGCCATTACAATTCAATCACTAAAGGACGGGCACCAATTCAAAGTCAATGGACAACGCCTCAAGCACTATCAAGGGACTGAAGCCCCAGGAATACAGGAAGTGGTTACTTTAGGTGATGCCCCACAAGGCATCCCTAATTTAACCTAATTTTTTATTTTTATTTTTATTTTTATTATTAATATTATTAGGAATTAGATTTATTTTATTCGAATAATGTTTTGTTTTTATAATTTCAGTTTTTAGGAAATAAAGGAGTCAAGTGAGAAAGAAGAAGTGGCCCAAGCCCACCGCTCATCCACCAGCCCAATAAAGCCCGTTTATGGTAACCTGTTGTTTCGGCTGCCGGCGCAGACGGATTTGACAGGCTGTCAACAGAAGCACAGCAGACGCAGAAGCGTGCGACAGACGCACAGCAGACGCATTAATGCATGTCAGACGCATCAGACACGCTACATTCAATCTGCCGCCCCGTTATTCCCGCCTGCCGTTGCGGCATTAAATGGGCAGATACCCAACAGCTATATAAACCCCTTCCCATTTTCATTTTTCATCACTTCCGATTTTTCTCTCTTGTTATTCTCCTCTAGTTTTATCTATTTTCTCTTTTTTTCAGCCCTTGCAACCAAAATGTCCTCACGACAAACCCGTCAAAACACTGCTGCCGCTTCTTCTTCAGCAGCAGCATCGCCATTCACCAAAAAGGAGCTATGGGAGGAGCGTGGCTTCATTTACAACAGAGATGCACCTCTTTTTGGACTCCGGCTGTTCATTATGAAGGCCATAACGGCACAACTATGGGAGGACTTTGCCGAGCAGCCGACAGAGCTTAATGATACTTTGGTCCGGGAATTTTATGCGGCGATCGAAAGCAAGACGGCGACATCTGTCACCGTTCGAGGAGTGACAGTTCCCTTCAGCGCTAGCAGCATCAACCATGTGTTCGGCCTCTTCTTTGGCCCCAATGATGATGCTCACCAACAATTTTGGGACACCCTCGACACTGCTGGACATGATGCTGTCATGAGGGAGCTGACAGAGGCTAGAACGACATGGAGCACCAGTAAGAAGAACCCCCACTCTGTAAATAGGGGGCAGCTACTCCCTGAGGCAAAACTATGGAACGCTTTTATCAAAAAGCGTATCCTGCCTTCGTCCCACCATACAACAGTCAACCGACAGCGGCTGGCCCTTATCCACTCCATTATGCACGACAGGCCCATCAATGTGGGCAGGTACATGCGGGACAGCATCCTGGATTGTGCCTTCCGCTCGGACTCACGACTCTGCCTGCCGTTCACTATCACCGCCCTCTGCCGCTGCGCTGCCGTATCGGAGGAGCCTTCAGACAAAATCAAGACGGGCAGCGGATGGACAGACAACAACATCTCCAGCCTCATGGAGATCATAGTCGTATCGCCCCTCAACGCCTTTGATCCAAACGCCCCTCCTGCTGAGTCCGATGATGAACCAGCCACCGAACCTGCCCCAGAAGCTGCCACCAACACCGCTCCGGCAGATCAGAACGCCCACATCCTTGCTGCCATCCTGAGGGTAGAGGAGCGCCAGATGGGTTTGATGACTTTCATCCGTGACTTCTCAAATGCAACGGTAAACTTCATCACTAATACTTTGAATTTTCCGGATGTCATCTTCCTCACCTTCCCCGCCCATTATTTCAATATCCCCTCCCCCACTCCCACACCACCTGTCTCTCCCCATACACAATCTGCCACTTCCACACCATCCCCTGCCCCGACGGCAGCCGGCAGCCCACCGACAGACACCTCTCCTCGAGGAACCAAGCGAGCTGCCACTGATGACAGCCCTCTTGTCCGGTGGAATCTGGAGAGCGACTTCACGCGAGTCAAACGTATTAAGCACGTGGCAAACAAGAGAAGGCTGTCCAAAGCCATCATAACCAGCAGCTCATGGGACAGCAGCAGCAGTTCCGACATCAGGCTAGTGGAGCCACCTGCCCTTCAACCTGCTGACGACCCTGTCCCCCAACCGGATGAAGAACCTGCTGATCAACCTGCTCCGGAACCTGCCCAGCCACCTCCACAACGCAGACGCCGCCATCAGATCCGCGTCAGCAGCAGCAGCGAGGACAGCGAATAAAATTTAAGTTTTTATTTCTTTTTCTCCTCTTATTGCTGCCTGCCCTTATATTTTTGTGATGTACTTTTATTTATCTTGTCTTTCTTTAATTTTTGTGTCATTTTGCATTGAGGGCAATGCAACCCTCGAGTTTGGGGGTGGCAACCCTCCATTCTAATGGAGTCCTAGTACATCTTTTATTAATTATTTGTGTCTTATTATTTATTTAATTTATCTCTAAAAAAAATCAGAAACTTTAAAACTGTTGGCTTAAAACTATGGAGTTAACTTACCTGTCATGACGGCTCTGTCGTGGCAGCATCTTTAGGACAGGTTAAGGAGAAAGTTTAGAGCCTTTCTATAGTTCTGAAAACTTAAACACTTTTGTGACTGTTATATTGCTTAGATTTCTTTTAGCCAAACTAGAATAGGAAGCTTAGAACTTGAATAGCCCCTAGAGGTGCCTAACACTGGCTCTAGGAAAGAAGTTTAGCAAAAGAAAATTAAAAACCTAGAGGTGCCTAACACCGGCTCTAGGAAGCTAACTAGAGGTTCCCAAAACTGGCTCTAGAAAAATTTAGCTTGAAAAAAAAATAGAAGAAAAAGAAGCATGAAAATGTGCCTTCTAAAAAAATAAACTTTGGCATAAAGATTCGAGTTAAGGAGTTGAATATTCTAGTGAAACTAAGAGAGTCATAGCATATAACTGTTCACAAGCATGCACACACTGCACGAGAGCTATAGGGAGATTCCGGACAGATCCTAATCCTTCCGACAGGATGCTGCTGCCATAGAGAATGAGCGACAGGTAAAGGGACAGTTCACTGTTTGAAGGCCAACACAAAAATTTTCATTTTTCTTTTAAGTCTTGATTGCTTGAGGACAAGCAAAAACTTGAGTTTGGGGTGTGTTGAGTGTGTAAAAGTTCTATTATTTACACCCTTTTAACCCATATTTCTGCTGCATTCAAGCATCATTGCATTGCATTTAGGTTAGTTTTCAATAAAACATCACAATTATATAAAAGGCACGGATTCTACTAAAAGATGGTGTATTTTGCAGGTAACTGCCATGGTTGACAATGAAGGCAGACGCAGGACGGATAAGCAGGAAAGCTGAACTGGACTAGCAGCTGAAGAAGACGAACCTGTCATAGACCTGTCACGACAGCAAGGTGACAGCAGATTTATGAAGAGGAAAAGTCAAGTGGACCTCGATAGATAGAGAAAAATCTGCTCGTCTGTCGTGTGAAAGCCAAATATTTTTCCAAGCCCCGGATCAAAAGATATGTCAAGCCAAAGCTCAAAGAGAGGAAATTCCTAAAAGCTAGGATGCGGCTGGAAAGTAGAAGACTTTAAAGATTTAGTCTTTATTAGAATCTTACTTTTAATTAAAGTTGTAATCCTTGTTACCTTAGATAACTTGAGCCCAAAGCTTATATAAGGGCATAGATTTAACCTAGAGGCATAACCGATTACCCCATAACCGAAACCAAACCCCTGCCGTCCACCCGTCACCGACATGTTCTAAATTCCCCTTAGGGCTACGGGTTGTTTTGTAAAGTAGTTGCAAGGGTTGCTTTGTTTTAGGATTTTTTCAAGTTCAATAAAATAAACTTCAAGTTCTTTTATCTTGGTTTTAATATCTTGCAAGAGCATCGGGAGAGCATTGTGAGGTTATCCATTTACTTAGCATCGGGAGAGTTAAGTATACGAAAGAGATAAGAGCGCGTTCTCTAGTTTATAGTTGAACCATCTCGTGCCTAGGGATAGGGCGAGGTTAAGTGGCTAAGGAAGAATTCATACACATCGGTGTTCATCCTTCGATTCACGCTGGGAGGTATCATCAAAGATGTGTTCATCGACAGACTTGTGCCTAGGGATAGGGCAAGGCAGATCTGGGATTCTTGCCAAGCTTGAAGTACGGAGTTAGTGTCTGCTGCCGCGACAACTAACGGACAGACGCCGCGACAGGTGCTGTCGGCGACGGGAGCGACGACAGAACTGGAGATTCTAAGCAATTCAATACCTGCACTACCGAGCAATTCAATACCGGCCCATTCTCTCTATCTTGATATTCCAATCCTTTTATTTACGTTTTTTATCATATTATTCTCGTGACAATCTTCTAAATTATTTCCTTTACTTCGTGCAGTAAATCAAGGTGAAGTCATTAGCTCAATCCCTGTGGAGACGATATCCGATACTTCGTATCACTTTACTACTTGCGTCGTGTACACTTGCACTACAATTGCGATAATCTATTTTACACGCAACACTTTCCTTCATGGTGATCTTCAGGAGGAGGTGTATATGGATCAACCACCTGGGTTTGTTGCTCAGGGGGAGTCTGGGAAAGTATGTTATTTGAAGAAATCTTTATATGGTTTGAAACAGAGTCCTCGGGCTTGGTTTGGTAAGCTTAGTCAGGCTATTGAAAAGTTCGGGATGCAAAAATGCGAATCAGACCATTCTGTTTTCTTTAGAAAGTCTGATGGGGGCATTATTCTACTAGTCGTATATGTGGATGATATTGTACTTACTGGTAATGACACTAGTGGAATTTCTTCACTGAAGTCTTTTCTCCATACTCAGTTTCACACTAAAGATCTGGGGACGTTGAAATACTTCTTGGGGGTTGAGGTAAACAGAAATAGAAAAGGAATCTTCCTATCTCAGAGGAAGTATGTGCTTGATCTTTTATTGGAAACAGGGAAATTGGGCGCCAAACCTTGTAGTACGCCAATGGTCCCTAATCTACAGTTAACTAAAGAAGGTGAATTATTTGATGACCCTGAAAGGTACAAAAGACTTATCGGTAAATTAAATTATCTCACGGTGACGTGTCCTGATATATCTTTTCCAGTGAGTGTTCTGAGTCAATATATGTCGTCACCGACTGTTGATCATTGGAAAGCAGTAGAGCAAGTTTTATGTTATCTGAAAAGTGCTCCTGGGCGTGGAATTCTATATGACAATCATGGTTATACTAGAATTGAATGTTTTTCCGACTCGGATTGGGCAGGATGCAAGGAGGATAGAAGATCCACCTCAGGATATTGTGTGTTTGTTGGAGGAAACTTGATTTCTTGGAAGAGTAAAAAGCAGAACGTAGTCTCGCGATCTAGTGCAGAAGCCGAATATAGAGCAATGGCCAAGTCCGTATGTGAGATTATATGGGTATATCAGCTCCTCGATGAGATTGGAATTAAAGCCTCAATACCTGCAAAACTTTGGTGTGATAATCAAGCTGCATTACACATTGCTTCTAATCCAGTTTTTCATGAAAGAACGAAACACATTGAGATTGATTGTCACTTCATTCGCGAAAAGATACAACAAGGTTTGATATCTACTGGTTATGTGAAAACCGGAGAACAACTGAGAGACATCTTCACCAAAGCTCTCAATGGAATTCGAATCAATTATCTATGTAACAAGTTGGGCATGATTAATATCTATGATCCAACTTGAGGGGGAGTGTTACAGATTCTTAGGCTAATATCTAGGCTATTTATTAGGCTAGAATATATTGTAATTAATGTTATATATTATGTTACCTAGTTTAGGTAAATTAGATTTATATATATAGCCCTATATGTTTTATGAATAATATACAAGAAATTATTCTCTACAGTTTGATTAGAAAGTTTTGAAAATTGCCCAGATTTTCGAGTGACATTTGAATTGCATGCTGAAAAATTTAGTTGAGAATGAGCATATGAACATAACCGGCTTATGTTATCGTGTGTTAAATTTAGGAACAATTAGTATTTAGAATGTGTGCATTGGTTGAATGTTGTTATGTTTAGGTGTTACATCTGAGTAACAATACTCATTCTCTTTGTTGATAAAAGTTTTAAATCATTAATGCTTATGATTGTTTTAATTGCTTGCTTAATTCATGAAAACATTAATATTATGATCACTGGACTTGTTTCTATCATATTCTTAAATGTTTTTCAGTGTATGTTTTAAGTCCAATTTCGTTTCTGTTAATGTTTCGATTGATCAATGTGATAGCGTCAGCCTGGTTCGGACCAAGCTAGGCCAGAGGTATTACGATTTCTACCGAGCTAGAGAAAGAAAGCAATGACACATTTTGCAAGTGAAGCTCCTTGAAGGGTCATACCATGCTCATGTATGAATGTGTTTAGAAAACAAATGCCACAAAAATGTACTTAAAGCAATATGAAGAGTCAAACGACATAGATTCAAAAAGATTCAAAGGGAAAACAATTTGATATTTTAACTAAGTCCCTATACTTTTTCAACAATTTGATATTTATACTGATTAGTTCATAAAATGTTATGGATCCTTACAATGTCAAACATGTTTTAATCCTTTGTTAACTCTAAGGATTAATTTTCCATTTCATTGAATGCAGCTTGAACAACAGATCTTGTCTGCCGGAGGCTCAATTCCTATGTAACAGTCGGCTTCAAAGAGACATAAATCTGAAGAGAAGAACCTGGGACTAAAATATAGTATTTTAACATTGTAGAAAAAGTTATTTTTCTTATCTTTTTTGCTTTCCAATTATTGTATCATATCTCCAGTGTATGAGCAACCACAAAGAATGTGAATAAAACCCTTTCATTTGTTTCCTCTAAAGTGTTTGTTCCCCTGGTTTTAATTATTCAATTTCATGATCATAACAATTATGAATATGTTAAGAACAACATATGTGCAAAGTGATTAAATTATGAAAAGCATTTCTTAAAGAAAACAGTAGAGCAGCTCCGATTAATATAAGTAAACGTGAATAAAAAGTAACAAAAAATAGTGCCATTTGTAAGAAAAACGCCACTAAAAACAAGTCACTAGCGGCGTTGTAAAGAAAAACGCAGCTAAAAAGCATGTCATTAGCACCGTTTTACAATAAAAACACCACAAAAGAACAGATCACTCGCGACATTTGTTTTCACGCTCCGCTATATATCTTGACCTCTTGCGTCGTTTTCGGCCCACAAACATCGTGAACTATTGTGGCACTGGTTTTAGCGGCGTTTTTCTTAGTGCTATGAAAGTTTTTAGCGGCACTAAAAAATGACGCTAAAGACCTATTTTGATGTAGTGTATAACATTGTAATAAAGGAAAAGTATAGTATCACAGTCCCGAATTCTTATAGTTATAAGAATTCATGAACAAATTTTAATAATACTAAAACTTCAAAACATAAGTGTATTTATGTTTTTTTATGGCATAATTCTAAAAAATGTCCCTAATGTTTCACTGAATAGTTATTTTGGTTCTTATTCTTATTTTTGTTTACCTTTCACCCTAACGTTTCATTTGGGTCAAAATTAGGGGTGATAATGAGCCTGACTGGCTTGTGAGCTACTCGGGCTCAGCTCGGTCAAAGCTCGACTCGGGCTCGGGTTCGGCTCGAGACCTTAACAAGCCGAGCCGACCCAAGCTCGGCTTGAAAAGCTCGTGAACAGGCTCGGAATAATTATATATTATGTATATATATATACTATATATGCACTAAAAATAATCTGTTTAGCAAAAGAAAAGCAATAAAATAAATTAGGGGAAATCCACTAAAAGCAAATTAACTAAAATAAATTGTGCATTTTTCTTAGTTGGTTGATGTTTGATTTTATATTTTCTTTGATTATGTGTTTGTATTTAAAGAATATTTCTTGGTTATTTGGATTAATCTTATTTTTTGGCCACTCTTTTTCCCTTTCCCGACATTGAATTTCGTTTCAGTGTTGGTTATGAAAGGGGCTTTTAACGAGAACCCATATTCTATAAAAAAATTATAGAAAAATTGTCCATTTCAAGCCGAGCTGAGCCCAATAGTACTTGTTTCGAGCCGCACTTGAGCCTAAAATTTTGAGCTCGGCGAGCCAAGCCTGCTAGACTCGGGCTCAGCTCGACACGTTATCACCCCTAGTCAAAATGACCCCTCGTGAATGAAAACCGTTAGTTGACTAACGATCAACGCGAGACGTTGATATAATATATGACTTGACTTGGGATACTGATGTGACACTTTGGTCAACAAAATATTTTTTAAAAATATTTTTTTTAATTTTTCAAAAATCATTAATAATTATTATTTAATTTGAAAAATAATAATGATTTATTCTTAAAAAATATTTTTTTAATTTTATAAAAAAATAATATTTAATATTTATTTTAATATATTGTTTTCAATTTTTTAAAAATTAAATTAAATAAATTATTTTTGAAAAACATTTTTTAAAAAATAATAAACTAAATAAACTATTTGTTATTTTTTGAATAAATTAAAAGAAATAAATTAAATAATTTTTTTAAAATTTTCTAAAAATAATAAATAATAATTTATTTCATTTATTATTTTAAAAAATTGATGACATGGTAAAGTGCCATGTCAGTTTCATCAGCATCCCGAATTGATTATTAGTCAATTAACTGTTTCCATCCCATGAAGCCATTTTGACCCGATATAAAATATTGTTGGATGAAAGTGGACCTAAAAAAGAATATGGACCAAAATGACTATTTAGTAAAATGTTATGGGCATTTTTTATATTATGTCTTTTTTAATTATGAAAGGCTTAAAAAATTATTACACTAATCTGACACTAATGTGCGTAAATGAGACGTGTTTGATGACAATGAAATTTCACGAAAGGGTAAAATACATAGATCATCACTCAACTATCTTCTCACTCTTATTTTGATTACTTAACTTTTAAATATTTTAATTTGATAACTGAACTTTCAGATTGTTCATATTTTGGTCACTCTGATTTTTTTATTATTATTATGGTATGACATGACATTTTTTATTAAGGTAAACTATACCGTTGACCACCATACTTTAGTTAAAGTATTAAAATGACCACCTTAAAAAAATCGACTCAATTGACCACCCAAACTATTAAAATGGGATCAATGTGACCACCAGCCGTTAATGGGCTAACGGCAGAGCTGACATGAACCGTTGGGCTTATTAATCTATGATTATTTTTTCCATGTTGGATTAGAAGGCATCCACATCAACCTTCCACCTAAGCATTGAAAAAAAACGTTTATAAATTACTCCCAAACTCAACCCTAAACACAGTATATCGTGAAGAAGAAGAACATAGCAGCTGGTTTTGGTGTAGAAGAAAATGGCAGTAGAGATGAATCGTGATTGCTATTGTGAGGTTCGTTCGAAGCTGACAACAAGTTGGACTTATGAAAATCCAGGTAGGAGGTTTTGGGGTTGTGGAAATTTTTGAAATGGGGTTAGAGCTTGCAATTTTTTTTCTTGGTTTGATCCACCAATGACCGATAGGTCAAAAAGAGTTATTGTTGGTCTTCTTAAAAAAGTTGATTCGATGGAGGAAGAAAGAAAGAAGCAAAGAATTGTTGCAAGTTTGCTTGTTGTTGTTGCTGTTTTGGTTGGTTTTATTTTGGGGAAAAATTTCTTCTAGGTTAGGGTTGTTATTGTGGTGGGTGGGTTTTGTGTTGGTGAAGGATTTTGTGGGTTGATAGCTATGATTGAGGGAGGAAGAAAGGAAGAACAGTGTTGGTTGATAGCTATGATTTTGTGGCTGTTATTGAAATGTTTTGGGGAAGAACATTCATGGAGGAAGAAAGAAATGTATTGTAAGGATTTTGTAATGTTTTGGGGAAGGATTATGTAATGTAATCTTTAGGGTTTATCTTATTGAAATGAAATGTAGTTATTGTTTATTTATGATAATTGATCCAATTGTTATATTACACATTGAATCTACAAGACATAAAATAAAGGAAAGATGATAACAGTAAGCAAAATATAATATTTTATTTGATAATTTCATAAAAGTATTGCATACATATGTTTGACCAATACATGTGATATTTCATGTTTGTAATGACAACATGTTATACTTCGGTCAAACTCAACCCTAAATATGACAACATGGTGTCATACAAATGTTTGACCAATACATAACAAAAGACATTGACCCCTAAAAGCAAGTCAAAACAAAATTAACAAAATGTGATATTCATGTTTCTTATCAGAAGAACATGGTATACTTTGACCAATTGTATGCAACACACATTCACTAAACAAAATGACCACCTAAGTCTTCAACAGAATTCAAGATGGATTGTAGGAGCTCTCTTGACTTGTAGGAACTCTTGGTGTAGGCATCCATCTCATAGTGGTGACTTCTGAAAGCTGAGATGGTATTGGACTTGGTCCTTGACTGGTTCCAGCACCACCAGTTGTAGGCATCCATCTCATAGTGGTGGCTTCTGAAGGCTGAGATGGTGTTGGACTTGGTCCTTCACTGGTTCCAGCACCACCAGTTGTAGACATCCATCTCACAGTGGTGGGTTGTGTAGGATGGACTGGTTCAGGTCTTCTAACCAGCACAACAAAGAAGCAACAACAGTTTATCATTTTATTATATATGAATTAAACAAGTAACTTACTGATATATGAATTAAACAAGTAACAAAGAAGTAACTTACTGGAAGTTTTGGAATTCTAGGATTTTTCCTGGCAGCAACACCACTGGATGCTTGTTCAGGTCTTCTCAGATTGGCACCAACCTTTCCCTTGCACGTTCTGATATTATGGCCACACGCATTGCATCTTTTACAAAAGATTTTGATACCCCTTCTTGACACTTGACTAGTCTGAGATGGTGTTTCATCACTTTCCTTACGTCTTTTCTTGTGTGGTCGTCCCGGAGGTCTTTAAAGACTGGTGGCAGAACAGGCTCTAGTGTGTAAATAGGCTCCCATTGTTTCTCACCCCTCACAGGACATATCAAGTGGGAATAAATTGTTCTTTGGGTTGAGCTGAAATAGCATGAGTCAACATATCTTTCTGGCCTATCTTCAATGGACAAAATCATAAAAATTGCATGAACACATGGGATCCCTAAACAAAAAAAAATATTTGTTAGTTAAAAAAACAAGTTAACAATAATTGAAAGTGTAATACTCTAAATTTATTTCCATGAAATACTTGTTAGTTTCCATTTCCTGCATGTGCATGTCCACTATTGGATGTTAACAGAATGCTGGGTTGATGGACCACATGAAACCTGGTACATGTGTCCACCAGCATAAAGAGGCCAACAACTAGCATAAAACAAAAAAAATCAGTTTCACAGTAAGCATAAAACAAAAATATCAGTTTCACAGTTCACAGTTACAATGAAAACACTAAAATAGTAAAAAATGGTCAAAATACCTATGTGCTGATGATGTGGCATGTTCTAACTTCTTCTGAATATTAGGGCAGAGAAGCCCTGTCCACTTTTCAGCTTGATCTTTCTTTTTGGCAACTCTTTGCATCAGCTTTGATCTGATGGATTCTACCAATGTTATTATTGGTTTGTCTTTGGCTTCAAGTATAAGTTGTCAGCATTAAAAGATTAGTGATTAGCACAATTATTAGTCAAACATTCACATAAACACTAAGTTGGAAAGTAATTTAGATAAGTTAGAAAGTGAACCTTATTAAAACATTCATAATTATTATTAAGGAGCATGTCAGATTTGCATCCAAGAGAGAAGTGAGACTTTGACCAGTTGGTGGGATCTTTAGGTGAGAGCTATTTCCATGCTTTTTCTAATAAAACCTACAAAAAATGCAGTGGTCAAAATAAAACTAAAAATAAAAGAATAGTGGTCAAAATAAAACTAAACAGAAAAGATAGTGGTCAAAATAAAACTTAAAACAAAAGATAGTGGTCAAAATAAAACCAAAAACAAAAGATAGTGGTCAAATTGAAACTCAACAAAACTTTAAAAACACGAGTTTACCTTTAATTCATCTATGTAAGATTAGAATTCTCTCACATATGTAGCCCTTGCAGCTTTCCAAAGTTGGTCCTTCACTGCTTTTCCTCCAAAAGCGCCACTACTCTTAGCATTTGAGTACAAGTGCCTCACACATGTCCTATGTGATGCATGGGGGAACACTTCTGACACAGCTTCCATTAATCCCTACACACATACAAAAAAAATAAAAAAAATTAACAGTTCACAGTTAGCAAAAAAATACAAAAAAATATTAAAGAAATTTACTTATACCTTCTGTCTATTAGTCATAAAGGTATAGCTGTGAGAATTCTCATCCTCCAAATCAGTGGCAAGTAATTCCAGAAACCAGAACCATGATGACTGGTTTTCACTCTCCACAACTGCAAAGGCTATAGGATAGATTACATCATTTGCATCTATTCCTACAGCTGACAAAAGATGACCTTTGCAGTACCCCTTCAAGTGACAACCATCTAGACCTAGAATGGGCCTACAGCATGCTTTGAAGCCATCTTTCAATGCTTGCATGCAGATATAAAGCCTTTCAAACTTTCTTTCATCTAACTTACAAACAGTTGTTGTCCCTGGATTAGAGTGCATCAATTCCCCTAAGTAAGCATACAGATTTGCATATTGCTCTTTGTAGTTACCATTCAAGTTCTCAAGAGCCAGATTTTTTGCCCTAATGCATTTACACTTATCTACAACTAATCCTCAATCCTTGTGGACAACTTTTTTTAGGGATGTACTAGAGAAATTAGGGTCAACAAAAAAATTACTAAAGTAATTTTTAGCTAGCCACTTGGCAGTACAATTGGAATTTTTAAACTTCATAAGACAATTATGTTCACCATTTATAGACCTAATCTGTCATGTACCAGTAGAAGGATCTTCACCATATATAGGGGCTGCTCATAACACCCATTGACACTCTCCTTTACATTTTGCTTGAATCCTTCTATTATCATTTCTCTTTAACTTAACATTGTACCTATTCTTAATACCATTAATGGCATCCTTAAGTATGTCTTTGCTTGCAAACAATTGACCAACCTTCAACTTAGGGTTCATTAAGTCTGACTCAGCATTAAATTCAGAAAATCTAGGTTTTTTTGGACCATCTGAATCTGACTCATCTACACTTTGTAGTGAGTCAGATTTGCCACTGTCATTGTCACTTTCATATTCTACTTACTCACTGCCCAACCCAAAATTCTCACTACACATTTCATTTTTAGAGCTAAGAACTTATGTTTCACTGTCACTAAATTCAGACTTATCAGTGGATGAGTCTGACTCGACAAGGTACTCATCATCTTCTGAGTTAGAATCTGAATCTAACCTAGTTTCAGAATCTACCCTAATTTCAGAATCTACCTTGATCTCAGGCTCATTGTCCACTACTATTTCTTGTAAGTGTAAATGCATGTAATGATCTCTAGGTAAATGTCCTACCATCTCAAGAACATCAAAATCAGTTATCAACTTTTTCAATTGTAATGGACTATCTAAAACCTTCCAAAACACAGTCACAACAGTAGTAATCCCTAATCGTTCAACCATACTAACAATCTCAAACATTGACATAGTATCCACATTACAATGATCGAAATAATTCAATCCTTCTCCATGATGTACAACAACACTAAACTGTTCTGAATCAGTCCTTGTTAAATATTAGAAATATTGTACAACAACACTAAACATTAATGGTTTCACAGTGCAACAAACAAATAATAACAAAACATATAATAAATACCCCACCCACCATTGCAGTACCCTAAATATTGATGTCAACCCACGTGAAAGTAAAAAAAAAACATGTGTATTTTATTGTTCAAAAGGCAACATTAGTTTAGTATATCTTATTAACCCTAACAAAAAAGACAAAAAGATGTGTATTTTATTGTTCAAAAGACAAAAAAGACAACTTTTTATTAACCCTAATCTCAAATTTTAAGTGCAATCTATTAACCCTAACAAGCAGACAAAAGCACCCTTACCAAAAACCCTAAACCAAGATGTTTATATTAACCCTAATATCTTATTAACCCTAATCTCAAATTTTAAGTGTAATCTGAAATCCCTAATCTCATATTAATCATAATATCAATTGTTTAACCCTAATCCAAAATCCCTAATCTCATTTTAGCCCTAATCGTTTTAACCCTAATCTAAAATTTCACCTCTAACCACAGAACAAGAATCAAACTTACCGTATCGTGGAGAAGGACCCCCTTTTTCGCGAAGAAGTCCGATCATCTCCTCTCTATCTCCAACAATAGATCACAGATACTTGGGGATTTTTTGGGTTTTCAGAGAGCGTTCAAAGAATTTGGGGGGTTTTTTCGTGTCGAAGTAAACAAAAAATAATCCATACGTTTTGTTTTCTATTAAGCTGACTTGGCTTTTTTTTACAGCTAAGCTTCACCGTTTGTTTTAACGGTCCACGTCAGCTCTGTCGTTAGCCCATTAACGGCTGGTGGTCACATTGATCACATTTTAATAGTTTGGGTGGTCAATTGAGTCGATTTTTTTAAGGTGGTCATTTTAATACTTTAACTAAAGTATGGTGGTCAACGGTATAGTTTACCCTTTTTATTATTTAAAATAAAAATAAAAAGTTAAACAAAACTAGTCGTCGACCATTGTTCGTCGTCGTCGGACGCCACCATTGACGATCGTAGATGGTGGCCATTTGGTCTCAGATTTCACAGGTCATTATGTCTCGGCCCCTTGAGTCCGAACTCGGCCTCTATTTTGTCAAAAAGTGCTCCTAAGTCCATGAAAAGGAGATCGAAAGTGAGGAAACCGAAACATTTTTGTCGACATTCACGAGTTTCATGACATTCCGGTGGAACAACCACCAGATTCGAACTAAGCGTGTTTAAGAGAGTCTCTCGGTGAAATTTTGGGTCAAAAGGCTGCCGGTGGTCGACGGTGACAAAAAGCGATGACGATGATTTTAAATACTTTTAAATTTAATAATAAAAAATATTATTTTAGTATTTATTAAAATAATAATAATAAAATACTTGAGAGTGACAAAAATCATTCAAAGTATCAAGTCCAGTTATTAAATTAAAAAGTTTGAAAGTTGAATGACCAAAATAGGAGTAAGAAGATAATTGAATGACCAAAATAAGAGTGAGAAGATAATTGAGTGACCAAAATAAAAGTGAGAAGATAGTTGAGTGACCAAAATACTTGAGACTGAAAAAAATCGTGATAGCATAGAAAAAATTAATATAATCTAAATTTGAAATCAGAAAGATAAATAAAAAATAATGCATACTCTAAATAAGCTAAATATATTCTTTCTTTGTTTACATATGCAACATAATAGTATAGGAAAATTGTATATGGTTGACAATCATAATAGTATATATAACTGTTAGTGCAATTCTTATTTGTTGAAAACTCATATAGACTAAACTGTTAATTTTGTGCAACCTCTTTAAAACCTAATTATTTTTCTATGTGCAATTTCTAATGTGGCAGTCTTTTTTTCTTTTGTTTTTGGGTAAACTATCTGTTTGACCACCAAACTATTGTGAAAGTTTTAAAATGACCACCATAGAAAAAAACGCGTCATTTCACTACCCAAACTATTAAAATGGGATCATTTTGGCCACCTGCCGTTAATGGGCTAACGGAAGGTGACGTGGCAGTTAAAAAATTAAAGGTATAATCACACATTTGGTCCTTATTATTTACACATTTTTTCAATTTAGTCCCTCAAATCACCCAAATCCTACATAAAAAGACTCTCCCATTCATCTTCTTCCCCACAACACCCAAAGCTTCATTTCTTTCCCGCCCGGCTCCCCACAACACCCAAATCCTACAATTTCCTCCTCCATTGGCTCCGCTCTTCCTCCCCAAAATTTCTGAAATGTGGAAGTCAAACGAACAATTAAACTGAAATTAACGCAATCCCATTATCAAAACAACAATCACAATCAAATGGGCAGAGCGGTGTATTCCCGGCATCAGATTTACTAATACCCAATTCTTCCTCAGTGTAGATTGTAAAACCGTCGGCTGTTTTCTTTCGAGGCCGAGAAGAAGATTCACTGAGACCTTCATCTATGTTTTCTTTACTCTGTTTGCTCTTCTTCTTCTTCTTCGAAGATTTGGGTTTCGAAGATTCATCGCCGTTAGGGTTTTCTGTACCTTTCGAGTCGGGTTTCTTCCGTTTTATACCGGCAAATATCTCTTCGATTTCATTCCCAGCCTTTTTAGGAGCTGGAGACTGCTTCTTCTGTTCTGGAACCGATTCTTCTCCAAAACTTCTCCTCTTCTTCTTCTTCGAAGATTTGGGTTTCGAAGATTCATCGCAGTAATTTTGAATTTTGATGTATTAAAATGAGCTTCTACTTCTAGGATCATGTCATTGTCAACCGAGATTGCTAGACATTTGAAACTGAAATTTCTTCTCTTTTTTTGTTCTTTTATGTTTTCATATTTTTTTTGAATGAAATAAAAACTTATGAGACGAAATGGGTGATATCAAACAGAAAGACCAATTATGTTTTCATAGACCAGTTTCATATTTCTTCTCTGGACATTCAAATTATCAAATCAAATTATTAGAATGAAATAAAAACTTAAGGTCCCTTTTGATTCCAAATGAGGATCTGTATGTTGTTTTTCCTTTCCTTTTCTCTTGCTAGATGGTTTATTAGAATGATGCAAGTAATTTAAAGGCATCTGCATTGTCAACCTGCACAATTATGGGATCAAGACCGAAAGAGCGTACAAGGCGCAACCCCTCAAGGACTCCTCATAGCTCAGTCTACAACACAGTAGAATGCCCAATATTCTTGGCGAAAGAGCTGAGAAAAATGTAACTAAAAGAAGTACCCAGAAATTAATTGAATTGCAAGGACCCATATCTACAATATTCGTAATCCTTTTTAAAAAATAGGGACTAAATTGGGGAGGAAGAGCGGAGCCAATGGAGGAGGAAATTGTAGGATTTGGGTGTTGTGGGGAGCCGGGCGTGAAAGAAATGAAGCTTTGGGTGTTGTGGGGAAGAAGATGAATGGGAGAGTCTTTTTATGTAGGATTTGGGTGATTTTTTTCCAGAGGGACTAAATTGAAAGAATGTGTAAATAATAAGGACCAAATGTGTGATTATACCTTTAATTTTTTTAACTGCCACATCACCTTCCGTTAGCCCATTAACGGCAGGTGGCCAAAATGATCCCATTTTAATAGTTTGGGTAGTGAAATGGCGCATTTTTTTCTATGGTGGTCATTTTAAAACTTTCACAATAGTTTGGTGGTCAAACAGATAGTTTACCCTTTGTTTTTTAGCCGGTGGTCGACAACTAATCTTTATATTTTTAAGGTTTAAAGGTCAAATTAACTCTCAACAAAAAATCAAAAAACTAATTAAACTCTTATAATAATTTTGCACCCGATTTAACCCTCATAATTCAAATTACACTCAATTTAGTCCCTCTGTTAGTTTGACCGTGTTGACCGTTAATGTCCTCTAACTGTCAAAGATATAAGTACACGTGGCATGCTCTGAGCATGCCACATCATCAAAATCATTTTTTAAAAAATCATAAAAAATCATAAAAAATTATAAAATTTGCAAAAATATAAAATATTAATTAAATTAAATTTTTTTCTTATTTTCCTTTTATTTATTTTTATAAAAAACGTAAAATAATAATTTTTCCTAAAAAAACCCCAAAGGCCAAAAGTATCATTTTTTTCAAAAAAGCCTCATAAATCCCTAAATTAAACATTAGAACCGATTCAAAAATTGGGATTTTTGAAATTTTTGAGGATTTTAGGGTTTTGGGAATGTAGGGTTTGAGTTTGGGAATGTAGGATGGCAAATTTAAACTGATTTGAGGATTTTTAAATATAGGGTTAGAGTTTAGGGTTAGAGATTTGAATTTGGGGTTTTATAATTAAAAATATTTTAAAAAAACATACAATTTTTAAATATTATTTCATTATAATATATATATACATGTTTATGTTATGAATATTTATCTATGTGGATGTCTATCATGATTAGAACTTTATCAAAGGAGTTTGATTTATTTATTATTAGGAATATTATCTCTATGAATTAGAGTTTAATGTATTATGTACTTCTTATGCCTATAAATAGATGATTCATTGAAGGCATTGTAGACAAGTATATATTTGAGAATAATACAAATCTCCCTCTTTCTCTCATCTTTTTGTTCTTCTTGTTCTTATTCTTGTTCTTCTTTATTTTATTCACAACACGTTATCAGCACGAATTTGCTCAAAGAATTTTTTTGGCTAAAGATCAAGTTTTATCTCTCGTTTGATTTGAGAATTTTTTTGAGAAAATTTTTCTTTTGATTTCAAAAGGAAAAAGTCGATAATGTCGCGTTGTTTTCCTTACCTGCCTCCTCGGCTTTTAAAGCAGGGATCGATGGAATCGATTACGGTTTGTTGAAAGTATTTGTGGGTTTTCATTTTTGGTACTCAACTGCTTATGCTTTTCATACTTGATTATTATTATTTGTGTTTGTATATTTGTAAATTCATGAAGTTTGATGATGGTGCATGTAAAGCCTATTCGATTTACTGACTATGCTTTGTAATCATGAATAACAAAGTTATGTACGTAGAACTATGGTAGTCTTTCATATAAATTCATTAAAATACGTACTCTAGGTTTAAGGTTTTTTTAGTAACAAAGATCTGTACAATAATTTATTATAGTTTTAATACATTAATGAAACACCTCTGTTGGTTTAGTTTATATAAAAAAAGAGAATTATGACATAGATCCTCTGATTTCTAATATATTTAATTCAGCCCATACATATAGATCTTATTATTATGGTTTTATATATGTTTATTTTTGACACAATGGTTAAACTTTGTATTAAGATCAATGTGTTTATAATATTTTATTTGATGATATTGATATTTTAACCATGTATTGAGTTTTACATGTATTTAAATGACTTGGAAAGAGACACGACATTATGAGAAGCTGTCTTGGTCATTTGCTACGTCTTCATTTTTCTCGAGAGGAAAACTAATATCGGTAAATTTTGATTTTATTTTTATTCTTTAAATTATGATTTTAATGTGCGATAAATCATGGTGAATTTCAATCTATAAAAAGATTGTTATAAAGTCTATATTTTCTCGAAAGCAATATTTCTTCTTCGTTGAAAAACTCGACCATAGACTTCTCCCAATTTCAAGTTACGAAAATTCGTCTTGAACCAAAAAGTTTTATGGGAGGCATTCCCTGAAGTGAATGCAAAGCATGATGTTTATTCCATGCAATTATCAATGATGGGGCATTCCCTGAAGTGAATGCAAACATGGTAAATCATTATTCAGTTAGAGACATAATTTCGATATAATCCAAGTATAATTGCCTGGACATCCTGTTCTGCGAGGCTACTGGTCTCAAAGAAGGTTTTTAAAAGACCTTGTGGACAGGTTTAACAATGCAGCGTACGAGGATTAAATCTTTGTTCTCTGTGATAAGGATATGTGAAAAAGGTTTCAAAGGCCCACTGGCTCTACTCCATTCCCTAAAGTGAATGTGAGATTATATTATGGAAGAAATAAAAAATCACATTAAAAGTTGTGGTCGTGGTTGAGGCTATGAATATACACATGAAAAATATAGTCGTTTTAAGAATACATCTACCCGCTGGTAGAGAAGTTATAAGGATGACAAGAGTGATAAAGAACATTCTAAGGATGTGAAATCTTTTTACCAATGTGATGTTATAAACCATTGGTTTTGTACTTGTCAAACGCCAAAGTATTATGGACTTTATCCATAATCATGAATGATAAATGAAATAAAATATAAACAAAATTTATTTATGGCGAAAATAATTATGGCGTTATTGATCCAACTCGATTGGATATTGTTAATTTTCTCATAACCCTTGAAGGGAATAATTTACCATTTATTTTATTTCCCTTATAACCTCTAACAAGAATAATTGATTTTTTATTTTTATTTTTTTTATGTTAATTCATTTTATTTATTATTTATTTATGTTAGTTTGCTTTATGTTTATTTATTTCACATATTATTTATTTACGCTTTATGTTAATTTTATTATTTGAAGAATATGATTACTTCCGGAATAAAATATACAATGAATTGTGGCTATTTATGCCTAGAATTGTGGCTATTTATGCCTAGCAGATAATGCAAGTACTCATATTGTACTCAAACATAAGAAATATTTTTCCCATTTAAATGCAAGGGGAAATATGAGTAATATTTCTCAAAGTACTAAAATATCAATGCTTCGGAAGAGCACTTGAAAGTTTATATCTGATAGATAATCGACTTGATATGATGTATTATATTTTATATTTTTCATTCCTCGAAGTGAATGATACAAAGTACATATTTTCATTACCTGAAGTAAATGAAACAAAGCGCATTTTGAAAGGTGCATAATTATGCATTTCTCAATTTAAATGCAAGGGAATAATGTGAGTACTATATCCGGAAGTACTAATATCACAAAATGCTCTGGTTGAGCAAATATGTTATTGTCAAATGGAACTTTATTCCATATTCACAGTGCGTTATACTCGTCAATGTAACCCCCTCGTCCCGGTTTGGCCGGATGACCGGTCCGAGTGGGCCACACGGGGAAAACCGAAGCAAAACCCAAAGGATTCCCCCTCGGTTAGCAACCTTATTTTTTTCATATTTTAAATCTTGTCTAGATGAGTATTAATCCTATGTGGTCATACAGCGGAACAACTCATACGAATCAATCGAACGAACTTAAACGATCATATTACAGCCCAAATTTTAAACTTCACTGCAGGTGGTATCGATACACCTAAGGGGCGTATCGATACCCCTTGACCAGGTCAACTGGTCAAAGTCAACCCGTGGAGACCGTATCGATACACCCTATGAGTGTATCGATACCCTCCCCAACTGTTGACTTCCCATGGTCAACGCTAAGGGGTCGTATCGATACGCTTGAAGGCCCGTACCGATACAGAACTGGACAGTAGCTCCAGTAGCAAAAATAGTATCGGGACGCCCCCTCGCGTATCGAAACACGGGACCTGAACTATGAAGGCCGTATCGATACGGGACCAACCGTATCGATACCCCTGCTACGAAAACACAGGTTTGAGTTGATTTAAGGCACCAAGTGGCCCTTAAATCTCTCTCAAACCTCAACCAACACACTAACATGTATCCTAATATCAGACCAAGAGTTTAGGCATGCTTAAACTTACAATTAAGACACATTTCACACATGATGATGATTCACACATACAAGCAACTTAAGCTTCCAAGCATGACATTCCAACTAAAGGCAAACTCAAGGACACTTGACCAACATTCAAGATAAGCAATTTAAGCATGGATTACAACTCAACATGGCATCACAAGACATACAAAAGCAACGTAATTAAGGAGTCTAAACGGGCTCCTAAACATCCAACAATAGCACAAAACAACAACACCTATCCCATTGCTTTACTATTACAAGCTTTAAATTTAACTATCATACTTGAGCTAACCGTAAGCAACACTTGGAGACCTTTCCTTGCCCTTGCCACCCACAAGCTATTTATCTGCATTGTCGAACAAAAGAGAGCGTAAGCATAAAAGCTTAGTGAGGGTAGCTCATAAAAACAAACCTTCGACAATGCAGGGTCCAAGCACGAGCTATTTCCATAATGAAATGCATGATCTTACCTCCGGTCCGCAAAGCCAAAATGAACATGATGCATGAACATATAGTCAACATTATGACATGCTCAACAATCATAAGCTCAACTTACCATGATACATAATTCAAGCATTAACCACATCATATATCAATTCATGAAGGCATCACATTCGTATCATATAAGCATGTATACATAATCTCATATTGGTATATTAATACAAACTCATATTGGCACCTAGCTATGACCCGAATACGCGGATAACCCGTTGGAACACATTTCCAACAACAACATTACCTCGGTGGGATTCCACTCATCACCGGTCCTTCCATGGGCGGGATTCCACTCATCGCCACATGCCCTACGGATGGGATTCCACTCATCATCACGTAGAAATATATAAAAGCTTCCGGTGGAATATTACATCACCGTACTCCTCCTTGGTGCCTTAACGCCACCAAGGCCACGTACGTTTTGACTCAATTTGTGTGCACACTCATCCTAATGATCGATCATTGTACCCAAGCATACTAGTGCCAATATTAAACGCAATCTATTTTTCGTAGCTTCATGCATATAACAATGCATCAAATATCATGTCTTACATACATGTATTTCACAACCCATTTCCATGCCTAGCATGTACTCACCATGATCATCATCATCATACACAATTCACAATTCAAACCACATGCATAGCAATGCATCAAACCATACCTCAACAACATATATAACACAATATACATAACTACCGTAAACACATATAAACAAGAGGCATAACAAGAAATTAGGAGTTCAACCAAAGTTTCCTAAACCTTAAGCTTGAGATTAGGCTACCACCCTAACCTCAACTCTAGGTGGGTTTACCAAGTCCAATCTAGGTCCACATGCTTGAACCAATGTTTAAAACCATTTAAAAACAATAACCACTCACCTCCACCTCCAAGCTCAACACCAAGCAACCGTGGTCTTCAATTTTCCGGATTTGTTCCCAAGGCTTCACCAACCCAAAACCAAGTTTCTAAACACCTCAACACAAGCAAAACAACCTCAAATCAATTCATCAATTAAAGTAGCAAACCCGGAACACTAATCAAACACCAAACTCAACATTTCAAGCCATGAACAACCCCCAAAATTACCAAATCCGAGCAGCCCTTATACACAGCCCAAAACTTGTGATTTCAACACATTTAGCACATTCAAATGCTTCCAAAACAACCCCCAACTATTACCCTAACATCAACCTTCAATTTCCAACACAAACCACACCCAAAACTCAACTAAAAACCTTCCTAAAACCCTACCAAAACCCAATTTCGGAAATCCTTAGAAAACACTTTAAAAATCACATATATTGGACCTCTTGGGTTAATATTAACTTATATATTAACAAGGAATCAAAAGCTCAAGCAATGGATGATAAAGTTTACATCTTTCTCTTCAAAACCCTAAAAACCCAAAACTTTAAATCATGAATTTCAATGAAAAACTAAAGGCATGGGAAGAAAGGGAAAGTTGAGGACATAAAGAATTTGTTGTTACCTTTGCAAGAGCTCCAAAAATGAAGGCAAGATTTGATGGAAATCAAAATGGGGAAAAGGATAGGGTTTCACATTTTAAAAGAAGGAAAGGGGGAAGAAGATGGGATTTTTGTTTATTTGAATAGTAGGGAATTAAAATTAAAATGGGTTTTAGTTGGAAGACCAACTATTTACTAAAATGCCATTAATAAATGGCCAACCCTCATCTCTTAAAGCCCATGAATTTGGACTTAAGAGATAGGCCCAACATAGCCTTAAACATTTTGAAATCCCGAGGCCCATAAAAATATTTTATTATTTAAATTGCAAAACCGAACCCGAAATAATATTAAAATATTATTTTCACCCGACCCCTAAACCTGGGTGTTACAGTCAAAGTCATAAAGAGAGTAATATGAGTTCGTAAACTATCCCTTTGGGAATTATAGATAACACATGTTATCAATTGGCATTTGAAATAAGCCAATATGGATATAAGTTTTGGTAGCCAAAAAGTCAGTTGAAAGCTCTAGAAGAGCTATATATTGCTACCAAAAGATAATTTCAATTGAAGGCTCCGAAAGAGCTAAATATATTCCTATTTAAAGGAACAATTTTGATGGTCGTACTAGACATGTACGAGTAAGATTGAATTACATGTTATGGTAAACAAGAAGTTTACAAATTCAGAGATATATACACACATATATATAGTTGGCATGATCGGTTAGACCATCCTGATCAATAATGGTGCAAAAATTATTGAGATTTACATGCACATGTATTAAAAGAACCTGTAGTTCTTGTGGTGCTTATTCTCAAAGGAATGAATTAAATTCCACTTATTAAAGAACGTGAAGTTCTTGTGTTGCTTCAAGGAATTGATTAAATTTCAGTTACTAAAAGAACATGAAGTTCTTGTGTTGTTTGTTCTCAAAGGATATAGATGATCCCACTTACCAAAAGAATTAGAACTTAAAGTTCTTGTACTGAAGTTAAGACTGTATGTCTTGCATGTCTGAACGAAATATGGGCCCATATATCCACAAATGTGGAAAGTTTTATATGATTTTAGTAGATGCATCTACATTGTTTTATCGACTTACAACCAGAAGTTTGTGAGATTGATTCTAAAAAGATTCAGATTATGCAGTTAGACTATTCGTCTTGAAAAGCTAGTGAGTTTATATTTTAGGCTATATCAGTTGTTACAAAGCCTATTGATTATGAAAAATATAGTTTAGCAAAATTTCAATTGGATGCCTCCTATTTAATAGCTAAACTATGAGAACAAAAGAGTTATTATTTATATGGTGTTTCCATATAGCAACACTTATACGCATCAAGCCAACGAGTTATAATAAACTCCCCGTTATGATTGGTTTTTGGTCAGAAACCATACATTTCTCATTTTATGATTTTTGAATGTGCGATATGAATTGCTCCACCACAACGCAAAAAATGGGTAAATAAAAAAGGTTGAGAATATATATTGAGTACGAGTCTCCTTTTATATTTAAATTCTTAAACATTAATTGGAGAATCATTTATGACATGATTTTTCTCAACATCAGGGGGAGATAATAATCGGCTGGATAGAGGAAAATGAATTATCATTATCTAGATCCTCGTATATGAACTAGAAGTTCATAAGATAATTCATGTTATTACATGTCAACCGCCAGACATATTTACTGACTCAATGAGAGTAATTAAGTCTCATATACCAACTGAAATGCTCTAAGTTTAAATTACATGTTAGAGCGAGAGAATGTAAATCATGCCTGAAGCATGATAGTTGAAATGGTTCCAATGATCAAAATTCTCGTAAATAGAAAGTAATATGAGATGGTCATATATTGGAGGCGGGTGCTCCTGAAGAGACCCAAGACATAACAAATAATAAAACTCTATAAGAGTTTCAGGTACCTGAAATAAAGATTGAAATCTTGAAGAGATCTCGATGAGTTATGTCATTACGAGAATGGAACCAGAAAATTGGAAAGTTGTCGACAACGATTTTACAAACAATTTTACATAAAATACTTCTATAGAAGTAAAGAAAGAAATCGAGGATCTTGTATAAAATCTATCCAGAAGTATAGATATTGAATTGGCCAATGTTTAAAGACGCTTTGAACTTCTAAAATAGAAGTATTTGGACCAGCAGTCCAAACACCTAAAGGTGTAATGCAAGTGAGGCACAAATAAGTAGTCGTAAATACGACTTGAACTATGATTTATGAAAAGTTTTAATTACTTCATGGTGGATGCAATTACTTTGGCAGTTTTGAAAATTTTACATGCGTCTAAATATTTGTGGATCCATATTTATCCTTGAAGGATCTAAAATGATATATGCATTTGGAAATTTCTGAAGAAATTTATTTAGACATGTCTCATGAATATTTTGGCGCATTTGGTATAATCGTCTTAGTGAATACTAATTGAGAAAATACTATAAGAATGATCAGATTTTCTTATGTATTTTATAAAGGAGTTTGGATCAAGATCCATTATGATAATTTTAGAACTTCTAAAGAGCTTCAAATTGGAAACTCGTGAAGTACTTTCAATACAAGTACTTGAATCTTGACATCAAGTTTATCTCGACCTGAAGATCGAGCATTTTTATATTTCTTTTGTCTATGAATAGACATAAGCTGAAAGAATCTTAAAGAAGATTCAATATGAATAGAGCATATCTATTGAGTATCCCAATAGTTGTAAGATTGTTGGATGTGAATAAAGATAATTATATCTTTTCTTGGTCTTGAAGCACTATATATTAGTTGGTCAAGAAATATCTATGAATATACAAAGATCATTACATTTAGATCTTCAAACATTCGTTGATGCCTCCTCAAATGTCGTAGAAATAATTGTTATACATGAGGCAAGCCAAAAATGTGTTTGGCTAAGACTATTGACCCAACATATCCAAAAGATATGTGGATTTACTTTTACAAGATATGATAAAATCTATCTTGTGTGAAGATAACGCAAGATGTATATCTCAGTTTGAAAGTGGATACATCATGGAACATATTACTCCAAAGTTTCATCCCTCACGATCTTTAGAAAAATGATATTCAAGATTAAATTATGAAGATTCAAAGATCTTCTGTGATGTTTGCATAAGGGGGAGTAAATACGCGTTGCACTCTTTTTCCCTTAACCGAGGTTTTGTCCCAATGGGTTTTCCTGGTAAGGTTTTTAATGAGGCAACATGTTATGCGTATCAAAGATGTGTGTACTCTTTTTCCTTCACTAAAGAATTTTTTTCCCACTGGGTTTTTATCTTAGTAAGGTTTTAACGAGGCACATTATCTTCATAGACATCCAAGGGGGAGTGTTATGAATATTTATCTATGTGGATGTCTATCATGATTAGAACTTTATCAAAGGAGTTTGATTTATTTATTATTAGGAATATTATCTCTATGAATTAGAGTTTAATGTATTATGTACTTCTTATGCCTATAAATAGATGATTCATTGAAGGCATTGTAGACAAGTCTATATTTGAGAATAATACAAATCTCCCTCTTTCTCTCATCTTTTTGTTCTTGTTCTTATTCTTGTTCTTCTTTATTTTATTCACAACAGTTTAATAATTATTACAAATATTTTTTTATATTTTTCTATTTTATGTAAAAAAAATATTTTTTTATAAATTTATACATAATTTTAATTTTTTACAAATTTTATTTTTTAGATTTTTCTTGAATTTGAAATGATTTTTATATACTCTTCAATTTTTTATAATTTTAAATATTTTTTCAGATTTTTAAATATTTATATTATTTTATAATTTTAAATATTTTTAAAATTTTAAATGATATTTACGGGTTTGTTAACGCGGCACGTCTAGAGTGTGCCACGTGTCACCATCATAATAATTATTTTAAAGTTAACAATCAACTTAACAGAAGAGTTAAATTGATCGCAATTTGAATTTTGAGGGCTCAATTGAGTGAAAATTTCCATAAAGGCTTAATTAGTTTTTTTATTTTTTTGTTGAGGGCCAATTTGACCTTTAAGCCTATTTTTAATAAGAATCTTTGTCTTTGTGGTACGCTTTTTCCTGTACCTTTATGGCTCGTTTTTTTCTTTATTTTTGTGGTTTCGTTTCATATGTCGTTTTGGCATGATTTTAGTATACCTTAGTGGTTGTTTGGTGCTTGTACATAGATCTTTATGGCCCTAGTTTTCTAATTATAATTCTGACAGTGGTCATAAAAAGATAGATCTCACTCAGTTGATGGTTGTTTGCCGATGTAATCAGTCCTGGTTAGCGGAGCAATCTGCATGATAGTTTGGCTCGCTCACCACTTCTTTTTCATTATGTAATGTGTCACGTTTGGATAGAGATAAGGAGATTCGGGAAGGCTTCTGGATTTTAACGATATGTTAATCTCCATTGAAATATTTACTTTTCTTTACAGTTTTAGGTTTTGCATGAGATTTTGATGGACTAATTTCATTATTCCCCCTTCTGGATACATTGTAATTGTGATATCATTCATAGTTTTTTTTTAATAAAATCCAGTTGTCATTGTTAAAAGAAACTGTTAGTGCAATTTTTGACTTAAAAGTTTTGCCCAGATCTCTATTTAAATGGACATAAAAACATGTTTCTAAATTTAGACAAAAATTGCTAAATTGAAAATATGGAAATCAATTTAATACTCGAGGCCACTTTAAAATTTTAATGGTAAAGTATACCAATGGTCACCGAACTTTTAGGACGGGTTCATTTTGGTCACCGAACTTTTAAAAATTTTATTAGGGTCACTCAACTTTTAGTCTGCTTTTATTTTGGTCCTTCCTGTTAACTTCCGTTAAAAATACTGACGTGACACGTTATCTCCTTCAACCTATTTCTTTTTCTTTTGTTTTTCTCTGTTTTTTTCCTCTGCAATCAAAGTCGCTTTGTGTTCATATTTGAGAGGTATGTAGAACCTAATCTTGACAAGACTGTGGTTGCTAAAGCTTTCAGTTATTGCAGATGACAAAAGGTAGAAGAATGAGCAAAGCAAACAGTGCCTAACTTTAAGGATTAAATGAGCTCATTGGCCAATTCATATGACAATTGTAAGGTTTATAACATAAGTAGCTTGTTTTATAGATAAAGAGTACAAATTGCAAATCTAGGTCTTAAGATGGAAGGAAGCCAATTCTATTTTTTTATCATGAATTCAAAGACTCCTAGTATCTAGTTGCATAATTGTTCTCATTATTTCATTCCATCTAAGAAACATTTGTTGTAAAACTCATGCATGAACTTTTAAAAAAGAACAATAAAAAGAAGAAGCAATAATCAAAAAAGACTTTTATCGAACATATTGTGTGCGCTTATCAAATGACCCAAAACAGAACAGAGAACCAAACCATGATCCCCGAAATCATCAAATAAATAGAGTATATAGCAGATTATTTGGAAGTTTTTAATTTTTTTAGGCCTTGATTTTGCTTCATAATTGGTGGAAATAACGTTTTTCTTTATTCATAATAAAGAAGCATTAGTTGCAGAGGAAAAATAAAGAGGTTGAAGAAGGAGATAACATGCCACATCAGCATTTTTAACGGAAGTTAACGGGATGGACCAAAATGAAAGCGGAGTAAAAGTTGAATGAACCCAATGAAATTTTTAAAAGTTTGGTGACCAAAATAACTCGCCCTAAAAGTTTGGTGACCATTGGTGTACTTTACCCAAATTTTAAAAATAATTTTGAGGAAGACTCTAAAATGAGCGAAGCACACCGTTGAACATTACAAACGCAATATATCGTTAAGCACCATTAATTTTTAAATGACTTTCAAATGATTATTAAAAATCTTAAAGGCTCGACATGTAATTAATCATATTTCAAAACAAAATCTAGAAGAAATTATTTCATGAACCATTCTCACCACCTCATCCATGGTCCTACCCAATTAAATAAACCACATCATTTTTATTTTCTACATAATATTTTCTTATAAATTAAAATTTACAAATCATCATTTTCTGCCTCATACTTCATATATTAATTCTAATAAGTTAATATATAAAATTCTTAAAATAAAAAAAAAAACACCCCACAAGCTTAATCCACGAATTAAAAGAGACAAAAATAAAATACTTGATTTTAATATGTTAAAACCTTAAAATTAATATATTCGTTTGAACGGCGAACAAATTAATTAAAAAATCCTAACGTTTTCTGAGTTATATCGGCTATGAATGTCAAAATGGCCCCAGATCGGGGATATTAGGAGCAGTGCTCGGCTCCATATCCAAATAGCGCCCAGATCGGATACTAAGTTCTATCGGTTACCATGAAAACGTTAGGATTTTCTAATTAATTTGTTAGCAGTTCAAACGAATATATTAATTTTAGGGTTTTTAATAGATTAAAATTAATTATTTTATTTTTTCTCTTATAATTCGTAGGTTAAGTTTTTGGGTGTTTTTTTATTATTTTAAGAATTTTAGTCATTAATATATTAGAATTAATATATGAGGTATGAGTAAGAAGACATGTTTTTGTAAATTTTAATTTATAAGAAAATATTATGTGGAAAATAAAGATGATGTGGTTTTATTTAAGGGTAAACTACATAAATGACCACCATACTATAGTAAAAGTCGCGATTTGGCCACCTTACTTTTTTTTGAAGCAATTAAACCATCATACTATTAAATTGGGTGCAATTTGACCACGAGCCGTTAAAGGTTAACGGTAGGGTGACGTGTCAGTTAAAAAAATAAAGGTATAATTACACATTTGGTCCTTACTACTTATACATTCTTTCAATTTAGTCCTAATTTTAATTTAATAAAATAAATTAATTATTTAATTAGGTGGTGACACATGTCACTACCTTATTGGAGGGATTTAATTATTTATATTTAATTAAATAAATTTATTTTCATCCTCCAATTAGGTGGTGACACGTGTCACCACCTAATTAAAGGAAAAAATGGAATAAATCCCAAATGCATGTAAGGGGGATCAAACCTGCATCTCTTAGAGAAAAAGACTACAAGCTTACCACAACACCAAATGCTATATTTTGATACAATTCCTGCATTATATTATATGTAAATAAAAATCAAAAACTCTTTCAGTTTTTGACTCTCCGTAGCATGGAGATTGAAGTTTGAACTTTATTTTATTTTAGCATCCCAGAATTCGGGTTAGGATCAAGAATAACACAACAACTTGCATTTCAAAGCCAAACCTGCAAATCTTAAGAGACTACACAAGGAGAAATTACAGAGAAGACACGCCAAAGGAATAACGTCTAACAGGGGCTTCAAACTAATACCAACTATGCTTCTAACGACAAAGTTACAGTCTTTTAGAACTGAACCAGAGGTTGAACAGGAAGTAATACCCGAAGCTTCGAACATGTCATCTGTATCGGAATCTTCATCTGCACTTTGTTGAATGAAGCGGCTGGAGCAGTGGAAGTGGTGGTTGTTTGAGAGCTGAAAAGGTTCAAACTCCAAAGATTTTCAGACATATCATATTCATAAGAAGGTTCCAAGAATCAAGGGCCAAGATCATGTGACCAGACCCATAAGATCAGGAGCAGACCAAAGTTAAAACAAGTTCCCTTCTTCTCTTTGATCCTCACATTGTCTGTTCTGCAAATGACAATTTCAAGAGCTGCACTGTTCTTGCTGTGGATTATCTTGCTTTTCTCTCACTTGGGTTTTTGTTTTGCTGTTGCTGAAGAAAGCAGCCATAGCCATCGACGAATTAATGGGTCTGTGTGGTCAGCTCCGCCGAGGAAAGTCTGGGTTTTTGGCACTGCAAATTCTCTTCAAGCTCCTTCAAGCTCGCCTGTGTTTTCTAGAAACGAAGATGATAAGAGGATAGTTCATACGGGGCCTAATCCTCTTCATAATTAACAAAAATGCCTGTAAGATTTTACTGGAGTCAAAAACTGAAAGAGTTTTTGATTTTTATTTACATATAATATAATGCAGGAATTGTATCATAATATAGCATTTGGTGTTGTGGTAAGCTTGCAGTCTTTTTCTCTAAGAGATGCAGGTTTGATCCCCCTACATGCATTTGGGATTTATTCCATTTTTTCCTTTAATTAGGTGGTGACACATGTCACCACCTGATTGGAGGATGAAAATAAATTTATTTAATTAAATATAAATAATTAAATCCCTCCAATAAGGTAGTGACACGTGTCACCACCTAATTAAATAATTAATTTATTTTATTAAATTAAAATTAGGACTAAATTGAAAGAATGTATAAGTAGTAAGGACCAAATGTGTAATTATACCTTTATTTTTTTAACTGACACGTCACCCTGCCGTTAACCTTTAACGGCTGGTGGTCAAATTGCATCCAATTTAATAGTATGATGGTTTAATTGCTTTGAAAAAAAGTAAGGTGGCCAAATCGCGACTTTTGCAATAGTATGGTGGTCATTTATGTAGTTTATCCTTTATTTAATTGGGTAGGACTATGTATATAGTGGTGAGAATAGTTAATGGAATAATTTCTTATAATTTTGTTTTTAAATATAATTAATTGCATGTCGAGCCTTAGAGATTTTTAATAATTATTTAAAAGTCATTAAAAATAATGATGTTCAACGGAGTATTGCATCAGTAGTATTCATTAGTGTGCTTCACTTGTTCTAGAATTTTCTTAGTTTTGAATATAGTTTATTTTAAAAGCCTGTCTGAATCTTGTGGAGTCATTCAAATATTTCAAATCATGAATCAAGTTAAGGTGATTTGGTGATTAAAATTCGACTTGAGTAAAAAAAATTATTTTATTATATTTAATTTGAATTTTATAAATTCAACTAAAAAAGTAATAAGTTTGAATGATAAAACAAGAATCGAATAAATAAAATTTATATGTAACTTCAACCCTATTTGTGAAAACAATTATTTTTCTTTTTAAAATTTAGTCTCTCAACTTTGCATTTCATTTAATTTAGTCTAATGTATACAACATTTTACAAATTCTTTATTTCCATCATTTTTCTTGACAGTTTAATACTCCCAACAATATTTCTCTCTCAAAATCTCTTCTTAAAAAAATAATATCCAACGGTGGGCTGACTAGCCAATAAAAGTATTATATTAATTGTTACAAAATGGTCATTGAACTTTGTAAATGTTATAAAATGGTCATTAAACTATTTAATTGTTACAAAATGGTTATTGAACTATTTAATTGGTACAAAATGATCATTGAACTATTTAATTGTTACAAAATGGTTATTGAACTATTTAATTATTACAAAATGGTCATAAAATTATTGACTTAAGGGTATAAAATGCCCTTGAACATTTGAAAACAATCAATTAAGCCCCTGAACTTTTTTTGCACCCAATTAAGCCCTTGAACCAAGAAATTAAATCAATTAACCCCTTTAACCAATTTTGACCACTAAATCTTGACAATTTTGTTCTTTAAATATTGCTGGCGCATGATCATGATACACTACAGTTCTATCATGTTGCATTTGCATTTTAAAATATATATATATATATATATATATATTGATAAATTTTATAAGTCTTTTAGAATTTTTTTAAAAAAATTAAATAAAATATTATTTTGAAAATATCAAGTGGAAGCACTGTGAAACGACACACTACACCAACATATCTTAAAAATCTGTCAAGATTTAATGGTCAAAATTGGTCAAATAGCTTAATTGATTCAAGGGCTTAATTGGTTTTTTCTTTAAAAGTTCAAGAGCTTTTTACACTCTTAAGTCTAAATTATTTAATTTTTTAAAAAATGGTTGGTTATTACAAGTTATACTATAAATTTTTCTTGTTGATTTCAAGAGACTTTGTTTCTAGAAATATTTCAAATGAAGAAATGAAAGGGTTTCTGGTTTCCAAAAACGTTTCTTGAAATATAAAATCTTTAATTCCTTTCAGTTGATATGTTTCTTGAAAAAAAAACTTTAATACATTTCATTTAAAAGATTTTTTTGAAACAAAAAACTCTTAATTCCTTGCATTCTTTCATTTGAAACCTTTCTGACATCAAAGTCTTGAAATCAATAGCCAAAAAAGCTTGTAGTATAGCTTGTAATATCAACCATTTTATAATAGTTAAATAGTTCAATGACTATTTTGTAACAAGTAAATATTCCAATGACCATTGTGTAACAATTAAATGGTTCAATTATCATTTTGTAATAATTAAATAGTAAATTTACCATTATGTAACAATTAAATAGTTCAGTGACCACTTTGTAATATTTGCAAAGTTCAATGACTATTTTGCAACAGTTCATACATTACCTTAGTTTCCCAGTCAGTCAGTCATTAGACTGCTAATGACATCTAACGGCTCAATGCTCATTTTGTAATAAAATTCAAAGTTTAATGTCTATTTTGTAATTTTTAAAAGTTTAGTGACCAAAATAAATATTTTTAGATAGTTTAATGACCATTTGTGAAGTTTACCCTATTATAAATATATTATATAATTTTAGATGATATTTAATTTATTAAATAACATTACGAAATCTTAATCCCACTTGTGTGAAAAAATATGAAGAAATATATATTATAGAAAGTTGTTTAAATTATAACCAATTAGTACAATAATATTATGAATATTTACAATTAAATTTGAACAAAACTCGAAGAACTTGACTCAAATTTTATAAATTCAATTGGACTAAAAAATCAAATGGAGAATGAATGATGAAATATGACTCGTTGTTACTTGAAATTTTTGAACTTGATTCGATCGAATACTCACCCCTAAGCCAATGGCAATTAGTAACAATTTTTTGTTTAAAAAAACTTGAAAGACCAATAAAAATAGGAAAAAAGTCCATAGGTAGCATGTTAAAAGAAACCACACATCTAATATTTTAAAATGTTGGATTCTCTTCCACAAAATAAAAAGAAAATGTATGATTCTCCATAATACTAGCAAAAAACAGTTGAACAATTGAGTTTTCTTAAATTAGAATTTCAATTGCTATATAAACCTTTCAAACCTTCTTCGTTATTCAATGTGTGGTGTGGTGGTTCTCTATTGTTAATAAAAATAAACTTTAGAGAATAACTACATTTCTCATTGCCATTTTTTTTAATTCTTGCTAATATTAAACACCCATACCAAATTACCAAATGGCACGCCAATTCCTTATTGTTGCTCTAGTTTTGGTTGCTTTCGTTGGTTTGGTTTCCGCCGCCGCCCCTGCTTCTGACTCTAAGCCTAGTTCTTCACCCGCTGCTGCACCTGACGGTGCTAGTCCTGCCGGTGCACCTGGAGCTTCTGCAAGCGATAGCAGTGCTAGCTCTCCTCCTTCTCATGCTTCTGCTACCGCTCCTACTTCTGGCGATGGTGTCACACTAGAAGTTTCAACGACTGTCGGAGTTGGAGCAGCCGCCGTTGCTAGCTACTTTATATTTTAAATACATTTAAGAATGCAACGGCTTTGTTTTAGTTTTGACATGGAAAAGAAAAACATTGTAGTATTGATTATTTGAGATTTGCATAATCTGTTTTTATGAATAAAGAAATGAAATGAATGGGTGAATTTTCTTTTTTTGAACTTGAAATGTCGGCTTTATTAACACAACAAACACAAAGAACAAGGGTTCAAACGAACCTAGAAAACAAACACAACAGCAAACATCGAAACATAACACGAAGAGAAATAGCGGAAGAATTACCTTTTTATTTTCTTATTGACGATCAATTAAAGCGCAGTTCCTTCATGCTTTGTGTCGTAATAATTTTGTTTGATTAATTGACGATCAATTATTTTTATTGACAATCAACTAACGCTCAGTTCCTTAGTGCTCGGTTTCATAATATAGAAAAGTAGATGTGGGGGCTTAATTGAAAAGTAAATGGGGGCAGAATTACCACAATATTGTGGATGATTTTTCTCTCTCAAAATATATTTCTCACCGAATTATTTTTAAGAATGTGGTTGTATATTGTTCAAGTCAGAAGTTGGACTGCCCTCCCTCCGACTTTGAACAGTGTTTTGTCGAAAAATTAATAAACAAATGAAGTCGGATTGCTCATCCTCCGACTTTGAACAGTATTTTACACTGAAGTCGGACTCCTCTCCCACCGCCTTCAATATTTTAACTTAAAAAATACCCAGAAAAATGGAATGAACAGTGAAGTCGGATAGTGTTCAATCCGATTTCTGATCTTGAACAGTAAATCACCATAGATTGGGAAATAAACAAGGATGGACCACATTGTTGGGAAAAATATTAAGAACCATATTAGGGTAAAAACTCCAGTAAATGGGGTGCTCTGTATTTTTTGTTGGGCAACTAAAAAATAAAAAAGTAAATGTGTTTTATATAAGTTATTGAGTTTTTTAAAGTGACAATTTAAGTGGGGTAAGTCTGGGGTGCGGTAGGTCTAGATAAGTTTTGAAATTTGTCCAATAACCTAAAATATTAAACTTTTAGATAACATTTTAGGTTGGTTTTTTTTTCGTGATTTTTGACAAGTTTTATACTATACATAAGTTTCACTACTTTGTCCAAGAACCAAAAATGTTATTAAAAAAATAAGTATCGAAACTTGTCAAAATTCATGAAAAACCCAACCTAAAATGTTATAAAAGAAGTCAAATATTTTAAATTTTTAGACAAATTTCGAAACTTACTGTTTTTTAACTATACTCTAGACTAATTGTACATTGGACTCCCCTATTTAAATAAGACAATTTTAAAATACAAAATTAATAACTTTACGAGGGCAAAGAGTAAAATTGTTACTATATGTTTATACCTTAGCACCTCCATAAGCATACCTTATCAAAGTAACAATGTTGGTTAGATGGAGAAGATCGTAAGTAGGACATTATCTACCAGACATATCGTATTCATTACTTTACTTGAAAAAATAAAATGTTTAATACAATTTTCCCCTCTAAATTTTATTCAATTTTTAACGTGTCACTTAAAGTTTATTTTGATCATTTTTGCCTTATAACATCTTCGACGTTATCTATATTGCCCTTAAATTAAGTTCAACTACAATATCATTTACAAACTATTTTTGTTAAAATTATATCAAGTATTGAAGTTGGCTTGGTGGTTTAGTGTAAATTTTTTATTTTAGAGGTCTTTGGTTCAATCCTCTCCAAATGCAATGTTTTTTTTAATTTTTTTCTAACAAAACGACGTCGTTTTGGCCTATCTTAGGCATAAAATAATTATGTCAAAACGACGTCGTTTTGGATTTAACGGTCCGTTACAATTTAATGGTCGATTGCTTGGATTGAACAAAAAACAAAGTTTAGTGGTATTCCATGTATCATTTTATAGTTCAATGGCATGTTCGATACAAAGGACAAAGTTTGGTGGCATTTCGTGTAGTTTACCCTTTATTTATTTTAATATATTTTCTTTGTTTCGGGTTGCTTTCGATTCGGGTGAAATCGGTTCGGTTTTATTCAGTTTGGTTGAAAATTAGTTCGGGTCCATTTTCAGTTCAACTAAAGTTCAGTTCGATTCAGTTTATTTCAAGTTTCGGATCAAAATCGGGTCATTGTGTTCAGTTCAGTTTCGAGTTTCGGTTCGGGTAAATCGGTTCAGTTCTCAGGTCAAGTTTGCTCGGTCTACATGGGAGTAGCTAAAAATCTGTTTTACAGAAACTTTGTGTTACACAGACCTTAACTATTTGAATTAGTTCATATGAATTGTTGCCCGAATACAAGTAAACATTTTCGATTTTATTCTTGTTTTCGATTCAATTTTAAATTATTTGCTATTGTATTATGTTTGATTTAATTAATAAATTTAGTATTTATCTTACTATTTATTTTATTTTCTTAAATTATTAAAACTAATTTTCTAACAATAAAATTGTACAAATCCTCTAAATCTTTGAACCATATGTGCTTGTCCTATACACACATTCCACCAAATGATATCGTGCCACATCGTTGTCCTATATAGAAGAACTTAACACTTATCGGAGAATCTACCGATTCTATTCTGGGTAATATATTTTCCCTTTTAATTTTTAAATTTTTTTAAACACTATAATTATTATAGGGGAATAAGGTAAATTATTATATATGGTATCTTTAACATTTTATGTTTTTTTTTGTTGATCATTGAAAACTATGTATATTTTGTTTAACCACCAGTATTGATTCATTAAAAATGCCAAGATTCAAATTTCTTATTTTGATTGAGGGCATAGTGATCCATTCCGCTAGACCAACTAATTGTCGGTGGAATAGGCGGATGTAGAATAAAAACTAGAGGTGCAATTGACCCTATTTGATTTTCTGGGTATGGAATTTTCAATGGGGTAATATAGAATTTTTCATAAGAAATATTATATTTGACCTCACTTAATTTGTTGGGATATAAGTTTCAACAATACTTATTGTAATAGTATGAATATTTTGACCACATTATATGAAAATCTTGTATTTGCCATTGGTCGGTGGAAACTAGGATTTCAAATAGCGGGCGCAACCGCGATAACGGCTGCTATTTTGCGGTAGTGTCGCCGACCGAAACTGCTATTGCCAAAAATGGCGGTGATAATCAAATTTACGTTGATAACGGTGAATCGCATCCGCAATATTGTAGATAGTAGTGAATCATAGCGATAACGGGCCGTTATTCTCGTTATTGTCCCGTTACTAACAAAATCAAGAGAACCAGATATACTACTCCAGGCGTTTAACGGCAATTTCAAGCGAAGATGAGGGTTCAAAATAAAAATCTCTTATGAGAATTTCAAACCAATAACAACATAGAGCCGACTAGGGGTGTAAACAAGTCGAGTCGAGCTCGAGTAGTACTAAGCTCGACTCGGCTCGTTAAGCTTTCGAGTCGAGTTCGAGCTTAAGTAATTTCTAACGAGCCTGAAAAATTTGAGCTCGACTCGGCTCGTTTGGAACTCGAGTTCGAGCTTGATTCAAGCCCAATCGAGTCAAGTGTTGACCGATCTTTAACTGTATTGGACTCGAGTAACTCTTCATCTGTCACGTCTCATTTAAAGTCCTATGAAAACAACTTTGATACACAAGTTGTGTAAACTCAAACTTGTTAATTTTAGGGTGTTAGTTTAGGGTTTAAAGGTTTAGGTTGTTAGGTTTAGAATTTATGATTTAAATTTTAGGGTTTAATACTTATGAGGGTTTATATTTAGGGTTTTAAGTTTAAGAATTTAGATTTTAAATTATAAAAAATTCAATATATTATATTTTCGAGTAGCTCGTGAGCTTTTCGAGTCGGTTATCAAGTAGCTCGGCTCGTCAAGAACTCGGGCCGAGTTCAAACTCGAGTCAAGTCCAATCGAGTTAAGCTTTGACCGAGTCAAGCTCGAGTAACTCATGATCTGTCTTATCTCATTTACAGCTGGAATAATTTAGTTTTAAGACAAAACTAGAAAGAAAGAAAAAAAAAATGGTGAACAGTCGTTCACGACGGTTCAAGGGTAAGAAATACGAAAGGGCAAGAAAAATGAGGGGGGGGGGGGGGGGGGGGGGGGGGGGGGGGGGAGGGGGGGAGAGGCTGCCGCATGCGGCTATTGGAAATGAAATGGCAAAAATTGGCTGAAAAGTAAAATATATATCCCTTTAAATCATTAAATTTCGAAGGGAGTCACTATACTTATTAGAGTTTTTTAAAACATTCATTAAAGATGAATGGGTCATATCTGATGGGCCTGAGCTGATGAGCCCAAACCAACCCAGTTAATTAATATATACTTATTTATTTATTCATTCAAATATAATAAATATTTTTATTTATTGAAGTATAAAACATTTTATTTTAATTATTTTAATTAAATAATAATTTATTTACATGTAAAATGAAATGTTAATATATTTTAAATATTTTATAAATAATAAAGACGAATAATTTAACTAAACCTCTCTCAAGAAATATTGAAAACCTCTCCCAAGTATCACATATGAATTTTTTTATTTTTATCTATAAAAAATTTAAAACATATTAAATATGATGAACGTTTAATATTTTTTATTTTTACTTTATTTCTGTTATTAGTTGATATAATACTCTTATAAAATTCGTAAATAAATTGTGTGTTGATATTAATACAAATTCATAAAGGTTAGAAAGCATTCTAGAAAGAATTAAAAGTGACTTTTTACATTTATAATTAGGGTAAACTATACAAATGGTCACCGAACTTTTAGGAAGGATTCATTTTGGTCACCAGACTTTTAAAATATTTGATAAAGTCACCTAACTTTTAGTTCGCTTTCAATATGGTCTCTCATGTTACCTTCTAGAAGCTGACGTTAATTTTCGTTTTTCCTTAATAAAAAATTGGGTAAACTACATCAATAATCACTCAACTTTCTTCTCACTCCTATTTAGGTCACTAGAGTTTAAAAATTTTCAATTTAATAACTTAACTTTCTAATTGTTCATATTTTGGCCACTCTCAGATGACATGTTTATACAAATAGAAAAATTCGATTAATCCTTAAAAAAATATTTTAGTTAATTGGTAAATTCATATTATTCAATTCTTGATCTTATATTGTACCAATTAAATCAAATAATCGATAAACTAGTTAACCAAAATATTTGATTCTGGAAATGATTTTTTTTACTTTGTTTATTAAAATATCAAATATGATGATATGGTAAATTTAGTAATTGTTTGGTTGTGATAAGAGTGAAAAAAACAACTAGAAAGTCAAAAATTGAAAGTTCACACCTATTAATCTTACTCAGAGCCAAAACTTTTTAAAAAAAAATCAAAAGGGTATCAAAATCACTAGACTATAAGATATTGTAATGCATAAAATTTATAAATATTTTATATAATAGATCAGATCGGTTAATCAATCTTGCTTAAAACTGTGAATCGTAATCAAATCGGAATGATTTATTTTGAAAATTTATACTAAAATCAGGTTCGATCTTAAAAATTATTTTGGTTAATTGCTAAGTTCAAATTATTCAATTCTCGGTCTTATATTGTACCAATTAAATCGGATAATCGATTGACCGGTTAATTGTAATATTTGATTCGAGTAATCATTTTTTTACTTTCCTTATTAAAATATCGAATATGATAATGGTAAATTTAATAAGCAAAGTAAAAAAAATCATTACTCGAATTTTTTAAGGATTAATCGAATTTTCTATTTGTATAACTATGTCATTTGAGAGTGACCAAAATATGAACAATTCGAAAGTTAAGTTATTAAATTGAAATTTGTTAAACTCCAATGACCAAAATAGGAGTGAGAAGAAAGTTGAGTGGTGATTGATGTAGTTTACCAATTTTTTATTAAGGAAAAACGAAAACTAACGTCAACTTGTAACGGAAGATAACGAGAGGGACCATATCGAAATCGAACTAAAAGGTGGGTGACCTTATCGAATATTTTAAAAGTACGGTGACCAAAATGAATATGCCCTAAAAGTTCGATGACCACTTATGTAGTTTACCCTTATAATTATAATTAGGGAAAACTACACCGGTGGTCCCCAAACTATTACTGTTTTCTTATTTTGGTCCCTAAACTATGTTTTTCGGCAAAACCATCCCTTCTGTTACATAGTTCTCCTGTTTTGGTCTCCGACGTTAAATAACTAATGGTTTTGCTGACGTGGCATTTTTTAAATATTTTTAATCATTTCTATCCCCTCTTAAAAAAATGTCACGTCAGCAAAATTGTTAGCTATTTAACGTCGGGACCAAAACAGGAGAACTATGTAACAAAAGGGATGATTTTGCCAAAAAAACATAATTTGTAGACCAAAATAGAAAAATAGTAATAGTTTGGGGACCACTGGTGTAATTTTCCCTTATAATTATTATGTTTTAGGTTAAATTGTGCAAATTTTGAAAAAATTTAAGGTCGTGTCACTCGCGGTGATCGCAATAGCATCTGTTACTTTTGCGACCGTAATAAATACAACACGATTGAAAATCAACCACAAATGCTATTTAAATTACTGGTGGAAAGTATGTATTTTGATATGATAAATTTAGCATATTGGTTTAAACCCTTTTAGTTTATCGTTGCTATTCCATCAATTTAGAAGTGACGTGTATGGGTTTCCATAATAGTTGCAAAGCAGTTGAATAATTAAACTCTCTGAAGATACAAATTCAAAAACTATATAAATCTCTGAAACCTCTCTCGTTTTCGATGTGTGGTGTGGTCATTCTCTATCGTTAATACAACAAACCTTAGAGAATTACTACATTTCTCATCGTCATTCTTTTTAGTTCCTGTTAATAAACATCTACACCAGATTTCCAAACACAAAATGGCACGCCAAATCCTTTTTCTTGCTTTGGTCTTGATTGCCTTCGCCTCCATGGTTTCTGCCGCCGCCCCTGCTGCTTCTGACTCTAAGTCTAGTTCTTCACCGGCCCCTGCACCTGGTGGTGCTAGCTCTGCAGCTGCACCTGGAGCTTCTACCGACGGCAGCAGTGTTGCTTCTCCTCCTTCCCATGCTTCTGCTCCCACTGCTGGCAGTGGCGCCATGTTGAAAGTCTCGACTGTCGTCGGAGTTGGAGCGGTTGCCGTTACAAGCTACTTCATGTTTTAAATGCATTTAAGAACGCAAAGGTTGTTATAGTCTGGTTTGAGAGGAAAAAAAAAGTTGCCTTTTATTAATTATTTTGAAATTTGCAGAATTTGATTTTATGAATGAAGAAATGGAACGGATGAATGCATCTTGAAACAAGCCTGTGGTAATTTTAATCTTGTGCATCTCATATGATATTAGAAAATCTGGGACCGAGTCGGGATTCTAGAGATATTAAATTACTGAATTTTTAAAATAAAAAAAAAAACTTATTATGTATTTCAATTCAAAATATGAGAAGATAAAATTTAAATAGTTATTAGATCAAAATTTTGAGAACATGAGTACATTCCACGCAAATATTATTAATTAATTAAATAAACCTAGATTAGAATATAAAAGAAAAGTCATGAATATTTGACAAAAAAAAATAGATACTTGTATTAAAATATATTGTTTTCATTTTTTTAAATGGTGTTCGGATAATATAAGTCAAATACATAAAATAAAATAAAATTTATAACACATTATTTATTAATCATGTAAATACTGGAATTATTAGATTCATAATGCTAAAATGTTGTAAAATTCATGAGCAATTTTCAGTAATAATTAAACTATATTAAAATACAAGTGTAACTAAAGTTATCCGTATATATACCAACGAGGTTGGTTCAAGTGGTAAACAGCTTGGTATCGCTTAAGTGGGCCTCAAGTTCGAGACTTTGTGTATGTAAAAATTCTCGTTGAGATACTCACCCACCAAAACCAGATGTGCAACGATATAGGCGAATAGTCAAGGTGAAGCACTGGAACCGGAAGAGCAACCAAAAAAGTCATATGTAGATATTTATTCTCAAAAAAATTAATTAAATAATAGGGTAAAGTATGCCAGGTAACACCGAACTATAGGGTGTGACCTGTTTTTAACATCAACCTTTCAATTGGTCCAAACTTACCACCGAACTTTATTTTTCGACTCGTTTATACCACCCTGCCGTTAAATCGTTAACGCCGTGATGACATGGACGTTGTACCAAAACGACGTCATTTTGGTGCCGCTATTTTGATAATAAATGACCCAAAACGACGTCGTTTTGCTAACGAAAATATATGAAATTATGCACTCAATGGGATTTGAACCTAAAACCTTAAGCATCAAAGACAACCTTTTAACCACCAAGCCAACATAATATCTTTGAATTAGTTTTAGAACAAATAATATATATTTTCAACTGTAGTTTGTCATATAAATATATTATTTCTAATATAAAAATATTTAAATATTGTTATTAATAATATTAAATATATAAATAGATAAATATATTATTATAAAAACTAAAAGACTAATTTTCAAAACAAAATTTATTTAAAAAATTTAAAATTCAACAATACTTAATCCCTAAACTCATAAACCCTAAACTATAAACTTTAAACCCTAAAATTTTATTCATAAACAAGTAATATTAAAATATATAAACAAATAATATATTATTATAAAAACTAAAAAAATTATTTAAAAAATATAAATTTTTTAAAATTTACGAAAAGACCCAAAAATTCACCAAAATCTTAAACCCTAAACCCCAAATCTTTAAGATTTTGGTGAATTTTTGGGTATTTTCGTAAATATTAAATTTTTTTATATTTTTTAAATAAGATTTTTAGTTTTTATAATAATATATTAATTGTTTACATATTTTAATATTATTTGTTTATAATAAAATTTTAGGGTTTAAAGTTTATAGTTTAGGGTTAGAGTTTATGAGTTTAGGGATTAAATTTTGTCGAATTTTAGATTTTTTAAACAAATTTTGTTTTGAAAATTAGTCATTTAGTTTTTATAATAATATATTTATCTATTTATATATTTAATATTATTAATAACAATATTTAAATATTTTTATATTAGAAATAATATATTTATATGACAAACTACAGTTGTGAATATATATTATTTGTGCTAAAATTAATTTAAAGATATTAGGTTGGCTTGGTGGTTAAGTTGTTTGTCTTTGATGCTTAAGGTCTTATGTTCAAATCCCATTGAGTGCACAATTTCATATATTTTTGTTAGCAAAACGACGTCGTTTGGGTCATTTATTATCAAAATAGCGGCACCAAAACGACGTCGTTTTGGTGCAGCGTCCATGTCATCACGGCGTTAACGATCGGCAGGGTGGTATAAACGAGTCGAAAAATAAAGTTCGGTGGTAAGTTTGGACCAATTGAAAGGTTGATGTTAAAAACAGGTCACGCCCTATAGTTCGGTGTTACCTGACATACTTTACCCTAAATAATATTATGATCAAATATTAATATTTAGCAAATAAATTTATAATTTAAAATAAAATTCCCAAAAAATAAAGTGTATGACAAATTAAATATGTAAATTTGATTTTGTATTCCACAAAATAAAGTGAACTTGATAATGGATATTTGAAAACACTCACTTATATCTAAAATAGCACCCGAAAGATATTTCCCGGCCTACCACCGTTACAGTGAGGTTGTCATACATATCTGGTGAGTTCATAACAAAAATAAACTCGTTTGACTTGCAAGACGAGTTCATTAAAAAATATTTTTTTTTAATATTATTATTTAATTAAGCGAGTATTTATTCAAACATTTAATTAGAACTCGTCAGTTAGGTCAATCAATTCTTTTTATATAAATTATACAATTTTTCGAAGGGCGAAAATGAAAAGAAAAAAGAATTATTAGAAACTTAGCTCGCATCTTCTATGTACTAAAGAACGAAAATGAAAAAAAAAACTATTAGGAAACAATTTTGAGATTTAGCTCCATGAATTTTTTTTGCTCAATAAGTAACTTTCATTCAATATCAAGGGCAGTTAACAAAAGAAAGATTACAAAACGGGGAACACTCAAGGTCCCACAACTTGGGTCCTCGATGGTTCTTAGCAAATTTAGCTAGCCGATCGGCAGCCTGATTACAAGTCCGAGGCACAAAGGTAAAGATACAAGAGTTGAAAGATCCAGTAGTCATTCTGATATCCTCTTCCACGGCTGCTGTAGTCCAGTCAGAGAGCGCTCCCTTATTGATCCTCTTGATCACAGCTTTACAGTCCGTTTCAACAATGATATTGTCGAAACCAAAACGGATAGCCATCGAAATGACAAGCCTAATTGCCAAAGCTTTGGCTACTACGGCGCCGGAAGTAACATAAGAGTCAAAAAACCCATAGAGAAAGTCTCCATGACTGTTACGGGCAATAGCTGCAGCGGACACAGACCCAGAGATTGGGTCAAAGGCAACATCACAGTTAATCTTGATTGAACCCATAGGTGGTGGTGTCCAACATTTTGGTTCCTGGTCAAGATGAGGAAACCTTGTATGGCAAGGTGAAGGGGCATTGTGAAATTCTGTGAAAGCTCGTTCCGCTCGCAGCCATACATCCCAAGGTTGGTCTTTCATATTCTCATAGACCAGCGCATTCCTGGACTTCCAAAGGGCCCAGAGAAGGAAAGCGATCAGGGCGCAACCATCTTCGAGCATTCCTGTTTTGCGTAGACCATTAACTTTGCACCACCATTTCGGGATACCAGGGAAACCAACAACAGAAGGAGAATAACTGAAGCCCGATGCCTTCCAAGCCTCTTGAGCAAATGGGCAAAAGAAAAGAAGGTGTTCAATCGATTCACCCTTCTCTCCGCACCGTGGACAACAATCCGAGTCTTGAAACTTACCATGGAACCGTGACGCTAGGGTACCCTTTGTTGGAACAATATTATGGCATAATTTCTAGAGAAAATATTGGATTTTTGCAGGAACCCCTAGGCTCCAGATAGAATTCCAAAATTTCTTGCTATCACTTGGATCTTCACTCGGAGAAGGATTATCAAGATTCTTGGAGGAAACCTCAATAAACTTGTATCTGGAGCGGGCTGAATACTCTCCATTCCTCATCCCAGACCAGATGAGCGAGTCCTTAACATGAGGCCCACCAATCGGGATGGACAGAATTGCCTTAGCTTTAGTCGGGTTAAACATGGCCTGAATATTTAATTCGTTCCATGACCGGCCATTGAGATTCATGAGACTGCTAACGGTTGGTGAATGAGAGTCCTGAGGGATTGGGGAACCAATTCGGAAAGTAGGTAAATCAGGGACCCAGTTATCCTTCCATGTAGAAATGAACCTACCATTCCCAACTCTCCATAGGACTCATTCCTTCAAAATTTTCACTCCTTCCCTAATCCCTGTCCAAGCCTAAGAGGGGTTTGAACATTTCGGAGCATCAAAAATATTTCCATTTGGGAAGTAAATTCCCCTAAGAGTCTGAACAAGTAGGGACTCCGGATTTTTAATCATTTTCCAGGCAATTTTTATAATGAGGGCTTTGTTGAAAATCCTCAAATTCCTGAAACCCATTCCACCCTGATCCTTCGGTCGGCATAGATCTTTCCAGCACATCCAGGGGATGCTTCTGTCCTTTTCCGAACAGTTGTTCCACCAAAATTTAGCTACCATTGAGCTCAGTTCATCGCAGAAGGTAACTGGGAGGAGGAAACACTGCATTATGTACGAAGGGATAGCTTGAGTCACAGCCTTGATGAGAACTTCCTTGCCCGCATGGTTCAACAGCTTTGCTTTCCAGCCTTTCAGCTTATTCTGAACGCGCTCTTTTATGAATCCCAAAGCTTCTTTCTTGCTTCTTCCCCAAAAAGACGGTAGACCCAAATATCTGGCCTCTTCTTCCATTGGTTTGAAACCCAGAACATTAGACAGATGAGCTTTGAGATTGCTGCTGACATTTGGTGAGAAAAACACAGATGATTTCTGAAGATTAACAGATTGTCCAATTGAAGATTGAAAGAGCTGAAGAATCCGGATGATAGCCTCACAACTTTCTTTCTTTGCCTCAGCAAACAAAAGACAATCATCAGCGAAAAGCAAGTGGCTTAGTTCTGGGCACCTTCTTTTGATTCTCAGACCCGTAAACTGGCCCCTATCAGATTCTTTTGCGATGATCCAAGTTAGGATACTGGATATGAAAATGAATAGAAAGAGTGATAAGGGATCTCCCTGTCTTAGCCCTCTACCTGCTTGCACTTCCCCGAAGCGTTCCCCGTTAGCTACCAGGGAGAAGGAACCGTTGTAACACATTTCATGACTCTATTGATCCACTAGTCATCAAAACCTATCTTACTCATAACAAAATGAAGCAAGTCCCAGTCCACCTTATCGTATGCTTTTTCAAGATCGATCTTTAGAGCCATTAGACCCTTATTGCCTTTCCTTGCTCTTTTGATTGCATGGAAGGCTTCATTTGCAAGAATAATGTTGTCGTGGATTGAACGACCATGCACAAAAGCTGACTGAGATGGAGGAATTATGTCCGGGAGTATGAATTTCAGCCTCGTGGAGAGAATCTTTGTGATGACTTTAAGAGAGAAGTTGCATAGGCTTATTGGCCTAAAATGTGAGACTTCAGTAGGATTAGGATTTTTTAGGATAAGGACAATGTTTGTTCTATTCAGCCCCTTTCCCATCTCTCCCTCCTTAAAGAAAGCGAAGACCATATCAGTAAGGTCATCCTTCACCGTGTTCCAGTAGGACTGGTAGAAACAACCAGGGAAACCATTCGGTCCCGAGGCTTTCAATGCACCAATACTGAAAACTGCGTCTCTAACCTCTTCTGCCGTTACCTCTCTTGTAAGCTTTCGGTTCATTTCCTCAGTTATCAGTTGCGGGATATAGTCCCTGAGGCTCTGAAAATCAATAGACAGATTTTTCGTGAAGACCCTTTAAAAGTGATGCTAAAGATGTTTAGCAATGTGTTCCGGATCTTCAATCCAGGTTCCATCTTCTCTTTTCAGTTTAACTATTGCATTTGTTCTTCGGCGCTGAACGTTCGTGGCATAGAAAAACTTAGTGTTCTTATCTCCCCATTTCAACCAACTCACCCTGGATCGTTGGTACCAATATCTCTCCTCACTTTCCCATTCAGCATCCAATTCATTCTTCAGTTTTTTGTACTCTTTTAGTTAAAATTCTGAAAGCTTTCTTCCTTGCAGATCCTTGATCGATGCCGTAAGTCTCTGTTTTTTCTCATTCCTCCTCTTTGCTTTTTCTTTACTCCATTTAACAAGGACAGATCTGGTGTTTCGAATCTTCCTTCTGAACCTAGAGGCGACCTTCTCCCCCGACGAGATATCATATCCTTCGTCCACTGCCTGGGAGCAATCCTCATCCAGAAGCCATTTCGACTCGAATTTAAAATCCTTCTTATACTTTATAGTGAGCCCCTTGGTGAGAAGAGTTAGAGGGGCATGATCTGAAGCGATGACTATCTCCATTATACCCAGAGCTTTCGGAAAGCTAAGGCTCCATTCGGCGGAGCACATAATACGATCAAGTTTTTCAAGGATGGAATTTTCCCCGCTTCTCTGATTGAACCAGGTGAAGAGGCCTCCCTTAATGGGCATTTCAATTAGGCCCATTGAGTTGACAAGATCGTTAAACACCCTCGCCTCTTCTGTATTCACTGGGTTACCACCAACTTTCTCTTCTTGTCTCAAGACCAAATTGGAATCACAAATGATTAGCCATTTGTTGCTGGTGGAGTCTCTAAGCCTTGATAAACTCTCCCAGAAAGGTTGTCTTTCCTCTTTATACGGGGGACCATAAATGAATGTTCCAAACCAATTATCACCATTTTGGAAAACCACCTTTGTATCGATGAGATTTGTAGTGTGGTAGAGGACATTGATGGATACCTCTTCGTTCCACCAGAGGGCTAGACCTCCCGCTGTGCCTCTTGGTTCTACGTAGAACGAGAAGCAAAGTTTCATCTTCATTCTAATCTTTTCTAAGTAGCGTTTTTTTTGCTTCATTTCACTGAGGAACACAATATTCGGTTTGTGCTTAACAACCGAATTACGGAGGGCTCTAACTGTTTTCTGGTTACCCAAACCTCGCACGTTCCACGCAAGAGTTGTCATGTTTCAGCCGAAGAGATGCAAGAATACCAGTGATAAAGAGAATTCAGAGAAATCCAAAGAAGGCCGATGAACGCCTCAGGCAGAAAGACAAAACCACCTTAACAGAAGAAACATCGGATCAAGCAAAAAAACACAAATCTTCGGGAAGACACAGACCGACAATCATCCAATCAGTTACCAGCACAATGGATGATAAGCAATTCTGTCCCTGTTACGACTTCAAAGCAGAAAAAGACACAAAACCAGAACAAGCAAGAGATAGCTTTCACGTAGATTTCCTGTAGAAACTCAACTTATAGAAAGCACCAAATTCAATTAAAAGGACCAACTTTCATCCCAAAGTCCGGGGAGAAAACAAACCGAGAAAGGACCAACTTTCAGAGATAGCCAACAAAACATAACCCCGAGATGGAGCATTCCTTTCAAGAAACAAGAATAAAAAATGCAGAAAAAAAACAGTGACAATCCAACTTTCTGCAACAGTATAAAAGAACGGCCAGATGCATCCCAAGACATAATTCAAAACAACGGCAGTAAAGAAGGGTATGAGCCACCAGAAAACGGGGAGCTTTGGCGAGGGGATGGGATATAGCAACCAGATAACGGGAGTTCGCCTGAGAGGGAGGAGATAAGGAAAGAGGTTATCGAAAACGTTTCTCGGGGGAGGGGGGGGGGGAACGACGCCACCCGAGGACACCAAACGCCGACTGCGAAGCTCGACCTCGCACCAAAATCCTTCTTCCAAACCACCGCGAAGATGCCACTGGGAAACCACTAAACCAAGAGAAAGTGAGCTTAGTTTCATCACCGTCAGAGTGCCAAGACGTCGACGAACCCAACAGCTCCTGACGTTCCTCCGATCGCCTGTCGAAACGGCTACGATGAACTCCTTGGATTAAGCCTAGGTTTGTCTTCGGGAGAGAATTGGGAATTGGCGCGTTGAGTCTACGCGCCCTCTACTCAGATTGATTCTCTTAGATTTAGCTCCATGAATTGTAAAAAAGATATTGGCATTAGTTTATATAGGCATAGTTAGAGTATTGCTCTTTGTTTACACACGCACGACGAGTTCACTATAAGCGTACCATGTGGGAAATAATTTTTTGGGGTGATATTTTGAAAATAATTTTTTTAAAAAAGGTATTATTTTGGTGATTGTACACTCTTTTCAACAATATTTTTTCCAAAGTTCGAGCTTGAATTTTTTTCTTTTTTAAGGTTCGAGTTTGAATTCTTTTCTTAAGAGAATAACAGTGCTTTGTTATTGCACTCAGCGTTTGTTAGTTAATATTTTTTAGTATTGATTTACACTTGTTATTGTTTTTCTTAGTTGTGATATATTATTTTTTTATTTTCTTATATTATATTCATAATTAAAATATCTTTTATTTATATGAATCTTGATAAATTAATAATTCTAGATTTTAAGTATTCATATGTTATGAATATTTATCTATGTGGATGTCTATTATGATTAGAACTTTATCAAAGGAGTTTGATTTATTTATTATTAGGAATATTATCTCTATGAATTAGAGTTTAATGTATTATGTACTTCTTATGCCTATAAATAGATGATTCATTGAAGGCATTGCATATAATTCTATATTTTGAGAATAATACAAATCTCCCTCTTTCTTTCATCTCTTTGTTCTTCTTGTTCTTATTCTTGTTCTTCTTTATTTATTCACAATAAGTTATCAGCACGATCTCGCTCGCTCAATTACTGTGATTATTGTTGGTGGTTCTCGAAAAGAATTTCAATTTGATATTGGTGACTACATCTATCATATATTCAGCTTACCTTGGAAAGTATGGTATGTTTTACTTATTTATATACTGATATAATGATTGATTTATCATTCTTCAAAAGTTAGTATATTCATATCTATTATTTGGTTATTATTTTAATTTATTATTATTTTATTCATACTTGAAGTAACTCTTGAATTAACGAAAATTAAAATTATCGTCGTACTTCATTAGATGGATTGATAAAGCAAACCAAATTAAAGCCCTCAAGGATTTCGGTTAAATGCTATTGGGCGCACAAGTTGGAACATTTTATTACACAGTATATTAGTTTTATTCAAAGTTTTTATTATTCTATTCTAATTTATAATTGATTCAATTCAAGGATTGTGTTATCATGTGATTGTTATATATTTGTTTTATCATTATTATTATTATTATTATTATGGTAATTTATATGAATAAATTCGTGATATAAAACAACTTTATTATTTGTATCAATTACTTTGTATGTGAATCAAAGGCAAAAGGAATACGTTACTTTGATGCGTTTATACATTCATCAAAATGTTGTTTGATTTTAACTATGGTTGTTTATAATTTGATCACATCACTTATAGTTATGTTTATTCAACTTGATCTATGACTACTTTTATACTTTTTGATCTAGTCTCAAATAATTTTTTATTCTATTGATAAAAGTCGATGCTTTTAACCGTGTTTTGAGTTTTACATGCATTCAAATGAGTTGGAAAGAGACATGGCGTAAAAAAAGATTATGAGAAGATGCCTTGGTTCATTTGCTACGTCATCATTGTCTTTGAGACGAAATTCAATATCGGTAAACTCTATTTTTATTTTTATCTTTTAAAATACAATTTTAAAGTGCGATAAATCATGATGATTTTGAATTTACAAGAAGATTATTATAAAGTCTATATTTGCTCGAAAGCAATATTTTTTCTTCATCGTAAAATTCGACCATAGACTTCTCCCAAGATCAAGTGTTGAAATTTTGTCTTGATCCAAAAAGTTTTATGGGAGGCATTCCCTGAAGTGAATGCAAAGCATGATGTTTATTACATGCGATTATCAATGATGGGGCATTCCATGAAGTGAATGCAAGCATGATGTTTATTCCATGCAATTATCAATGATGGGGCATTCCCTGAAGTGAATGTAAGCATGATGTTTATTCCATGCGACTATTGGATCTGTTTCATTCCCTGAAGTGAATGCAAACATGGTAAATCATTATTCAATTAGAGACATAATTTCGATATAATCCAAGTATAATTGGTTGGACATCCCGTTCTGCGAGGCTACTGGTCTCAAAGGAGGTTTTTAAATGACCTTGTGGACAGGTTTAACAATGCCGCGTACGAGGATTAAATCTTTGTTCTCTGTGATAAGGATATGTGAAAAAGGTTTTAAAGGCCCACTGGCTCTATTCCATTCCCTGAAGTGAATGTGAGATTATATTATGGAATGAATAAAAAATCACATTAAAAGTTGTGATCGTGGTCGAAGCTATGAATATACACATGAAAAATGTAGTCGTTTTAAGAATACTTCTACCCGCTGGTAGCGAAGTTATAAGGATGACAAGAGTGATAAAGATCATTTTAAGGAAGTGAAATCCTTTTACCAACGTGATGTTATAAACCATTGGTTTTGTACTTGTCAAACGCCAAAGTATTATGGACTTTATCCATAATCATGAATGATAAATGAAATAAAATATAAACAAAATTTGTTTATGGCGAAAATAATTATGGCGTTATTGATCCAACTCAATTGGATATTGTTAATTTTCTCATAATACTTGAAGTGAATAATTTACCATTTATTTTATTTTTCTTATAACCTCCAACAGGAATAATTATCTTTTTTTTATTTATTTTATGTTAATTCGTTTCATTTATTATTTATTTTATGTTAATTCGTTTCATTTATTATTTATTTCACATATTATTTATTTACACTTTATGTTAATTTATTGTTTGAAGAATATAATTACTTCCGAAATAAAATATACAATGAATTGTGGCTATTTATGCCTAGAATTGTGGCTATTTATGCCTAGCAGATAATGCAAGTACTCATATTGTACTTAAGCATAAGAAATATTTTTCCCATTTAAATGCAAGGGGAAATATGAGTAGTATTTCTCAAAGTACTAAAATATCAATACTTCGGAAGAGCACTTGAAAGTTTATCTCTAATAGATAATCGACTTGATATGATATGATATATTTTATATTTTTCATTCCTTGAAGTGAATGATACAAAGTCAATATTTTCATTACCTGAAGTAAATGAAACAAAGCACATTTTGAAAGGTGCACAATTATGCATTTCTCGATTAAAATGCAAGGGAATAATGTGAGTACTATATCCGGAAGTACTAATATCACAAAAGGCTCTGGTTGAGCAAATATGTTATTGTCAAATGGAACTTTATTCCATATTCAAAGTGTGTTATATTCGTCAAAGTCATAAAGAGAGCAATATGAGTTCGCAAACTATCCCTTTGGGAATTATAGATAACACATGTTATCAATTGGCATTTGAAATAAGCCAATATGGATATAAGTTCTGGTAGCCAAAAAGTCAGTTGAAAGCTCTAGAAGAGCTATATATTGCTACCAAAAGATAATTTCAATTGAAAGCTACGAAAGAGCTAAATATATTCCTATTTAAAGGAACAATTTTGATGGTCGTACTAGACATGTACGAGTGAGATTGAATTACATGTTATGGTAAACAAGGAGTTTACAAATTCAGAGATATATACACACACATATATAGTTGGCATGATCGGTTAGACCATCCTGATCAATGGTGCAGAAATTATTGAGATTTACATGCACATGTATTAAAAGAACCTGTAGTTCTTGTGGTGCTTATTCTCAAAGGAATGGATTAAATTCCACTTATTAAAGAACGTGAAGTTCTTGTGTTGCTTAAAGGAATTGATTAAATTCCACTTACTAAAAGAACCTGAAGTTCTTGTATTGTTTATTCTCAAAGGATATAGATGGTCTCACTTACCAAAAGAATTAGAACTTAAAGTTCTTGTATTGAAGTTAAGATTGTATGTCTTGCATATCTGAACAAAATATGGGCCCATATATCCACAAATGTGAAAAGTTTTATATGATTTTAGTAGATGCATCTACATTGTTTTATCGACTTACAACCAAAAGTTTGTGAGATTGATTCTAAAAAGATTCAGATTATGCAGTTAGACTATTCGTCTTGAATAGCTAGTGGGTTTATATTTTAGGCTATATCAGTTGTTACAAAGCCTATTGATTATGAAAAATATAGTTTAGCAAAATTTCAATTGGATGCCTCCTATTTAATAGCTAAACTATGGGAACAAAAGAGTTATTATTTATATGGTATTTCCATATAGCAACACTTATACGCATCAAGCCAACGAGTTATAATAAACTCCCCGTTATGATTGGTTTTTGGTCAGAAACCATACATTTCCCATTTTTATGATTTTTGAATGTGCGATATGAATTGCTCCACCACAACGCACAAAATGGGTAAATAAAAAGGGTTGAGAATATATATTGAGTACGAGTCTCCTTTTATGTTTAAATTTTTAAACATTAATTGGAGAATCATTTATGACATGATTTTTCTCAACATCAGGGGGAGATAATAATCAGCTGGTAGAGGAAAATGAATTATCATTATCTAGATCCTCGTATATGAACTAGAAGTTCATAAGATAATTCATGTTATTACATGTCAACTGCCAGACATATTTACTGACCCAATGAGAGTAATTAAGTCTCATATACCAGCTGAAATGCTCTAAGTTTAAATTACATGTTAGAGCGAGAGAATGTAAATCATGCCTGAAGCATGATAGTTGAAATAGTTCCAATGATCAAAATTCTCGTAAATAGAAAATAATATGAGATGGTCATATATTGGAGGCGGGTGCTCCTGAAGAGACCCAAGACATAACAAATAATAAAACTCTATAAGAGTTTCAGGTACCTGAAATAAAGATTGAAATCTTGAAGAGATCTCGATGAGTTATGTCATTACGAGAATGGAACCAGAAAATTGGAAAGTTGTCGACAACGATTTTACAAACAATTTTACATAAAATACTTCTATAGAAGTAAAGAAAGAAATCGAGGATCTTGTATAAAATCTATCTGGAAGTATAGATATTGAATTGGCCAATGTTGAAAGACGCTTTGAACTTCTAAAGTAGAAGTATTTGGACAAGCAGTCCAAACACCTAAAGGTGTAATGCAAGTGAGGCACAAATAAGTAGTCGTAAATACGACTTGAACTATGATTTATGAAAAGTTTTAATTACTTTATGGTGGATGCAATTACTTTGGCAGTTTTGAAAATTTTACATGCGTCTAATTATTTGTGGATCCATATTTATCCTTGAAGGATCTAAAATGCTATAAGCATTTGCAAATTTCTGAGGAAATTTATTTAGACATGTCTCATGAATATTTTGGCGCATTTGATATAATCTCCTTAGTGAATACTAATTGAGAAAATACTATAAGAATGATCAGATTTCCTTATGTATTTTATAAAGGAGTTTGAATCGAGATCCATTATGATAATTTTAGAACTCCTAAAGAGCTTCAAATTGGAAACTCATAAAGTACTTTCAATACAAGTACTTGAATCTTGACATCAAGTTTATCTCGACCTGAAGATCGAGCATTTTTATATATTTCTTTTGTCTATGAATAGACATAAGCTGAAAGAATCTTAAAGAAGATTCTATACGAATAGAACATATCTATTGAGTATCTCAATAGTTGTAAGATTGTTGGATGTGAATAAAGATAATTATATCGTTTCTTGGTCTTGAAGCACTATATATTAGTTGGTCAATAAATATCTATGAATATACAAAGATCGTTACATTTAGATCTTCAAACATTCGTTGATGCCTCTTCAAATGTCGTAGAAATAATTGTTATGCACGAGGCAAGCCAAAAATGTGTTTGGCTAAGACTATTGACTCAACATATCCAAAAAGATATGTGGATTTACTTTGACAAGATATGATAAAAGCTATCTTGTGTGAAGATAACGCATGATATATATCTAAGTTTGAAAGTGGATACATCATGGAACATATTACTCCAAAGTTTCATCCCTCACGATCTTTATAAAAATGATATTCAAGATTAAATTATGAAGATTCAAAGATCTTCTGTGATGTTTGCATGAGGGGGAGTAAATACGCGTTGCACTCTTTTTCCCTTAACCGAGGTTTTGTCCCAATGGGTTTTCCTGGTAAGGTTTTTAATGAGGCAACAAGTTATGCGTATCAAAGATGTGTGTACTCTTTTTCCTTCACTAAATTTTTTTTTCCCACTGGGTTTTTTATCTTAGTAAGGTTTTAACGAGGCACATTATCTTCATAGACATCCAAGGGGGAGTGTTATGAATATTTATCTATGTGGATGTCTATTATGATTAGAACTTTATCAAAGGAGTTTGATTTATTTATTATTAGGAATATTATCTCTATGAATTAGAGTTTAATGTATTATGTACTTCTTATGCCTATAAATAGATGATTCATTGAAGGCATTGCATATAATTCTATATTTTGAGAATAATACAAATCTCCCTCTTTCTTTCATCTCTTTGTTCTTCTTGTTCTTATTCTTGTTCTTCTTTATTTATTCACAACATCGTATATATTATAACATTTTGTTAATATTATCTTTCATTGTTGTGTCAATTTAATATTATATTTGCGCGCGCATATATATATATATATATATATATATATATAGTAATTGATTTTTTTGAACAATTTCTACTTAAAAGAGAAGATGACAACTGAAAGTTTTTAACCACTTGCTCTAGATTTTGATTTGTAATTGAATTTTTTATTAATTCAAAATATGTTCGAATATTTAATAAATAAAAGAAGAAAATATTAAACTCAGGCAAACCTTTGTCCATAATTCTCCAATGATTTCACAGGCCAATCAGCTTAGTTTATCCCATAATTAAGCTTAATGATTCTTGATGTCCTCGTACTTTTCAAAAAATATTAATGTAATTTCCAGATGTTTTTACTTGCGACTTTTAAACCCAAAAAATAGGCAATTTTGGGTGAAAAACCCCTTTTTAATTATTATCTTTAAAAATGGCTCCCAAAAACTTTTATTTGGCAAAATGACCCCCTTTCTTGCCAGGTCGACAGACATTGCGTTGTGTAGGACGCGAGGTACGATATCGCGTTCTACAGAACGCGATTTTTGTCGACGTGGCGTTGCAGTCCGTGTTAACGGTTTAACAGTTCCTCGCGTTCTACAGAACGCGAGGTACCCGAGAAATTGAAAAGGCGGCTGGAATATATCGCACGGACCTCGCGTTCTGTAGGACGCGATGTCTGTGCAATTCCAGCCTGAACCACAAGCAAAAACATGCGTAAGTAGGCATGTTCGAACCCAATTTCGAGCGTGTAAATTGTATATTTTTAGCGATCATCGAGTTTGGGGTCGTAGTACTGAAAATTGTCTATCGTATGATACCAACATGGTTAATTTCCGTCCATTCTACAAAGGTTTAAAATGGCTTCGAAAACCCTATGCTAGCATACTTTTTTTGATTGAAGTTGTATTTCAACTAATGTCGATAGGCATGTTCGAGCAGAATTTCATACGTATAAATTTTAAATTTTTAGGTAACATCGAGTTTAGGGTTGTAGTACTGGAAATTCTCTATCGTATGACACTGACACGATCAATTTTCGTCCATTGTACACTGACTTATAGTTGCTTCGAAAACACTATCATAACATATTTTTTGAATGATTGAAAATATAAGATGGCGTACTGTATAAATAGAAGTAAACTGACTTTATTGATTAGATTGTCATGTGCGAACTCGCATATACAAATTAAAAATAATTAATTAATACGAGGGGCTGAACGATTAGGACACTTAGGAGCTGTGTGCCCAGGATTTCGACATATAGAACAATGCTTCTTTTGTCCGGTTTTCTCTCGATGTTCGACCAAATCCTCGGCACAATATATTCTTGTAGAAGGTGGACGTCCTTTGGCTCGTAGTAGTGTTGGATCTGGGCGTATGATCGGTTCAGTGTCCACAGCATTTGGATCAACCTCATTTCCGATTGGAGGAAACTCTTTTTCGTAAACTTTAAGCACCGTTTTGAGTAAGTATACCGGATCAACCATATGCATGTATTCTATTCGTTGGTTAGTGCAAGCAGCAATGGCGTGTGCGCACGGGTATTTGAAAGTTTGGAATATCCCGCACTCGCAGGTTTTTGCCCTCAGATCTACAACGTAAGCGTTGTGCTGAATGCCTTCTAACCGCCTGGAAAATTCCGCAACACGAAACAAGTGTCCTTCTCGCGAGAAGAGAGTTGCTTGCACCTGTCTTGATTGGGCCACTTGAATATGCAGTATTGAGCGGAAATCTGGATGGACTTTGTGTCCACCTGCCATGTACTCAGTTGCTTGCCTGCCCAAGGTTGCAAAAAGGGTAGCTAAACGATAATATGTCACTTTGACAATGGAAGTGATAGGCAACTGCCGAACTCCCTTCAGTGATGAGTTCACTGCGTCAGCCAAGTTCGTTGTCATGTGACCATAACGTTTACCCTCGTCATACGATCGAAGCCATTTTTCCTTTGGGATTTTTTCAAGGTATTCTGCGCCTTTTTTGTTTCTCGCTCTCAGTTCCTCGAGCAGTTCAGCCACCTCTTGTTTGTAGTGCGAGTTGCCTACGGGATGACAGTTGAATAGTTATGGGCGAAAAACACATGAAAAAAGGTCGTAAATTGAAGCGAGTAACAAGTAATATAGTAAATGAAAATGACATAAATGACGTACCCATATCGAGCACCATTTGACGTTCATCACGATTCTTGTATTGCAGCAGGTAGTTTGCGGCTATGTGCCGCAAGCAAAAACGGTGGTGAATGTATGGAGGCTTCCAATAATCACCCAAATTTTGTATCGCCCACAGCAGCGCTGTGCCTCTGTCAGAAATAACACACACCCCTTCATCCCTTCTTCTTCGTATTACAGGATCAAGGACATATTTTCGTAGGTTCGTAAGGAAGAACGTCCAAGACTCCAAATCCTCCTTCGGGACGATTGCGAATGCAACAGGAACGCATTTGCGATTGCCGTCCTGTGCTATAGCTAGAAGTAGGATCTGTGTATATTTTTCGTACAACCATGTGTCGTCGATTTGGACCATCGGTTTGCAGTGTTTGAATGCGTTGATGCACTGGGGGAAAGTCCAAAATAACCGGTGGAATTGACAAACACCTCGGACGACACGATCATTTTCGTATGCCAGAATCGTATCAAGTTTGACAACCATTCTAGGGATGTGTTTCTGCAGGAGATTAAGCCACGGGCGCAACTCTATGTAAGATTCCTCCCATCGGCCATACAATTCCTCTTTGACCTTTTTCCTTGCATACCATGCTTTCGAATAACCTGGACGGAAGCCGGTGACAGCTAGAGCTGCAGCCTGACATGTGGGGACCGACACAGTGGGATTTGTTTTCACCAGTGTGGAAAAGATGTCCGCGAGGTACTTTGCATCCAAGTTCTTGTGATCCTGGTTGAGGCTAGCAACGGTGCATGTATGGGGCCCCTCAAGTTTTGTTATTTTCCAACGGTTGGCTGCCCTCTTCAAGTCTGATATACGGATTTTCCATTTACAGCCTTGATCCTTTTGGACGCACTGAGCCTTGTAGTATTTGGCTTGGGTTTTCTTCACCGTCTTCTCAACATTATGACGAAGGTTGTACTGCTTAACTGCCGCCACCGCAATTTCCTTGTTTGCGAACGCCATACCAATTCTTAGTTCACCATCAGAACGGTGGACTCGACCATCTATTGTGTCGTCATGGGGAAAATCAGGGACATCTATTGCATCCATATCAACCGTTGTGAAGTGGGATGGTGGTTGGAACATAGAAATTGGTCTTGCGTCTACAGGAAAGTTGGTGGCAGTCGGTTCTTCGTCCAAATCTGGTGGTGGAACGGTAGTGTCTTCTGGGTCTTCTGGTAACTCTGTCAAGTCTTCTGGTTCGGGATAGAATGGCCCCAGCTCGTCTCCGTCTGGCCCGGGTTCTCTAATCGGTTCTTCGTCAGAAGCATCCTCCGGGAGCTGGAATAGTAGAGCTTCTGGAATCACTACCCTTCGAGGCGAGGATTGGGGTCGATGAGCGGGAGACCTCTCACGAGATCGCTCAGGAACCTTATTTCCAAGACCAAAATCAAGATCACCATAAGAAGAATGTATTCCCATTGATGATTGAACGTACTCCGTGCTAGGGACATACGTTGAGTGTCGTCCATATGATGAATCATGGTCGTGCATAGCGTAAGAAGACGACGCTCCCTCACCCCCAAAAGAAGAATGTCTCCCCATAGATGGTTGACCGTAGTCGGTGCCAGAGACATACATTGAGTGCCGGCCATATGATGCTTCATGGTCGTGCGTAACGTAAGGAGCCGACGTTCCTCCCCCCCAAAACTATAAGGATTGTATGGATTGTATGGACTGTACGATGCATTTGTTGGTGCATCGAATTCATCGTTTGGGGGTTGGTTCAGGTCGAACCCGATACTAGCTACGCAGGACTGCCTTGGAGAAGCAGATGACGATGCACCAACTTCGCTGTCTCGACAGAGTAGGCCAAAATCACGTCGTAGACCTGCGGTCGGGCTATCAACGTTGGCATTCGGATCGAAGTCGAAATTCGCCCGGCCCCAGCTTGGTATTTCGACAACTGGATTAGACTCGGAGAACGATACATACAGCTCGAGGGGCCCCCCAATTGAATACTCGAAGTGGGCTTCCATCATCATTTGCACATCAGCATTTTGCGCAATTTGGCATACAGAGTACTCTAAAGGGTCTATAGATATTGGCACCCGATACTTCACGTCGGACAAACGATGATTATCGTAATGAGGAACTTTTGCCTTCAGTTCCTTGACCAACTTCTTGAACGATAATCTCCTCGGAAGCTTTATCGTTACCGGATCTTCGCAGTGAAAAAGGACGCCGAGTTCGGTACCCTCGAATATCTGGCCATCGTAGTAACGCCTCGTCCGGCCATTTGAATATTATATGAAAGACTTTTGAAATTTTGATACTTAGAAAATTCTAGGAATTGATTGCCAATTGAAACTTATATTTTCGTTTGATGGTTCTTCTTCATATATAGGCAAAATTATTGGCCCTTGCAATCCAGGAGAATCTGGTTGTGTAAGGCAAATAATGGGTCATAGAGGTAATTTTGCTTGTCCATTACCTAAAACCGATAAGCAGGTTAATGATGAACAAGTCAGGAATGGCGTGTGTGTGCCTGGGAGGCAGTCCCCTAACTTTCGACAAGTAAGGGATAGATTTGATGGGAGGCAGGGTAAACCCAGTACCTCGCGTTCTATAGAACGCGATATATGTACCTCGTGTTCTATAGAACGCGATATATGTACCTCGCGTTCTATAGAACGCGATATATGTACCTCGCGTTCTATAGAACGCGATATATGTACCTCGCGTTCTATAGAACGCGATGTTATAAAGATATCGCGTTCTATAGAGCGCGATGTCACTTTAAATGCTTTGTTTCAGATGTTCCGTCAGAAGTTATAATAACCGTACTATTTACTTACTATTTGTTTGTTTGTGTAATTGAGGACATGTTCGAGAATTTGAGACAATTGTAGTCTGGTAATTGAATACTACTACTGGTGCCTATAATGTAATTGAGTACTAGTAGTTTTACATAACTTGAAGTCCGTTTAACATTAATAAAGGATGAAATAAGACGTCATATAACATAATTGGAAGATAATTTCATAAGTTAATGGTTAATCCGAATCATCGTAGTCAGTGGACACGTCTGAACTTAGGTTTAGTTCTTCGATCATCTGTTGTTTTCTTTGTCTACGCCTGTACATAAAAAGTTGCAGCTCCTCCACAGCCGCATCAACATCCGGTGAAGACGGTGCGTGTTCAGCGTTCGGAGCAGGTTCTATGGGTGCAGACGTACTAGCTTCGCCGGCGTTGACAAACTTAACATTAAAATCAACGTCTCTAGCTCCGACGGAATTGAGCCGGTCATACATGTTACGAACGTCTGTTTCGTTCGTAAGCTTCATAACGTAGTGCGTTTCATTAGCTGACGGTGTTGGGATTCGACATTCCATGGAAGAAATTTGTTTGTCGGTGTGTTTACTAACCTCGATTGTTGTCAACTGTATTAAATCTTTCAGTGACATTTTGCCGGTGATTGTTGACTCAAAATAAGTATCGAGAAAATAAAATGTTGCCTTAAATTTTTCCATAAGGTGAGCAAGGATTGGGTGTTTAGAGAGAATTTGGAATGAGTAAATGATGGTGGAATTCGTGGGTATTTATAGGAAATGAAAAACACCACATAAGTAAATTTAAGTCGAATTTAATTTAACAAAACTTTCGACATGTATTCTTTAATAAGTAAATTGAGACAACTACATAAATTATCTATAAAATTCGAAACAATATATTCAGCAGCTCCGGCGAGCAAATTTGATCGGAGGTCCCGACTGAAAGAAGCAGAGAGCGAAATCCAGATGTAAATGTTGGCTGCCACGCCGCATCTGAAATGAGTTAATGGTAGCAGCTTTGATCCACATTAACAAATGTAATCGGCACCCGCCGCATCTGAAAATGTCGATCTGAATCCGCCCCCGCTTCCTAAAAGTCCTTTCGTTTCAAAACTGTAGCCGGGGATCCTCTCGACGGCGGCTACAGAAGCTGCCATTGAAGCCACTACTGCAGCTTTCAACCTCCAAAATATTGCGATATGTCGGTAAATATTAAGGTATGTACCCCCGATGAACACAAATCTTTAAGTGAACTCCAACTATCATAAAGGAACAATATTTCGGACATAAAAATTGCAACGGAAAAAAACTCAGCATTACACGAACTCATATTCAACTGACCTAAACTAAACTTAACTGCTTACAAAAATTCATCTCCCTGCATATATATATATATATATATATATATATATATACAAACATCTCAAAGACCTCGCGTTCTGTACAACGCGAGGTAAGAGTGACCTCGCGTCCTACAGAACGCGAGGTTGCCACGTCATCATATTCCCCTCTATAAATAGCAAACTCTCGGAGAGGTAAGGAACACCGACATAGATTTTTTTCTGTATTCACGTACGCAGTTTTCGCTTGCAGCTACTAATGGCAACATAGCGCATATTTTGGAAGTTTTGTTTTAATTTAACTTCCAAAATATTGCGCTATGTCGTTATTTTTAGTTACTACTGAAAATATAACGCGTATTTAGTATCATTTATTATTACTATCATACTAATAATTTTTATTGTTAGTATCATTTATTATTATTGTTGTTATTATTATTAATATTATTATTATTTTAATTATAATTTTTATTTTTATTTTTATTTTTATTGTTATTGTTATTTTTATTGTTATTATTATAAATATAAATTGTAATATTATATATTAAATGAGTTTCCCGCTTTAAATGAATTTTTATTGTTAGTATCATTTATTATTTTAATAATTTTTATTGTTATTAAATGAATTTTTATTGTTAGTATCATTTATTATTATTGTTGTTATTATTATTAATATTATTATTATTTTAATTATAATTTTTATTTTTATTGTTATTATTATAAATCAAAATTGTAATATTAAATATTAAATGAGTTTCCTGCTTTAAAAACTCTAATTTAAAAAACCCCATGACCTCGCGTCCTGTAGAACGCGATGTCTTTAGAACCTCGCGTTCTATAGGACGCGATGTCCTCTCTGACCGTTCAGTTCACGCGTCTGATCACTGACGCGCCTTTTCAGTGAACCTCGCGTTCTATAGGACGCGAAGTACTCGAATATCGCGGTCTATAGAACGCGAGGTTCATTAACCTCGCTTCCCAAACGCCGCGAGGTCCTCTATAAATTGGAGGTTTATTTCCTAAAAACCTCCACAACGCGATTTCTATACAAATTTTACAAAAATTTGTCAGCAACTTTTATATATCGTTCGATCACATAGAGCCCTTGCTACGGAACCAAACGAGTCACTGCAGTGAATATTGGAGAAACAGTCCAGAGGTATTATTTTTTTCCCTATTAATTTCTAAAAAAATTTATTTAATTAAATTTTTTTATTTTACTAACTATTTTATTTTATTTTTTTCAGGGATACGAACGTAACTTACTATGTTACCTTAATCATATCACCGTCGAACCCGTTCCTGCTGTTATGCGTTTGCTTGATCGGGCTGGTTTTGGGCACATAGCTCGCTATATAGGGGGGTGAAGGTTAGACCGCCGTTGATCAGCGCGCTGATAGAACGGTGGAGACCCGAGACGCACACTTTTCATCTACCATTTGGCGAGGCAACAATTACATTGCAGGATGTTGACTACATTCTGGGGTTGCCTATAAATGGCAGCGTTATTACTGGTGTGGCGATGGCACATTGGCCACTCCTATTTGCTGAACAAATTGGCGTCATGCCCCCTGAAGAAGTGTGGGACGGAGGGAAAATTTTTCTATCGTACTTGGAGGACAACTTTGGAACCCCTCCCCCGATGCGGATGATGTTACACTTGAGGTTTTTTTATTATATTTAGTATGCTTTTATTACATTTATTATTAAATTAAAATTATTTATTTGCACATTAGGGTTTAGGGAATTTTTTATGATGAATTCAGACAATATTTAGGATCTTTTTAATAAATAGTTAGGATACTTTATTAAATATTTAGGATACTTTATTAAATATTTAGGTTGCCTACATTAAATATTTATGATACTTACAATTTTATTATTTAGGATGAACTTACAATTTTTTTAATTAGGATGCCTTTATTAATTTATATTTTCACAGCGGTATGCGCGAGCCCACATCTTGCGCATTATTGGCGGGATATTAATGCCCGACAAAACTTGCAACAAAGTGCACGTTATGTGGCTTCATCATCTCACAAATTTAGACGAGTCTGGACGAAAATCTTGGGGGTTAGCTGTCTTGGCGTTTCTTATCAGAGACCTCTGCAGAAACGTTGACGCCTCCAAAGCATCGATGGGAGGATGTTGTTTATTCCTGCAGGCTTGGGTTTGGCTTCGGATCCCTACTTTGGCACCACAGCTTAGGATTCTCAGTCCTCTGTCATTTCCGCTTCTACGGAGGTACTACATAATCTACTATATTTTTTTATTAAATTATTTTATTTAACGATCTTTTTCATTATTTAAAGGTGGACCACCGCACTATCCCACGCCGGCCTGCCGGACTCCCAGAAAGAATACAGATATAGATTCGATGCCTTGACGGAGGACGAGGTAATTCAACAATTATTTTGGTTTTTTCCATACTATTTTTTCCAATAATATTTCATATAGAAATTTTACTAACCTTTTTCATTCTTTTTAGTTCGTGTGGACGCCCTACGATTCAGAGCAGATTCGCCTCATTACTCCAGCAGATATTGTGCAAGAGCGAGACCTCTGGATTTCCGTAGTTCCGCTGCTGAACTACGAAATTTGCGTGTGGCATTCTGCGGATCGGGTACTCCGACAGTTCGGGTACGTCCAAAATGTTCCACGCCCTCCGCAAAATATGGACGAGTTCCACAATCTTACGCGTCAGGGGAAGACGGAGACTGACTGGGCCGAGCACCACGCTATCTGGATAGCGCTTTGGGGTCAACGCTTTCTCAGACGCCCAGAGTTTCTCCAACCAATTATAAAAGGGGGTCCTTTGGTCACTTTCAATTATGGCCAGTGGTATAGGGACAATGGGATGCCACATATCCTTACTCCAGCCGAGCTCCAAGCCGAGCTTCCCCAGCAACCCCAAAACCGCCCACGCGGGAGCCGGCGAGCGAGCTAGACCCAGAGCCAGTCCCAGAGCCAGAGGCAGTCGACGCAGCGCGGTTCGAGACCACGATATGACACTCTAGGGGCATCATCTTCTGCCCCACCATTGCATAGCGGTCCATCGACTTTCGAGCAGACGATGCCTCCACCCCAGTACGGCTCCACTGATGCCTATCGCCCCCATACGCCCACGACTGACCTTATGCTTATCGATTATCCACCTCAGTATGGGTTTCCGATGGTGGAGAGTACGCCGATAGGTAGTTTGTTTTACTCCCCGCCTGGTCAGGATGATAGGGATCAGGGACCACCATACGCGCACGATGGTCAGGATGATAGGGACCAGGGACCACCACACGATGGACGGAGGAGGAATCCGGATCGTGAGCGTCATCCACCCGACTGCGGAACGGGTGGACATAGGCATTATTAGTTTTTTTTGTTGTTTTCTACTTATGTTTTTAATATTTATGTAAAACACTTTTAAATTTTATAATGTCGTATTCTAATTTTGTTTATGAATTATAATTTTGTTTGCATATTATAATTAAACTTTATAATGTTTATTTAATTTTTGTTTTTAATAAATTTAATAGGATTAAAAACCGAAAATCGACATTAGTTGAAATACAATTTCAATCAAAAAAAGTATGCTAGCATAGGGTTTTCGAAGCCATTTTAAACCATTGTAGAATGGACGGAAATTAACCATGTTGGTATCATACGATAGACAATTTTTAATACTACGACCCCAAACTCGATGATCGCTAAAAATATACCATTTACACGCTCGAAATTGGATTCGAACAGGCCTACTTACGCTTGTTTTTGCTTGTGGTTCAGGCTGGAAACGCACAGACCTCGCGTCCTACAGAACGCGAGGTCCGTGCGATATATTCCAGCTGCCTTTTCAATTTCTCGGGGACCTCGCGTTCTGCAGAACGCGAGGTACTGTTAAACCGTTAACATGGACTGCAACGCCACGTCGACAAAAATCGCGTTCTGTAGAACGCGATATCGTACCTCGCGTTCTACACAACGCGATGTCTGTCGACCTGGCAAGAAAGGGGGTCATTTTGCCAAATAAAAATTTTTGGGAGCCATTTTTAAAGATAATAATTAAAAAGGGGTTTTTCACCCAAAATTGCCCAAAAAATAATCAATGTTATTCTTTAGTCAACGGAAACTATCATTGACTATTACGGTATTATTATGGTGGTAAATGGTGCTAATATAGTTGTCCGCGTATGAATGATAACGTGAGAAAGTGACTTAATCGATTTTTTTAAATACTAAAAATTAAGAAATTATTTAAAATTTAAAATATAGAAATACTTTATATAAAACTCAAACTCAAATTTGTTCGTATACATTGAATACTAGACCAAAGGCATTCTCAAATCACAAGTAACACATGCTTGAAAATCTGCCAACTTTTGTTAAAAAAAATTACAAAGAGAAGATGAAATTCCGATTATAAGAATGTTGCAAAAACAAAAACACAATTTCTAACTCAAAATCAGTCTCCAATAAATCTAAGAGAACTGCACTGATGGAACAATGGCATAGATTCACCGTCAGATTTGCTGCTGCTCCAATCAAAACAGAATCAACCACCCTACTCCTCCCCGGACTAGAAGAAAAATCCTACAGAATCCCCATCACATCTGAATTCGAAAAATGTAATTCGGCTTGGCCGGAGTTTTTTGATCCATAAGCGTTGGTGGAACCTGCTATACCATGTTCTAGTCGACTTCTTTCGACCAATATGCATGAGCACCGAGCAAAGCCGGAATCGTGGAAGTAAACCGATGCGCATGGCGGAAGTTGAACTAGCGAATCACCGGAGAAGGTTCTTTTAGTACCATGTTTGCTTCAATACATCCCCTTGAAAACTGGATTCACGCGGCAAATGCTTGCTCCATGTTCCTCATATTCTGCTTTTGTATGACAGGCCTAAACATCGGCAAGTTAAGGAGACTTTAAGCGAAAACCAGAGTTTAGTTCTTAAGATTAAGAATGATGCACATGGCGACAGTAATGGCAAGCACATCAGACAATTGACATATCGATAAAAGCAAGAACCTTGGGTGATGATATATGGCAAATTCAATGCCATTCAGCGGCCTGTATAGAAACAATTACTAGAAGATTTGTTTAGAAGCGGGGATTCGTACCGCAAAGAATTCCGGTGTTGATGCCAGTACAGAACCTCCAAACCAAACAGCAAATCTTTGGATAGGATGACTGACTACATGAACTTCCACAGGTTTTGCCTGGAAGGTGAATCCCCAAAAGGAGAATAGCACTGAGCTTTGGTAAAATGTTAATGGGATGAAAATACAAGCACAAAATCCTTACTTTTATATCCCCACCAAGATGAGCAGTAGCTGCCTGAACACGGGCATCGACGATCCTTTTCACATCCCGCTGCAACCTTCTGTGGAAGTCTTTAAACATGGTTGATCCACCAGATAATACAATATTCTGAAAAGAGTTAAAATAGAAAGCTAAAAGTGTATCAGATTTAACTATTTATAGATAACTACCGGACCAGGTTTCAGAAAACAAACTCGAATCGACTAGTAAGTAGAAGGGACATTGATGTAAGAGATTAAACTCAAATATATCCCATCTCCAAGAATTTCATCCTTGAAAATTAAGAACTGATAGTGGAGCTAAGAACCAAAATTTGCAATCTGCTTTTCTTTTTTTTCTTTTGAGCCTATGCATACTTCACCTTGTATAAAGCTCTTCTTGTGTCAATTGGTGCTGACTGAATGCACTTATCTATTAGAGCTGGTAAAGGAGTTATATAATCACTGGTATAGATCTCCGGACTAAACAAAACCTGTCGAGCCAGCCATTGAAAAAGCATCAGCAACAAGCAATCTCCGAGAAGCAATTTGTAAGCAGTTTTCATTTATTGAAAAACAAAGTTGGAAAATGCCAAAGTACACCATGAAGAAATCCAAATTCAGGGAAATCAAGAAAAACTTACACACCCAGACAGCCAGCTACATAGTTGCAATTATGTTTGAATATGAAGAAATGCCAAAAGTTTCAGTAATCTTAAACTTTAGAAGTCAGTTTGCAAGAAAAAAGAGGACAAACCTCAGGGCCTAAAAACCGTTCATAACCAATATCACAGGTATATGGTGCCCCTGTCTTCAGTCTAATACCCCTATATTGTTTGATAAACTTTGCAGGTTCCTTATCAAGCTTGGTGAACTCCTAAGATGGTTACAAAAAATAGTTATTATCAGATCACCATTCGCAAGTTGGAACTTGTAAACTTCATTACAGTATCTCAAGCTGTGTAAGACTCCTGAGGTTAATAGTTGTTCCGAAATCACAATCTATTGAAAGCAAAATAACCTTGACAATATCGGAACAAGTATAGCCGTACATCTCCTTCACTTTCCGAGCCGCTTCAAATGAGTCCTCAGGCGGCATTTTCTCTCCCCTTTCCTGCAAAGGTCAAGAATTCATGATAACTGAATACTAATTTTACAATCTCCATATCTCAAATCCAAGACACGCACACGCATGCATAATAAACAACCAAAAGAAGAGTCATACTTAAGTTCAGTTTCAATGAGCCTTTACAAGGAAAGCCATTATCGTCAACGGATACCGTGAACAGAAGGACAATGTAATGCAAAAGCTCTGGAAATTGAAAAAGAAAGTAAACATAGACTTAATTGTCTCCAGAGAACAGCTGTTGCTGAATTAAAACTAGCATTTCTTCAAATGGAACCAAAAGAATAGGCAACAAAATTCAAACAACAAATTGCACATATGTAAAATGACAATGTTTAAATGCCCAGCATATAACATGGAAGTGCACAAGTATATGAGTCCAACCACAGATAAGGCTGAGTAATGCCGAGGAGTGTAGAAAAGTTTCTCATCAACACGTGATAATAACCCTCAAGTACTTCGAAATTGTATAAATAACAATCCAATGATATCAAAGCACTGCAGAGTTATGAAAAAAACTTAAAAAAGATACCCGCATGAGCTCCTGTATGAAGAGAGTAACATCTTTTCCAGCTATTGGTATGGACTTAATGCAGCTCCCAATAACATAACCTTCTGCAACAGGTACAACACGGGTAGCCCCCTCTCCGACATCCACTACCACCCCTGTCATATCACACTATAGAAAACTGTAGTTCAATCTAAATGTGATCAATGTAAAAGAATGATTAGCAAGAAAAAAACAAGCACATTATGTGGGATATAAAGCTTAATACAAGATAGACAGGTTCTTTAAAATCCATGACCATGAAGTTTCCAACATATCACACAACTCATGCCTTCATCTGTTCATCATAACAACTTCCTCCATGCTTAATGTTTTATAAATGTAAAGACTGGATAAATATACACAAATCTGCAAGCATTTGCTACAAAACATTATTATTTGACTGCCGAATATGTATCCGCCTTGAACCAACATTCAAACTCACAATCCGATGTTAAAATGTATGGAAAATGAGTGACTGACTGACCTTAGATGTACTGTACCCTGCTGCTAAAGCAAGAACAGAGTTGACACCAATGTAAAGCCCCGGAACATTAAACGTCTCGAACATAATTTCACCCATGTATTCTCGATTCTCGGGAGCTGTAAGCGGACTCTCGGTCAACAAAAAGTAATGGTCCTCAGGATCACAACGTAGATAACCGAAAATACAGTGCTGCCAGTACCGTTCCATGGCATCCCAATCATCCACTTGGCCGTGGTTAATAGGATAGCTAAGGGAATAAGTATTGCTGGCTCGTGACCTCAACAGTGCATCATCTCCGATGAAGAAATCGAGATCAGCCATTACACCAGCTGAATACTGAGCTGCCATGTTTATCTTCGTGGAAGCTCTTGATTGGTTTATATACGAGTCGTTAAGCGCTACTACTGTTGGTTGGATAAAACAGGGCTCCACATTACCCGCGAATCCCATCTTCGAATAACTGCAACAAACAAATAAAAAGAAGTGGTAATGAAATACATTGAGGAATTTTGACAAACAGAACGTGAGCACATGTTTAACAGATGAACCATACCCTGTGCCGTTGTCGATGACGATGGTGGGTCGAGAAGTGGGATCCATCCCATAGAGAAACGGAAGCTATGAAGAATTATAGCTCATATCCAACGAAACCCAAAATGTGTAATAATAATAATAATAACCATTTCAAAACTCCATTGTCATCTTTCTCAGTTGATTGATATTTTTCATAGCAAACAGACTGTGTATATATAGAAGAGAAAGACAAGGCAAGAATGTCGGAGATGTGTGGTAGTGAATAGTGATATGACAATGAGTTTCCCATCCTACGACTTGGTCTGCAGGAAGATGTACCATGTCATATTTTATTTTTCGACTTTATAATATCAATGTAAGTTTAAACTTAAAACCAATCACGGAAATTCAGGAGAATACATAAAAAGAATGCGAGTGAGGCCCACACGCCCCTAATTTTTTCTCTCATCTGGAATCCCCGAGCCTCGAACGGAGGAGTGATTCCCTGGCCCGGTGGTATTGTACGGTGTGGTGAGAGTGTGGCTGTGGCCCTCGAACGACGGTCGTGCTCCGGCGACGCAGGCTTCGTCCCTGATCGGTGGTTTGCTCGCGGTGTCTTTTCAGAACGGGTGAAGAATGATGGGTTGCAGCTCGGTCTCTTCCTAATCTCGACGGTCCTTTTCTCTGATCACTCTACGACGGCTGTTCTTTTGAAGACTTGATAGAGCCCCCTTGTACCAGCGGTTGTTACAGGAAAACTGCCGAAGTTCTGCTCCTCAGCGCACTGTAAGGTTCCTTTTCTCGTCCGCCCGGTTCTCGAGTCATCCCGCTTCTGGTGACTATTTCCCCTTCTCCCCTCTGACCCGCCCCGTTATCTGGTGAATTCTCCCTTCCCCCCCTAAGTCGCCCCGTTTTCTGGTGGACTATCCTCTTCTTGGAATTTCTGAATTTCCCTTTGGTGCCTTGAGTTTTGTTTACGAGTTTTGTTTGCTTGGCATGTGATTTGGTTCTGTTTCGTGGTTGATTGCTGATCTGCTATGCCCGTTACCCTTCCTGTTTTAATTGCTCTGTTGTTGTTGTATTATGCTGCAATACTACTGTTTCTGAGGGCCTGTTTGTGAAGTTTTCTTCGAAGTTCCCTGTGGGTGATTATTCACCGGTCTGGTTTTGGATTCTCTCGAGGCTCGGTGTTTTCTAGTGCCTCTCTTTCGTGCCTCTGGTGGTTTCTTTCAAGTGGCAATACCATGTCAATTTTAGCATGGAATAGCCGAGGGATGGGAATAGTAAAAAAAAATGAGGGCCTTTCAAAACGTCATTTTCAAAATCAAACCAAATATCATCTTTCTTGGTGAAACGAAATAGAAGAAGAGATATCTGGAAAAAATAAAAATGAAAATGGCGCATTACTTCTATGTGGATCCGCAGGGTTTATCCGGGGGTCTCGCTTTATGGTGGAACTCAGATTCAGACGTAACTCTTCTGAGTTATGATCACAACTTTATTGACACGAAGATCATTCTTCCGGAGGGGGATGCTTGGTTCAACACTTTTATTTATGGTCCCCCTAATAGAGAAGATCGAAAATATTTCTGGGAAGGGCTCTCAAAGCTTCGGGAGTCTACTCAGGAAAAAAGGGTTATAATAGGGGATTCTAATACGGTGACGTGTCAGGAAGAAAAGGAAGGCGAAAATCCTTTCAATCCGTCGGAAGCGAGATGGTATGATGATTTCGTTAATTCCTCCGGTTTGGTGGAAGTGACGATAAAAGGAGATAAATTTTCCTGGTTCAATCAAGGGGGGGATCATGCCATCCTCGAGAAACTTGATCGGATACTCTGCTCTCCGGAATGGATTTTTGCATTTCCTGGTTCAATCAAGAGGAGGATTGCCCTCAGACAGTGGAGAAGGGGTGGAATGTTGCTTCCGGAGAAAGAGTGGTTCCTAGATTCCAGAGGAAAATCTGTAACACCAGAACAGCTCTCGTTAAATGGAACAAAGAGAAGTTGAAAAAGAAGAATGAAAGAAAGCAGGGACTGATGGATAGATTTTCTAAACTCCATGGAAAGAAACTATCAAATCAGGAATTGGAAGAATACAAAAAGCTGAAACAAGAAATTGATGTTGAATGGGAAAGAGAGGAAAGGTACTAGCACCAGAGATCTAGAGTGAATTGGTGAAATGGGGAGATAAAAACACTAAATTCTTCCATGCTACAACAATTCAGCACCGGAGCTCTAACTCTATTGTCAAAATTAAAGATGGGAATGGATCTTGGCTTGAGGATCCGGAGGAGATAGCCAATGTCCTACTTAAACATTTCTAACAAGTTTTCACCAAAGATAAGGCAGTTGACTACCTTTGCCTCAGAGATTATATCCCCAAGGTAATCACACAAGAAATAAACACAGCTCTTGGTAAGCCGATTAATGAAGAAGAGATTAAGAAGGTTGTGTTTGAGATGGGTGCAACGAAAGCTCCCGGTCCCGACGGCTTCCCAGGATGCTTTTATCAGACATTTTGGGACACGATTAAGGAAGATCTCATTGGGATGGTTACAACCTTTTTCAGAGAAGGTGCCATGGATCCTTCAATCAACAAAACCAACATTGTGCTCATTCCTAAGAGGCCCAGTCCCACGGATGTCTCCCACTTGAGACCTATAAGCTTGTGCAATTTTTCCCTAAAAGTGATTACCAAAATTCTTGCCTCGAGACTGAAGATCTTCCTACCCGACATTATTCCTCAAGCTCAATCTGCTTTTGTGAAAGGTAGATCTATCCATGACAATATCATCCTGGCAAATGAGGCTTTTCACGCGATAAAGCGAACAAAAAAAGGCAAAAAGGGTCTCATGGCTCTCAAGATTGACTTGAAAAAAGCTTATGACAATGTGGATTGAAATCTGCTGCAATTTGTGATGAAGGAAATGGGGTTTGAAGAATGGTGGATAAACAGAGTGATGAGCTGTGTATCGACGGTTTCCTTTTCCCTAGTTGTTAATGGTGAACGCAAAGGGGATTTTCAAGCTGCTAGAGGGCTGAGACAGTCACCTTCATTTCGAGTGTCCTATCTTGGATAATCGAAAAAGAAATAGGAAGGGATCTTTTTGCTGGGCTAAGAATCAAAAGAAGATGCCCCATTTTGAGTCACCTTCTGTTCGCGGATGACTGCCTTGTTTTCACAGAGGCAAATGAGGAAAATTATTTAAAATTGCTTCAAATTCTCCAGCTTTTTCAGTCGTCTACAGGTCAGACAGTTAGCCACATGAAGTCCTCCGTCTTTTTCTCACCAAATGTCAGCAACAGACTCAAAGCCCATCTTCATAACATTCTGGGATTCAAGGCTATGGAGGAGGACACTAAATACCTCGGACTATCCTCCTTTTGGGGCAGAAGTAAAAAGGAAGCATTGGCCTTTATCAAAGAACGGTTCAAAAACGGCTCAGAGGATGGAAAACCAAATTCTTGACGAGTGCTGGGAAAGAGATTCTCATAAAAGCTGTTGCTCAGGCTATTCCCACCTATGTTATGCAGTGCTTCTTGCTCTCAGTCACCTTCTGCGATGAAATCAGTTCTACTGTGGCAAGATTCTGGTGGAATAACTGTTTTGAGAAGGAGAAGGGAATTCACTGGATAAACTGGAAGGATCTTTGTAGACCTAAGGAAAAAGGGGGAATGGGATTTAGGAACCTCAGAATGTTCAATAAAGCCCTGGTCTCCAAGGTTTCCTGGAAATTAATAAGAAATCTGGATTCCCTCCTTGCTCAGGTTCTCAAAGGTATCTACTACCCAAATGAAAACATCTTCGACGCTCATAATTGTTCTAACCCGTCTTGGGCTTGGTCTGGCATAAGGGAAGGAATCAAGATCATCAAGAAGGGTTCTCTCTGGAGAGTCGGGAATGGCAAGAATATCTCAACTTGGTTCGACAATTGGATCCCTAAGATTCAGGGCTACAAGTTAGTGACTCAGTCGCCTCATGGCTTTCCAGCTCCCTCTGTTTGCTCTCTCATTAATCCAAACTGGACTTGGAATGAAGCTAGAATCACTGAGCTCTGTTCTCCCTCGGAAGCTAAGGCAATCTTGACTATTCCGATAGGAGGTCCAAACGTCAAGGATGTTCTCATATGGGCTGGTGACACAAATGGTGAGTATACGGCCAAGTCGGGTTATAGATTCATGGAGGAAGAATCTAGGGATTCTCTTTGTCCCTCATCTAGCGAAGGCACTCTTTCCAAAAAGGAGTTATGGAATTCCATTTGGACTTTGAGAGTCCCCTCTAAGATTCGTTCCTTCTTGTGGAGGTTGTGCCACAATATCATCCCAACTAAAAGTTCCCTGAAAGCACGGCTACATGGGAACTTTAAGGACCCAGATGTCTGTCACCATTGTGAGATCTCAAGGGAAACGGCCGAACATATTCTGTTTTTCTGTCCCTTCGCCCAGGCTATCTGGAGGGCATCGGGGTTTAGCTATTCTTCTGCCGTAGTCGGTTTCCCAGGATTTCCCAAGTGGTGGTGCAAGGTTGTTCAAGTTCGTAACCTTGGTCTTGCAGGCGAAGGGCGTGCTCACATTGCCTTCATTCTATGGAACATTTGGAAATCAAGGAATGCTTGGATCTTTGAAGGGCGCAGAGACTCCCCTTGAGATGTTTGGTTAAAGGCGGACAGAGACATCATGGAATTCCAAACCGCAAACCACTCGGACACCTTGGGCAGTTCTGTTGATGTTTCTATTCATCATAAGTGGAGTCCACCTCCTCCAGGGGTTATTAAAATCAACTGCGACGCAGCTTTTGACCGTAGAACAGGGGAAGCCTCAATCGCACCTGTCTTTCGAGACTGTTCGAGTTCTTGTGTTCTCGGGGTTTCTGCTTCATGCAGGGCACCATCTGCTGCAGCAGCAGAAGCCCATGCAATCAAGTTAGGATTGTCAATGACAATCCTCAAAGAATTCTCTGATATTATCATTGAGGCTGACAACAAAGCAGTCATTGATAGATTGTGTTCGGGGTGTTGTTCTGATTTAGTTTCCTCTACTATAGAGGAAGATATTTTGAATGTTGCCAAGTCTTTCGAGGCTTGTTCTTTTTCCTTTGTCCGCCGTGCTTGTAATCAGGCAGCTGACTGGCTTGCCAAGATCGCGAAGACAGAACAAGACCAAATTGTTTGGAACCCTGTAGTCTTCCCTCCTCACCTTTTGTAATCTTGTTTTCTGTGATATGAAAGTTTATTTTATCAAAAAAAAATCACGGAAATTCAGACTAAATTTATTGTTTGACAGTCCAATCTACATCTCATGCCACCATCAATAATCTTTAACACTTTAAATCTTGTTTCAAACTTATATCCTTAGTTTTAATGTTTTTCACTATTATATATTATTTTGAACAGTTTCTAAGGGGAGAGAGGGAAATTTTAAAAAAATATATTAAACCTACAACCTAAAAGAGAAAGATGTCAACCCGAAGATGAATATATGAAAATGTATACATGGATTGTCCAGTTACATGTTACATATTTTTTAAGGCCGAAAAGAAAAAACCCACCGCAACATGTGAAAAAAACTCTCGACATTTCTCCTTCACTAGGCGTTTACACCATAATAACATAATGGTTGAAAAAAAGCGATAATATTATAACATAGAATTTAAAAGAATAGCAACGAAAAGATATGAATGCTGATGTTATCATTGCTTCCAAGCCTTCTTCCCACGGAACTGTTTCCCCGAACGCAACCTCTTCTTATTTTTCTCTTGTCGAGATCTTTGAGCCTTGGCTTTCTTCGCAGCAAACGGCATAAACTTCTTGTGTTCCTTCTGACGGTTGGATAGACCACCCGTCTGCATTTACAACACGACACAAGAAACAAAACAAATGCTTAGACGATTATATGAAGTCCAACTAGCACCACAATTTCGAAGCTTTCTTCTAACTGTAAGGACTCATTCTCATGCAGGTAAACTAAGATTTCTAAACCCTAGCAAGCCAAAATTAGTTAATTGGTTTACTAAAGTGAGTTGCTAACATCCTGGAAAACTGACCCATAAATCATTAAAGTAACCAAAATTACCTTATTCTGTTTTATAGCGGTTCGAGCCTGGTACTGTCCTCTGTCCTCCCTTCCTGCTTTTACTAATGCCAGTCTTTCCTCCTTGTTAAGCTTGAGTCGAACATGGGCCTATGAAGCACAGATAAAACTTTGTGAATACATTTTGCAAGGAACAGTCCTTGGTAAAAATGTGTTTATCGGTAAAGACAGAGAAGACATACTTCAAGCTTTGAAGGATCCACTCGTTTGAAACTCAGTTGATCAGAACTTGGAATCTTAAACCCTTGTTGAGCCAAAGCAGTTCTTGCTTCCTTCTTAGCCTGATAAGATAAATGAAGACCCCCCCCCCCCCCACCCCAAAAAAAAAATGAGTTTACCATGTCCAAACTTGTGCAACAAGCTATATTTATTTTGATAGAAAGTGTATTAAATAGATATCACACAATGCTACACCTTCGGTGTCAACTTTGGCATAGATCCGATAGAATTTAACATACCTTAAGTTTCTTGATCTTTTGGAAATGCTCATCAGAGAGAATACCGTCTGCTAAATCTGACGAAGAACCACCCGTCTTTGCTTCTGCCAACCGTTTTAAAGCTCGGAGACTTGTATCAGCAGCAATAAGTTGACCCTCAAAATCAGACAGTTTTCTCTTTCTTGTCTTTGCCTTCGGATCTTCATTGCCAATATCTCCTGCACCGCCATCTGGTTCAGAAGAATCACTAACTTCTTCATAGTCATCATCCTCTTCGGCATCCAACTCCTCAGTCTCAACATTATCCTCGTCATCATTTTCCTCCTCGTCAGAATCATCACTCTCATCCTCATTAATACTGTCATTCTCGTCATCTTCTTCGTCCACAATATCCTCAGCCTCACTTCCACCATCAGTAGTATATTGGCTTTTTTCATCATCACTGTCTCCAATGCCATCATAAGAACTAATAGATGCAGCCTCATCTCCACTTTCATCATCCTCACTGCCATCAACTTCATCTTCATGTTCCAATAATTCAATGTCAGGAACATTGCTAAGGACACTGATTTCTCCATATGCCTTTGGTTTTGCCTTAGGGTCCACTGGACGGCCACGGTCTTTCTTAACCAACAGTGAAGGGCAAATCTGACAATAAAACAAGTGGAGAATTATGCAGTGAAGGTGAATGAAGACAGAAAAAAGAAAATATAATATTAGAGAAGCAAGCATGTACACACAAAAAAAGTATGAAGAGACAAAGATTTACCTCCCTAAACAAAGTAATGAGCGAGCGAGCTGCAGCTGAAACTGCCTTCTCGTGTGACTTTTTATACAATACAAGATCTTGCAGCAAATCTTCATTCATCAACTAGTATCAAGAAACAAATGATTGTCTTAAAAGATTTTAAGCAATACAACATGCAGAAATTAAGGCACCAATGAAATAAAATGGTAATTTATAGCAATGTATTTACTTTAACAGAATTAAACGATTTATTATAGGGTTGATTAAAGATTGTGTGTTGTACAGGGGAGGGCTGAAAGAAGTATTAGTGAGTCCATGGGTTCAGAAACCGAATGACATAGATAGTTACCAATGGCATGCGCAAACATATTTCCCTTATCACGTTCAGTCCAACAGCAATTGCCTAGAACATCATGCAAATAATTAATCAATTAAGTAAAAAGAAGAATGATCTATAAGGCAGCCTTTAAGTAACAAGCAATACCTCTGGTCGGGAATGGTCATGTACAAATTGATTTACTATTTGTTTGAACAATGGCTCAACTGCATCAGGAGGAACCTGCTTAAACAAGATTCAAATTGGTGGCGGGAAACTAGAGAAAGCTAGTGAAATAAAAAGCTAATAGTTAGAATGAAACATTCAAACAATCAGATAGAAAACCATACCATATCATGACAGGCCTGAACTGCTGCTGCAAGTAAATTAGTGATATCTTTTTGATGAGGCTGCAAAGACATCCGGCTCGTATTAACCAGAGCATGTCTTATGTTTATGATGGAAAACTTAAATGAAGATAGCATACCTGAACATATCTTTGAAGAAAAGGGTAGAAATTTAATAATATCAAGCGGTGAAGGCCAACTGTTCTAGCAATCACTTTCAACATCATCATTTTAACCTGAAGTTAAACAGAGGAGAGAACTCAAAATCAATGAGGCATTTAATTTAATAATTTATTAACAGATGAAAGCAAACTACATATAAACCTAACTAAAACTTTCATATCCTGAAGTCAGATATTCATTCACAAGGAAATATAAAAATAAACAGTCAGGTGGGATAAAGATAATGAAAAAAGTATCATTTCTACAGAAGGTTGAATCTGTCACAAGAGGTAGGGTAAAATCTGCAAAAATAGAAACATCAGGAAAAGCATTCACCTCAAAACGTTCATTGCAGGTTTGAAGGCGAGAAAACAGTTTTTCTACAAATCCCTGTGTACAAAACAGAATTATAAGCTTTCTACGAAAGAGGATATTACAGTAAATGCAATTTATAAAATGTGTGAAACGGGTAAAACCTGTGAATCTTTTAGATGGTAAAGAGGTGAATAATAACTATTATTGCTAGTTTCAGATGATAAGCGTTGCTTCCTTTTCATGCTACGAATAGCACGCTGTAGTTTTGCTTTCTTTTTCTTCTTGCTAGCAGTTGTACCCTTATGGTGTGCCTGAAAATACAATAAAACCAACCATATATATTGCAATCTAAAGAAAATAGAAAGCAGCTACCATTCTTTAAAGAAAAAAGACCAGACACAAACTGCTAGACAATGCAATTCCATACATCAGCCATGCATACACATACATATATATTTCAATTACTAAAACTTATTTGTATCATCATAAACCGACAAAAGCTAAGAGAAGGTGTAGAACTCATGGTAGAAACAAGGAAATCTCACAGAGTTGGCACTAATAGCAAACAAGGGTGGTTCAAAGAAAAAAAAAAACAGAAAATGGATCAGATGATGCAACTAACCTTGTAGGCGGTCTCCTTGTTGATGACAACTTGGGGATTTTTAGCCATTTCATCTTCACTGCTCAAATCATCTGCATCCTCATCATCATTTTCAATCTTCTCATAATCAAGAAGAAAAGAGAGCACAGCAATCATTATTCTGCAAAATCAAATACAAACAATTTACTTACTAAAGCTCAACATCATAAACAACAGATATTAACCATAGAAAAATCATACATACCTAGAAGATGAATGAAAACATGCCGTACAAATTGCATTTGCTGTTCTATCATCAAACCAAACTTTTCTCCGATGAAGCTCACTTAATGTAATAAGAGACCTTTTTGCTTTAGCTTCATCTTCTTGCTATAACAAATATAAAAAATATATCTTAAAAAAAAGCAACCAACGCTGAACTATGATCGAGAGGGCATTGTTTAACTACCTGCAATAATGCAAACAAAACATTCTGGAGGGCGCGATTCTTGGCCTCGTTCTTATGACTCTTGTTCATTCTTCTAATACTATGAACAACATGAGAAAAAGCTAACTTCCTCAAATTCCTATCATCTAGTGTCTGCAACTCCATGAACAACGCTAGAGTGTCTTTTATATCAATAATCTGTCAAATGCCAAAATTCAAAATTTCAAATCAAATCATAGCATCTAAGATTAATAACAAAAAAAGAACTAACTAATTTTCTGAGTCACCTTCCGGTTAACGAGTAGAATGAGAGCTTGAGTGACGTGGAACCTAAGCCCCGATGGAAGAGTCCTTGCAGATGATTTGAGAAAAGCAGCGAGATCAGAAGGGAACTCGGCGAGCTGCTTGGGATAGAACGGCGTGACGTGGGCCAGGAACATGGCGCGGTCGCCGAGGTCCTTGGACACAGTTGGGTCGGCACCGACGCCAGTGATGGAGGAGAAGTTGAGAGCCGCTTGCTGCTGGAAGAGCTCGAGAGCGGAATAGAATTGGCTGCGGATGAGATGGAGCTCCGTATCGTAGCCTTCCGGGTCGGTTTTCATTTTAGATTGGAGGGAGGGGAGACTCAGCTTCTCTGAGCTCCGACCCGATGCAGAGAGAGGCTCCGCCGAGACACTGACCAGTGAAACCATTGCTTGAAGTCGATTTTCCCCTTGTTCTGTTTCTAGGGTTTTTGGAATGAACGGTAAACCCTGAAATATATGAATTGTTAATAGGTTGTCACGCGCCTCTCAAATGTTAAGTAGGTGTTCAAATCCGGGTACCGGGTGTTCGGGTACCCGAAGTACCGGGTACCCGGATCGTCGCGTATCTTTAGGTATCGGGTACCCGGATTTTTATTATTTTTTAAATTATTAAATTAGAAAAATATATATATACACAAATTTAAAAGTTAGAATTACATAATCCAACATCCAAACATATAATTTTAAAATCCTAATTACAAATTACATTGTATTTTATATTTTTATTTATTACGGTAGATTATCATAAATTCAAGACTTCAAGTTTTATTTTTTTCGATGAGAAATCCTTATTACTGTAAAATATATATATATATATATATATATTGTATATACATATATTGTAATATTGTTTAATTTCCCCACTGTGAAACTATTTAATTGTTAATTGTAATATATTGTATATACATATATTGTAATACTCTAAATTGTAATATATTGTGTATATATATATAGAGTGCGGTGAAATTGAGAGAGAAGATTAGTGCGAATTGTGAAGGGAGAGCATTTGAGGGATCGAAATTTAAAAGTTAGGTTGTTTGATTTGGGAATATAGTGAATATAAGGATATTTTATTTAAAAAATAATTGTATTTAAAATAAATAAAAAATTAGGAATCGGGTACCCGAAATTAACCGGGTACCCGAAATTTTCTACTTTTGTGACCCGGGCCCGACCCGGGTAAAAAAAATCAGGGTAATTACCCAGTTATTTGTGTTCGGGTAGTCGGATAGTCGGGTCGGGTAGTTCGGGTCAGGTAATTTTGAACACCCCTAATGTTAAGTACTTCTTTCTTTCTTTCTTTTTTATTTTTTGCCATAAAATGTAATTACATATTACTACAATCATCTATCGAGTTTAGCCGATTCAAAATATTTTGAATTATTTAAATTTAAAGGAATTATTTCACGAATTAAATTTTATTTAAAATTTATTCGAATCTAGTTGAGTTTATAAAATTCTAGTTCAGTCAAATCGAATTGAGTTTTTGAATTTATGTACAAATTTAATTGTAATTATTTATAATGCTATATTACATATTGATTTCAATTTAAACGGCTTTCTATATTCATATACGATTTACATATATATTTTTCACATGTGATATACATAATATATCAAGCAGAATTAACAAACTTAACTCGAACTTAAAAATTGATCAACTAATTTGTTGAGTTGATCACACAATTGCAAATGTCAAGAGGGGGTGAATTGACAATTAAAAATTTGGTGGGAGGTATGAGTGAAAAAAAAAGATGACACAAGTGGTTAGAGTGGTTCAAGTTCTCCAAATGAACTCTACATCCACTACATTAGTTCCCACTAAGGATTTTTAACCAATTCACTACTTGAATTCTTCCCCTTTTCTTGGATGAGGAGGTAACCTTACAAATTGATTAAGCTTTCTACCCAAAGCTTAATCCACTCAATTTACAAAGATAAGAATTTGGTAAACTCAAACAATTTCTCTCAAAGGATAAATGTTTACCCAAATACAATTTCAAACTCCCCAAACTCACAATACAAGATAACAAATGAAATCACTAGAGTTGGGTGCAAGAATTTGACTTTGAAGAGCACTAGGGTTTGGATTTTTTGCTTTGATGTTGCTTGTAGGTTCAATAGTTGTTGCTTGGCCAATTGAAGCTTGTTTTTATACCCTTGCATTGATTTCTAGCCGTTTGGGTAGCTGGGATCATCAATAGAGCCGTTGTGAGCATTTTTCCCGCAATAAATGCAGCTCTGCAGCCTATCGTATTGGTACTCGGGAATGGCGTATCGATACCTGCATCAAAGAGGAAAGAGCCGTTGTGCCTGAAAACAGATCGTATCGATACGCATAGAAGGCGTACCGGTACGGTTTTAAGGGGTGTATTGGTATGAAAGGTCGTATCGATACGGTCTTTGCTCACTAGAATCCCAAGTCAAGTTTTCATAAAAAGCGTATCGATACGCATACCAAGCGTATCGGTACGGTATAACGGTCTTTTAAAAATTGGGAAACCAACCAACTGACAAGTAACGGTCGAATAATTAAATGCTCTGATTTTTCAAAGATATGTTTATCGTATCGATACGGTTGCAAGGCGTATCGGTACGGTTTCATGAAAGAGTTGCCCAGATGAATATCGTATCGATACGGTTGCAAGGCATATCGGTACGGTAACTCCATTAAAATTCTAGTGGCAAAAGAGGGTATCGATACGCATAAGGGTATCGATACGCCTGGGTGGTTCAATATACTTTAGTTTGAAAATTAAAATTCCAGTAGCCAAAGAAGGTATCGATACGCATAAGGGTATCGATACGCCTGAGCGTTTTTGCATAGTTAGGCTTGAAAAACATAGGAAAAGACTTAGAGAATTTATATGTTTAAGAACTTGTCTTTAAATATTATTTTGTTTAAAAATACTTGTCAATTTGTGAGACTTTAAAGAGTACTTAAACATTTATTGTTTTGCAAATTGGTCCTTAAGTTTATGTGTTATATCAAAATCAATTTTAGTTTCACAATCTCCCCTTTTTGATATAACAAAACCATAAATAAATTTTTAAGTTTTTTTTGAAACCTTGAAAAGCTTTCTCCCCTTACTTTAAAATAGATTTTCAAAAAATAAAACATTGACTCTATGATCCTTCTCCCCCTTTTTGTTAGGTCAAATAAAATACAAAGATAATAGCAACATAATAGCAACAATAATTCATTGAACTTAAAGCAATCATAAGAGTTTAAATGCATAAAACTTCAAATTAAACATAATAGTTCAAATGCATAAACTTCAAAGCAAGCATCATAATCCAAACTTTAACATCCTAAAAGCAAGATAATAGGCATAGATTTAGATCTTAAAAAATGCAATAACATAATACAAAAGACTAAATGCCCTAAGATGAGATGCATGAACTACTCGTCCTCTTCTTCATCATCATCGTCCTCGTCATCTTCTTCTTCATCTTCTTGAGAGGGTTGATTCCTTCTGTTTTGGTTGAGCCAAGCACCATGGAAGGCGGTAAGAGAAATATCTATGGAGTTTTGGCGAGAAGCCATGGTGTCCATCTTCTTCTCCATACCTTTGACGCGATCTTCTAAGGATGTGAATCGAGTATCCATCGCGGTGAACTTCTCATTTAGGAAAGTCATGAGAGTATTCATGGAGGAGGAATCAAACGGAGAACGGTGAGAGCTCGAAGAAGCACGGGAGGCATCGACCGGAGCATCTTGTGGAGGATCTTGAGTGTTGCGAACCCATTCATTATCAACATAAGTGAAACTGGAACGAGCTGGAGAACGTTCATCTATGGGTAGGCCAAGGGTTTCGGGAAAGTCATGTGAACAATTAATGCCAAGGGAATGAAGGAGGTGACTCAAAGCCGTTGAGTAGTAAAAGGATGAGACTTGTTTGGTGTGACGGTGTTGAACTAAAGAGACAAGGTCGACAAACATAATTTGACAAAGATTTAGACGATGACCTTCTCTAAAACACCTAAGCCAAAAATCATCTGTTTGACGAATGGTTGAATATTTCCCACCCGGTGGTCGTAGGAACCAAGAGACAAGAAGATGAAGGATACGATCGTGAGCATTTAAAACTTTTGCTGAGCCTAAAGGACCCGTACCCAAGGATTGTTCATCATCAATACCAACATTTTCAAAACCAAAGACATTACATAAAATTGTTTGATCAATTTGAAAGGTTTTGCCCATAACAGAAGATTCAATAGAAATGACATTCTCCCTAGCTTCATCATGAACACATACGATATTAGAAAAGAATACGATGACTAGATTCCTATATAGGATGGGAGAAATGCTCAAAAAGGTAAAAACTTCCATTGCTTAATCAACGATAAATATTGAAATTTGAACCGGGCAGAATTTAAAAACGGGATTGACACGACACGTATTTCCCTAAGATTCATTCCTTGAAAAAGTTTATATCGTTCTATATCAATGGCATCGGGAAAACTTAATTGGATGATATAAGAAAGGTTAGGTGTAGGATTACCCTCGACATCCTCATTAGGATTGTAAGTAGAACGATGACGTTTAGTTCCCTTTTTGGTGTCATAACCCTGAAAAACACATCAAAAAAAGCGATTTGAATATGTATGCGATTAACATCCTATCCAATCCAATAAATTCTAATAATTCAAGGTAATTGTAAAAAGAATTTTAATTTTAAAGAGATATTTACAATTCTAAAAAAATTAAAAGAAAACATATTTTTTTTAAAAAAAATCGAATAGAGAATATATTCGAATGAAAAATTTTGATTTTTGGAAAAAATATTATGAAGAAGTTGAAACCCATAACAATCAAACATGTTTTGTACAAAAATTCAATTGAAACAATAATAAAAATTAAACGAAAATCAAAGAAAATAGAAAAAAAAGAGTTTTATACCTTGAATCTTAGATTGAATGAAAGAGGTGATGTGAATGCACAAGATTTGATGACAAAGCTTAGCCTTGATGTGTAGATTAAATACCCTCAAAGAATTTTTAAGATTGATGGTAAAATTTGAAGGATTGAGGGGGTTTTATAGGGTATTGCGGCTAGGGTTTTGGAGAGAAAATAGGGGTTTTGTGTTTTTAAAGTTTTTGAACAATAGCAGCCCTAAATAGCCTCTCCGTCGAGACCGTGTCGATACGCTATACACGTGTATCGATACCCTTTAACCCCAATTTTATATTCGTCGTTACTACCGTATCGATACGCGGGGCCGTATCGGTACGCTTGGCTTTGACTATTTCCCTTAACTTTAACCGTATCGATACGAAGGGTCGTATCGATACACGTTCATCTTTAAATATTCCCAGTTATCAACCTGTATCGATACGCTTCAGACGTATCGATACACCTTTACCAGATTAGGCATTTTTGACAGATTTAAGTGCAAAAATTTAATTTGAAACGTCCCTAAATGCATGTACATGTCCAATGAACAAGTTTTAATGGCTAAACTTAATGCATACTCCCCCTAGCAACATGCATAGAAGCAAAAAGAACAAAATTAACACAAGCATGAATCACAAACAATTTCAAGTAAATTTTTGACATTTTGGGACCTAAAAGGGGTCAAGAAAGGCTAGTTAAACATAACTCTCTCCTAAGGGTCCAAAAGCGCTCTTTATCTAAAGGTTTTGTAAATATATCCGCTAATTGGTTCAAGATGTCAACAAACTCTATAACAACATCATTTTTCAAAACATGATCTCTAATGAAATGATGTCTAATTTCTATGTGTTTAGTTCTAAAGTGTTGGATGAGATTCTTAGTGAGACAAATGGCACTGGTGTTGTCACACCTAAGGGGTATGGTTTCTATTTCAACACCATAATCTAAGAGTTGTTGCTTCATCCAAAGGACTTGAGCACAACAACTCCCTAAGGATATGTATCCCGCTTCGGTGGTAGATAAGGCTACGCTATTTTGTTTCTTAGAGAACCAAGATACGAGCATACTACCTAAGAATTGGCATGTCCCGGAAGTACTTTTCCTATCTATCTTACATCCCCCATAATCCGCATCCGAATACACATGAAGGCTAAAGGAAGAATCTTTAGGATACCAAAGGCCTAAGGTAGGTGTGTCTCTAAGGTATCTAAAAATTCTCTTAATGGCAACTAAGTGTGATTCTCTAGGACTAGCTTGAAACCTAGCACACAAGCAAACACTAAACATGATATCCAGTCTACTTGCGGTAAGGTAAAGCAAAGAACCTATCATGGATCTATAAAGCTTAGAATCAACACACTTACCTCATTCATCTTTGTCAAGCTTTATGGAAGAACTCATAGGTGTGGCTTGAGGTTTTGCATTCTCCAAGCCAAACTTTTTGAGCATATCATTCACGTACTTAGCTTGATTTATGAAGGTGTCATCTTTCCTTTGTTTGATTTGGAGTCCCAAAAAGAATGAGAGCTCCCCCATCATGCTCATCTCGAACTCACCTTGCATTAGCTTAGAAAATTCTTTACAATAACACTCATTAGTAGAACCAAAAATGATATCATCAACATAGATTTGTACTACTAAGATGTCATTGTTATATCTTTTTATGAAGAGTGTAGTATCCACCTTTCTTTTTTCAAAACCCTTTTCAATTAAGAAATTTGAAAGTCTCTCATACCAAGCTCTAGGAGCTTGTTTTAAACCATAAAGAGCTTTTGTTAGTTTAAACACATGGTTTGGAAATTTTGAATCCTCAAAACCCGGTGGTTTTTCAACATACACTTCTTCATTTATAAAACCATTTAAAAAGGCACTTTTCACATCCATTTAAAAAAGCTTGAAATTATTATAACATGCAAATGCTAAAAGCATCCTAATGGCTTCCATCCTAGCTACGGCTGCATACGTCTCATAAAAATCAATTCCCTCTTCTTAGGTATAGCCTTGAGCAACAAGCCTAGCCTTGTTTCTCATTATATTACCACTTTCATCTAATTTATTCCTAAATACCCATTTAGTTCTTATAGTAGATTGATTACTAGGCCTTTCAACTAATGTCCAAATTTTACTTCTCTCAAATTGATTTAATTTCTCTTGCATGGCCAAAATCCAAAAGTCATCTTTTTAAAGCTTCTTTAATATTTTTAGGCTCAATGCATGAAAGAAATGCAACATGGTTCATTAATTTGAGAGAGGATCTAGTAGTTACCCCCTTAGATGGATCACCCAAGATTTCACCACTTTTGACATAGTTGAACTCCCTTGGGTAAGACACCTCCTTTTCCTCAAGAGCCAAGTCCTTCAAGACTTCAAGAGGTGGATCTTGTGTATCCTCATCTTTAGTTGGAACCTCATCCACCTTTGACGTTTTTCCTCCATCAATGGCATCAAGGATTCCTACATCATCATCATCACAAGATTCCTTCCTCGGAAGGAGGTTATCATCGAAAACAACATGTATAGACTCTTCAACTACTAGAGTTCTTTTATTAAATACACGATAGGCTTTAGAGTTTAAAGATTACCCTAAGAAAATAGCTTCATCACTTTTAGCATCAAATTTACCTAAGTTTTCTTTACCATTATTCAAAACAAAACACTTGCAACCAAAAGAATGAAAATAGCTAATGTTAGGCTTCTTAGATTTTAAAATCTCATAAGGTGTTTTCTTCAAAATCGGCCTAATCATTACTCGATTTATAATATAGCAAGCGGTATTTGTGGCTTCCGCCCAAAAATATTTAGGTAAATTATTTTCGCAAAGCATGGTTCTAGTCATTTCTTCTAAAGTTCGATTTTTCCTCTCAACTACCTCATTTTGTTGAGGAGTGCGAGGTGCGGAAAAATTATGGCTAATCCCATTTTCATTTATAAACTCATCAAAACCTAGATTTTTAAATTTGGTTCCATGATTACTTCTAATGTGAGAAATTTTAAGTTCAAGATCATTTTGAGTTATTTTAGAAAATGTGATGAACTTTTCTAAAGCCTCATCTTTTGTACTTAAGAATAGAACCCAAGTAAACCTAGAATAGTCATCTACAAGCACAAAAGCATATGATTTACCACCCAAGCTCATAGTTCTAATAGGCTCAAAAGGATACATGTGAATCAATTGTAAACATCTACTAGTAGAGACATCATTAATGGATTTAAATGAAGTTCTATGTTGTTTACCCTTTGAACATGCATCACAAATTTTATCATTAGAAAATTTAAGTTTGGGTAAACCTCTAACTAGATTAAGGGAAATTAATTTCTCTAAGACACTCATGCTAGCATGTCCTAATTTTCTATACCAAAGCAATGAGTCATGTTCATCATGTGCAACTAAGCATGTATAAGATGGATGGATGTCATCTAAATGCACCATGTATATATTGCCTATTCTATGTCCTATGAGCATTAGTTGATTTGTTTAATGTTTACAATTTTGCAACCACTTTTATCAAATAAAACATTAAAACCCTTATCACATAATTGACTAATGTTCAATAAATTATGTTTAAGACCGTTGACATAAAAAACATTTTCAATGAAAATAGAAGAGTGATTACCAATGGAGCTTATTCCTTCAATGTGGCCTTTGGAGTTGTCACTGAAAGTTACCACTCCACCACTCTTTGGCTTTAGTTCCACGAATCTAGTCTTGTCACCGGTCATATGTCTTGAGCATCCACTATCAAGGTACCATGAGTTTTGGCTTGAAGTTTTTGCCTTGTAGCAATGCTCCCCTTACAAACAAAGAAATTAAGCCTTGATTTTTGGTACCCAAATCATTTTGGGTCCATGTGTGTTAGCCTTCAAAATTTTGGTTCCCTTAGGAATCCAAGAAGTAATAGCATTCATATTATTAGAAATAATGAGTTCCTTAGGAACCCAAACACTCCTAACATTTTAACTTCTAGATTGCTTACAATAATTTCTTTGATTAAGAATAAAAGGTTTTCTTTTTACATATTGGGATTTAGAAGTGTTTCCTTTTTCAAAATTGTTTTTCCCAATAGCAATTGATGTTTTAAGATTATACACTTCCTTTGTGTGATAATCTTGAAAATCAGAAAGAAGTTTTTCAAGTTCAAGATTTTTTGTTTTAAGATCATTTGAAAGATTTACTAAAAACAAAATCTTCTTTTCCAATTCGGAGTTAGTTTTTGAAAATGTCTCATTTTGATTTTTCAAATCGGAAATGGTTTTCTTGTTTTTCAAAATGGATTCTTTATATTTTCCTACTAACTCATCGTAAACCTCTTGCAATTCATCATAAGCATCTTGAAGCTCATCAAAAGTAAAATCAAAATTAGATAAGTTAGAATTTACCTTTGGTTCATCATCAATGGCCATGAGACATAGATTGTCCACTTCCTCCTCTTCCTCGGACGACTCATCGTCACTCCAAGTTGCTATTTGAGCTTTGAGCTTGTTCTTCTTCCCAAAGCTCTTCCTCTTCAATTGAGGACATTCGGAACGGATGTGACCGGGCTTTTTGCATTCATAGCAAGTGATTTGGTCCTTCTCCTCCTCCTTACTCTTACTCTTGGAGTCTCTTTTTCTAATAAACTTTCTTCCAAGATTAGACTTCATGAAGCGAGTGAACCGTTTGGCCAACATGGCCATCTCCTCATCTTCATCTTCACTTGAATCACTTTCTTAACATGAAGCTTTAAGAGCGATTCCAACGTTCTTCTTCTCAACCATTTTCTTCTCTTCTTCTCTTCCCTTCCTCATGATCTCATGGGTGAGTAGAGATCCAACAAGAGCATCAAGCTTGAGAGTCTTCAAATCTCGAGCTTCAATAATAGTCGTTCTCTTGCCATCCCATGACTCCGGAAGAGAGTACAACAATTTCCCCACTAGTTTGTCTTCGGGGATGATCTCGCCGAACCCCTTCAATCCGTTGACAATGACCGAGAATCGATCAAACATCTTGGAGACACTTTCATCGGGATCCATCTTGAAGTTTTCATAGCTTAGATTGAGTAGCCCAATCTTTGTCTCCTTGACATCACTAGTTCCCTCATATATTGTCTCGAGGGTACCCCAAACCTCCTTGGCATTTTCGATTGAAGACACCTTGGAGTAGATATCCGGACTAAGTGCACAAAATATCACATGAAGAGTTTTGTCATTCACTTGCATCTTTCTTATTTCATCATCCGTTATTTCTGCTTTTACTTTTGGGACAAGTCTAGCTTCTCCATCTCTCTTCATGGGAATGTATGGATCTTCTTCAATCACATCCCACACCATGTAGTCGATGGACTTGATGAAGAGCCTCATTCTATTCTTCTAACATGGGTAGTTATCCCCATTGAAGAATGGTAGCTTGGTGGTAGATTGGGACTCATAGAGGTTGGAGGTGGATGCCATTGCTTGACTAGTTGTTGATCAAACTCTCCTAGAATCGACTCAAGAGGGTTGTAATCCTTCCAATGAGTGTAGCTCTGATACCAATTGTTGAGTTGATCACACAATTGCAAATGGCCAAGAGGGGGTGAATTGACAATTAAAAATTTGGTGGGAGGTATGAGTGAAAAATAAAAGATGACACAAGTGGTTAGAGTGGTTCAAGTTCTCCAAAGGAACTCTACATCCACTACCTTAGTTACCACTAAGGATTTTCAACCAATTCACTACTTGAATTCTTCCTTTTTTCTTGGATGAGGAGGTAACCAAACAAATTGATTAAGCTTTCTACCCAAAGCTTAATCCACTCAATTTACAAAGATAAGAATTTGGTAAACTCAAACAATTTCTCTCAAAGGATAAATGTTTACCCAAATACAATTTCAAACTCCCCAAACTCACAATACAAAATAACAAATGAAATCACTAGAGTTGGGTGCAAGAATTTGACTTTGAAGAGCACTAGGGTTTGGATTTTTGCTTTGATGTTGCTTGTAGGTTCAATAGTTGTTGCTTGGTCAATTGAAGCTTGTTTTTATACCCTTGCATTGATTTCTAGCCGTTTGGGTAGTTGGGATCGTCAATAGAGCCGTTGTGAGCATTTTTCTCGCAATAAATGCAGCTCTACAACCTACCGTATCGGTACTCGGGAAGGGCGTATCGATACCTGCATCAAAGAGGAAAGAGTCGTTGTGCCTGAAAATAGAGCGTATCGATACGCATAGAAGGCGTACCGGTACGGTTTTAAGGGGCGTATTGGTACGGAAGGCCGTATCGATACGATCTTTGCTCACTGGAATCCCAAATCAAGTTTTCATAAAAAGCATATCGATACGCATACCAAGCGTATCGGTACGGTATAACGGTCTTTTAAAAATTGGGAAACCAACCAACTGATAAGTAACGATCGAATAATTAAATGCTCAGATCTTTCAAAGATATGATTATCGTATCGATACAGTTGCAAGGCGTATCGGTACGGTTTCATGAAAGAGTTGCCCAGATGAATATTGTATCGATACAGTTGCAAGACGTATCGGTACGATAACTCCATTAAAATTCTAGTGGCAAAAGAGGGTATCGATACACATAAGGGTATCGATACGCATGGGCGTTTCAGTATACTTTGGTTTGAAAATCAAAATTCCAGTAGCCAAAGAGGGTATCGATACGCATAAGGGTATCGGTACGCCTGGGCGTTTTTGCATAGTTAGGCTTGAAAAACATAGGAAAAGACTTAGAGAATTTATATGTTTAAGAACTTGTCTTTAAATATTATTTTGTTTAAAAATACTTGTCAATTTGTGAGACTTTAAAGAGTACTTAAAAATTTATCGTTTTGCAAATTGGTCCTTAAGTTTATGTGTTATATCAAAATCAATTTTAGTTTCACATAATTACTAAACATTTCGTTATTCAAATTTCCATTTATAACTCAAATTTTATTTAAAAAAATTTCGAGTTGAATAATTCAGATTTTCGAGTCGGGTAGAGTTTTTTGCCCACCCCTAATTATAAGGGTAAGGTAAAATGATTTGTATTTTTTAACCATTGGTATCTCGTTACAAGGCGACCCTCCCAAATCATTTTTCTTTATTCATAATATTAGAATTCGAACCTCTGACATTATTTAAGTGACCTGACATTTTATCTCGCTAGTCCAACTGATTGTTGGTAAACTAATTTATATTTTAAATTAAAAAAATCACAAATTACCAACAATTGGTTGGTATAATCGGATGAGAAAGTAAAAAAATGACAAATTCTAATCCTAATCTTACCTAGAGGAGAGGAGAAAGATGATTCTAGAGAAATGAATGAAGTGTTCCTAGTAAGTCTAAAACTCATGACCTAAGGGAGTATGAGGGAACAAAAATGAGCAGTTTGGCCAACCGGCCAAATGTGCTTGCTCAAGAAAGTTAAAATTTTGAATCATAATGTTATAAATTGAACAAATTGAGTTATAAGAGCCATCCTCATAATAGACTTCAACATATCTGATCTGAATTAGTCCGTTAATACAAAAAATATAAACTAAATATGTTAATTTATGTTGTGGTGTTGGAAAATTCAATGTGTTTAAATATAATTGTTTTTTAATTTATGTTTCGGTTAAAATTTGAATATATTTTAATTAGGGGTGTGCATTTTCGGATATAAGATTAGATTGGACCCGGAAAAATATATATTCGAAATTTTAGATCGGTAAAATAGCAATTCGTATTCGATCAAAAAAATGGATATATGATACTTGAATCAGATGTTGGATATTCGGATCGAATATTCGATTATTCGAATTTATAATTTAGTTTAATTATTTTTTCGAATTTGGAGGGTGTATCTATGAAAATTTTAGAATTTTGAATATAACAAGCAACAAATTATCATATATAACAAGATTCACATCTATAAAAATTTCAATTTTCAAATTTTTGGATATAACAAACATCAAATTACTAAAAATAACAAGATTCATATTTATGAATATTTGAATTTCGGATATTTCTAATTTTCGGATAATCCAAAACTTTAAATATTGTGATCTGTATCCGAACTGAAAAATTAAAATTCGGATTAGATATTCGATTTAAAAATAAAAATCAAATCGGATATCCGAATTTTTCAGATCGAGTCAGCGAATAATCGGATCAAATCGAATATTGCATCCATATTCTTTTTGTTGATATATATTATTACCGAAGGCTAATTATAAGGCGGACTCTCTTAGTTCAGTTGCTCCATCATAACTTCAAATTTTAAATTTCAAACCTTGTTAAAGAAAGATAGTTTCATCTCGTTATATTATATAGTTTCATCTCGTTATATTATTCGGTTGTATATTGCTTTCAAGGGTTTTTAATAAGATATTACCATTGCGGATGCAAACCAACGTTGGGAGGCAAACGCTGGTTGGCCAAAAACTAAATTTTTCAGATGTCACCAAATGTCCGTTTGGATACTAAAAATGATGGACAAACGAACGTTGAGGGACTAAACCGATGCTATTTGACGTAAAAATAAAAGATAAACGAGCGTTGAAGACCCTAACGACAACCAAAAACGAGACCTTAATCTGTGATACCTTTTCCATTTACCCATTTGCTCGTTAGGAGAAAAGACTACAAACACATGCTAGTATGTTTGTAGCTAATAGTGTCTCAATTTCTCTTGTAGACGTTGTGTGCTTGTTGTGCCTTCTTCAATGTTGATTTTTTATGTAGTGTGCTTCTTTTTGTTGTTTGGTTGATTTAGTGTTCTGTGTTTCTGTTTCGTTTTTGTCGAACGATTTTTTTCATTTTGATTTTGTATTTTTTTTTTTTTGATATTTTTGTTGATTGATCTCTTCGAGTCGGTTTGTGACCGGTTGTCTTATTTGTTCTTCATCTCATGTATGTGTCTTGTTTTGTTAAATGCATTTGGCTCAAAAAAATTGGATGCTACGATCCGGGCACCAAGACCCACTCAACAAAGATTGCAAACTCATAGTCAATCCGATCCAAACTTCATTTTTCACACAAATTGAATGATCAAATCTACTACAATCCAATCTTAACAACATAAATCCATGTACCTACATTTCTAGTACAATGAAAACAAACTCCTATGGCTATCAAACAACATAAAGAAGAAGAAAGAATATGAATATGAATATGAATATGAATATGAATATGAATATCATCACACATCAGGACCTGTCAAAACTTTCACCATAACCTGCATCACTTTGACCCTCATCTGCAAACACAATATATACTCAGCCGTCTCCCTGAAAAGACCATCCAAACCCACCGCTTCCTTGTTCCGAATCAGCTTCTTCAACGTCTTTACCTTCCTTTGGAAAGGGTTGGAATTAGAACCCCTCCTGCTCATCGGAACCCTACTTCTGCAGCCGCCGGACCTTCTCGATCTGCACCTCAGACGGCGCTTTACCGTTGAGCCATTAGACTGATCGGACATGATGATTCACAAAGTCTCAGCTTCTTTGAATGGTGATGGGGGAAAAGGATAAGCTCAAACAATATATAATGACAGCACAGAATGGACAGTTTCATGGAAGGTTTCCAAGCGAATAGGGATGAGTTAAATATTTACGTAAATTTAAATTTATAATTATGAGACAGAATTATTCTAGAGAGATATAATTCTGTTAAAGATTTCTACAACTATTATGGTCATGTTATGTTGCAAAGATAGATACAGTAGAGATGTTTAAAAAATATTTTAAATACATCGAATTTGAGATATATTTTGTACTTATTGTAATCTTTATATTTATAGTGATTATTTGTTTCTTTTAGACAGTAACGATGCTGGACAAAAATTCTTTGTCTCTTTTCAGTACTCTCTTTTATGTTCCAACACTAAAAATATTAAATTTTAGGCTCTACCCCAAAATTTTAAATTCTAAACACTAAACCCTAAAAATACATCATACTCCTAGTTTCTTAAACATTAACCTTAACTCAAAACTAATTTTTAGTATGAGGTATAAATAGGGGCATCGAAAAGGGGTAAAAAATTTCTATTCGACCATGCTACATATAGTTTGAGAGGAGCACTTATCCCCGCACCATTTTTTTTTTTACATTTATTTGTATATTTTTGTAATGGATTAATTATGAGTTTTTCCCTTTTCAATATTTATGTTTTGTTCTCTATCTTTTCAACCTAACTTTATATTTATAGGGAGAGATATACAAGACTAAACCACGTTAAATCTCGTTCTTTTTTGTTTATCTTCGGCCTGCCAAATTCCTAAGAGGATGAATGAATAGGAAACGGGAAAGTGGAAGTTAAATTTGGGTGTTTGGTTTGAGCATGTTCTCCAACTCAATGCACATGCAGGCACCTTCCATCAGTCTCGATGAGCTAATGAGTAATGAGAACACCCTGGATTATTCTTTCCACAACTTTCCATATTCAATGTTGGGGTGTGGTTCCATCATCATGGGCAATCCAGTCGCAGCCTCTAGGGTTGTCGTTTTCAGTATGGAGGAATGCATGCGGCTGAAGTGTGAACAGAAGTAGACAGTTTAGATCTTCATGTTGGGGATAAATCAGATTTTTGTTCTCACACTCATCAACCACATTTGTTTCTATTAATCTAAGGATCCTGTTCGTACATGTTCTCAGAAATATGATCACTCCATCACCTACACAAATCTTTGGGACAAAGATGCATGCATGTACAACTGCCTGCGATATTAATCATTTTAACATCATCACATAAATGTTCATAAAACTAGCGGAACTCAATATTATTTGTTGAGGAGTTCAGTGGCGGACCTACATGGCTGCTATGGGGCAATTGTACCCCCATTTTTTGGGGAAATTTTTTTAGTGTTTAATTTCTTCATAAAAATTAATTTAGTGTGTAGGGGAATAAAAATCTGCATACCCATTTGAGAAAAAAATTATTTTGAACCTCCATTTTTTAAATTCTTAGATTCGCCACTGAGAGGGCTATTCAAAAAATACAACTTACGAGCTAACACTGGATTTTATATTTTCTAAGGGGTCAAAGGTCGAAAGGTAATTTTATTATAGTTTTTTTAATATTTTTGTGAGGGTTGTGGCCCCTATTAATCCCTTTATAGTTACGCCATTAATCTAGAAAATATTATATAAATATCTGGTTTCCTTCTAAGTTTAAAACTGAAATTTTTTTATAATACGATATCCAAATTTAGTGGCGGAACTTAAAATAAAAGTTTGAGGGGGTCAACTTAAATTTTTAAAAAATTTGGAGGCTTAAACTAAAAAAATTCAAAAAACTTAGAGCGTTTAACTAAAAATTTTAATAATTTCGAGAGATTTAACAAAATAAAAATCTAAAAATTGAGAGAGAATTTAATTAAAAATATTCATATTTTGAACCTTAATATAAATTTTTAAAACATTTAAGAATATCAAATTAAAATTTTCAAAAATTTTAAGGATAAAATCCTCTACCCTTGCGTATGTTCCTTCCTATGCCCAACACTATATTAAAAAATAAATTTTAAGCTTTAACCCTAAATTTCAAACCCTACACCCTACTCACTAAAAATACACATTACCCCAATTCCCTAAATTATAAACCATAAACCTAGTTTTTAATGTTGGGAAGAGAAATGAGCATACTTAGGGGTCAACGATTTTCATCCACTTATTTTCATAAAGGATTTGAAATATACTTTAGGGTTTATGAGCTCAATTTAGGGGTTTAAAATTTATGATTTATGGTTAGAATTTAGAGTTTATGGTTAAAATTTAGACTTTATAGATTAAAACCTAAATCCCTAATCATATTACCCTAAATATTAATCCTAAACCTTAAATACTAACAATAAAACCTAAACTAGGTCCCTAAACTCTAAAACTAAAACACTTGTGGAAACGAAACCGCCAGTGCATACAGGGGAGTATCTTGACAATAAAGTTTGGGGAGCCTTCTTGAAATTTTCAAAAAGTTTGAAGGCCTCAATTAAATTTTTTAAAAATTTTGAAGGGTTGATTTTAAATTTTAAAAAAAAAATGTGTTTAACTATTTTTTTTAAATTGAGACATAATGAGAAAATTTTAAAAATTTAGAAAATGACTTAATTAAAAACATTCAAAGTTTTAAAACATAATAAAAAAATTAAAATTTGTAAGGGTCAAATTGAAATTTTTAAAATTTTCAAAAGATTAATTTTTTAAAATTTTCAAAAGTGGGGGGGGGGGGGGGGGCAGGGCTACCCCTGACTCTTTTCCCTATATAATATATACTACCATGATGTTATGAATATTTATTTATGTGGATGTCTATCATGATTAGAACTTTATCAAAGGAGTTTGATTTATTTATTATTAGGAATATTATCTCTATGAATTAGAGTTTAATGTATTATGTACTTCTTATGCCTATAAATAGATGATTCATTGAAGGCATTGTATACAATTCTATATTTTGAGAATAATACAAATCTCCCTCTTTCTCTCATCTCTTTGTTCTTCTTGTTCTTATTCTTGTTCTTCTTTATTTTTATTCACAACACGTTATCAGCACGATCTCGCTCGCTCAATTACTGTGATTATTGTTGGTGGTTCTCGAAAAGAATTTCAATTTGATATTGGTGATTACATCTATCATATATTCAGCTTACCTTGGAAAGTATGGTATGTTTTACTTATTTATATACTAATATAATGATTGATTTATCATTCTTCAAAAGTTAGTATATTCATATCTATTATTTGGTTATTATTTTAATTTATTATTATTTTATTCATACTTAAGTAACTCTTGAATTAACGAAAATTAAAATTATCGTCGTACTTCATTAGATGGATTGATAAAGTAAACCAAATTAAAGCCCTCAAGGATTTCGGCTAAATGCTATTGGGCGCACAAATTGGAACATTTTATCACACAGTATATTAGTTTTATTCAAAGTTTTTATTATTCCATTCTAATTTATAATTGATTCAATTCAAGGATTGTGTTGTCATGTGATTGTTATATATTTGTTTTATCATTATTATTATTATTATGGTAATTTATATGAATAAATTCGAGATATAAAGCAACTTTATTATTTGTATCAATTACTTTGTATGTGAATCAAAGGCAAAAGGAAAACGTTACTTTGATGTGTTTATATATTCATCAAATGTCGCTTGATTTTAACTATGGTTGTTTATAATTTGATCACATCAATTATAGTTATGTTTATTCAACTTGATCTATGACTACTTTTATACTTTTTGATCTAGTCTCAAATAATTTTTTTTATTCTATTGATAAAAGTCGATGATTTTAACCGTGTTTTGAGTTTTACATGTATTCAAATGAGTTGGAAAGAGACATGGTGTAAAAAAAGATTATGAGAAGATGTCTTGGTTCATTTGGTACGTCATCATTGTCTTTGAGACGAAATTCAATATCGGTAAACTTTATTTTATTTTTATCTTTTAAAATACAATTTTAAAGTGCGATAAATCATGATGATTTTGGATTTACAAGAAGATTATTATAAAGTCTATATTTGCTTGAAAGCAATATTTCTTCTTCGTCGAAAAACTCGACCATAGACTTCTCCCAATTTCAAGTAACGAAAATTCGTCTTGATCCAAAAAGTTTTATGGGAGGCATTCCTTGAAGTGAATGCAAAGCATGATGTTTATTCCATGCGATTATCAATGATGGGGCATTCCCTGAAGTGAATGCAAACATGGTAAATCATTATTCAATTAGAGACATAATTTCGATATAATCCAAGTATAATTGGCTGGACATCCCGTTCTGCGAGGCTACTGGTCTCAAAGGAGGTTTTTAAAGGACCTTGTGGACAGATTTAACAATGCCGCGTACGAGGATTAAATCTTTGTTCTCTGTAATAAGGATATGTGAAAAAGGTTTTAAAGGCCCACTGGCTCTACTCCATTCCCTGAAGTGAATGTGAGATTATATTATGGAAGGAATAAAAAATCACATTAAAAGTTGTGGTCGTTGTCGAGGCTATGAATATACACATGAAAAATATAGTCATTTTAAGAATACTTCTACCCGCTGGTAGCAAAGTTATAAGGATGACAAGAGTGATAAAGATCATTCTAAGGAAGTGAAATCCTTTTACCAATGTGATGTTATAAACCATTGGTTTCGTACTTGTCAAACGCCAAAGTATTATGGACTTTATCCATAATCATGAATGATAAATGAAATAAAATATAAACAAAATTTGTTTATGGCGAAAATAATTATGACATTATTGGTCCAACTCAATTGGATATTGTTAATTTTCTCATAACCCTTGAAGGGAATAATTTACCATTTATTTTATTTCCCTTATAACCTCTAACAGGAATAATTGTTTTTTATTTATTTTATTTTTTAATGTTAATTCGTTTTATTTATTATTTATTTATGTTAGTTTGCTTTATCTTTATTTATTTCATATATTATTTATTTACGTTTTATGTTAATTTATTATTTGAAGAATATGATTACTTCCGGAATAAAATATACAATGAATTGTGGCTATTTATGCCTAGAATTGTGGCTATTTATGCCTAGCAGATAATGCAAGTACTCATATTGTACTTAAGCATAAGAAATATTTTTCCCATTTAAATGCAAGGGAAAATATGAGTAGTATTTCTCAAAGTACTAAAATATCAATACTTCGGAAGAGCACTTGAAAGTTTATCTCTGATAGATAATCGACTTGATATGATGTGCTATATTTTATTTTTCATTCCTCGAAGTGAATGATACAAAGTACATATTTTCATTACCCGAAGTAAATGAAACAAAGCACATTTTGAAAGGTGCACAATTATGCATTTCTCGATTAAAATGCAAGGGAATAATGTGAGTACTATATCCGGAAGTATTAATATCACAAAAGGCTCTGGTTGAGCAAATATGTTATTGTCAAATGGAACTTTATTCCATATTCAAAGTGCGTTATACTCGTCAAAGTCATAAAGAGAGCAATATGAGTTCGCAAATTATCCCTTTTGGAATTATAGATAACATATGTTATCAATTGACATTTGAAATAAGCCAATATGGATATAAGTTCTGGTAGCCAAAAAGTCAGTTGAAAGCTCTAGAAGAGCCATATATTGCTACCAAAAGATAATTTCAATTGAAAGCTACGAAAGAGCTAAATATATTCCTATTTAAAGGAACAATTTTGATGGTCGTACTAGACATGTACGAGTGAGATTGAATTACATGTTATGGTAAACAAGGAGTTTACAAATTCAAAGATATATACACACACACACATATATATATATAGTTTGCATGATCGGTTAGACCATCCTGATCAATAATGGTGCAGAAATTATTGAGATTTACATGCACGTGTATTAAAAGAACTTGTAGTTCTTGTAGTGCTTATTCTCAAAGGAATGGATTAAATTCCACTTATTAAAGAATGTGAAGTTCTTGTGTTACTTAAAGGAATTGATTAATTCCACTTACTAAAAGAACCTGAAGTTCTTGTGTTGTTTGTTCTCAAAGGATATAGATGATCCCACTTATCAAAAGAATTAGAACTTAAAGTTCTTGTACTGAAGTTGAGACTGTATGTCTTGCACAACTGAACGAAATATGGGCCCATATATCCACAAATGTGGAAAGTTTTATATGATTTTAGTAGATACATCTACATTGTTTTATCGACTTACAACCAGAAGTTTGTGAGATTGATTCTAAAAGATTCAGATTATGCAGTTAGACTATTCGTCTTGAAAAACTAGTGGGTTTATATTTTAGGCTATATCAGTTGTTACAAAGCCTATTGATTATGAAAAATATAGTTTAGCAAAATTTCAATTGGATGCCTCCTATTTAATAGCTAAACTATGAGAACAAAAGACTTATTATTTATATGATGTTTCTATATAGCAACACTTATACGCATCAAGCCAACGAGTTATAATAAACTCCCCGTTATGATTGGTTTTTGGTCAGAAATCATACGTTTCTCATTTTATGATTTTTTGAATGTGCGATATGAATTGTTCCACCACAACGCACAAAATGGGTAAATAAAAAGGGTTGCGAATATATATTGAGTACGAGTCTCCTTTTATGTTTAAATTCTTAAACATTAATTGGAGAATCATTTATGACATGATTTTTTCTCAACATCAGGGGAGGCAATAATCAGCTGGATAGAGGAAAATGAATTATCATTATCTAGATCCTCGTATATGAACTAGAAGTTCATAAGATAATTCATGTTATTACATGTCATCTGCCAGACATATTTACTGACCCAATGAGAGTAATTAAGTCTCATATACCAGCTGAAACGCTCTAAGTTTAAATTACATGTTAGAGCGAGAGAATGTAAATCATGCCTGAAGCATGATAGTTGAAATGGTTCCAATGATCAAAATTCTCGTAAATAGAAAGTAATATGAGATGGTCATATATTGGAGGCGGGTGCTCCTGAAGAGACCCAAGACATAACAAATAATAAAACTCTATAAGAGTTTCAGGTACCTGAAATAAAGATTGAAATCTTGAAGAGATCTCGATGAGTTATGTCATTACGATAATGGAACCAGAAAATTAGAAAGTTGTCGACAACGATTTTACAAACAATTTTACATAAAATACTTCTATAGAAGTAAAGAAAGAAATCAAGGATCTTGTATAAAATCTATCCAGAAGTATAGATATTGAATTGACCAATGTTGAAAGACGCTTTGAACTTCTAAAATAGAAAATATTTGGACCAGCAGTCCAAACACCTAAAGGTGTAATGCAAGTGAGGCACAAATAAGAAGTCGTAAATACGACTTGAACTATGATTTATGAAAAGTTTTAATTACTTCATGGTGGATGCAATTACTTTGGCAGTTATTGAAAATTATACATGCGTCTAATTATTTGTGGATCCTTATTAGAAATTTCTGAGGAAATTTATTTAGACATGTCTCATGAATATTTTGGCGCATTTGGTATAATCGCCTTAGTGAATACTAATTGAGAAAATACTATAAGAATGATCAGATTTCCTTATGTATTTTATAAAGGAGTTTGGATCAAAATCCATTATGATAATTTTAGAACTCCTAAAGAGCTTCAAATTGGAAACTCATGAAGTACTTTCAATACAAGTACTTGAATCTTGACATCAAGTTTATCTCGACCTGAAGATCGAGCATTTTTATATATTTCTTTTGTCTATTAATAGACATAAGCAGAAAGAATCTTAAAGAAGATTCAATATGAATAGAGCATATCTATTGAGTATCCCAATAGTTGTAAGATTGTTGGATGTGAATAAAGATAATTATATCTTTTCTTGGTCTTGAAGCACTATATATTAGTTGGTCAAGAAATATCTATGAATATACAAAGATCATTACATTTAGATCTTCAAACATTCGTTGATGCCTCCTCAAATGTCGAAGAAATAATTGTTATGCACGAGGCAAGCCAAAAGATGTGTTTGGCTAAGACTATTGACCCAACATATCCAAAAGATATGTAGATTTACTTTTACAAGATATGATAAAAGCTATCTTGTGTGAAGATAACACAAGATGTATATCTTGGTTTGAAAGTGGATACATTATGGAACATATTACTCCAAAGTTTCATCCCTCACGATCTTTAGAAAAATAATATTCAAGATTAAATTATGAAGATTCAAAGATCTTTTGTGATGTTTGCATGAGGGGGAGTAAATACGCGTTGCACTCTTTTTCCCTTAACCGAGGTTTTGTCCCAATGGGTTTTCCTGGTAAGGTTTTTAATGAGGCAACATGTTATGCGTATCAAAGATGTGTGTACTCTTTTTCCCTCTTTCTCTCATCTCTTTGTTCTTCTTGTTCTTATTCTTGTTCTTTTTTATTTTATTCACAACACATGAAACTTTTTTACAAATATTGATAAAATTATAAAAAATACTAATCTTTTGTAATATTTTCACATATATTTCTTTAAAAAATAAAATTATTAAGCTCAATGATTACATCAAACATCAGATGATTATCTTAAAAATGAATCAAACGCGATCTCATTCGGTCTGTATGCACGTTTTAATTATCGGTACCAATACAAATATGACACATGGCTAAATCCTTTTCCACATGCCAAATATGCTTACTTAATTGATTATCCATTAATCTTTGCTAACGATTGTATATAAAATATTTGAACAGTTGCTAACGATTGTATAATAGTGAACACGTTTTTTCTCTATGTGCAACGTTACCCTTGTAATAACATAACATGTATTGATTATGTTTTTTTCTCAAACAATTGTTTTCAAATCACCGGTATCTAATATATTAGTTGGTTAATTTGAATCAAGTACCGTAGAGATCTATTATAGGCTGATTTTTTTTTATCTCAATTGTACCATTCAGAACGTTAAAATATAAATTTCTAACATTACTTAAAGGATCTAATATTTATTTTAAAATTGACAAGCCAGTCTCAAATAATTGTTAATCGGGCTTAATTAATTGTCTCAATTCAATACTAAACTCCATTTTTTTTCAAGTTTACCTCAAAAGAAAAAAATACCAATGAGAAAAACGAATGTGAGACATTCTTATTTAGCTATCAAATTTACCTAAAGTATTATGTCAAATTGCAAGCATCTAACATGTTGTATCACCATTTCAAAGCATTTCACAAGAACACAACACAGTAAAACACCTAGTTTGTCTATCATGACACTACTACTTCAGTCATTTCAGCATATAATAAACTTGACCAACACAACAATGTACTGAATTCAGAGTTCATCCTTTTCCTCTTGGGAACAAGCTTTCCTAACGTTGTTCGAATGCAACTTGACAGGGTAGGAGGCTTCCAAGGTTAAACCGCAAAGGCCTTCTCGAGCATCGATGTCTCGCTGCATCCTTATGTAACCCTTTTCTCCCCAATCTTCGCCCCACGAGTTCTTCACAATCCAGTACCTTGTCCCGTCATCGTTTACTCCGTAGCCTACCACTGCTACCCCATGGTTCAGCTCCGTGCCACAGGCTCCTGTGAATACACCCTGCCAAATAATAGGTACCACCAGAATGTTATAATAGATACGGTTAGAGAACCGGTCTTTATCGGGTTTTATGGTTTGAAAATTTTGGTTACCTCCGAGTAGAACTGGAAATCCTTGCCACCAGCATCTATAGCAATAGAAACAGGTTGGTGTGCAACAGCTTTCATCAGAGCATTCTCATCCTTTTCTGGTACCATTTCATAGCCATCGATGATCACCACAGGACCATTCAACTGAAAAATCAGCAGTCAGTCATTTTCATCTCATCATCATCATACATTATACATACATACATACATATATATGTATGTATAAGCAGAATTAAGAGCTTTCTTTTGTTACCTTGGACGAGTCACAGGACTCGTCTTTGGCTTCGTATTGGTAGATTTTCTCAGTAGTTAGTCCATCACTTTGCTTGATGAACTCGAATGCTTGTTCCATCAATCCTCCATTACAGCCTTGGTTCTCCTTATCACAATCGACTAGCTCTTGTTCGGATAAATTCGCAAGCTCCCCTGTTTTGATTTTGTTTACACCCTCCACTGCAACTACAGTTGAGAATGCCCAGCAGCTTCCTGTGACATCAATAAACTTGAGTTACTTCAAAGCAACATGTGATTTGTAAATTGACTGTTGAGAAAAGAAAACAAGTCCTTACCACATTTGCCTTGGTCCTTGATACCAGTAACTGCTCCTTTTTTCCTCCAATCGATGGACTGAGGAAGGTTATCAACTTGGCCGTGCCGGAAATCAGTCATCCGCCTAGGACCATGTAGCATCCGGTAATGGCTAATCTTCGAGCTCCTTGTACTCATGAACTCGTGGTTTGTCGTGTCTGCAAACTTGTTCAGTTTCAACTTGTAAGGCCTATTCATCTGGTTGGAGCTGTGGATATGTTTCAGATTCTCCCTGAACACATTGAAACGCTTTTGCTTCTCCTTGGTGTCGCGGGAGATCATATGGTGGCTCCTCCATCTCTCGTACAAATCCCACAGGCTCTCTTCCGAGGCCAAATCGCTCTCACGGTAATCAAAGCATTCAGCAAACCGAAAAGCCAGAGCCAACGAAAACACAACCAAGATTAACTTCCACATATCCATATCAGAGGACTTCAAATACCAGAAATGCAGATGGAAAAGTTAATTCCTTGATTATCTAGAGATGCAAGCACGCCTTTTATGGTGATAAGGGTGGGGGGTTGGCATCTAACTTTACAAGGCTTTAGCCAGAAATTAAGGCAAAAAGGGTGCACAGATTTTGAAGAAAACAACTTTGCAGCTGTTTTGTTACGGTTCTCGTGAAAAATACACACAACTGACATGCTAACCCACGCTGCCTTTGTTCGTAGCAGACGAATTGGTTATGTACTTGGAAGTTGCGAAGTGATAGAGGTCATGATTTCTTGCAGGTCCTGGAGAAAACAATGCTCAAAAACTGCAATATCTTTTCTTCCAAAGATTTGAAATTTGTAAATTGTACACATTGGATATGCATAACAACATACATTCAAAACCTTACTAGTTACCACTCACTTTTTATCTCCTTCAGTTTCATCCGGAAACTGGTAGCAGAGAAAATATGTTCGGTAGGAAGGATGCATTAGGACTAGACCTCGTAAACTTGACCCGAAATTCGAAATCGACTTGAATGCAATGATTTAAATTTGATCCAAAACACAAAATAAACTGAACCGAATTGAAATCAACTCGAATTTTAATTAAACAGAAATAAACTCAAACCAATTTTAACCGAGCCGAATGGACCGATACCAATTTCATCCAAACCAAAAACAACCCAAACTGAAGACAACTCGAAATAAAAAAGATATTAAAACAAATAAAAAAAGATAAGATATGAATTGCCGCACAGCTCACCAAAAAGTCAAATATATTGGCTTTATAAGCTATAGGTGTAAAAGGCTAACACGGCCTAAAAATCCAACTAAAATCAACCGATCTTTTATTATCCCAATATTGACCCGACTCGACATTAATCGAACCTAAATGATTGGAATTGACCCGATACCTGACCTTTATCACCATTGACTCAAATTAAAACTGAAATGATCGGAACTGACCTAATACATGTTTGGGTAATGATTTTAGTCTTAAATAAGATCTAGGTGGGGTTTTCGGTGAAGAACATAGGAGTGTTCTAAAGAAGGGGTTTCATATCAAATGTTTGATGATCTGGATCTGAGCCACGACCCGCGTCTTTCTTTGCTGGATATTGCACCGCAATACCTTAATTTTCTTTTCTCTCAATCTCATCCTTTTCCTTTTCAATTATGTTCTTTAACTTTTTTCTATCCATTTTGATCATTATTGTGTTTGTTTATTTATTCGCATCTACCTATTTGTTTAAATTTAGTTAATGTCTTTGTCATAATATATAATGTAATATTATATAAATATAAAAATACATATATAATATAGTATCTGCTCTTTGTGGCACGTTTTCTCTCTGCTCTTTGTGGCACGTCTTTGTTTTTAGTTTCTTTCTTTTCTATCTTTCATGGCAGACGTTCAACAAAAAATGGCGAATCTATCTATAACAGAGGGTGAAGATGATGGTATTCAGATAGATTTGGGTGTTCCGGCTTCCTCTGTCCCCTTTGACTTGTGCTTCGTTGGCTCTTTTTTGACAAGCAGCATCATCAACTTCCAATCTATGAGATCCACCATGGCATCGGTTTGGCATCCACCGGGAGGGATCTCCATCTCCGATCTGGGGGAAGGTCGTTATTTGTTCCGCCTCTATCATGTTTTGGATTGTGATCGCATTACAAGTGGTGGTCCTTGGTTCTTCAATACCCACTTGCTTGTCCTTCACCGTTTGCAACAAGATGAAGACCCACTGCTGGTCCCGTTGAATTTTGTAGATTATTGGATCTTAATCCATGATGTTCCTTTGGGTTTTATGTCTGAGAGAGTTGCAAAAGTTCTTGGTGACTTCATTGGTTCTTTTTTACAGTATGATTCAAAAGCAACCGCTTTAAGTTATAAACGAATTATGAAAATCCGGGTTAGAGTGGACATCCTTTTGCCCCTGAAGTGCCGGAAAAAACTGATTCTCTCAAATGGCAGTCACCATTACGTCCGCTTTGAATACGAGAGACTGACTTTGTTCTGTTTTTTGTGTGGTGTTCTTGGTCACGGTGAGAGCTTTTGCCCTCTTCGGTTTGCGGAAGGAGGAATGGATTTAGTTCCGGCCTGGGATGCTTCTCTCCGGGGCACCGTCTCGCCGGGCTACTGCGAATCAATGTCGATGGTTGATTGAGGAAGGAGTGGATCTTCCAGCTGTCAATCCCGTCCAATCTGCACAATCAAACCAGCTGGGTTTTAATTTCCATGGATCACGCCCTGGTAATTTGATTGATTCCAGTCAAAGGAATTTTATAATAAATACGGGGACTACCAGTCAGGAGTCAACACCCCCTAATCATGGGATACGGACTGTCTCCTCTTTAAAGTCTCCTGCTAATTTGGGCAATGATCATCAGGTCTTATCTACTCCTTATAAGGAAAGTCGTGCTACTCCCAGCGTCAATTTGGGTTTCGATACCGAAATGGGCCTTTTAGAAGAAGACAGGCCTCTGGCTGAATTTGATAACCCAAAACGTCAACGATCTCACCCTTTTATACCAGGAGTTTCCCAGACAAAGGATTCAAATGGTAATACGATTAATCTAATGGTAGGCCTCCAGGGTGGGGCTGGCCAAGCCCAATGAAAATTCTAAGTTGGAACGTTCGTGGCCTGGGGATGGCCCGAACTGTTCGCCGATTCCGTGCTATGATGCGCGATCTATCCCCATCAGTGGTTTTCTTAATGGAAACCAAGTTACAATCTTCAAAGATGGAACGTATTCGAAAGCTTTGTGGTTATGCAAACGGTCTGGATATTAGTTCGAACGGTAGAAGTGGAGGGCTTTCGATTGGTTGGAAGAATGATGTTGTTGTCTCTCTCCGCTCCTTCTCCACACATCACATTGATATGCTAATATCAAAGGTTAATTATCCACAACAATGACGTCTTACAGGTTTCTATGGAGCTCCGGAAGTAAGTAACAGAACCCGAACTTGGCAACTCCTACGACAACTAAATGATCGGCCTGATATGCCTTGGTGTGTCATTGGTGACTTCAATGAAATTCTCAGCAACTCAGAGAAGTCGGGTGGATTGGAAAGGCATGGGTGGCAAATGCGAAATTTTAGTGATACTCTTGATGATTGTGGCCTGTCTGACATGGGTTTTAAGGGCCCCTGGTTCACTTGGGAATGGGGACGTACTTCGGCAAATAACATTCGGGAGAGATTGGATAGGGGTGTGGCAAATGAAGCTTGGAATGATCTTTTTCCAAACTACCAGATTAACCACCTCTCACACTCCTTTTCGGATCATTGTCCGGTGCTTCTCACTACTTTTGTTAACCCGTCTCAACCCAACCGAGTGTGGCACTTCAAGTTTGAAGCAGCCTGGTTATTGGAAGATTCTTGTGAGGATGAAGTTCGCAATCTATGGACTTCGACTAGTGGAACGGTTCCTGAAAGGTTTGCGGTAATCAATCTTGGGCTGGATAGATGGTTTCATAGAATTAAAAAGGCCAAAAAACTGTCTATCAAAGACCTTCAGTGCCGTATAGATTCGTTGAATGAACAACAAGCGTCGGATGAGAATTTGGGTGACTTGATAGAGGCGAAATTAAGTTTGAATCTGGAGCTTGATAAAGAGGAAATCTACTGGGAGCAACGTGCTCGGGCAAACTGGATGCTGAATGGAGATAGGAACACGAATTTTTTTCATCGTTATGCGAGTCAGCGGCGTAGAACGAACCATATTAGTGGTTTTATTGGTGCTGATGGTTCTTTTCATGATGAACAGGATTCTATTCGTCAGATTGCAGTTCAATATTTTTGGACCTTTTTTCCTCCTCGGGTGCAGCACACCCTTCGGTTATCTTGCAGGGTATCAATCCTTGTATCACCCCAGAGATGAATCGATCACTTCTTGATGAGTTCACAAGGGAAGATGTTTTTGCAGCTCTTAATTCCATGAGCCCTCTGAAGGCATCAGGTGAAGATGGTCTAGGGGTTGTCTTCTATCAGCGGTTCTGGGGAATTCTTGGTAACGATGTTGCAGACTATTGTATTGGGGTATTGAAGGGTGACTATTCGATTGAGGATATTAATAAGACTCATATCGTCTTAATTCCTAAAGTCAGTGATGCAAAGGAGATGACCCAGTTTAGGCCGATTGCCCTATGTAACGTCTTGTTTAAAATCATTTCAAAGATGTTGGCAAATAGGCTCAAATCGGTCCTGGATGTTTGCATTGACGAGGCACATAGTGCATTTGTCCCCGGCAGATTGATAACGGACAATATCATCGCGTCTTATGAAATCCTTCACTCTTTTAAAAAGAGGCGTATAGGGAAATTTGGTTCTTTTGCTCTTAAGGTGGATATGAGTAAGGCGTATGACCGGGTCGAATGGGATTTTATCCGTAGTGTTATGGGTCAGATGGGCTTTGAGCAGACCTGGATTGATTTGGTAATGAATGGAGTCTCTACCGTCTCCTACTCGGTTGTGGTCAATGGGTGCACTAGCGATTATTTCTATCCTACCCGTGGGCTTCGGCAGGGCGATCCAATAAGCCCGTATCTCTTCCTTCTTTGTGGAGAAGGCCTGTCATCCCTTTTGCGTAATGCCATGACCTCTGGAACGTTGAAAGGAGCCCGCATTGCTCGTGGTGCCCCCTCGGTAAGTCATCTGCTGTTTGCGGATGACTGTCTTATTTTTGGGGAGGCTCTAGCTATGGGTGCAAGTAATCTTCAATCTATTCTTACCCGTTTTGCAGATTGCTCAGGTCAGGTAATTAACTATAATAAGTCAAATATCTTATTTAGCTCAAATGTTATTTCTGAGAACAGGCAGGATGTCTGTCGTATATTGGGCGTTACGGAACTGGATACTCCGGAATCCTATCTGGGTTTACCGGCTATTGTTGGGCGTAACAAGAAACAGGCTTTTAATTATTTAAAAGAGAGGTTTGGCAGTCGGGTTTCAACGCTTAGCTCAAAAACGCTTTCTCAGGGGGGAAAGGAAGTTTTTAGTAAGTCAATTCTCCAGGCGATCCCCCTCTTTGCCATGTCATGCTTCCTTCTTCCGGCATCATTTTGCCACGATCTGGAGGCAATTGCAGCTCGCTATTGGTGGCAGAAGTCTTCAACACGACGAGGTATTCACTGGTGCTCTTGGGAGGAACTAAGTAAATTGAAGGATGAGGGTGGAATGGGCTTTCGGGACCTCGGGAAATTTAATATAGCCCTTTTATCTAAACAGGGCTGGAGGATTATCACTAATCCGGGTTCATTAATAGCCCGTCTATTACGGGCCAAATACTTTCCTAGTTCTACTTTTTTGCGGGCTGAGTTGGGCCACTCACCATCTCTAATATGGCGAAGTATCTGGTGTTCTAGAGGTCTTTTAGAGAAAGGAATGGGCTGGATTATTGGAACGGGCTTGACAGTGTCCGTTTGGAACGATTATTGGCTCCCGGGATTGCCTTCAAAACGCGTATCTTCCCAGTATTCAGATCGAGTTGCAGTAGTGTCGGATTTACTACATCCGGACGAGCAAACTTGGAACAAGCCCCTTATTGAGTCTATTTTTGATCAAGGTGAAGTATTGGCTATTCTCAAAATAAAGCTACCACGTTTCCCTCAACAAGACGTGTTGTACTGGAAGGGAGAAGGATCTGGGCTCTACTCAGTACGAAGTGGCTACTCTTTGCTAAAAAACCAAACGTTAAACGATGATACACAGTTTAATGTTTTCAAAGCTATCTGGATGGTCCCATGCCCCTCTAAAATCAGGATTACAGTTTGGCGAATGCTTCGCAACTTTCTACCTACATTGCAGAATCTAAACTACAGACGAGTTGCAAGTGATCCTAGCTGCCCTAGGTGCAAACAGGGTATAGAAACTGTGAGTCACATTTTCAGCGATTGTTTTTACGCAAAGGAAGTTTGGAGTCTATTAGGCTTTACTTCTATTAATTGGAGCCATTTAACAAATTTCAGTGATTGGTTATCTCATCTTCTTCATGTTACAACAAAAAGCAATCACAGATTAATACTTATCACATTGTGGGCTCTATGGTATTCAAGGAATATTATGCTATATGAGGGAGTCATTCAAAGAGTGGAGGATGTGTATACCTTTGTAAAGGCTTATGATGCTGAGGTAAGCAGTGTTTCTTCCTTGCATCGACATTATGATCGGCTTTCTGAGGCCCGCTGGGTTCCCCCGCCCCCATCTTCCTACAAAATAAATGTTGATGCGGGTTATAAGCGTGAGGGAAATGTCTCTACATCGGGTTTCATTATCAGAGATTCGGAAGGACAAATTATAGGGTCTGGATTCAAATTTAACTCCAACATCACCTCGAGTTTTGAAGCTGAAGCCCTCGCTTTTCTTCAGGGATTGGATTTTGCTTCGGAGTTAGGGCTTCGCAGTGTCATCGTCACCGGTGATAACAGATCTGTTGTCTCCAAGCTCAACTCCGCCGAAGTCGACCCCTCTGTTATAGGCCCAATCGTCCGTGATATTAAGCGGGTCGGATCGTCTTTCACTTCGTGTCGCTTCAGTTTCTCTGGCCGCCAAGGAAATGGTCCGGCACATGCACTTGCGGCAGAAGGTTTGCGGCTCTCCTCCGACCGGTTATGGGTTGAAGACGCTCCACGATCGGTGCTGCATTTGGCGGCGATGGACCGCCGTTTTACCGATCCACCTTGATTACACACTTCGGGGCTCTACGCTTTCTGGGGAATTTACTACATCTTCTGGAAGATCCCCTCCTATTTTCTCCTCCGCCGTGGTTATTTCATCGAACACCCTCTCTGATGGTGGAGGACCGTCGGTTTGCATGTCTGATTTTTTCTTTATGTCTTTTGGTTTTTTACTTTTCTTTATTGCTTTATGCGTTTCTAGAGTGTTTTAGAAGCTGTTTAATGGGTCTGTTCCCTAGGCCCGTTTTTATTCCAATAAAATGCTAACCGATATACTTTATCAAAAAAAAAGTTAATGTCTTTGTCTTTTTGTTTTAAGATTAGAGCCTTTAATTAAAATCTTTTAGGTTAAATAAAAAATCTCCTAATTTAAAAATTTTAAAGTTAGTAACAAAATTGTTTCACTTTAATTAATTTGTTCCCCTAATAAATTAGTTACCTAGTTAAAACTCTAACTAACCCAATAACTCATACTTTAAATTCTTAGGGCATTAAATAGGTTTTGATTATGATTAGGGTTGACTTAGTAATTTAAATAACTACTTTAGTAAAATATTACCTCATTCAAATAATTTTTAATTAAAAGTAAATTTTTAAACACTAAAACATCTAGATATTATGTTTAAATATAATTTTGTATGTATAAACCCCAAACACTGTAGAAAATACAAGAGACCAAATAAGCGTCGTTTTTACAAATATTGTGGGGTACTAACATTTCTCCACACGTAATTATACTCTCGAACCTTCAAAATTTCGTATTCTCTAATTTGTTTTAAATTTCCGGTCTACCTATTAAAAATGACTGGTGACGACTCCATTATCACAGCACTCAAGTAAACATCCTTAGTAATCTCGCTTCTCACCATATGGTCGAGCTAGAGCTAGTTATAAAGCAGACATTACAAAATCAAATGGGATAAAGAGGTAAATGGCATGAGATTAGGAGTGGAAATCGGTCGATGCGGGAACAATTTTGTATTTCCATTTCGTCCTCAATACTTGAGGGTACGATTTCGGGTAATCCACATTTATATTTCAATTATTTTTTCGTGCCCATACTCATCGGATTCAAAGAATTCCCATCCCAAAACGTTGAACAAATTTGACTACTTTACTAACCCAAATATATGGTAGATTTCAATTTTAAAGTTATATACTCAATACACTTAAACATAAAGTTGAAGTGGAACAATGTTTTTGCGTAACATGAACGACATAAACAAGGAGATAAATAAATTATATACTCTTAATTAACAAAAAAAGTTAAATTACTATAGAGGTCATCCAAACTTAATAAAGTTTAAACAAAAGACACAAATATCTTGTGAATATTTTTCAAGGATCCCCACAGTTATTTATACGGTTACGGTTCGATTATCCCCACGGTTCAGATATAGCAATCCCCGTCCCCATGGGTGAAAGTTTCTGCTATTCCTCATCCCGTCGGTTCGGATCCCACGGTTTTCAAATATTCCCCACCCAATTCCCACCCCTACGTGAGATCGAAAAGGAACCTTAAAAGTTAAGGTACAACAGTCTACTTTAACAGTCGATATGAATTGCTTAAACAGAAACCGAACTAGCAAGTTCTTAGCAGATTCTGCAGCAGCAAGGTATGCTCAGTCTAAACATGGTAGTAACCCATCAACCATTCACAATGAACAATATTATTATGGCAAAGGAGTTGATGGTAATAAAACATGTCAAGCAGAGAATGTGATTGTTATATCAAAAAAGTGTTATCAATACCTTGACAACAAGCATAGATATGATAATGCTAATATATATATATGTGTGTGTGTGTGTGTGTTTTAAGGTAAGATCTGATCTATGATGATACTCAACTATAAGAAATAACATCAAAAGATGAAAATATTAAGAAACCCAAGTATTTTTGTTCTCTTCAGTACATATACTTTTCATGATAGATATAGCATACCCCTATATCAAATAAGTAATGTTTGCTTTGTAGAATCTGTCATGTCTAAAGATTCAAATAATGCTTGTGTGAAAATGGAAAAGAAGAGGTGGCCAAAGGAAAAGGTGACTAGTTTTAGGTAAGGACTAACAAATGACGTTAGAGGCAGAAAGTGGTGCACATTATCAATATCAGCAAAGCTAAGTTAATCAGAATCAGTTTTCTTGTGCAAGTTTTTTCATGTATTTGGAGACCCTTGGCTGGACATGAGCAAGACATAAGTATTTCAAGAAAAGCAAAGAGTTAGAGCAATGCATTCAGCAAGTAAATTATATATATTTCTCTACACAAACAAGTGTAATGTTATTTTTCTCCCCCTCCTATCACACTTTGAATAAATTAAGCCCTCATCTGAAAAACAAAAGCTAGACCAATTCTCACTCATTCGACAAGAGAGATTAGCAATAAAAAACCTACAAAATAAGCAACCAAAGGAATTCAACAATCGATATAACGGAATTTATCTTATCCCAATTCGTATTTATCAGGACAAATGAACATGAGAAATAAACAGAAAATCCAGCTCATTTTCAAAGGCAAGATCATGGTTCATCACCACAATTCCACTGAGTCTAAATCAAAACAAATCAGGGGGAAAACAACAAGAAAAGGGCTTGAAGGCAGAATTTAGGCGAGACGCTCATTCAGCTTGGCTTGCTGAAGCAGCTCTTCCCTCATTCTCCTAATATCCGCTTCTGCTTCCAGTCTCTCTTTCTGCAATCACAACAGGCAACAGCTTTCAAAAACACAATAATTAAACAATCTAGGGTTTTTCAAGTTTCAAGTTTCAATCAATCTACGAATAAAAGATCCAAAACATTTATTTAAGAATTGAAATGAAAAGGTAAAAAAGGCATTTCAGACTGTGGGTATATAACTATACATCGATTATCTAATTGGGATTAAAATCAAGAAACGAAATTGAGATGAGGGAAAAAAGGGGTTTTGCTGGACCTTCTCGTCTTGGTGGAGGGCGATCCAAACGTGGACTTTTTCCATGGATTGCCAGAAAGCAAAGGCGCCAAATGACATTGCGAAGTAAGTGGCAACTCTCACCATTTTTGTCTTCTCTGCTTCAACGACTGTCGAGGCTACGATTCTCGGCCAAATTCTGATCATCAGGTTTCTATCGCGATTCAATGTTTTACTTCAAGATCCGCGTTGCTAAACGACGCCGCACAACCTTTGTCTGGCCCAAGCCATTCCACTATGTACTGTTAGGCTGTTAGCCCACACATAGCCCATAGTATTGTCGGCTCATTCAATTTTTTTATTGCCCTAGGACAAAGGTCATTGATACATTAATAATTTGTATAATAATTTTTTTTTTCTGTTCAATTATTTAATGTGATTGTGATATAATATATGTTTAATTAATTTTAATTTTTTAATAATTTGCACACATTGTATAACTATATTATTTAAATATGAATTATTAAAAAATAATATTTCTTTTACCGTGACTACTTGATAGGTTCGCATATGGCAAACATTTTAAATGATCCTAATGGATAGTAAAGATTGCTCCCCTATATCCCTTATTTTTAATCCTAAAATTTTAGTCGAGTAGAAAGTCACCACATGTCGAGTTGGATCAAATTCAAGTAGAAACTTTAAATGTTTGAATTGGGTCAAGTTGACCAAAAACTTGACTCAACTAACCTATGCCCATACCTACTCATATTCTGTTACATTAGAGTTTGAGTAATTTTTTAGGATTATTATTACATAGACAAGAGGTTGAAAATTTTTTGTTTCTAAGAGTGCTCTAATTTTATGATTTAGGTTTTTAGTGTAGAGTTTATGAGGTTTAGTGTTCGTGGTTAGAATTTGTGGTTTGTGGTTAGAATTCATGGTTTAAGGTTAGAATTTAAGGTTTATAATGGTATAATTTAGGATTTAGGGTAATATGGTTAGTGATTTAGATTTTAACCTATAAACCCTATATTTTAACCATAAACTTAAAATTCTATCAACAACCCCTAAATTCAAAATTACTGCACTTAAACCCCTAAATCCTAAACACTAAATGGATCCCTTAAACCCAAAAATAAAGTGCTTGTATAAACTTAATTTTTTATTAAAAAATAATTACTATTATATGTCATCGTTAAAAATCTCTCTAAACCTAAATAGAGGGAAAAAGTACATATAGTACTAATAAAATATTCATACACAAGAATAAACCTTGACAAAGAAAACAAACACAACGATAGCATAACCAAATCACACATTAGACTCAACCGAAAAGGTAATCATAATATCCATAGAAGGATTCAAATAACGTCGGCAAACCAAATCCGCGAATGTTGCACGTCGCGCCATACTAATGCATTTTGCTCTCGGAAAACATGCTCTAACTTCACTTTCCAACTCGCGTGACAACAAATCCACAATATGAGACACCATACCAACCATGGTAACACTTTGTTTGAATGCTCTAATAGCTCGGACGGCTTCCAAACAATCCAATTCAATAATCAATCGCGAAATTTCAATAAACGAAGTTGCGATTAACCCTTTATAAATGCCCTAAAGTTCAGCCTCAAGAACCGAACAAATATCAATCCGTCGTGAGTAGCCAATGATTCACTTCCCGGTATCATCCCTCACTGCACCGCCACAAGCTGCATCACCTGACGCACGGTAGTAAGCTCTATCGGTATTTAACTTTCACCAGCTAACTAGAGGTCTCGACCACGCACGCCCCAGCTGCCGCTACTGTGCCACTGTTACAGGATCAGCCCCGTGCATTCATGCTGCAGCCTTGCACTTGCCGCCAGCACCGATTCATTACTACGGCTCATCTCTTCAAATATCGATTCATTTCGACGACACCACACATTCCACAACAAACATCTACTTTTTATTTACACAAGCGCTTGTGAATGGAATAATTACCTATTTTTTATGAAAAATATTTTGATACACAATCTTTTTAATTTTAGGGTTTATAGAATTAGGTTGTGGTTTAGGGTTTATATATATAGGTTCACTACACCAGACTTGTTCTATCGCGGCGCTATTCGTGGCGTTTTTGAATTAAACGCCGCCACTATTTCAATTATAACGGCGTTTTTGACACAAACGCCACAAAACGGCAACATTAGCGGTGTTTTTATGAAAAACGCCGCCAAAGGGTGACATATAATGGCGTTTTCTTAAATAAACGCCGCCATATGTTCATATTAGTGGCGTTTGTCAATAGAAACGCCGCTATATGTGTAGGATTAGTGGCGTTTTGTTAAAAAAACGCCGCCATAGATTTCTTAAACCCTCGACCTAAAAAATGATGTAATCATGGATAAAAATAATGTGACAGTTTAGTGGCGTTTTTAATTGAAAACGCCGCAAAAGGGGATTGTTAGTGGCGTTTTTAATTTAAAACGCCGCAAAAGGGGATTGTTAGTGGCGTTTTTAATTTAAAACGCCGCAAAAGGGGATTGTTAGTGGCGTTTTTAATTTAAAACGCCGCAATAGGGACTGGTTAGTGGCGTTTTTAATTGAAAACGCCGCAAAATGGGATTGTTAGTGGCGTTTTAAAATTAAAACGCCGCATAGGGACTGGTTAGTGGCGTTTTTAATTAAAAACGCCGCGATGTTAAACATATATCCCATTCTCAGACTCAAAACTCGTGCAAATTAAAAAACCCCTAATCCAGTGCCCTAGCCGCCTCCTCTTTCCCCTGTCGCTCCTGCTCGCCGGCGTTCCTGCTCGTCGTCTTTCCTGCTCGCCGTCGTTCTTGCTCGCCGTCGCTCCTCCCCGACGACTGTCAATCCTCGCTGTTAACCCGTTCAAATTAAAAAACCCCAAATCCAGTGCCCTAGCCGCTTCTGCTCCTCTTTCCCCCGTCGCTTCTGCTCGCCGTCGCTCCTCCCCGACGACTGTCACTCCTCGCTGTTGACTGCCGCTCCTCCCGCTCAGGTTAGTAATATTGCCGCTCCTCCCCGACTCTGCTATTTTATTGGTTAATGAGTAGTGATAGGTTGATTTGTAAGTTTAGTTCTTAATGAAATTGAATTTTGACTAAAAATGCAATTGAATATTCCAATTTATGTTTAATTCTTAATGAAATTGAATTTTGACTAAAAATGCAAACAATTGAGCTTAATCGAGTTTTTTGGACATTAAGAATAAGGATTTAGTTGATTAAAACAAAACAATTGAATATTCCAATTGGGACCGCTTGTTTTGATAATTACCTTCATGTTTTGGTGCATAAGTACTCTAAAGGCCTTAACTTGAGACCTTCAATGGTGATTGAAAATTAAGGATGCATCTAGGTTTTTCTCATTGGAGGCAGATTTTTTAAGTAATAATTCGTCATATAATTTTGCTTAAAAATTGTCACCTAAAAAAATTTGTTAAAAGAAAAAGGTATACTGCTTCATCATTATTAAGGATATTTTCTTGAAGAGAAAACTATGTATTTTCGCTAAATTTCAATCAAATGATTCAGAAAAGATGGAGTACTAACCCTACCACTGATGAACTGTCACAACTACATTACAATATAACAATTTCTTCAATCACACATACAAATTTAATATCTAAGTATACAGGAAGTTAGATGAAAAAGGAGTTTTGAGAAACCAACTTTGCTTGAGCGGCCATCATGTCGCTCATAAGACTGCGTGGACCTCTTCTGCGGCTCAGGAATTGCTGTTCACAAAAGAAAAAACAAATCAAAACATGTATTTCCATTCTAACCCACCAGTACTAACTACTAAGCCTACTACATAACAACACTACATTATCCATCAAAAAGTAAACAAACTAAACAACATCTAATTTTATAAATCCATGAACGAATGGGCGAAATGTAGTCTGCATTTCGGGAAAATGTGAACTCTATAGAAGCAACATTATACCTCCGAATGCATCAGGAGGCAATGGATCAAACTCTAGTCCCAGAATAGGGCCATCATCTCTCAATGGCTCCCCCAACTGTGCCTCCACACAAGCAATTGCTCTTAACTCCATTATCGACTGCTGCGACTCATAATATATTAAAAAAAAATTGTCATATAAATGTTAAAACATTCAAACGTGTTAAAGTATCCTCCACTTGTGCTGAATATATAGTACACCAATTTTCTTTCTTGTTCTTTAGGTATACTGCTTATCATTATTAAGTTTATGTATTTGACTTATTTTTGACTTAATTGGTAATATATTAGTTACATCTCTTTTCATTCTTCAAGTATGACTGATAGGTAGTTTATATCTTTAATTTGGATATGACAGAAATTGAAAATGGATAGGAGTTGGATGAATTTGCCAAGGGTAAACGCTGACTATCGAAATGGGGTAGAATATTTTGTGAATTTAGCTTTTGCAAATGCAAGCCAAGAAAATATGATTCTTTGTCCTTGTAAGAAGTGTGGTAACGTTAATTGGCACATTCGTGAAGTTGTGCACGAACATCTAGTTATTTTTGGCTTTGTTCCGGGTTATAGAAAATGGACATTCCATGGAGAGTTGACATCTCGTACATCTTCTTCCACGAGCAATCTACCTTTTCATCATAATTCTCATCGTGGATCTCTTAGAGAAGATGACATGGAGGGCATGTTGCGAGATGCATTTAATATGCACGATTATCATTAGTCTGTTAGAGAAGATTGTGATATTAGTGTTACTGATTTCACCGAGATGAGAAGAAGTGGATGTGATGAAGAGCCAAATGGAGAAGCGTCAAAGTTTTACAATTTGCTTAATGAAATGAATGAACCACTTTATGAGGGATCAAAGTATTCAAAGCTCTCCTTTTGCATTCGCCTTTTCCATTTAAAATGCTTGGGAGGGTGGACCGGTAACTCTTTTACACAATTATTAGAGTTGTTGACTGAAATTTTTCCTTTTGCAAAAATTCCTCAATCTGGCAAAGATATGAAGAAAATGATAAACGATTTGGGGCTTGGTTATGAGAAAATTCATAGTTGTCCGAATGATTGCATGTTGTATTGGGGTGATAGAAAAAACCAAGAGTCCTGCCATGTATGCGGTAAATCTCGGTGGACGAATGGGGACACAGAAAATGTGAGTGAAGACGAAGTTGCAACACGAGCAAGAAAGAAGCCAATAAAGATTCTGAGATATTTTCCTTTAATACCCAGACTTCAAAGACTTTTTATGTCTTCAAAGACTGCTGAGTCTATGAGGTGGCATCACGATGGACGAACAGATGATGGATTATTAAGGCATCCTGCAGATTCTTTAGCTTGGAAGACATTTGACCAAAAATTTCCAAGTTTTGCAGGAGATCCTCGCAATGTTAGGCTCGGTCTTGCATCAGATGGGTTTAATCCTTTTAAAATTATGAGTACTTCATACAGTACTTGGCCTGTTATACTTGTTCCCTACAATTTGCCTCCATGGATTTGCATGAAACAATCATCATTTATTTTATCCATGATAATCCCAGGTGAGAAAGGTCCAGGGAATGATATTGACATCTACATGCAACCTCTTATTGAAGAGCTGAAACAATTATGGGTGGGTGTCGAAACATATGATGTGTTGAAGAAAGAGAACTTTAATTTGCGTGCAGCTTTATTGTGGACTATTAATGATTTTCCCGCTTATGCAAATTTATCTGGGTGGAGTACCAAAGGCCGTTATGCTTGTCCTTATTGCGCTGCACAGACATGCTCGAAGTGGTTGTATAATGGAAAGAAGTTCTCTTACATGGGACACCGTCGGTGGTTAGATGAAAATCATAGATTTAGATATGAAAAAAATTTGTTTGATGGTACTGAAGAGTTCAGAAAAGCTCCTGAGCAAACAATCGGGTCTGATATCTTGTCGATGTTGAAACACATCAAGTTCACTTATGGAAAAATGACCCAACCACCAAACCCACGATCAAAGAAGAAGACAAAAGAGGTGTATGACCGTGAGCTTGAGCAGCTTAGTGATGATGACTCTGATGAAGAGGATGATCCAAATGAGGCGGAGTTGTGGAAAAAGAGAAGTATTTTCTTCAAATTGCCTTACTGGAAGCATAACATTTTGAGACATAATCTTGATGTAATGCACATTGAGAAGAATGTCTGTGAGAACATTATTGGGACCATTCTCAATGTCGATGGAAAATCTAAAGACAATCTAAAGAGTCGACTTGACTTAGTTGACATGGGAATTCGGCATGATCTTCATCCTCAAGAACTTCGTAATGGAAAATTTTCTTTACCGCCTTCTATCTTTACGATGTCGAAGAAAGAAAAAGAAGTATTTTGCACGGTGTTGAAAGATATAAAGGTCCCAGATGGGTATGCATCAAATATATCTCGATGTGTCAGTGTTAAAGATCGAAGACTTTATTCTCTAAAGTCACATGATTATCACATATTGATGCAAGATTTAATGCCAGTTGCATTACACGGTTGTATGTCAACGGAGGTGACATCTTGTATTATTGAACTTTCTAATGTAATGAAAGCTATTTGTGGGAAAGTTTTGATGGTTGAAGAACTTGACAAATTACAAGATCGAGTCGCGTTGACTTTATGCAACATGGAGAAGATATTTCCACCTTCATTTTTTACAATTATGGTGCATTTGTTGATTCATCTCCCTCACGAAGCTAAAGTTGGTGGACTTGTTTTCTATCGGTGGATGTATCCTATTGAGAGGTACAAATTGTTTAACATATAATCATACCATTTAAAAATTCATTTAATTACAACTACTTATATAATGTTTTGTTTATTACGGTCTAGGTTCTTGAGCAAGTTGAAGTCTTACTGTCGTAATAAGCGTTATCCAGAAGGATCAATTGCTGAAGGGTATTTAGCAGATGAATGTTTGACTTTTTGCTCTAGATATTTGGAAGATGTTGAAACGAGATTCAATAGACCACATAGAAATGAAGTGTGCATCAATAGTAACTTAGCTGAGAGTTATTTGTTTCAAAGTTTTGGTGAACCACTCGGCAAAGTTGAAATTGCACAGTTAGATGACAAGTCTTGGGTACAAGCACATCGATATGTTCTCTTCCATCATGACTCAACAGAGCTCTTACGGACGTAAGTTTATATAAATTCTAATGTATTCACTTCATCTTTTATATTATCCCCATTTTTTAACCACTTAGCTTACTTTGTAGTGAATTTAAAGAAGAGCTACAATCTCAAGTACGCTCCCGAAGATTCCATCAAAGAGAAATTCATAAGTTGTTCATAGAAAATTTTCATGATTGGTTAGCGAAGATGGTAAGCAATTGAATCTTTGTACTACACGTACTTAATAACTTTTCTGCCTTTGCTACATCAATATAAATGATAACTTATTCACCTTTTATGTGTAATAGGTTTGGTGTGGGAGAGAAGTTAGTGAAGAGGTTAAGTGGCTTTCTCAAGGTCCAAATAGAATTGTTAAAAGATATAATGCTTTTCTCATTAACGGGTTTAGGTTCCACACGAAATCTCGAGAAAGATTAAGGAGGACACAAAATTGTGGAGTAGTTGTAACTTCTTCAACTACAAGTTATGCTAGTGCTAGGGACAATCATCCTGTGGTGGGAGATGTAGAATATTATGGAATTCTTACGGATATTATTGAGTTGGATTATTATGGCAAACAGAAAGTTGTGTTATTTCGTTGTGACTGGGCCGATGTAAATACGGCTCGAGGCATTAGAAGAGATCAATTTGGTTTTACAATGGTGAACTTCTCTCGGTTAATTCACACAGGTCACCAATTGATTGACGAACCATATGTATTTCCTTCTCAAGTCAAACAAGTTTTCTATTGCCCTGATCCAACAAAAGAGGGTTGGTATGTTGTACTCCGTAACACTCCTAGAGACTTGATAGACATCGGTGAAGGAAATAGAGATGACATTGAAATAAGATCAGAAACTCTACCTTTTGCAGCGCAAAACCTAGATAGAACAATCCCTAGTTCTAGTTCACAATTCCAATGGGTTCGAGAGGACATGGATGAAGATTTTAATGAAAACTAACTGCATAACAATGCAGTAAGTTTTATATCTTAACTTATTAATTTATAATAGTATTGTTGTCTCTAGTTACTAAAATGTATTTTGTTTATTGTAGATACTATGCCTAGGAGGAAATTAAGTGATCTGCGGATAGTTCAAGCACCGAGAGAGGGGGAAGAAACAAATGATGATGATTTCTCTGGTGTTGGATCCTCGCAAGTTCCAGAGACAGTTCCGGAGATAGTTGAAAATATAGAGATTGATGGTAATGTTCAACACTTTATTTAAATGCTAGTTGTTTGTTATTATTGACTTTATTTTAAAAATTGAATATAAACAATTATTTCTTATATAGGTGGAAATGGTCGAACTCGTAAGAGTAGAGGGCGCACGACGTTGAATGAATTATACAATCTTCCCGCTGGTGAACGCGTGAAAGTTTCAAGAAACGATGTCGGCCAACCCATTGGGGCAGAAGCAGGTGTTCTGGGCAGTTACTTAGGCATTGTTGCACGCAATCATGCGATTTTGCTGATTAATTATGAGTCATGGCGTCAGATGCCGAATGGTAACAAAAATCAAGCTCTGGAACTTGTTAAGGTAATAATGTCATTGTAATAATAATCTATTACAATTCAAAATAATATTTATATTTAATGCTTTGATTGTATCATTTGTAGGATAAATTTTCTTTAGAAGTCTCAGATGATTATCTGAAGCATGCATTAGGGAAAAAATGGAGAGACAGTAAGAGTTTCTTGAAGAAGACATATTTCAAGAAGGATCTCACTCTTCAAGAGAAGCTGCAAAATATCCCGCCGGGAATTATGCGACATCAATGGGAAGATGCAGTCAGGTTTTGGAGTTCAACAAAAGAAGAGGTATGATCGATGCACTTTAAAAAATTGTCATTATAATATTAACTTTATATATAATGCAAATTTTAAATTGTAGGATCGAGAGCGCGTTGGAGTTACTAGCAGACAAAAACAAAAGTATACTCACACCACTGGATCGAAGAGTTTTGCTCGTTTAGCTAATGAGGAGGTATTATTATTTTTAATTATTGATTAATTTTTAATGAATTACTTTATTAGTTTAATATTAATTTTTATTATACGTTATAGCAAATTACAACTGGCACTAGCATTGGACGGATAAAGCTCTTCGACATTACGCATACAAAAAAGGATGGCTCTCCTATAACTCCCGAAGCTGCAGAAATTATGGTATATTAATTAGACAGAAAATTTTGATTATATTATAATTAATATCAATTGTATAAAATTTTGAGTTGATTGTCAGGAGAAATTGAGGGAAAAGAAGACCGAGTATGAAGCTACAGCTTCAACTAATGGTTCTGTTAATATGGAAGAGATCGAGAATCAAGTAATTGTTGACGTCTTGGGTCCTGAAAGATATGGTCGGGTTCGCTGTCAAGGATCATTCGTTACCCCGACAAAATATTTTGGGGCTAACTCGTCTCAGTACATGCCATCACAGAGCCAATCTTCTCAAGCAGAAGTTCATCGGTTAAAACAACAGTTATCTCAATTTCAAGCTGAGGTAGCAGCGAGAGAAGCTGAAAGAGAAAGAAAAGAAGCTGAGAGAGATGCTGAGATAGCAAGAAAGGAAGCCGAGAGAGAAGCAAGAGAAGCTGAGAGACAAGCAAGAGAAGCTGAGAGAGAAGCAGCACACCAAAAGCTTCAAGAAAGATTTGAAGAAATGATGGCGATGTTGCAGAACCAACCAAAGAAATGATGGCGATGTGTGAATTTAAATTCAAATGTTGGATTACATTTTATGAACATCGTTTGAACTTTCACTTTAATATTGTAGACTTTGAATTTGTTATTGTTGTGTTTACTTAATTGTTGGAGTTTTATGGATTTGATGCCGAACACTTTGAATTTGATGTTATTATGGATTTATTTTACAGGTTATTTGGGTATTTACATTTTTAAAATTTATTTTTATATTAGCAGTGAGTTTAGCGGCGTTTTCAAGGAATAAACGCCGCTAAAAATCCATAACGTACTGTGGCGTTTCTTAAAAAAACGCCTCCATAGAGCAGCCAATGCCGGCGTTTATGAACACAAACGCCGCTACTGAAGCATCAGTCCCGGCGTTTTATTTCACAAACGCCGCTATAGATCATTCACCTGTTGCGGCGTTTGTATATTTAAACGCCGCTATAGAATAGCATTACCGGCGTTTGTATATACAAACGCCACTAAAGAACATTGACTTTTGCGGCGTTTTTATATACAAACGCCGCTATAGATCAAAACCTTTAGCGGCGTTTATGCGATATAAACGCCGCTACCTATTGCGACGCTACTTCTTGCGGCGTTTTTGGCGGCGTTTTTCTTAACGCCGGGAGTGTTTTTAGCGGCGCTAAAAAACGCCGCTATAGGGTTAAAAAAACGCCGCGAAAAGCCTGTTTTGCTGTAGTGGTTGTAGGTTTAGGATGTAGACTTTAAGATTTATGGTTAGAATTTAGAGTTTATGCTTTAGGTGTTAGGGCTAGGAATTTAGGTTTTAGATTTTATAACTTAAATATAAAGGGTTGCGTAAAAAAATATTTACACAAGAGTTTATATGGGCCTTTCTATTTTAGGGTTAGATAGGTAAGTTGTGGTTTAGGGTTTATGAATTTAGGTTGTAGGGTGTGGAATTTAAGGTTTAGGATTAAAATTTAGAGTGTTTAGGTTTTAGAGTTATAGATTTAAATTTTAGATTTTATAGCCTAAATATAAAGGGTCGTGTATATATATATATATATATATTGTGTAAAAAATACACAAATCTACACAGTGGTGGATCCACGTTCATGCATGCTCACCCTAAACTTTTCAAAGTTCTCACATTTGACTTTAATTTTCATAATTTTTATAAATTAGTCTTTAAATTTTATGACTCATGCCTACGTTGAAATTTTGAGATTTTTATGACTTATGCTCACCCTCTAAATATTTTGACTTTATGCCCTCTCTCAAAAAAAAATCTAGATCCTTCACCGAGCCTACATATTTACTCTTTAAAAAATATACTCCAAAAACCTAAAACTTAAATTCTAAACTTATAAATTGAACACATGAACCCTAAACTAAAAATTCAAACTCTTAAAATAGAAAGGAATGTATAGTATTTACTATTTAGGATATACAATATATATTTAATGTTTTCTTTAAAATTTTACCACCCTATATTGAAAGGTATCCATGGAATAGGTTAAGCAAAAAAAACCTTTTATTAGATATTCATTTGGAGCCTTCCAATCCATACTCTACATGACACTTTAAAAACAAAGGAATGAGCCCAACAGCCGGGTCAAATACGCTGTGCTGCCAACAAGCTGTTCAGATGCGCCACCAGCAGACTGTGTCAACCCGGGCTGCCAAACTGTACTGCCGGCAAGTCTGCTAGTTCCATGCGTTTGAACTGGGTTGCACCACTAAACAAACATGATATCATTTAACCAGTACAACCCCGGTTCATATAATCCCTTAAAGCTGGAAAACTCTGCTTGTGGTTAAGCAGCAGCAGGCTTGAACAAGGTTAATTGTGGTAACCCAAAGTTGCTTTCAAGTACCAAAAGATAAATTACATAAGCATCAAACAACAATATATGTCTGGATTCAATCTGTCTTTTTCACAAGCTCTTCATAAAGTACAAATTAAGCAGCACCGAGAGAGCGTACAACCACGAGAGAAACAAAACAAGGAATCTAGAGGTTGAAGGAGACAAGCAGGTGACATTAACAAGGAACTCTCTGCCTTGAGCTAAGGTTTCTTGTTAATAGGTCAATAAAGTTACTTATCAGTTATAACTGATTTAGTCAATGGCCTTAATTAACAAGCAAGCGACACATGGTAAGAAATGGTTGAAAGTTCCATTAGCTTTATCTGTCCATGGCATCCCAAATCACAGATTCTGTCATTCAACATAACTTCCAACACTAAAAGTATGAATCTAGAGGCCAGTACATCAGCAGACAAGGATTTTACAATTAACTATTACAGAATACAGACCCTTTCTACTTTGGAATTGTTGTGCCGACTTGGTTCGAAACACGAATCAATAAGCCCTTGATCCATTTGGCATAAACAAAGTGTTCATTCACGTTTCTGGAGTTATAAGTTTTACTTATTACAAAGATCGGATATCAAGGGAACGACATTGAAGTCACTGGTATGGCGAACAAAGGTGGTGGGCTGTTCCGCTATGCCGATGGGATAGACAAACTGCTGCTGTTTTTCGGAACTTTAGGTAGCATCGGAGATGGGATGATGTCCCCTGTTAACATGTACATTCTTAGCGGCGCGTTGAACGATTTTGGATCGGCTGATCAGTCTTTCTCCAATGAAATAGTTGACAAGGTACCGTAGCTAACATAGTACTGTTAAGATCTTAACTTGTTTGATATATTGTTTAGTGTTAACAAGCTGCGTATGTGTACTTTTACAGTATGCACTTAGGCTACTTTATTCCGCAATCGGAGTGGGAATATCTGCTTTCTTTGGTATGTGCATATGTAATTTACATTTGTTCATTTGGTATGGGAAAAAGTTTCATTTTAACTGTTTATATGTTCATATGCAAGAGGGAGTTTGTTGGACGAGAAGTGCAGAGAGGCAGGCATCTCGTATGAGGATCGAATATCTAAAATCGGTTCTCAGGCAAGAAGTCGGTTTCTTCGAGGATCAAACGACCTCTTCCTCTACGTTCCAGGTCATCTCTACTGTCACTTCCGATGTGAATTCGATCCAAGACACCATCGCCGACAAGGTTTGTCGATTGCCTTTTCAGCTCTTGAAAAGTACATGTTTTAGTCTCATGATTGATGGTTGATTTCAGATACCAAACTGCCTGGCTCACCTCACATCATTCATCTTAAGCCTTGTGGTTTGCTTCAAACTTTCCTGGCGACTATCGTTGGCTGCATTGCCGTTTGCGCTAATGTTCATAATCCCGGGACTCGGATTCGGTAAGGCACTGATGAACGTTGGAGTGGAGATGAAGGCTGCTTATGGTAATGCAGGTGGGATGGCAGAGCAAGCGGTCTCCTCGATCCGAACGGTTTATTCGTATGCTGCTGAGTGTCAAACTCTAGACAAGTTTAGCAATGCTCTTCAGAAAAGTATGGAGCTAGGGATGAAACAGGGTTTCACTAAAGGCTTACTGATTGGAAGCATGGGAATGATTTATGCAGCATGGGCTTTTCAGGCTTGGGTTGGTGGTGTTCTCGTGACTGAAAAAGGCGAAAGCGGCGGTAGTGTCTTCGTCGCCGGGATCTGTATCATCTTGGGAGGATTGTGAGTTACACATTCTACAATATTGTCCCTTTTTTTCTATTTCAACAACAATATTTATCAAGATGTGTTGTCTGGTTTCATGTTGAACATTAATTTCAGGGCTGTTATGAGTGCACTTCCAAATCTGTCATTCATCTCAGAGGCAAGACATGCTGCCTCGAAGATTTTCGAGATGATCGATCGGAATCCGAATATACACTCCGAAAACGGAAAGGAAAAACTCTTGTCACATGTGAGAGGAGATGTTGAATTCAAAGATGTAGACTTCAGTTATCCATCTAGGCCCGAAACACTTGTTCTCCATCGATTCAATCTTAAAGTTCAAGCAGGAAAGATGGTAGGTCTTGTTGGAGGTAGTGGTTCCGGCAAGTCGACAACCATTTCTTTGCTCGAAAGATTTTATGACCCCATCAATGGAGATATTCTCCTGGATGGACACAATATAAAGAAACTTCAGCTTAAATGGTTGAGATCCCAAATGGGATTGGTTAATCAAGAGCCAATTCTCTTTGCAACATCTATAAAAGAAAACATTCTCTTTGGTAAAGAAGGAGCATCGATGGAGCTTGTTGTTAATGCGGCAAAGGCCGCGAATGCGCATGATTTCATTGTGAACTTGCCTGATGGATACGAAACTCAAGTAAGTCCTGGTATACTCTAGTTGATATATATGAGTTCGGAAGTTCAGATGTTGTATGTTTTGTTGAGCTAATTGTGTTACCATTGCAAATCAGGTAGGACAATTCGGGCTTCAGCTATCAGGAGGGCAAAAGCAAAGGATCGCCATAGCAAGGGCATTGATTCGTGATCCGAAGATCCTTCTTCTCGATGAAGCAACGAGTGCATTGGATGCACAATCTGAAAAGATAGTGCAGGAAGCCTTGGATCATGCCTCACAAGGAAGGACTACGATTATCGTTGCACATCGCCTTTCGACAATCCGTAAAGCAGACATGATAGCAGTTCTCCAATCAGGAAGAGTCATTGAATCCGGCTCGCACGACCAACTTATCCAAATGAACAATGGGGTTGGAGGGGCCTATAAGAAAATGGTCGAGTTGCAGCAAACAGCAATGCAAATTGAAGCATCCAATGGTTCGTTTAATCAACCCGAAGGTAGAAACAACTTCATGAGTCGAACCCCGGGGACTCCAGGGACACCGGTAAGCATAAGATCAAGCTACCGAAGCAGCCCTGCATATCCTCTTAGCCCAGCATACCCTTTCACCCCTGTATTTTCCTTCACCGTTGCAAGCTCGGACGAAATGCATTCCATCGAAAACCGAAATGACAAGAACATGAATTCTTCTCAATCTCAACTCTCCGCATGGCGTTTGTTTCGAATGAATGCACCTGAGTGGAAACGAACATTAATGGGGTGCTTAGGTGCCATTAGCAGTGGAGCAATTCAACCAATCTATGCCTATTCCATGGGAACCGTTGCCTCTGTTTACTTCATAAAAGACAGTTCCAAGCTCAAATCCGAAATCAGACTCTACAGCTTGATTTTCCTAGGACTAGCGGTTGCAAGTTTCTTTGCAAATCTTCTGCAACATTACAATTTTGCAGTCATGGGGGAACGATTAGTCAAAAGGGTACGAGAAAAATCACTCGCCAAAATACTCACCTTCGAGGTTGGCTGGTTCGATCAAGACGAGAACTCGAGTGCCGCCATTTGTGCACGGCTATCGACCGAAGCCAGCTCGTTCCGCTCGTTCATCGCAGACCGAATGTCGTTACTGGTTCAGGTTTTCTTCAGTGCTTCACTAGCCTTTCTGATTTCATTGATTGTTACATGGAGGATAGCCATTGTTATGATTGCATTTCAGCCATTGCTAATCGGGTGCTTCTACTCTCGAACTGTTATAATGAAAAGCATGTCGAAAAAAGCTCAAAAGGCACAAAACGAAGGGAGCCAATTAGCAAGTGAAGCCATTGTTAACCATAGAACAATCACAGCATTCTCCTCTCAGAAGAGGATATTACATCTGTTTGTTGGAACAATGAAAGGTCCCCGACAACAAAGCGTCAAACAAGGCTACATTTCCGGGTTTGGTCTGTTTAGTTCCCAGTTTCTTACAACAGCCTCCATTGCACTAACATTCTGGTACGGTGGAAGGCTGATAAACCAAGGACTGGTGACCCCAAAGCATCTGTTCCAAGCATTCTTCATACTGATGAGCACCGGTAAAAACATCGCGGACACCGGAAGCATGACATCGGACTTGGCCAAAGGAGGCGGAGCCATTAAGCGAATATTCGCAATTCTTGATCGGAGAAGCGAGATTGAACCTGAAAATGGTAAAGGGATTGAAGTTGATGAAAGTAACAAGGGGCAGATTGAATTGAAGAATGTGTTCTTTTCTTATCCTGCAAGGCCTGACCAGCTGGTCTTCAGAGGGTTGAGTCTCAAAATCGAAGCAGGCAAAACAATGGCGATCGTGGGGCAAAGTGGATCCGGGAAATCCACCATTATTGGACTGATTGAAAGATTTTACGAGCCGCAAAGTGGATCCGTATACATCGATGAACACGATATAAAGAGCTACAACTTGAGGAATTTGAGGTCACATATTGCATTGGTGAGTCAAGAGCCTACTCTTTTTGCAGGTACCATCCGAGAAAACATTGCATATGGAAAAGAAGAAGCTAACGAAGCTGAAATAACGAAAGCTGCAAAGCTAGCCAATGCTCATGAATTTATAAGGTATCCACTACTTAGATTAACGTCAAGAAAATGATAATAAGAAGAAAAAAAATCAATAAATTTAACCTTTATTATTTATACATTCTTTCAATTTGGTCATATTTTCGACAAACTATATCTGGTGTTTCATGTGACGCAGTGCCATGAAAGATGGATACGAGACATATTGTGGTGAAAGAGGAGCAAAGCTGTCGGGAGGGCAGAAGCAAAGGGTAGCGTTGGCTCGAGCCATATTAAAGAACCCGATGATCCTGCTGTTGGACGAGGCGACCAGTGCGCTTGATAGTGAGTCGGAGAGTCTGGTCCAGAAGGCGTTGGAGAAGATGATGGTTGGAAGGACATGTGTGGTTGTGGCTCATCGGTTGTCCACGATACAGAGGGCGGATTCCATAGCTGTGATTAAGAATGGGAAGGTGGTTGAACAAGGCTCGCATTCTAGTCTCCTAGGTATCGGTCGGGCAGGGGCTTATTACTCTTTGATCAACCTTCAAAATGGCCAGTCTCCTTACAGATGAACCGGGTTCGTTACAGAAAAAGCTGTATTGGAATTGTTTCTTTGTTTTTTTATTAAGAATGAAATAGAGTTTATAAAAAATTTTGTAATTTTTAAAGCTGTATTAGAAGTCTTATTTTTAAATTTTAAATTTTTAATATAAATAAACCAGACATTTATCGCTATTTTAATCTCTTACAATGGTGCAAGAAAACGTTTTTCACTTGCAGCAGCGGCGTTATTTGGATGAAAGTATGAGAGGAGTCAAATTGTTTAATTTTAAAAACTTTAAAAGATAACCATAAAAAATTAGATGGTTGAGGCTTAATTTCATTTTGGTTGGAGTTGTTTCAGAGTAAACTAAACACAATCAATATAATTTAAAGGATAAAATATATAGATGGTCACCAAACTTTTAGAATTTTTTATTTTGGTCATTAAATATTTAAATTTTTATTGGAACCAGTCAACTTTTATTTCTTTTTTATTATAGTCACGTCAACATTTTCTAATGGAAGATAACGAGATAGACCAAAATGAAGGCGAAATAAAAGTTGGATGACTCTGTCGCGACCATTTTTAAAACCGGGTGTGTAAAAATAGTCTGACGATTGATTCTTTTAAAAATTAGAGTTTTTATCCGTTTTAATTTTGAAAATTAGGGTTTTCACTTTAGATTAAGTTTCTCTATATTTATTCTTAAAAGTCAATTTGGAGTCGGCATCTATCACTTTGGTAAACCGGACAAGATAAAAACAAACCAGAGATTTTTTTAATCAAAATTTGGGTTCGGGAGTCGGTTACGTGTGGAGGAGGATTAGTACCCCACAAACGCATGTTATCGGTACCTTATTAATTTCATGTGGCATTTTCGCATTTTGGCATTTCGAGCAATAATTTGTATTTAATTAAATCCTTAATCGTTAACTGAATTTCATTCTGAATGGAGATATCCTTTTGCAAGAAAATACATTTGAAGCGAATATAAGTTTTGAAACATCCAATTACTTTATGATACTTCAATCTATATTCAAAATGTATCTCAACACAAAAGGGTTTTATTGCATGTCCATTTATTTTCTTGTTAATTTTTAAGTTCATACCTAATTAGGGCTCGAATATTTTAAATCATTATTTTATTTTAAATTAAATTGAATATTTAAATTAGTTATTAAATATTCTATTTTAAAAAATATTCGATTTAAAAGAAAAAATGATTTAAAATATTCGAATATTTCGAGTTATTCGAGTTGACGCGTCATATCTTAAGATAGAGGTGAGCGTTCGATCGAGTCGAGTCAAAAAAATTGAGTTATTCAAGTTGACGCGTCATATTTTACAACTGAAACTTTATTTGGAATTTTTTCGATTCAAGTCGAGTTTTCGAGTTCCTATAAAAATTTAATTGTAATTATTTATCATGTTACCGTACTTTGGAATTTTGCTTTAAGGACTAAATTAAAAGAATTCATAAATAACGAGGGCTAAATTTAGTGAATTGTTTCGAATTAAGACTAAATTGATTGAATATATAAATATGAAAGACTAAATGTGTTATTATACCAAATTTTATAAAAAAAAACACTTAAAGAGATTTAATGTCTAGTTACCATTTTGTTATAAAACATAAAGTTCAATTGTCATTTTTTAATTTTTAAAAATTTAGTTATTATTTTATTTTTATTTTTTACCAAAATTTAATGACTGTCTATATACTTTACCCTATAAAATATTTTCTTTCAAATCATAAATGTGTTAAAATTTAATGAAGCATTATAGCTAAGTAAAGTTGATATTTGACAAAAACCCATTTATGAAGTTCATTCAATTTGGACAAAAATTCTTGAAATTGGAACATGCAATAATTGTGGATGAAATGTAACTTTTGCTACAAAAAAAAAAAAAAATTGTTGTACAGTGCTTTAAGCACGGTTAGCTTAGCTTAAATCAAATCATGAGTCGTCATGCATGATGGCATCTCATTGGAAATTAATTCAAAAAATGGTAAAATATACAAATAGTTACTAAATTATTTCAAAACGATAATTTCAACCATGGAATTGTTAAGAATTATAAAATGAACGTTAAATTTTAAATTTTGTTACAAAATGAGTATTGGCCATTAGATATTATTAATAGTCTAACAGCATGTTAACTAGACAATTAAAGTAATATTATTCATTTTTATAAAATGATCATTGAAATTTGTAAATGTTACATACTAATCACTGAATTATTTAGTTGTTGCATAATGGTAAATTTATTATTTAATTGTTAAATGGTTGTTATTAAACTTTTCAAATGAAATGAATTAATAGTTTTTTTATTCTAGAAATTTTTTGAATTAAATGATTTAAAGCGTTTTTTTTTCAATAAACGTTAATGGAAACCAAAAAACCATTCCATCCCTTCCTTTGATACATTTATGAAAACAAACCATTTCATCCTTTCATTTGAATTTACTATTTAATTGTTAAATGGTTGGTTATTAAACTTTTCAAATGAAATGAATTAATAGTTTTTCTGTTCCATAAATTTTTCGAATTAAATGAATTAAGGGTTTTTTTTCAAAAAATGTTTATGGAAACTAAAAAATCATTCCATCCCTTCATTTGAAACATTTTTGAAAACAAAGTATCTTGAAATCAATGGTGAAAATTGCAGTGTAGCATATAATAACCAACCATTTTAGAACACTTAAATAGTTCAATGACCACTTTGTAAACATTAAATAGTAGATTAATCATTTTGTAACCATTAAATAATTTTATGACCATTTTGAAATTTTTAAAAAGTTCAAAGACCATTTTGTAACAACTAATGTAATATTTTAATTGCTCAATCAGCTTGTTATTAGGATGTTAATGACATATATTGACTTAGTGTCATTTTGTAAATTTTAGAAGTTCAGTGATCAAATGGTTATTTTAATATAATTTAGTGACTATTTTAGACTTTATCCAAAAATAAATAATATCATTTTTACCCTTTAATTTTAACTTTTTATAATACAATTATATCAAACGTCATCATCTTAGTTATTGTTAGTGTAGATATTTTTTTAAGCAGCTGAGAAATTTAAATTTATAATACAATGCATCAAAAAGAAACAAGTCCATTAAAAATCTCTTACAATGGTGCAAAGAAAAGTAGACACTTCCATGAGATTAACATACTAAAATCTATAAACCTTCATGAATCTCTTTGTATTTATCTAAGCGAGACGCTTTACAAGGTGAAAAATGAGTGGTTAACGAACCAAACTATCTGGCAGATTGCTCCGCTACCCAGGTCTGATTACATTAGCAACTAACCATCAACTGAGTAGGGATCTATCTTTCTAAGACCAACGACAGAATCATAATCAGATATTAGCGTCGTGATGATCTATGTACGAGCACCAACTGGCCGCTAAGGTATGCTAAAATCATGTCACAGTGACAGATAAAAACGAACCACAAAAAATCAAAGAAAAATATGTCACAAGGACAGATGAAACGCGTGTTGCCTTTTTCTTATTAAATAGGAAAAAAAGAAAAAATAATAAGCTCGATGGTCGACAACTAATATTAAGTATGATTGTCGACCACCAACCAAAAGGGAAAAATGTAAAGTTGCAGGCGACAGAGATTTAGAGAGAACGACTTGTATATAGCAAGAGGTTTTCTTTTTTGAACAGTCTAAAGGTAGTTATAAAGTAGTATTTGTTCATACATATTCTTAACCTTTAAGAATGTGCATACACCTGGTAGATAAAACGATTTAAACTCATGTTTTTTAGGATGAATATCACCCGTTTTTTACTAATACATTTGTTGGGTTCATATAGCAATAGGTTTTATTATATGAAGTTTGGAATATTCAACATAGTGCATAGTCATATATAACGGCGTGGTATTTGGGTGAGCTGACTGGGAATAATCACATTTGGTATTCAGATTAGAAAAATCCATATTCCTTGTGCCTTTGAATGCCCATTGGTTGCTTATTGCTTTTGTTGGCTCCGACCCAAGCACTTGACTTCATTATCCAAAAAACCTTTTTCAAATATTAAAATATATATTTGATATATTATTATTATTATTATTATTATTATTATTATTTCCCAATGACTTTCATTCATTATAAATATGGTTCAACTTGAAATTGTTAATTATATTGAATATTGATATGGAACATATTTAATCAAACCATGTAAAATTAGTTTTTAACAAATATGATATGTTTATTTGATTCATTTATGAGTTTTGTTTTAAATTGTTGCATTGAGGGACATAGTTAGAGTCCAATATTGAGTGTGAGTAAAATGTTTTACATCATAATTAAGTATTTAAATTTAAAAATTAAAGAGAAAGGAATTTTATTTAATTAATATTTAAATTATAAAGACCTAAAATGTTGTTATATAAAAAATGAGTCTCTACAATACCTTATCCGAATTACGTAAACAACCAATTGACCTGGTTGAGTGGGGTATGACTATGCAAAAAAAAAAGACAAGTCGAAATCGAATTCAAAATCTGAAAAAATGATTTAAAAATAGGTTAACCGAATAAAAAATAATTTTGGTAAGGTTTTTTTGAAAAAAAAATATTTAGTCCAGATACGGTTCGTAGTTTTAAACAAAAGCAGATAATCAAACCGATCGATTATATAATATATAAAAATACATATTTATACAATTACATTGGTATAATTTTAACGTCGTTGTTAATTTGTTTCCTCCCTAAATATTTGCATATTTTTATTATCTTATAAAATGAAAATTAACGATAATTTTTAATATATATCTCTCCCATATATTATCATTTTTGTGTTGCTTTGGGAAGTAAAATTCAGCTGCAATGATCAATTATTCCCCCTTCCCAATTTCCATACATCTTCATTTATTTCCCTTTCGAAAAATTTTAAAGTTTAAATTTTAGCTTATTTTTTACTATGTTATTAAATTTGATGTTTGTAATAAGGAAAGTAAAAAAAATACTTGAACCATACCAAACCGAATACTTTAATTAACCAGTCAACTGGTTTGATGGTTACGATTTAGAGTCGAGAATCAAGCAACTCGAATTTATTGATTATCCAAAATAATTTGCTAATGGTTAATCAAACCCGGTTTTGCATATCTCTAAAATGAGGCGCTAGATCCTTAAATAATATGGAATATATGAATTCAAAACGTTTAAAATAAAATAAATTAGATTAAAAATGTTGATTATAATATTTATATGAATCTAATCTAAATTAATCTATCAACAACTGAATTTCAATAATTATATAAATAAAATGAAATCATTACACAAAGTAGTGAGAAGATGCCCGTACGGACCACACTCAAAAGACTCCCATTTTGTCGATGGGGAAGAAAGGAAGAAAATTCCAAATTTTGCGCATACCGCTCTCTGGCCTTTGCTGGTTTGGGACTTTGGACGCGGTTATCCACTCCACTCTTTTCTCACTCCCAACTGTAAAGCACCAAGTTGGATGATGATAGGCCCATTTTAAAAATCAAAACATTAAGAAATTAAGTTATATAAAAAAAAAATTAATATACTGTTATAAATATTTATCTATGTGGATGTCTATCATGATTAGAACTTTATCTAAGGAATTTGATTTATTTATTATTAGGAATATTATCTCCATTAATTAGAGTTTAATGTATTATGTACTTCTTATGCCTATAAATAGATGATTCATTGAAGGCATTGTATACAATTCTATATTTGAGAATAATACAAATCTCCTTTTTTCACTCATCTCTTTGTTATTGTATTCTTGTTCGTTGTTCTTGTTATTTTATTCGCAATATGTTATCAACACGATATTGCTCAAAACTAAAATATTGTGAAACAAGAAGAAACAAAGGTAAAGTAACATAAATGTCGAGAGGGGCATTCGCTTGGAAGGTTTAAGCAAACCACAGATTTTGAAGGCTCTCGAAGATATTGTTAAAGTTTGGGCATCCACCAAAGCATAAATAAATTGTTGTTGCCACCAATTAAAACAATGAAGGACTATTCTTTCACCATGAACAGTTGTGAGGTTTGGCATCTCAAGTATGTCTTCTATTTATATTTATTTTATAATAAAATTAAAATTAATTTAGATGCACATGGTTGTTTTGACACTCATGAGTCACACTGCTAATTTATGGGATAAACTTAAAATTATGAAGAAAAAAAAAACCTAATATGTTTGTACGCCCACATTGTGTGAGTAGATGTCATATTTTTCTGAATTATGCGACTAGAGGGTATATTTTCCTTGAATCTGTTTATTCCATAAGTTATGAGCAAAATTATTATTTTTATATTCTATACTGTTTTTTTTTTATAAGAGTTGGTATCTTTTAACCATGTTTTGAGTTTTTGCATGATATAATGACTTGGAAAGAGACATGACATGAAGAGATTATAAGAGCTATCTTGGTTATTTGCTATGTCTCCATCGTTCTCGAGAGGAAAACTATTATCGGTAAACTCTACTTTTATTTTTATTCTCTAAACTACAATTTTAAAGTGTGATAAATCATGGTGATTTTGCTTGAAAGCAATAATTCTCATGTGTCGAAAAACTCGACTATAGACTTCTCCCACAATCAAGTGTTGAAATTTTGTCTTGATCCAAAAAGTTTTATGGGAGACATTCCCTGAAGTGAATGCAAAGCATGATGTTTATTCCATGCGATTAAGAATGATGGAGCATTCCCTGAAGTGAATGCAAGCATGATGTTTATTCCATGTGATTATTGGAATTGTTTCATTCATTGAAGTGAATGTAAACATGGTAAATCATTATTCAATTAGAGACATAATTTCAATATAATCCAAGTATATTGACTGGACATCCCGTTTTGCGAGGCTACTGGTCTCAAAGGAGGTTTTTAAAGGACCTTGTGGACGGGTTTAACAATACCGCGTACGAGGATTAAATGTGAAACAAATATTTTAACTTTGATATAACTAAAAACCTAAGGACTAAATTGAAAATGTCAAAACGAATTTTAAGTCCTCAAAATATCCCCATATAATTTTAAGATTATGCCCAAGTTAAAAACAAAGTTTTTCAAATATTTTTCTAAGTGTTTCAAGCTAAACAGTGATTTTCAAGCCCCTGTTTCGAAACGGCCCTCAGGCGTTTCGAAACGTTTTCATCACTGTCGACCACCGTTCCGAAACGTGTATCGAAACACTTGACCCCGTTTCGAAACGGTATGTATCGTTTCGAAACTGTTCTTCATATTTGATTTGAAAAAGGCCAACGGTTGAGATATTTTTGCTGAATATTTTAAAGATAAATAGGGTGTTTCGAAACGGGCTATGGCCGTTCCGAAACGACCCTTGACAGTAGCAAAACCGTTTCGAAACGGATCTATATCGTTTCAAAACGTATCTTAATTTTAATTTGAAAATAAGACCGTTGAACTTGTTTTAACTGATTTTCTGAAAACCGTTAAGGTGTTCCGAAACGGGCTAAGACCGTTTCGAAACGACCCTTGACAGTGGCAAAAGTGTTTCGAAACGGCCCTAAGGCGTTTCGAAACGGGCTCTTAAATGCACCCCAACGACTCTTTCTATTTTAGTCCGTTCCGAAACATATACCCCGCGTTTCAAAATGGGTTGTTGCAGACTGCATTTATGGTGGTGAGATAACATCCCCAACGGCTCTATTGATGAGTGCAACAACCACAACGGCTAGAAATCAATGAGAAGGTATAAAAGAGACCTCCAAAAGCACCAGCAACAACTATTGATCCTAAAGCAAACATCCAAACATCAAATTCAAGCAATTGTGCAAAAATCCCATTTTGTGTAAAAATCTCAATTGTAATCTTCATTCATATTTTGTTCAATTGGGTTGAGTGCTTGTATTAGGGCTATTATTTGTATTGAGAGATACCTTTTAGCCATCAAATTTCTTTGTTCACTAGTGTGAGGATTGGGTTGATTTTTGGGTAGAAAAATCAACCGAAATTGTAAAGGGCTGCCTCCTTGTCCTAGAAAAGGGGAAGATCAATTTAGTGGAATTGTTGCAAATCCTTAGTGAGTCTAAGGTAGTGGATGTAGAGTTCATTTGGAACTTGAACCATTCTAAATCTCTTGTCAATTATTTTCAATTTGCAATTTCCACCTCAAAACCTTTAAAATTTCCAATTCACCCCCCCTCTTGGTCAATATCGATCTTGTGATCCACTCAACAATTGGTATCAGAGCCTAACTCTTTGGGGATTAACAACCACAAGAGGAGTTCCTTGGAAGAGTGTGATCATCAAAATATCAAGAGATGACTTCAACCTCTGGTTCCGGCATGTACGAGTCACAATCCACTACAAAGCCTCCCTTCTTCAACGGTGATAACTATTCTTTTTGGAAGAATAGAATGCGTCTATTCATCAAGTCAAGTGACTATCTTGTGTGGGATGTCATTGAGGATGGGCCATATATTCCATTGAAGCAAGATGGTGAAGGCAAGATGGTGCTAAAGAAGAAAGTGGAAATGAGTGAAGAGGAGAGGAAAAAGATTCAAGTCAATGATAAAGCTCTCCACATGTTATTTTGTGCTTTCGGTCCGGACATCTACTCAAAGGTCTCATCTATTGAAAGTGCCAAAGAAGTGTGGGACACTCTTGAGACCACTTATGAAGGCACCAATGATGTTAAAGAAACTAAGATTGGACTTCTCAATCTTAGCTATGAAAATTTCAAGATGGAGCCCGATGAGACGGTGTCAAAGATGTTTGATCGATTCTCCACGATTGTCAATGGTCTAAAGGGCTTTGGAGAGATCATACCGGAAGACAAACTTTTCCGGAAGCTACTCTATTCACTTCCCGAGTCTTGGGATGGGAAGAGAACCGCTATCATCGAAGCAAAGAACTTGAAAACGTTGAAGCTTGATGAGCTTGTGGGTTCTCTCCTTACTCATGAGATCATGAATCAAGGAAGGGAAGATGAGAAGAAGAAAGAAGAGAAAAGGGTAGAGAAGCTTGAGGTTGAGAAGAAGAAGAAGATAAGAATAGCTCTCAAGGCTAAAGCTTCACAACATGATGAGAGCTCATCTTGTGAGGAGGATGAACTTGAAGAATTTGCTATGATAGCCAAACGGTTCTCACGCTTCATGAGGTCCAACCGGGGAAGAAAAATCCAAAGAAAGATGGACTTCAAAGGGAAGAACAAAGAAGAAGGAAAGGATCCTATCATTTGCTTTGAGTGCAAACAACCCGGCCACATCCCTTCGGAGTGCCCTCAACTCAAGAAGAAGGGCTTTGAGAAGAAGAAGAGACTCAAAGCCAAGCTTGCTACTTTGAGTGATGAGGAGTCATCGGAGGATGACGAACAAGAAGTGGCTAATCTTTGCCTCATGGCACTTGAGGAAGATTCCTCCTTGGTAACCTCTAACTCATCTACTTTAGATTTTTCATATGAAGAATTAAATGATGCATATGATGAGTTACAAGAGGTATATGATGAATTAGTTGAGAAATATAAGGAGTCGGTCATTAGGAATAAAAAGATTATTCTAGAACTAAATGAGAAAAATGACTCACTTACTCAAGCTAATTCTAAATTTGAGAAAAAGATATTAGGATTAAAAGATGAACTCAAATTTTTTCAAAATGAAAATGTTGATCTTAATAATCTTTTGTCTCAATGTAATTGTGAACACCAAAAGGTGTTGGGTGAGCTAAATGAGCTTAAGAAGTCTTTAAAAAATGTTGGTAGTGTCAAGCATGAAGTAGGAGAATCATCTAGAACACACCAACCTAAGAAAAAGACTAACTACTACAAACAAAGTAGCTATCCTAGACATAGTAGAGCTAAAAGAATTAGAAGTGTATGGGTTCCTAAGGAACTTGTTAAATCTAATAATATTATTGCTATGTCATTTTGGATTCCTAAGGGAACCAAGGTTTTGGGAGCTAACACTCATGGACCCAAAATGATTTGGGTACCAAAAACCAAAGTTTAATATCTTTGTTTGTAGGGGGAGCATTGCTACAAGGCCAAAGCACAAAGTCAAAACTCATGGTACCTTGATAGTGGATGCTCGAGACACATGACCGGAGACAAGAGTCGATTCATGGATTTAAAGCCAAAAAGTGGAGGAGTAGTAACATTTGGTGACAACTCCAAAGGCCACATTAAAGGTATTGGCTCCATAGGTAATCACTCTACTATTCTCATTGAAAATGTCTTATATGTCGATGGTCTTAAACACAATTTATTGAGCATAAGTCAATTGTGTGATAAAGGGTTTAATGTTTTATTTGATAAAAATGGATGCAAAATTGTAGACATTAAATCTAATAATATTATGCTCATAGGTCATCGCATAGGAAACATATACATGGTGCATTTAGATGACATACATACATCTCATGCATGCTTAGTTGCTCAAAATGAAAATGATGCATGGTTGTGGCATATGAAGCTAGGACATGCTAGCATAAGTGTTTTAGAAAAACTAGTCTCTCTAAATCTAGTTAGAGGTTTACCCAAAATAAAATTTTCAAATGATAAAATTTGTGATGCATGCTCAAAGGGTAAACAACATAGGTCTTCTTTTAAATCCATTAATGATGTTTCTACTAGTAGATGTTTACAACTAATCCACATGGATTTATTTGGGCCAATTAGGACTATGAGCTTGGGTGGTAAGTCTTATGCTTTTGTGCTAGTTGATGATTTTTCTAGATTTACTTGGGTTCTCTTTTTAAGTACTAAAGATGAGGCTTTGGAAAAATTCATCACATTTTCAAAATTAACCCAAAATGATCTTGAACTTAGAATTTCACATATTAGAAGTGATCATGGAACCGAGTTTCAAAATTTAGGGTTTGAAGATTTTTTAAATGAAAATGGTATTAGCCATAATTTTTCGGCTCCTCGAACTCCTCAACAAAATGGGGTAGTTGAGAGGAAAAATAGAACTTTACAAGAAATGGCTAGAACTATGCTTTGTGAAAACAATTTACCTAAATATTTTTGGGCGGAAGCCACAAACACCGCTTGTTATATTGTAAATCGAGTAATGATTAGGCCAATTTTAAAGAAAACACCTTATGAGATTTTAAAATCCAAAAAGCCTAACATTAGTTATTTTCACCCTTTTGGGTGCAAGTGTTTTGTTTTAAATAATGGAAAAGATAACTTAGGTAAATTTGATGCAAAAAGTGATGAAGCCATTTTTATAGGTTACTCTTTAACCTCTAAAGCCTATCGAGTATTTAACAAAAGAACTTTAGTAGTTGAAGAATTTATTCATGTTGTATTCGATGATAACTTCCTTCCTAGGAAGAATTCTTGTGATGATGATGATGTAGGGATCATAAATGCCTTTGATGGAGGTCAAACTTCAAAGGAGAATGAGATTCCAACAAAGGAAGAGGACTCACAAGATCCACCTCTTGAAGCCTTGAAGGACTTGGCTATTGAGGAGAAGGAAGTGAGCTACCCAAGGGAGTTGAACTATGTCAAAGATGGTGAAATCTTGGGTGATCCATCCAAGGGGGTAACCACTCGTTCTTCTCTTAGATTAATGAACCATGTTGCATTTATCTCATGCATAGAGCCTAAAAATATAAAAGAAGCATTGAAAGATGACTTTTGGATTATGGCTATGCAAGAGGAGTTAAATCAATTTGAGAGAAGTAATGTATGTACATTAGTTGATAGGCCTAGTAATCAATCTACAATAGGAACTAAATGGGTCTTTAGGAACAAACTAGATGAGAGTGGTAACATTGTGAGAAATAAAGCTAGACTTGTTGCACAAGGTTACACTCAAGAAGAGGGAATAGATTTTGATGAAACCTATGTACCCGTAGCTAGAATGGAAGCCATTATGATGTTGCTTGCATATGCATGTTATCATAATTTCAAGCCTTTTCAAATGGATGTTAAAAGCGCATTTTTAAATGGTTTTATAAATGAAGAAGTGTATGTGGAATAACCACCGGGTTTTGAAGATTCAAAATTTCCAAATCATGTTTTCAAACTTGCCAAAGCTCTATATGGTTTAAAACAAGCTCCTAGAGCTTGATATGAAAGGCTTTCAAATTTTTTAATTGAAAAAGGATTTGAAAAAGGTAAGGTGGACACTACACTCTTTATAAAAATGTATAAAAATGACATCTTGATAGTTCAAATTTATGTTGATGATATTATTTTTGGTTCTACTAATGAATGTTATTGTCAAGAGTTTGCTAAGTTAATGCAAGGTGAATTTGAGATGAGCATGATGGGGGAGCTCTCATTCTTTTTTGGACTCCAAATCAAGCAAAAGAAGGACGGCACCTTCATCAACCAAGCAAAATACATAAAGGATATGCTCAAGAAGTTTGGCTTGGAGAATGCAAAGCCTCAAGCCACTCCCATGAGCTCATCTACAAAGCTTGACAAAGATGAAGGAGGTAAGTGTGTTGACTCTAAACTTTATCGTTCTATGATTGGATCTTTGCTTTACCTTACTGCAAGTAGACCGGATATCTTGTTTAGTGTTTGCTTGTGTGCTAGGTTTCAAGCTAGTCCTAGAGAGTCTCACCTTATAGCCGTTAAGAGAATCTTTAGATACCTTAGAGTCACTCCTTATTTAGGTCTTTGGTATCCTAGAGACTCTACCTTCAACCTTCATGCTTACTCGGATGCGGATTATGGGGGTTGCAAAATTGATAGGAAAAGTACTTCGGGAACTTGTCAATTCTTAGGTAGTATGCTCATATCTTGGTTCTCTAAGAAACAAAATAGTGTAGCCTTATCTACCACCGAAGCCGAGTACATATCCTTAGGGAGTTGTTGTGCTCAAGTCCTTTGGATGAAGCAACAACTCTTAGATTATGGAATTAAAGTTGAAACCATACCCCTAAAATGTGATAACACTAGTGCAATATGTTTAACCAAAAATTCCATCCAACACTCTAGAACCAAACATATAGAAATAAGGCATCATTTCATTAGAGATCATGTTCTTAAGGAAGATATGGTTATAGAGTACGTAGACACCTTAAATCAATTAGCAGACATATTTACAAAACCCTTAGACAAATAGCGTTTTTGGCCCCTTAGGAGAGAGTTAGGTCTAGCTAGCCTATCTTGACCTTTTAGGACATCTTTTGTGCTTAAATATGCTTGATTTTGTGAAATGTCATGTTGATGTGTTTAATCTCCTAATTTCATCCATGCCTATAGTTAGGGGGAGTATGTTTATGCTTGAATATGTTTTACTTGCTCATTCATAACATTTATGCATGTTAGGCCTCTTAAAACTTCATTTTTCTGCACTTTTAGAGCCTTTTCTGCACTTCCAGGCCCAGGTGTATCGAAATGGGTGAACCAGTTTCGATACGGATACCTTAAATCCTGTTCTGAGAGAAGGGCGTTTCGAAACGCCTCAAAAGCGTTCCGAAACGTTTTTGCTACTACCAAGGGGTGTATCGAAACGAGTTTCGATACGGGTCAACAGAGTTTCGATACAGTCAACACCGTATCGAAACGGTCAGTCTATAGTCTCAAGACAGTCAAACCCTAGTCGTCCCGTTTCGAAACGGGTCTTGACCGTTCCGAAACGGCATCGCGGATTGCTTTATCTAGGGCTTTTAATGTTAAAATTTACTTTTTATCGAAACTCTTAAAACCCTAAACCGCCTCTCTCTCTATAAATACTCTCTCAAACTCATTGTTTTTCACAAAATTGTGAGGGGTTTTACTCTAAAACTCAAGTCTATGCAAGTTTCATCAACATTGTGCAAGGATTTTAATCAAATCATCCAAAATCACAAACTAAGGTAATTTTTTTCTTTTTATTTCAATTTATGTTCGAATCTTAGGTTAGAAAATTTTATTTTTGTATAAATTATATGTTTTTCTTTGTGGGTTTTCCATAACTTGTAAAAAAATTTCCAAATCTCAATTTTTTTGATTCGAATATAAAATTTTTTAGTCATATTTTTCTTTACTGTTTTTTTTATTTTGTTTTAATTTTGTTTCAAAAACCTAAGTGGGATTTATTATTGGATTGATTTTAAGTATCAATGCATACACTTAATTTTAAAATATACTTGCTTATTGTTTTTAGATGGCGGATCAAGCTAACAAAAAGCGCAAGGCAGTTCAAACCGGTGATTCGAGCATTCGTCCGAATCTTCCTCTGCTTTTTCGGAAAACCCTTAAAACTTCGGAGATGCGTGCTCGCTTCTCTTATTTCAAGGATTTCGAAATTCGCAAAGAACGGGTCATTGATCTTGATTTCCTCAATTCCGAGCGATTCCTATTCCGTTATCTCGACCGTTTGAGTGAGTGGAATCTTATCTTGTTCTTGAGCATTCCGGATATTTGCTACAAACACATGGTACTCCTTTTCTACTCTAATGCTCGCTTTACCTATGATGAGTCTAAAACCGAGATTATAGGAATTGAATCATCCTTATTAGGCAAAAAGTTTGTTGTCAATGTTGCTCTTGTGGAGTATATTTTTAAACTTAAGGATGAGGGTATTGAGGATGAATGTCACTTTGGCACCTTCCCCGGTAAGGTACTTACTTTGGATGTACACGATCGCGTTCTTCACTTGATGGTTTCTTGGTTCATTCGACCTTCCGGAGGTAAATACTCTCATATCCGTCAAACTGATCATTTTTGGCTTGAGTGTTTCCGTAAGGGTGAGCGCCCTAATGTGCCTAAAATAATTTTTGCCGAGATAGTCAATAATATCAAGCTTATTGACACAAATGAGTTGAAGTCTTTTACCTATGGCATACTCTTGAGCTACATCTTTCATGATCTTGGCATCGATTGTTCCTACGACTCTCCGGAACCTCGCAAGACCATGATTGGTGAGTCATCCCTTCGCAAGTCCGGGTTTACATATGTGAATGATGTTTGGGAAAGAATTGATAGAGAAGCCGTTCCTCCTCCCGTTGCTCCTCCACCGCAAGTTCAAGTTGCAAACAATGAAGCTCTCACGGCTCTCATTACCGAGCGGTTCAATGCTTTGGACACTCGGTTCAATGCTTTGGATACTAGCATTGCTTCGGGTTTTTCTGCCATGGACACTCGTTTGAAGAATGTCGAAGATCGCCTTCATACTCTTGAGACTTCCCATTCAAACTTGGATTTGTCCTTCTCTACACTCTATGGGCAATGGACGAAGTTTCACCGTTCTCAAGCCAAGCGCGATGATGATACTTCGGATGATGATGACGAGGCCTAGGATCTTCATATCATATCATATCATGTTATCTATGCATTTTAGGATTAAGATTGCATCTTTATGTTTTATCATGTTTTAGGAACCTATGCTTTTGGCTTTTAATTTGGGATTTTATGTTGAACTTAATGTTGGTTTATGTTTTGGATATTTTGATATTATGAATTAATATTATGGTTGCTTATTAATGCTTATTGGTACTAATCCTTTGTCTTCTCTATGAGCTTTTATTGTTCTTTTTGATCTAACAAAAAGGGGAGAAGAAATTTAAGAGCCACAAAAATTCGTTTTAAATTTTAAAAGGTTTTTTAAAGCTTTACAACTTGGATTTCAAATCAAAAATTTCTTTTAACTTTAAAAACCTATCTTAAATTAAGGGGGAGTTAGAATATTTTCAAAACTTTCAAAATTCTCAAAAATTCTAACTTTGGTTTTGTTATATCAAAAAAGGGGAGATTGTGAAACAAATATTTTAATTTTGATATAACTAAAAACCTAAGGACTAAATTGAAAATGTCAAAACGAATTTTAAGTCCTCAAAATATCCCCATATAATTTTAAGATTATGCCCAAGTTAAAAACAAAGTTTTTCAAATATTTTTCTAAGTGTTTCAAGCTAAAACAGTGATTTTCAAGCCCCTGTTTCGAAACGGCCCTCAGGCGTTTCGAAACGTTTTCATCACTGTCGACCACCATTCCGAAACGTGTATCGAAACACTTGACCCCGTTTTGAAACGGTATGTATCGTTTCGAAACTGTTCTTCATATTTGATTTGAAAAAAGCCAACGGTTGAGATATTTTTGCTGAATATTTTAAAGATAAATAGGGTGTTTCGTAACGGGCTATGGCCGTTCCGAAACGACCCTTGACAGTAGAAAAACCGTTTCGAAACGGATCTATATCGTTTCGAAACGTATCTTAAGTTTAATTTGAAAATAAGACCGTTGAACTTGTTTTAACTGTTTTTTTGAAAACTGTTAAGGTGTTTCGAAACAGGCTAAGATCGTTTCGAAACGACCCTTGATAGTGGCAAAAGTGTTTCGAAACGACCCTAAGGCGTTTCAAAACGGGCTCTTAAATGCACCCCAATGGCTCTTTCTATTTTAGTCCGTTCCGAAACAGGTACCCCGCGTTTCGAAACGGGTTGTTGCAGACTGCATTTATGGTGGTGAGATAACATCCCCAACGGCTCTATTGATGAGTGCAACAACCACAACGGCTAGAAATCAATGAGAAGGTATAAAAGAGACCTCCAAAAGCACCAACAACAACTATTGATCCTAAAGCAAACATCCAAACATCAAATTCAAGCAATTGTGCAAAAATCCCATTTTGTGTAAAAATCCCAATTGTAATCTTCATTCATATTTTGTTCAATTGGGTTGAGTGCTTGTATTGGGGCTATTATTTGTATTGAGAGATACCTTTTAGCCATCAAATTTCTTTGTTCACTAGTGTGAGGATTGGGTTGATTTTTGGGTAGAAAAATCAACTGAAATTGTAAAGGGTTGCCTCCTTGTCCTAGAAAAGGGGAAGATCAATTTAGTGGAATTGTTGCAAATCCTTAGTGAGGCTAAGGTAGTGGATGTAGAGTTCATTTGGAACTTGAACCACTCTAAATCTCTTGTCAATTATTTTCAATTTGAAATTTCCACCTCAAAACCTTTAAAATTTCCAATTCACCCCCTCTTGGTCAATATCGATCTTGCGATCCACTCAACATCTTTGTTCTTTGTGATAAAGATAGGTGAAAAGGGTTTCAAAGGCCCACTGGCTCTACTCCATTCCCTGAAGTGAATGTGAGATTATATTATGGAAGGAATGAAAACCACATTAGAAGTTGTGGTCGTGATTGAAACCATGAATATAGACATGGAAAACATAGCATTTTAAGGATACTTCTACCCACTGGTGGTGAGGTTATAAGGATGATAAGAGTGATAAAGATCATTCTAATAAAGTAAAATTATTTTTATTACCAATGTGACGTTATAAACCATTGGTCTCGTACTTGTCGTACGTTGAAAAATCAACAATCTATGGTGACGATTTATGCTCAACATAAGTATAAGATATATTTTCCCATTTAAATGCAAGGGAATAATGTGAGTACTATATCTCAAAGTACTAAAAAATATTGATGCTCTAGAAGAGCAATAAATTCTTAAGAGAAACCACATCATGAAAAGTGCAGAATTGCGAATATTGCAATAATTACCACTAATGGTAATAATATCGTCACCACTAAAAGTGAAAATTTTAAGAGAGCAATATGAGTTCGCAAACTATCCCTTTGGGAATTATAGATAACATATATTATCAATTGACATTTGAAATAAGCCAATATGGATATAAGTTTTGGTAGCCAAAAAGTCAGTTGAGAGCTCTAGAAGAGCTATATATTGCTACCAAAAGATAATTTCAATTGAAAGCTCCGAAAGAGCTAAATATATTCCTATTTAAAGGAACAATTTTGATGGTCGTACTAGACATGTACGAGTGAGATTGAATTACATGTTATGGTAAACAAGAAGTTTACAAATTTAGAGATATATACACACATATATATAGTTGGCATGATCGGTTAGACCATCCTGATCAAATGGTGCAGAAATTATTGAGATTTACATGCACATGTATTAAAAAAACATGTAGTTCTTGTGGTGCTTATTCTCAAAGGAATGGATTAAATTCCACTTATTAAAGAATGTGAAGTTCTTGTGTTGCTTAAAGGAATTGATTAAATTCCACTTACTAAAAGAACCTGAAGTTCTTGTGTTATTTGTTCTCAAATGATATAGATGATCTCACTTACCAAAAGAATTATAACTTAAAATTCTTGTATTGAAGTTGAGACTGTATATCTTGCATATCTGAACGAAATATGGGCTCATATATCCACAAATGTGGAAAGTTTTATAAGATTTTAGTAGATGCATCTACATTGTTTTATCGACTTATAACCAGAAGTTTGTGAGATTGATTCTAAAAATATTCAGATTATGTAGTTAGACTATTCGTCTTGAAAAGCTAGTGGGTTTATATTTTAGGCTATATCAGTTGTTACAAAGCCCATTGATTATGAAAAATATAGTTTAGCAAAATTTCAATTGGATGTCTCTTATTTAATAGATAAACTATAAGAACAAAAAAGTTATTATTTATATGGTGTTTCCATATGGAAACATTTATACGCATCAAGCCAACGAGTTATAATAAACTCCCCGCTATGATTGGTTTTTGGTCAGAAACCATACATTTTCCATTTTATGATTTTTGAATGTGCGATATGAATTACTCCACCACAACGCACAAAATGGGTAAATAAAAAGGGTTGAGAATATATATTGAGTACGAATCTTCTTTTATGTTTAAATTCTTAAACATTAATTGGAGAATCATTTATGACATGATTTTTCTCAACATCAGGGGAGATAATAATCAGTTGGATAGAGGAAAATAAATTATCATTATCTAGATCCTCGTATATGAACTAGAAGTTCATAAGATAATTCATAATATTACATGTCAACTGCAAGACATATTATTGACCCAATAAGAGTAATTAAATCTCATATACCAGCTAAAATGCTCTAAGTTTAAATTACTTGTTAGAGTGAGAGAATGTAAATCATGCCTGAAGCATGATAGTTAAAATTGTTCCAATAATCAAAATTCTCGTAAATAGAAAGTAATATGAGATAGTCATATATTGGAGGCGGGTGCTCCTGAAGAGACCCGAGACATAACTAATAATAAAACTCTTGAAGAGTTTCAGGTACCTAAAATAAAGATTGAAATCTTGAAGAGATCTCGATGAGTTATGTCATTATGAGAATGGAACCAGAAAATTGAAAAGTTGTCGACAACGATTTTACAAACAATTTTACATAAAATACTTCTATAGAAGTAAAGAAAGAAATCGTGGATCTTGTATAAAATCTATCCAGAAATATAGATATTGAATTGATATATGTTGAAAGACGCTTTGAACTTCTAAAATAGAAGTATTTGGACCAACAGTTCAAACACCTAAAGGTGTAATGCAAGTGAGGCACAAATAAGTAGTCGTAAATACGACTTGAACTATGATTTATGAAAAGTTTTAATTACTTCATGGTGGATGCAGTTACTTTGGCAGTTATGAAAATTTTTTGCATGCGTCTAATTATTTGTGGATCCATATTTATCCTTGAAGGATTTAAAATGCTAGAAGCATTTGGAGATTTCTGAGGAAATTTATTTAGACATGTCTCATGACTATTTTGGCGCATTTGGTATAATCGCCTTAGTGAATACTAATTGAGAAAACACTATAAGAATGATTAGATTTACTTATGTATTTTATAAAGGAGTTTGGATCAAGATCAATTATGATAATTTTAGAACTCCTAAAGAGCTTCAAATTGGAAACTCGTGAAGTACTTTCAATACAAGTACTTGAATCTTGACATCAAGTTTATCTCGACCTGAAGATCGAGCATTTTTATATATTTCCTTTTGTCTATGAATAGACTTAAGCTGAAGGAATCTTAAAGAAGATTCAATATGAATAGAGCATATCTATTAAGTATCCCAATAGTTGTAAGATTGTTGGATGTGAATAAAGATAATTATATCTTTTTTTTTGTTTTGAAGCACTATGTATTAGTTGGTCAAGCAATATCCATGGATATACAAAGATCATTACATTTAGATCTTCAAACATTCGTCGATGCCTCCTCAAATCTTGTAGAAATAATTTCTATGCACAAGGCAAGCCAAAAATGTGTTTGGCTAAAATCATTGACCCAACATATCCAGAAGATATGTAGATTTACTTTCACAAGATATGATATGAAGCTATTTTGTGTAGAGATAATGCAAGATGTATATCTCAATTGAAAGGTGGATACATTGTGAAACATATTACTCTAATGTTTCATTCCTCAAGATCTTTAGAAAAATAATATTCAAGATTGAATTATGAAGATTTAAAGATCTTGTATGATGTTTTCATGAGGGGGAGTAAATACGCGTTGCACTTTTTTTTCCTTAACCGAGGTTTTGTCCCAATGAGTTTTCCTGGTAAGGTTTTTAATGAGGCAACATGTTATGTGTATTAAAGATGTGTGTACTCTTTTTTCTTCACTAATGAAATTTTTTCCCACTGATTTTTATCTTAGTAAGGTTTTAACGAGGCACATTATCTTCATAGACATCCAATGGGGAGTGTTATGAATATTTATCTATGTGGATGTTTATCATGATTAGAACTTTATCTAAGGAGTTTGATTTATTTATTATTAGGAATATTATCTTTATTAATTAGAGTTTAATGTATTATGTACTTCTTATGCATATAAATAGATGATTCATTGAAGGTATTGTATACAATTCTATATTTGAGAATAATACAAATCTACTTCTTTCTCTCATCTCTTTGTTCTTGTATTCTTGTTCGTTGTTCTTGTTATTTTATTCACAATATATACGAATATTTTTCGAACAGTCTAAAGGTAATTACAATGTAATATTTGTTTATAGATATTTTTAACTCTTTGACAATGCATATACACCTTGCAGACATTGCGATTAAACTCAGATCTCTTAAGATGAACATCATCTATTTTTTAGTAGGACTACTTGTTAAGTTCAAAAATTAATATACTAATTATTCACATATGTAACAAAATCTAAATATTACTAGTTTTAAGAGTAAAGATACTCTTTTTTAATACAGACAAATACAACAATTTCATGTATCAAATATTTTTCATAAATAAAATATTTAAATAAAAAAGTTTATTATCAATGGGACATTGACATGGTTAACACAGAAATAGGGATGGGTACAGTCGGGTAGGGTCGGGTTTTTGGCCCACTTGGACCCGACCCGAAAATAAACATCATAAACCCACATTCGACAAAATTCTTTAAAAAAATTTGATCCGGCCCGACCCGAAAATAAATATATTAAATCCGACCATGACCCGTTCTGACCCGATCTGACAAAATTCTTTAAAAAAATCTGACCCGGCCTGACCCGAAAATAAATATACTAAATCCGACCTTGACCCGACCCGAACTATATAAAATAAATTAATTTTAGGGATCTAATTGTAAAACAAATTTAAGGGACTTAATTGTAAAAAATTATAATTTAAAGGACTAAATTATAAATAAAAATTTAATTTTAAGAACCTAATTATAAAATAAATATAAAGAGGGGTATTATTATAAATATCCCTTAAAAATTAAAGAAAAATTACACTATTAGTTATGGGTCGGATATTTTTCACCATAAACTCGAACTCGACAGAGTATACCTTTAACAAAATCCCAATCCAATCCGAACCTAATTTTTCATTAAAAAATCTGACATGATCAAACCGGGTCGAGTCGAAACCCATCAAGTCCGGGTAAAATGTCCATCCCTACACAGAAATGGACTCCGGGACCTATGCAGCTATGCCCCATATTTGAATTCCACCCTACATACAATTGTGTTTGGACTCTCTTTTAAGTTTTCAATTTTTTTTAATAAAAAAAAGTGTGATTTCATTAATCAAGAGGATGATACACTAATATTCGTACGCGTTTTAATAAAAACTGCCCTAAACTTAGTTGGAAAAAAATAAATTTTTACCTTATTTAAATTATGTATACACTATCTTCTTTCGTTTTTTTTTTCTATTCTTCTTACAGATTTTGTTTTTGTATGTTTGAGTTTGGTGTGATTTAGTTTAATGATCATTTCTCTTTTATAATGAAAATTGTTTCATGTATTTCTTTATTTTTATGGTACTTTCTAATAAAATTTTATTCTTTTTTGATCAAAGAGTATGAATTCATTAACAAGAAAATCATATAAGAGAGTTATTGATTTACTCCTACTTTAAACTCTCGACATGGTTCTTTTATATCAATCACAAAAAACAGTTCATGGTTGAATTGTATAAAAATTATTTTGCCAATTAATTATCATTGTTATATTAATTTTTATGTTAATGTTTGTGATGTTTACCTTTCATCGATTACAATTACGCTTGTCTGCATTTATTATTTTTTCAAGTTGTTTAATTAAGTTTTAACTCATTTTTTATATGATCATATTTTACAGTATAATAGCTAGTATAATTATGCATCTTGATAATATTATGAGAAATATTCGATTAATATCATTAGTACATTCTATTTTCTTTTATAAATTATTAGATTTAATTTTTATTTAGAAAAATTAACCGGTATAATTACTTTAAAAAACTAATTTTGGGCAATTGTCTAATTATGTAATATTAATCCTTTCCCTAGGCAATTTACTCCAAATATTTTTTTTATATCCGACATCGTAAAAAATAGGGTGCGTTTGGTTCTAGAAAACGAATTTGTTTTCGTTTTCTACTTTCCAAGAAAATAAAAATGATGAAGAAATGTGTTTGGTTGAAAATAAAAAATAATTTTTAGAAAATAAAAATAAAAATAAGTGAAAATTTAAAAACATAAAATGATGTTTTTATTGTTTTCATTGAAAATATTTTAGGAAAATATGAAAACAAGTTTTTTTTAACTCAGGTTCGAATCCTTCTAATACCATGTTTTAAAACTTTGGTTTATTTACTCATATTTTATTTATTATTATTATTATAATATTTTCTAACTATATTTATTCAATTATCTAATAATTATTTTTTCATTTCTATTTTGAAAAATTATATATTAAAAATATTTTCACTATTTTCATTTTTGAAAATAAATTTCCATCTATATTAACCAAACATATTTTCTAATTTTTGGTAAACTAAAAATGAAAGATATTTTATTAAAATAAAAAATAGAAAGTAAAAATAGAAAATATTTTTTTTAAAACCAAATGTACCTTTAATTTCCGATTGAACGCAATTTGCATGAACTCGTTAAGAGTCTTATGACGAGTTTTATGTTTTTTCATTTTTTAATAGAATTCGCCTCCATGGGTTTAAATTTTTTACTGGGAACAATGGAGTCTTTAGGCCTTAGAAGAAACAAAAACCTATGAAACTGTTACGATGAGTTCCATTAAAAAATTTAAAAATAATACCGCCAAGATTAAATGTTTGCGTCATAGCATTGTAAATTAAAAATTGGATTGAGAAGATCGCTCCCAAAAGATAGGGATGTAAAAACAGGTAATCGGACGGGTTTCAGGTCGGGTACTTTAAGGTCGGGTAAAATCGGGTACAGGTCATTTCAGGTCATTTTTTTATTTTGACTCGACTCGGGTCGGGTGCGGGTCCATTTCAGGTCGGGTCCATTTCAGGTCGGGTCCATTTCAGGTCGGGTCCATTTCAGGTCGAGTCCATTTCAGGTCGGGTTCATTTCAGGTCAGGTCAAAACGGGTCGGGTCCGAAGCAGATAATTGACAGGTTAATTCGGGTTCGGATACACTTCAGGTCGGGTCCGTTTCAGGTCGGGTCCATTTCAGGTCGGGTTCATTTCAGGTCGGGTTCATTTCAGGTCGGTTGCATTTCAGGTCGGGTGCATTTCAGGTCGGGTTATTTTAGGTCGGGTAGTTTCAGGTCGGGGTATTTTTAGGATTGAAATTCGTATTGAGTTTGAGTTCGGTACAACCGTATAAGTAGTCGATAGACTTTAGGTTGGCCTTCGTCAATCGTCATTGATTTGGAGTTAATTATTTAAAGTCATATCAAATTAAAATTATAAAACATTAGAGTAATTAAAAAATACTGAAAATGGGTCAATTTGGATTAAAAATAAAGTTTCACGAATTATAATGAACAAAAATATTAAATTAAAATTATAAAACATTAGACAAATTTAAAAGAAAACAATGAAAATGGGTCAATTTGGAACAAAAATAAAATTTTGGGGACTGTAATGAACAAAAATATCAAATTAAAAGTATAAAAATTAGAGTAATTAAAAAACAATAAGTAGATGTCAATTTAGAATAAAAATAAAGTTTTAGGGTCTAGAATGAACAAAATTTCAAATTAAAATTATAAAACATGATGAATTAAAATATATATAGGGGTCAGTATGGAAATAAAATAAAGTTAAAGGACTAGAATGAAGAAAATATCAAATTAAAATAATAAAACATTTGACAAATTAAAAAAATAAATGTGGGTCAATTTGGAATAAAAATAAAGTTTTAGGGTATAGAAGATTAAAATATCAAATTAAAATTATAAAACATTAGACGAATTAAAAAAACAATGAATGTGAGTCAATTTGGAATTGAAATAAAGTTAAAGGGACTAGAATGAACAAAGTACAAATTAAAATTATAAAACATCGGATGAAATGAAAAAACAATAAATAAGGGTCAATTTGGAATTAAACTAAAGTTTAGGGGACTAGAATGAACAAAATATCAAATTAAAATTATAAAACATCAAACTAATTAAAAAAAATAAAAAATGATCAATTTAGAATACAAATATAGTTTAAGGACTAAAATGAACAAATGTCAAAGTAAAATTATATATTATTGGATTAATTAAAAAACAATTAGTAGGGTTCAATTTGGAATATAAATGAAGTTTTAAGGGTTATAATGAACAGAAATATCAAATTAAAATTATAAAACATTGGATGATTCAGAGTTTAGGGTTTAAATGGTTTAGGTTTTAGGGAAATTTTATTAATGGTTTAGGGTTCATATATTGATAGATACATACATACATACTTGTATGCATTAGGGTTTAGGGAAATTAATCAAGGGTTTAGGGTTCATACATAAATAAGTATATATATACATACTTACATACACTAGGGTTTAATGTTTAGGGTTTATGGTTTCAGGTTAAGAGAAAATTCATTATGGGTTTAGGCTTCATACATTGATAGGTACATACATACATACTTACATACATTTTAGTCTCAATATTAGGCACTAGAATGAACAAAAATATTATCAAATGATTTATATCTAAAATATTGGAGTAAATTACAAAAATTAAAAAATAATAAAGGTAACTTTCTGTGGAAAATAAAATTTTAGGGAATAAAATGAATAAAAATATCACCATATTAAAAATAATAAAATTTATATCTACATATATATACACACATATACATATATTATGATATAACAATATATGCATACTAAAACTTATATATATATATATATAATTATAACAATATATATATATATATATATATACTAAAACACACATGTATACATACATACTAAAACACATATATATGCATGTATTTAAGTTTTAGTATATATATACATGTATGTATGTAAGTTTTAGTATATATATATATATTGTTATAATTATATATATATATATAAGTTTTAGTATGCATATATTGTTATATATATATATATATATATATATATATATATATATATATATATATATATACTAGAACATGCATATTTGTATGTATATATGTATACCTCTAAACAATACACATAAACCTCAACTCTTAAATCTTATAATCACTAATAATTAGAGTACAAGACTAATCCCCTAATCCTTAAACTAATCTCATAACTCCAAATAATTAAGTTGACACATTTACCCTCAAACCCCAAACATGAATATCTAAATCTTACAGACACTATTCACTAATAATTAGAATGCAAGCCTAATCACATAATCCCTAAATTAATCTCATAGCCCCAAACAATCAACTTGACACACTTACCCTTAAACCTTAAACATAAACCCATAAATCTAACAAACAAAATAAATTGAAACATAAAGGACAAATATAAAAATAAATTAAAACTAAATTATTAATTAGAGCCCAAATCATAAATGAATAAAATTATTAAACCTAATTACTTATCAAATCTTTATACGAGGGCCAAATCAAATTTAAAGCAAACTAAAAAACTTAATAACTAATTAATTTATGAAGCATGTCCTAATTAAATAAAATTTAAAGAAACTAAACCAAAAGTTACTAAAAAACAAACTAAAACCTAAAAAACCTAAACCCTAATAATCTAATTAAGGAAGGACCTAAAGGATAATTAACCCATAAATAAAAAAAATCTCATCTCCACTAATTTTTTTGTTTGATATTAGCGGCACCCCCTCCCCCCACACAAATTTGATTTGGCGGCACAAATCCCCCCCCAAAAAAAAATTTGATTTGGCGGCAAAAAAATCCCCCCCCCCCCAATTTTTTTTTGTTTGATATGGTGTCAAAATTTCCCCCTATAATTTCTTATCAATCAAAAAAATTTTCCCCCTATTAATTCAAAAAAAAATTCTCCTACACTAAAAAATATTTTTTATTATTTTAATAGTTATAATTAAATTTTTTAATAAAATATTTTTTAAATTTAATGATCTCAATTAATAAATTGATTTAAATTTTAAATAATTTGTTTTAAATTCATCGATCACAACTTATTAATTTAATAAAACTTTTAATTTTAGAATATTTTTAATAAAATAAATTTAAGTATGTTAATTCTTATTAAACTTCACAAATAATTTATATTGAACGAGTTAGTATTAAATTAATTTAATAAATTAATACTTTACATTTATCAACACTTTAAATTTATCAAATCGTAGACTTCTTCAACTATATATCAGGTAAATATCAAGTCAGATCAATATCAGTTCAGGTTAAAAATAGGTCGGGTTCAAAGCAGGTCGGGTTCAAAACAGGTCGGGTCCAAAACAGGTCGAGTTCAAAACAGGTCGGGTCCAAAACAGGTCGGGTTCAAAACAGGTCGGGTAATATCGGATCTCGGGTCAATTCAGCCGGGTAAAATCGGTTATCTGCCAGGTCGGCTTCGGGTTCGTTTCAGTCGGGCGCAGGTCGGGTTTCAGGTCCACAGTAACAGGTCCAATTCGGGTTCGGGTCGTTTTCAGTCGGACGCAGGTCGGGTTCGGTCACTACAATAACAGGTCGAATTCAGGTTCGGGTCAACAACAGTCGGTTACAGATGGGGTTCGGGTCATTAAATTTTCAGGTCAAATCAGGTTCTGACTCGAGCAGGTTTCAGTCGAGTTTTCAGGTCGGGTCAGCTTTTTACATCCCTACCAAAAGAGAACTTTACAATATTCGATTTAAACTAATTCAACCAATAAATTAATTATTATTGATTAAATTAAAAAATATAAAATAAAACGAATTTCTAATGAAGATATTAGATCAGAAATTAATATATATAGATCCGTAAATAATGTTAAAAATGATCCTTTCTCCTACCTATTACATTTCCTAATTTCACATCCGATTGCTAGATTCTATGGGGCTGGGACAAACTGTACTTTATCCCCCCTCTCTCTCTAGTCCAAGTGGCATCAATTCCTTTCTTTCCCTCTCTAAACTTTCTCTCTGTATAAAAACCACACCCAAGCTCCTGCTTCACTACTCTCTCTGGAGTCTGGACCCAAAATCCTCTTTGCTTTTTCATCAAATATGAAGGTTCGATCGTGCCTACCCACACGCTCCTCGCACTCACCGGAAGACAGCTCCTCCGACGACCGCGGCACCGCCGTAACGTCATCTTTTGGCTCTTCAGGTGACTCCACCGGCTCCAGTGGCCTCTATACCAACCTCTCCCTCCAGAGTCTTCCATCTGTCCCTTCGTTGCAAAATCTTTTCCCGGAGGCCTCAGGGCTCTCCGTCTCTAATATCGGCGTTACTTCGATTAAGCCCCGATCGGAGCACCCGATTACCTGCATTGCGGTTCACGGTAACTTCTTGTACGCTGCTTCTAACGACGAAATCAATGTCTACGATCGCGAGACATACATTCTTCTTGATGTATACAGAAGCCAGGGTTCATCCTCTGGTTCCGTTAAGTCTGTTGCTTTCTGTGACGGAAAAATCTTCACCGCTCACCAGGACTGTAAGATCCGTGTTTGGCAAATGACTATGGCTAAGAAGCACAAGTTTATAACCGCTCTCCCTACCGTTAACGACCGTCTACGCCGTTTTGTCCTCCCGAAGAACTACGTCAACGTGCGCCGCCACGTAAAACGGCTGTGGATCGAACATGCCGACGCCATTACTGAACTGGCGGTTAATAAAGGTCTGATCTACTCCGTTTCTTGGGATAAAACCTTGAAGATATGGCGCGCTTCTGATCTCCGCTGTTTACAGTCTATTAAAGCACACGACGACGCCATTAACGCCGTCACCGTCTCCGATGACGGCACCGTTTACACAGGCTCCGCCGACAGACGGATCCGAGTGTGGACGAAACCGACAGGTGAGAAACGGTACTCATTGGTGGCGACTTTAGAGAAGCATAGATCAGCGGTGAACGCGTTGGCTTTGAACGCCGACGGATCGGTGCTGTTCTCCGGAGCGTGTGACCGTTCGATACTTGTTTGGGAGAGAGAGGATAGCGCGAAATACATGGCGGTGACGGGAGCGTTGAGAGGACATGGCAAGGCGATATTGTGCTTAACCAACGTCTCTGATTTGCTCATGAGTGGATCCTCTGATCAGACGGTTAGGATTTGGCAACGCGGAGTAGAAGGGAAATACCTCTGTTTGGCGGTTTTGGAAGGTCACCTGAAGCCGGTGAAGTCGTTGGCGGCGGTTAAGGATGACGAACGGAGTGACGTCGTTTCGATTATTAGCGGTAGTCTCGACGGCGATATTAGAACGTGGAAGGTCTCGCTTTCAAAACCGAGTAGTCCTTCGTCGACGACGGATATTTTAAAATGGAATTTGTGAAATAATTATGCTTTAATCTTAATTACATCGTAAAAGGAAAAAGAATCAGAGGGGAACTGATTTTTTTTATTTCTGTTTAAATTGTCCTGTTGGCTTCACCGACCATAATTATAAACAAATTATTGAAGATTTTTTAAAATATCAATCAATAAGTAGTATAAAATATTAAGGAAGTGTATTAAATTACTTTAATTTTATACTCAACTATTAGTAGCTCCCTCTAATAATAATATCTATATTTGACAAAATAGTTAAGCTTATCTACAACTATTAATTACAAGTGATAAACTTTTTAAAGTTAAGTTATCAATTTTATTCGAATTGAATCATTATTAATCGGTAAATGTTCTTCTAAATATGCGTAATAAGAGTAACGTTCAGAGCTCCCAAGAAAAAAGAAGGTTAAAATCAATGAAGTTTAAATATTTGCACGAAAAAACAAAAAAATTATGGAATAATAATAAAGCATACGTGAAGAATAAAATAATGTTAAACTTCAAGCATTGTAACTTACGTTAGACTCATTTTTAATTCAAAAGTTAATTTATTATATTCACAATAAATCAACAAATATTTTAAAATATGTATATTGTAGGTGAATTCTTTTACGAGCAAAGTTAAAATAATAACAGATGTCCTATTTATTTATCTAGGTAGTTCAGAAACGTAACATATCATATTATTCATACACTAATAAGTATTACCCTTATAAAATCCCACGAGTATCCTTCGTGCATATGCATGCATGCATGGCTGTAGCTTGAAAATTGGCTGACAGATTAATCAAGGGTTAGTTCAGGGTGCAGTAAATTTAGGGTACAGTTAAAAATAATATAATAAAAAACTTAAATGTTAGATTTTTTAAAACATTTTAAGTTGGTTTTTCGTAATTTTTACAAGTTTCAAAATTTACTTTTTTTAAATTGTCAACTTAAAATATTATAATAAAATACCAAGTTTCAAAACTCGTTAAAGATCACGAAAAAACAACTTAAAATGTTATTAAAAATCCAACATTTTAAATTTATAAATTGGTTTTTTAGACTCGGATAAAAATATATGTTTTTTTAGACTCCCATTAACTAAGCCAAGGATCGTGTTTACATATTGTAGGCCGTATCCCGGTCATATGCGCGTAATCACATGGTAACACTAACAACTGGCTGAATTTCAACCAATTTGCAGTAAATATCATAAACACGAAATATTATAAAAACAAATAGGTCAATGTCAGATGTCTCACTTTTGTTAGGCTAAACTATTGGTTACTTGTTATCCTCGTGTTGTCTTTTCTTTTGATCTACAATGTGAGTGGGTGTCCTTGTCTGATGTCTCACCCAACATTTGTACCACGGAAGTCCCTTCTCATGCTTTAAAGTTTCAACATTACACTATTAATCCTTCATTCTTTGTTATGAACTCCCTTATAATCTAATAATAAAAAGTGACATGTTTTAATTGACTCAAATTCGAATAATTTACTCTGTAGGATAAAAATAATTTTTTAATGAATAAAGTTATCAAGTACACTTTTAACAACAGAAATATTCACGTTTAACATTGAGTAAAGTACGTAAATAGTTACTAAATGTTAAAAACCATTATATAACTTTTGAAAGTTCAATGATTATTTTGTACTTTTTTAGATAGTTTAGTGATCATTTATGTACTTTACACTTAAATTTTATTGTTAAAAAGAAATATACACAATTTAACAATTCACAATACCATTAGTGGTTAAAGCAAGAGTGAAAAGACACTCAAATGAAAAGGCATTTTTTTCGATTAATCCAAACAAAAGGCATTCAAATTATGATGATAAGAACTGAAGAAACTAATCCGAATGTCATTGTTTTCAATTTCAAACACAAATGAACAAATGCCGTCGTTTACTTTTGTAGTAGGATTCACTGTGGAAGTGGCAATGAAAAAGGCTACAAACCGGTTGCTGAATCTACTTTTAGTGACGATGAGGGACCAGACCCCAGGGCTTTCACCTAACTAATTTGAATTAACCCGCATTGCACACTTAGTTTTGGTGGGTGAGTATCTTAATAGGAATTTTTTCTGCATATACAAGGTCTCGAACTCGAGACCTGCTTAAGCAATACCGAGCTGCTTACCAGTTGAACCAACCCGTTAATTGAGAAATTGGTTGTTAAATCTCCATTGGTGACGATAAGGACCAGACATGAAAGGTTGGAGATGATAGAAGCAAGTTGGCAAGTTGGAGAACAATGGTGATGAGAAAAAGAAAAGAGAGCTTAGGTAGAGCTGAGTCAATAGTCATTTGTGTCCATGTCTGAGGTGTGAAGATATTATAGTGATGGACACAACGCCTCATCTTCTTCATATATATATATCCCCGTCTCTTATTGGCTTTACATTTTATTATATATATGTTGTATGCATGGATCATCAGCTAAGGACGTGGAGCTCTCTATGATCACTTATATGTACATGGAGATTAAAATATTAGAAATGAAATGTCATTCATCATGGAGCGGGTTACTTATTTAATGCTTATAATCTTAAAATAAAATAAAGTGTTTTGCATTCTGTTTCTCATTAAAATGTCTTAAAAATTTATGTGGAAATTTAAATTTGCAAAAAAAGAGTGGTTTTAGTGGCATAGTGTAATTTATTTCTTTTTGGTGATATAACTAAAGCAAAATAATTTTTAACGACGTTGTATTTTGTACATTTAGTGACGTTGTTTAAATAAACGTTGCGATAGACTGATATATGATGACGTTTTTGAAGAAACGTCGCTTAGATACATACATTAGTGGCGTTTGTTAGACAAACGCCGCAATAGGATTTAAATGTTTAAATCCCACATCAACTCTATTTATATCTTATTAAAACTTTATAAAGAAGCAAATTACAAGCATAGATCATTGAGCTAAGTAACGAGGTGAGGGAAGAAGATACATAGTCAATAAAGATGACGTTGTGAGGGTTTTTAACGGCGCTTAAAATTACCATTATATTATTAAAAAATGCCGCTAAAAAGTTTATTTTGCTGTAGTGTATGAGTTTAAACAATGTTGTTTATAGAATTTAAGAAAAGGATATGATAAATTAATACTTTTAACTGACGATACAAGTAATTTATTATGCGAATATATTTATGTACTGGCGGTAAAATATTTATTTTTTACAAGCGAGTCTAACTTTTTATGGGAATATATTTAAAAAATCTATAAAAGTATTTATCATTTAAGGTAATGTTTTGCTATGTTATCTATTGCATTTGGTATTAATGGAAGCCATAATATTTGTCGTATTTACCAAGTAATTTCATAATACTTAGAATAATGTCGCATTCATTATCAAAACAAATTGAATTTTATTAATCAACATTGAATAATTTTTAAAATACTCTTAATAAACAATATATTATTTTATAACTATAAATAAATCATGGCCATGTTAAATTTTTTAATTAATACATTAACCCGCAAATTATGAAGGTTTATGAGCTTAAATACAGTACTAGTCGGTAGAGTTAGCAAAAAACAAAAAAATGTGTTAGTCAGAGGAATCTACATGACTAAGATCTCAAGGAAATTTGAGTTAATTAATTATATTATCTTGCCTTAATTAATCGTATTGATGGGACGAATCTGTTAATTAAGTTGCAGATTATTCACAAGTTGTCTTTGTCTTTTTTTGCATCAATCAAACAAATACAAAGAAGCAAAGAATAATTTAATTAAGCACCAATGGCTATGAAAATTGGTTTAAACAATGACATTTTAAAGTCAACTCCTTCGTGTAACAACCATGGTTTTTATCTATTAACATCAATTTATTTTATTGAATAAAAAATATAATAAGATTAAAATAGACTAATCACATTGAACTGATTAATTCTTTTAAAAGCATTAAAAAAACGTAAATTAGTCACTAAATAGTGAAGATAGAAATAGAATCATACGAGGCAAACAAATATCATCGTTAATAATAGAAAAAAAATAGAAAAAACAACTAATCAAGATAAAAAGAATGGTCAGTTTTTTTTTAATTAATTTAACCCATTAATTAATTTAACTTAACAGCCATGATTTTTTTTGAACAATAAAAGCCATGAATTTTAATTCAAACAAATACAAAGAAGCAAAGAATAATTTACTTAAACTATTAATTTATTACATAAGTTTATATGATTATATTTTGATACACAAGTTATGTAGTAAAATAATACACAACCCTTCTTTAAAATCTAAAATCATAATTCTAAACCTAAACCCAAAACTCTAACTCTACAATATAAACCCCAAAACTCTAAACCTTAAGCTCTAAACTATTTTTTTCCCTTCAAGCGATAATCTTTACATATCTTACTGTTAATGTCAGTCATCTATTTTACCCACTCGACATCTAAAAAATACGTGTGTAAAACTTAAAAATTCTTACACTGTGTAAACAGATCCTGTCTAGCGGGGCAAACAATGAAGCAAATGAGTGCCTTCCATTTGAAGCAACTTGCTTTAAAGTTTCATAAATTACTTTCATACATGACCAGACACCAAATAGAACACACAAATAAACTTTGTGGAATGTGATGGAAAAATTATTATTATTATTATTATTATTATTATTATTATTATTATTATTATTATTATTATTATTATTATAAAAATCCTTGTGATTCACATTTGACAAGAAATGAAGTTCACTCACCATCACAAGAGAGATGTATTAAACAATGCCACGATTGGTGGTTGAAACTTGAAACCGATGGGTGGTCTCACTCTCCAATGGAAGAAAGAATTACATAATTTCAAGTTGCACCCATCAACTTGCCAACTTGTTATCCATCCGATTATAACACCAACGCATGCTGTGTTAAATGTTAAGAATTGAACGTCATGTTAGCAATCTTGTATGAGGAGAAATAATTAAAGTGACGTTAATAAAAAAATAAGACATACGTATGAGACGATATCTAACATGATTTAACTTTATTTATTTTTAAAAATGTGAAAAACAAATAATACACTATAATGTAAAAAGATCATGAATAGTATACATATATAATTTTCATATTTTATGTATTTCATAATCTGATATATTTTAAAACACTCTTCCAACGTCCTTACAAAGCTCATCTCTACAATGTAAGAATGTCAAAATCATCCGATTGACCCGATGCGCCCCGTCCCGCCCGACTTTTTCATTCTTGAAATTCGAATTCGGACGAGTTTAAAAAGAATTGAGTCGGGGAAGTCGGCTTCGGGTTTAGGATAGAAATTTCTCGTCCCATCCTGACCCGATATAGCCTAAAGGGATTATTTTGCCCCTAAGTTCGACCCAAATTAGCAATGTTACCCTCACGCGAAAACGCGTTCAATTAGGTCCTCCAGTTCGCATATTGTAACAAATTAGCCACTTGACCAACATTGACCGTTACAGTACTGACGTGACAGTTAACAATGCTGACGTGACAGTCCATGGCGCTGACGTGGCAGTACATGTGTAATAATGACATGGCAAAAGGGCGGAGTCGGGTTTAATCGAATTTTTTATTAAAATTTTGGGATCGAGCCAAGTTCTACTTTTATTATGCTTAATCGAGTATAAAATATATTAAAGTTAGTATACGTCGGAGTTAAGTTGATTCTTTTGAATTTTGGGTCGAGGTTGAGCGGCCGCCACACCCACCTCATTGTCATCCCCATTGTAACATAGCCACAATAGTTACAAAGAAAACAAAAGAATCATGTCTCTCCAAAATAATCATTTCCCATAATCTTAAAAAGCTTAAATCATACTCTATGTTTATAGAGTGAAATGCTAAGTTATCAAGAAACATTATTTTATAAGACTTGTTAATTAATACAAATAAAATTTCAAGTTTAAATTTTGCACATAAAAATAATAACATTGAATTTTTTTAAGTCTGACGGGATTCGATTCTAGATTAATTTAAACTCAAAACTTGTACATGTGAAATCCAAGGCCACCCATCAACTGCTTTTTGTTGTTTGATTTGTAAGGTTTTTGTTTGGATCCAATAGCTCTGGTTTTCGTTGATTAAATTAAGGGATGGGATTTTGAAAGTCGGAGATTTCGTACACGGTTGAGAGAAAGATGCTTGTTGCTTAATCATAATTAATTAAATTTAAGTTTAAGAAGATTTTTAATGAGGTTTATAGGTTTATCCAACTCCTTTCTATCAATTAATAATTTTTATTAATATCATTAAATTGTCTACTTTGATAGGCGTTAAAATAGGGTCATGCAATCGATAATAATATTATATGACTAAAGAACAAAGTTAATTAAATGTGTATGTGTTTGGTATTTGGTAATATGCGTAGGGAAGAAATATGGTGTAGAATTGACCGGAGTTAGGTAGCCGAGTATTTGGTTTTATTGATACCAAAAATGAGTCGATACCGAACAAAAAAGTAAAGAGGACTGTGGTGATTGCAATTAAAGCAAAAAACTACAAACAATATGTGGTCGAATAAGGAAGAACATGAAAGAGAGAGATAGAGAGAGAGAGAGTTTTCTCAGTTTCTCGCCTTTTTTGTTCTCTTGTGTCGACCTCCTTTCATTGTTAAAGATATAGTGTATTTATAATGAGCAGTGGACTTTGATCAGTAGATGTGTCAGGCTTAACGTTATGATGACTATTGAAGAGCTGATATAGTAGGCTCGGCTAGCGTAATAGGATGAGTTGCTGATTTAAGTGAACTTGACAGTTGCTATGTCAAGGCACATCAACTGAGTAAAGAGAGCGGTCCAAAGAAAGAAAGCTCTAAAAACCATGGTATCACACATGCTAAGGAGCAGTGTGAAGATTAAAAGTTTCGGAAGAGCTACAACAAAAATTTATAGATTTTAAAGATAAGTCTTTCAGAAAAACGGATATTATATACTACTTTGGCATAAACTTTAGAGGCCTTGAATTTGAAGGTGTGTAATAGATGATTATGGTTAATAATTATAGGATGGATTTCCTCCCATTATATTGTACTTGTACCTCTATACAAGAAAATATATTCTAACTTTAAATCAAATATGTTAGATTTAGGTGAATTTGTGTTAGTTATAATTTATGTAAAGTTTATAATTTTAATATAATTTTAAATTATTTTAAATTTGAGACAAAGGTTTTAGGTTGAAATTCTATTTGTCCAGTTTAGATTTACTGTAATTCAAGTTTAATCGAAGTTGAATTCTATCCTAATTTATTTATAAAACGTATCCAAAAAAGTGTAATATTTATGAAAATGGGATCTAAATCTAAAGATTAATACCATTTTCTATTAACAAAAAAATTTCATTCTCTATTTTTATTCATCAATAGAAAATACAAATAAAAATATGAAACCTGCTACTGCAATTTCAACACCTCTTCATTCTATCCCATTTTCATATATTTACTTTTGATTTATCAATAAAAAATGCAAACAGAATATTAAAATTATACAAAGAATTTAAAATTTCAAACATACGACTACACCCTCAACACCTTCCCGATCTGATTTTTCAGATGCACCTGTAATAAAATAAATTTTAAGTTCCAGTTTTGTCATTTGAAGGTTCATAGTTTGATCTTGAAAGGAGGTAGATTTTCATTTTATCCTTTAGAAATAATGTTGTAATAAGTAAACTTGCTCCATCACATTAAGTTGCCCTTATAGCTCAGTGGTAGAGCGTCAGTCTTGTAAACTGAAGGTCCGTAGTTCGATCCTGCGTGAGGGCATTTATTTTCCTATACAAAATTTTTTGAACCACTTCCATTTTGCCTTAAGAGCCCAGAACTTTCTAATTCTAGGCCCATCATGTGATCCGTTACCCAAATTCAAGCTTAATGGCTTTTTGGTCATTTTCTCGAAATTAGGGTTTCCAGTTTGACAACCACCACTATAAAACTCCCCCTCTGTAATTTCAATTTACATCACATCGCTGCCTAGAATCCTCAAGTTCTTGCCACAATCTTTGTTCGGTTCCCTCGTTTTTCTTTAAGAAAATAATTTCGATCGCTTTTGATAGGCGTTGCGTTCTTCAGTTGCTGTTATCAGTTATCAGAATCCTGAAGTTCGCGTCAACGAAAGCGTAGATCACTCTCAATTCCAACCTTTCATTTAAAATTTCTGCACGCTACACGTTTTCATAGCGAATTGTAGCTTGTAGTGAGTTGGAATCTGCCATTTAAAAAATATATAAATTAATATCAATCAGATCTGGATTTCCAAGTTGTTTATTACAAAAACTCCTTTTCCAGGTTTTTCTGATTAAGGTTGCTTCTTACTGGTGAACGCTCTCAGATTTAACAGTGAGGGATGTTCATGTTTCCGAAGCATAAATTAATTAATTTTAAGCCAGTTTTAAACAGCGCTGTGCGTTTATTATCTTACAAGCACTGCGCTACCTGTCTCCTGGTATATTTCTTCATTTCTTATAATTGTACACAAGCTTTTAGTTTGTGTTTTTAAATCTGAATCGATCGAAAGTTGAATTTAATTTTATTTAATTATGAAAAATAAGTACAATTTTGAATCAGCAATTTTAATTTTAAATTATTGTTGAAGCTGGTGGTTTAATTTATGACGGCAATGCGGCATTGGTTTTAATCATAATAATGAGATCGTGGGAGTGCCAGAATCATGACGAAACATTGGAATACGAAACGTAAAGTAGAAAACAAATATGTGTCCCTTTAGAAGATTTCTCAAATTTCGAGCAGCAAAACCTTCCATTAGAAGCATTGAGGTTTTTATAGGAAGTGATCGGAAGAAGAAAGCTTTGTATTATGTTTGAAGCATTGAGGTTTTTACAGGAAGTGATCGGAAGAATAAAGCTCTTCATTTTGTATGAAGGGATGTCAGTAGCCATGTCACACTTGAACAAGAAGAAAAGTGGAATTTTTATCAGAATAGAGGTGAGGAAGAAGCAGATTCAGTGAGAGAGAGGAAAGGGGTAAGACCAATTTTATTTAGCAAAAAAACATGTCTGTTACAACGTCACAAAACCCTTAAAATAAGCCCATGACAGCAACCCCGTTTTATCTATTAACACGAGTCTCCCTAAAATTTACTGTTTTATTAAACGGCTTCCCCTTTAAACAGATTTTAAACACTAACCAACTAACATTTAATAACCCTTTAATAGTCAAATTTTCCTCTTCGAGCCATTACATTACTCCCTTCTTCGAAAACCATACTTGTTCTCAAGTATCAAATTGAGGGTAGCGTTGCTTCAGCACTTGTAGTACTTCTCACGTCGCATCTTCCAGGCATGGTTCCTTGCTTATGTTTCCATTAGGATCGACCACTGGCAATTTAGACTGCACCCTGTCTGACCTATCCCTCTTTTTCAGCTGAGAGATGTGAAAAACAGGATGGACACGCGAACCCATAGGTAACTGTAGTTTATAAGCCACCTTGCTCAGCTTGCTAATCACTTCATACGGTCCAAGCCACTTAGGTGACAGTTTTTGGCAGCTTCTTGACACCACGGTTTGTTGTCGATACGGTTGCAACCTGAGGAACACCAAATCACCAACTTGGAACTCAAGATCCTTCCTATTTTTGTTTGCTTGAATTTTCATCCGATCCTGCGCTCTCTTCATATGAAACTGCAACATCTTGAGAGCTGCTTCTCTGTATTGCAGGCTTCTGTCTACTTCCGCAACCAGTGAATCACCAGCAATATAAATGACATGTACTAGAGGTGGTTGGCCATACAGTGCTTGGTAAGGGGTCACCTGGATGGTTGAGTGAAAAATGGTGTTGTATCACCATTTAGCAAGGTGGAGCCAATCACACCACTCCCTTTGTCGTTCCCCAATCATGCATCTCAGGTAGGTCTCCACACATTGATTTACCCTTTTTGTTTGCCCATTAGATTGGGGTTGATATGTTGTCGAAGCATTGATTGCCACTCCCAGCTTACTCATCAGTTCTTTCCAAAAGGTACTCATGAAAATTCGATCCCTGTCACACACTATGTCCACTGGAAATCCATGCGCCTTGAATATGTTTTCAAGGAAGATTTGTGCAATTGACTTAGCTGTGAATGGGTGAGCTAGAGCCACAAAATGAGCATACTTGCTTAATCGATCCACAGCTACAAAGATACAGTCTTTCTTCTTGGATTGAGGTAACCCTTCGATAAAGTCCATGCTAATCGAGCTCCAAATTGCATTAGGGATGGCTAATGGTTGTAGTAATCCCCCAGGAAGGCTCAACTCTCCCTTGTTCCTCTAACATATCATACATTCCCTCAATGTGTTTCTGACTTCTCTCCTCAACCCCTTCTAGTAGAAAGTAGAAGTAATCCTATGCATGGTAGCCTTCGCACCTGAATGTCCACCCACAACACTCTCATGAAAGAATTGTATTATATCTCTCTTTAGCTTAGGGACCTGTCCAACGACCAACTTCTCTTTCCTTTTCAGTAATTTCCCATCCCATTTGTACTTCGCATGCTTCAAGCTTCCTTCTTCTTTCTCCTTGATCAACTTTTGTAACTTCTCATCTCCTTGCCAAGAAGCAATAACCCTTTCCATCAGATCTGTGGTTATCTTACTCACTCCCATGGTCATCAAGCTTCCTTTCTCGGGTCTCCTTGATAGCACATCAACCACTATGTTGTTACACCCCTTCCTATATTGTACCTCATAGTCGTACCCCATCATCTTAATCACCCATTTCTATTGGAAGGGTGTTATAGCTTGATTTTCAGTTAGGAACTTTAGGCTTTGGTGGTCGGTTCGAATAATGAAGTGTTTTCCAATCAGATACGTTGCCCATTTCTTAACTGCCATCAAGGCAGCCAACATTTCTTTCTCGTATACTGATAATCCTTGGTAGCGAACTCCAAGTCCTTTACTGAAGAATGCCACTGGTTTCCCTCGTTGTACTTAGATAGCTCCCACACCTACATTCGAAGCATCCATTTCTACTATAAAAGGCAGATTAAAGTCAGGGAGTGTCAAGACTAGTGTTGAGCTAACACATTCCTTCAAACTTTCAAAAGTTGCTTCCTCATTTTGGCCCCACTTCCATCCATCTTTTTTCAACAGTTCAGTCAATGGTCTCACAATGCATCCATACCCCTTCACAAAACGTCTATAATAGCCAGACAAGCCAAGGAATCCTCTTAATTCCTTAACTGATTTGGGACTTGGCCACTCTTTAATACACTTCACCTAAGATTGGTCCATCGCAATGGTCCCTTTAGAGATTATATAGCCCAAATAATCAACTTCCACTGCTCCAAAACAACATTTGGATTGTTTAGCATACAACCTCTATGTTTTTAAGATCATCAAGATCTCCTTCAAGTGCACTAAGTGTGAATGCCAATCTGGAGAGTAGATCAAAATGTCATCGAAAAACACCAGTACATACCTTCTCAATTGTGACTTAAAGACTCGATTCATTAGTCCTTGGAATGTTGTCGGTGCGTTAATGAGTCCAAATGGCACCACTAAGAACTCGTAGTGGCCTTTATGAGTTCTAAAAGCTGTCTTAGGGATGTCAGCTTCATGCATTCTAATTTGGTGATACCCCAACCTGAGGTCCAGTTTCGAAAAAAAAAATGGCAGATCCCAACTCGTCCAGAAGTTCTTCAATGACAGGCATTGGAAAACTATCCTTGATAGTGACCTAATTGAGCTTCCTATAATCAATACACATACGCCATGTGTCATCTTTTTTCCTTACCATAACCACATAAGAAGAGAATGAGCTATTGTTGTCCCTGATGATTCATGTCTGCAGCATTTCCTTCACCATCTTCTCAATAGCATCCTTTTGATAAGTTGGGTGCCTATAAGGTTTCACCTTCACCACAGCTTCTTCTTTTATCAGTTTGATCTTGTGATCATGACCTCTATCTGGTGGCAACCCTTGAGGCTCTTCGAACACATCCCTGAACTGCAGCAACAACTCTTGAATTTCCACTGGGATCGTATCACCTTTTGTAGCCATTCCCAACTGAGGGCTTATCAAGCAAACAACTGCACTATATGACCCATTATGCATCCTTAATAGTTTTTCACAAGCATTAGTTTCAATCCATTGTACCTCTCCCACTTGAATCCCAGCTAATTTCACCCTGTTCCCCAGATGCTGGAACTTCATAACGTGATTGACAAAGTTCCATTCAACCTTGCCCAAGCCAGTTAGCCATTGCATCCCTAACACCATGTTACAATTTTTCAGGGATAACACAAGGAAGTCTGTCACGAAACTGTAGCCCTGTATGTGCCACTCCACCCTTTTACACTCTCATCTAGTAGTTAGACAGTTTCCATCAGCCACCGTCACTCTCAATTGAGTTCCTTGGTGTACTCTCAACCTTAGCCTTTTGACCAAACCATAACTCATGAAGTTGTGGGTACTCCCCGTATTAACTAATGCAATTCATGTGCAATTTCTGATAGTTACCAGGAGTTTCATGGTTTCCAGGTGAGATGCTCCCCATAGTGCATTCAGAGACAATTTTGGTTCCTCGTATGTTTGTTTTTTATCAGTTAACATGTCATTGTTGTCCTTACAATCCAAAAAAATTTCAGGTTCGTGCTTCTCCTCATTCCCTTCCACTAGGATCTGAAACAACTGTGTCTTGGCACATTTGTGCCCTGGTGTATATTTGGACGCACACCAAAAGCACATACCCTTCCTCTTTCTTTCCTCGATTTCACTCGAGGATAGCACCTTCCCTGTAACGCCCGTGTCATAGGCCTAGGAGTTAACCGGGTTTTAGTCGGGTTAAATAAATAGTTAATTAAAACAACTCAACTTCAAATGGTGACCTAATTAAGTTAATTTAAAAAGAGGAGGACTCATAAGGTAATTTACCCAAGCTGTTTGAAAAAGGATGACAACTTTTCCATATTGTCATCTTTTTCCCCTTTATTCCCCAAAACCCATGTAAAACTTCCCTCCTCTCTTTCAAAACCTCTCAAATAGCAAATCACTATTCCATTCATTTTCAACTTCAATCCAAGGGCTTTTTGAAGTCCGAGGTTCATTGGTCCGTATGAGATAGTTGAGCGGATTGGGCCCGTAGCTTATCGTTTAAGGTTACCTTCTGAGTTAGAAAAGATCCATGATGTCTTTCATGTATCTATGCTTAGGAGATATAGGTCAGACCCTTCTCATGTGATGCCCGTTGAGGAGATAGAGTTGAATCCGGATTTGTCCTATAATGAAGAGCCCGTTGAGATACTTGCTTTTGATAGCAAGGTGTTGCGTGGCAAGACCATAGAGTTGGTCAAGGTGTTGTGGAGGCATAGAGGTGTGGAAGAGGCCACGTGGGAGAGGAAAGCGGATATGGTTGAGCAGTTTCCGTATCTGTTTCCACCAGGTAATTTCGGGGACGAAATTCCTTAAGTGGGGGAGAGTTGTAACGCCCGTGTCATAGGCCTAGGAGTAAACCGGGTTTTAGTCGGGTTAAATAAATAGTTAATTAAAACAACTCAACTTCAAATGGTGACCTAATTAAGTTAATTTAAAAAGAGGAGGACTCATAAGGTAATTTACCCAAGCTGTTTGAAAAAGGATGACAACTTTTCCATATTGTCATCTTTTTCCCCTTTCTTCCCCAAAACCCATGTAAAACTTCCCTCCTCTCTTTCAAAACCTCTCAAATAGCAAATCACTATTCCATTCATTTTCAACTTCAATCCAAGGGCTTTTTGAAAGGTAAAGTCATTTTCTTAATCTCCTCTTTACCCTCTATTTAACCATTGTCTTAGATTTAAAAAATAAGAAGATTTGGAAATTAGGGTTTATGTTGAAATTTGGGTTTTGATGGGGGTTTTCAAATTGTTTTGAGAAATTGTGTTGGGGTTTTTGTTAATCATGCTAAAGTACACAACATATATTAATTTGGTTAATTTTAGATGAATTTTCGTAGTGGGTCTCTAGGGCAAATTTTAGGGTATTAAAATTTAGGTTTTTGGTAAGTTTAATGTTGGAATTGAAGGGCTGATGGTTTACCTATGTTAGGAGGGTGTTTTGGGATGTTTTGGAAGCCATTTGGGTGCTTGGAATTGGGTATTTCAGTCCTTGGTTGTGGGAGTCCGAAAATTGGGTTTTTGGAGATGTTATGTGGTTTGGAAAATTGTGAAAATGGGTTGTGAGTTGCAAAGTAGATTGATGATTGAATTAGCATTGGGTTGAGAAGTAATGTGTGTGTTCTGTTTGATTAGAATCAAGTTTGGGCACCGGTGAAGCATCGGAAGTGAATCCGGGAAATTGAAGGTTGTGCTTGCTTGGTCTTTGAGCTTGGAAGCTTAGGTGAGTGGTTAATTGTTTTAAACGGTTTTAATTTGGTTGGTTCGAGTATATGGACTAGGTTGGGCTTGGTAGACCCACCTAGAGTTAGGATTAGGGTGGTAGCCTAACCCTAAGCTTGATCTAGAGCCCTTGGTTGAACTCACTTTATGGTTGTGTATGTCTTGCATAAATTGCGATATGGATGTCTATGTATATTGCTTTATACATGTGAAATGAGATTGGACTTATGATGCTTGAGACATGCATAATGATGGTTGTTGATGAGTATGTGCTAAGCACAAGGTTTATGAAATGAGTAATGTGATGTGAGTAAATATTGGCACTAGTAAACTTGGATACAAATGACCCATCATTAGGATGTTAGTGTGTACACATGAGTCTAAATTCGCGCGTGGCCTTGGTGGCGTTGAGTCACCAAGGAGGAGTACGGGTTCGCCCGGAATTGTAATTGAATATAGTCGGTGATGAGTGGAATCCCATCGACGGGGCATGAGGATGAGTGGAATCCCCTCCGCGAGACCGGTGATGAGTGGAATCCCACCGAGGTAATGTGGTTGTTGGATTTGAGTTTCCAACATGTTTATCCGCGTATTCGAGTCTTAACTAGGTGCCAATGTTGATTGATGTGTGTATCAATGTGTTGGGATTTAGGAGCTGTTTGGATGTTTAAATGTGATTACATGTATGGTAGTGTTGAGCTCATGATTATGGCTTATATGTGATATTGCTCATGCATCTATATCTTGTGGACTCTTGATATACGTATGTTGCCTTGGCTAGATCGTGCTCGGACCCTGCAATGTTGAGGTTTGTTTTTAGAGCTTACCCTCACTAAGCATCATTGATTACGCTCTCTTTGTTCAACATTGCAGATCCTTAGTTCGTGGGTTGCTCGGGCAAGTGGAGGGCCTCCAAGTGTGGTTTTGGACTTGAGTTCATCAAGTATGATTTTAATGCTAAGACATGTAATAGTTTAAGCAATGGGATGTGTAAGACTTGTTGGTTGTTGTTGGTTGCTAGGAGCATGCTTAGACTCTATGTTATGTTGCTTTTGTGTGGCTTGTGATGCCATGTTTAAGTTGTTAACCATGCCTAATTTGCTCTCTTGTATGTTGGTTAAATGCTTTAGAAACCATGTTTAAGGTTGGATGTTGTTTGATTGGATGTATGTGTGTTGATTGTTGCCTTTGTGTTAGACATGTTTAAACCTTGTTGAAGCATGCTAGTATTGTTAGTAAGCCTTGGGTTGTTTTGCTATGAAGTTATGGGGTGCCTTGGTGGTGTTTTGGGGCATTCTTGTGCCTCAAAATAGCCCAGAAACGTCTGCAGACAGGGGGTGTTTCGGAACGGGTCCCCGTGTTCCGAAACGGCCCCTGTGTAAATGGCCTGCCGTTTCGAAACGGATGAGGGTCGTTCCGGAACGTTTTCGCTACTGGAATTTTGAGAAATTGGCGAGATGAAGCCGTTCCGAAACGGGCCTTTGAAGTTCCGAAACGGTCAAATCTCATTGACCACGAGATATTGACCGTCAAGGTCGTTCCGATACGGGTCACCCCTGTTTCGGAACGGTCACCTTAGGGTTGACCCTGGCCTGTTGACTAAGTCAAGGCGTTTCGGAACACCCTGTGGGCGTTCCGAAATGGCCTGCCGCAGAATGTTAAAATGAGCTGTTTAAATGTTGGGTTGGTCGATGTTTGATGATATGATTGTATCTTCCGCTTTTGTGCCACACTTAGGTCTAAATTATGCATGTAGACAAGATAAAAATAAAAAGAAAACTTCTGGGTCGTTAACCGAGGGGAAGCCTTAACGAGTTTCGCTTCGGTTTTCCCCGTGTGGTCCACTCGGACCGGTCATCCGACCAGACCGGGACGAGGGGGTTACACTTGTTGGTATCAGAGCCTAAGGTTACCGAGACCTTGGGCAGGTAAGTGAGGTAAGTTTAAGTTTTTAAATTAAATTGCACGGTGTTTGCTTGTTTTGCAAGAATGATTGCTTGTGTGACAAGTATGCTGATTGTTTTACTTTTAAGCATGTGTGTGTGGGTCCCATTGCTACTATTACATTGGAAAAATGATTTATAAGTGAGGAAACATACTTGGACACTTGGAAGCCTTGCCTTGCTAACCCAACTTGTATGTTTGGTTGTTGTGGTTGTAGTTAATATCTGAGAGGGCAATGTCTAGACCGAGAGGTAAACCGAGGTTGGTTCGTCAGGAATCGCGAGTTGTGGCTCTTGTTGAGCCGGTAGTTGGTGCGGGGGCTCACATAGAGGGACCGGGGGCCGCGGGAGTTGGCGCTCCTCCACCACCTCCACCACCACCACCTCCTCCACCTGGAGCTGGAGGAGAGGGACCTCAAGGTGGCCAAGGTCCAGCTGGGGTTGATATGACTCCGCTAGTGCAAGCGATAGCGGGAGCGTTTCAGGCCGCAGTGGCGGGAGCCCAGGTTGCAGCTCAGCCTAGGTGTGATGATGCTAGCTTACCCTTGGAGAGGCTCCGTAGCTTAGGGGCCGAAGAGTTTAGAGGATCTACTCCGGAGAGGTCGGAGTTATGGTTGGAAAAGACGGTTCGCATCTTGGCTCAGATGGGTTGTGCGGGCGCACGTAGATTGGGTTGTGTGATCTCACTGCTTCAGGGTGATGCCTACACCTGGTGGGTCACCATTACTGCCGGGGTTCCAGAGACCGAGATAGACTGGGATTTCTTTGAGTTTGCTTTCAGAAAGAGGTACTTGGGACCGAGGTACTTGGATGAGAAGAAGCGAGAGTTTATGGCTCTTACTCAGGGGGATGCTTATGTGACTGATTATGAGATCCGCTTTGTTCGCTTGAGTCAGTATGCTCCAGAGTTGGTTCCTACTGAAGTGGAACGCTGCAACCGATTCCGATACGGATTGAATGAAGAGGTTAAGAGATACACGTTGGCTTCTGACTACTCAGACTTTGATGTGTTGGTCGCGAGGGCCAAGGATTTGGAGCATAGTTTGGTTTCAGCCAAACGAGCTGGTGGTTCTGGTTCTAGAAGGAGAGATAACCACTTTGATGGTAGAGATGCTAAGAGACACAGAGGTGGCGGACATCAGTTTGATCAGAGACGTGGCGGTGGCCACCATGGTAGGGGCCACCAGGGCCATAGAGGAGGAGGGCGCTTGCCCGAGTGTGCACAGTGTGGGAGACAACACACTGGAGAGTGCTGGGGTAACTTTCATGCTTGTTGGAACTGTGGTTCGAGGGACCACTTTAGGAAGGACTGTCCACGTCAGGCAGCTCAGGCACCGAACATTGCTCAGGCTCCTGCGAGGGGTAACGATTTTCAGAGAGGCCGTGGGCGCGGTCATGGCTACTTCCAGCCGAGGGCTGATGCACCTAGGGTAGATGCTCAGAGGAACCTTGCACATGTTGTGGCTGTGCAGCCAGAGGCGGGAGGACCAGCGAGGGTCTATGCTCAGAGAGAGGCCGGGAACGACACCGATGTGATAGCAGGTAATTTTAAGTTACAGTCTATGTCCTTGCTTTCTTTGGTTGATTCGGGTTCTACGCATTCCTACATTTTGAGTAAGCATGCACAGAAGTTAGATATTCCTGTTGAGATCCTAGATGTAGGTATGCATATTACTAGTTCTTTTGGTGAGACAGTTGTGGTTAGACGTATGTATAGGAGGTGTCCACTGAAGATTCAGGGTCATGTGTTTTCAGTTGATATGATGGAACTTCCTTTCTACGGTTTTGATATTATTTTGGGTATAGATTGGTTGGTTGAGCATCGGGCTAGTGTGGATTTTGAGACAAAGAGAATTTCCTTGAAGCGTTCTGATGACTACGAGGTAGTGGTAGTGGGCGAGAACATTAAGTTCTTGTCTAATGTGGTGTCAGCTTTAGAGGCTCATAGGTTGATGGACTCTGGATGTGGGGCCTATTTAGCTTACATTATGAATCCGGATATGAGTGAAGCTAGACCGAAAGATATCAGAACAGTGTGTGACTTTCCAGATGTGTTTCCTGAAGAGTTGCCGGGTTTGCCTCCTGACAGAGATGTTGAGTTTGTGATTGAGATAGTTTCAGGGTCTAATCCGGTTTCGATAGCTCTGTATCGTATGGCTCCGAAAGAGTTGAAAGAATTGAAGAGTCAGTTGCAAGAATTATTAGATCGTGGTTTCATTAGGCCTAGTAGTTCTCCGTAGGGTGCTCCAGTGTTGTTTGTGAAAAAGAAAGATGGTAGCATGCACATGTGTATTGACTATAGACAGCTGAATCAGTTGACCGTGAAGAACAAGTATCCGTTGCCTCGTATAGATGATTTGTTTGATCAGTTGAGGGGTGCTTCAGTGTTCTCGAAGATAGATTTGAGATCCGGATACTATCAGTTGAAAGTGAAAGAGTGTGATGTTCCGAAGACAGCTTTTAGGACTAGATATGGACACTATGAGTTTCTTGTGTTGCCATTTGGGCTCACGAATGCACCAGCAGCATTCATGGACATGATGAACAGAATTTTTAGAGACTATCTAGACCGGTTTGTGGTTGTCTTCATTGATGATATACTTGTGTACTCGAAGACAGAAGAAGAGCATGATGAGCACTTGAGATTCGTTTTGCAGAGATTGTTGAGCAATCAGTTGTATGCGAAGCTCAGTAAGTGTGAGTTCTGGATTCGAGAGGTTGTATTTTTGGCCATGTTGTTTCGGCCGAAGGCATCCGAGTTGATCCATCGAAGATTGAGGCTATTATTGAGTGGAAACAACCTAAGTCCGTGACCGAGATTAGGAGTTTCCTAGGATTAGCTGGTTACTATAGGAGGTTTGTTGATGGCTTCTCTAGAGTAGCTGCTCCCTTGACTAAGTTGTTGCAAAAGGGAGTCAAGTTTGAATGGTTAGATGCAAGACAAAAGGCCTTTGAGAAGTTGAAGGAAGCTTTGACAAATGCTCCAGTGCTAGTACAACCTGTTTCAGGTAAGGAGTTTGTGATTTACAGTGATGCTTCCTACATAGGCTTAGGATGTGTTTTGATGCAAGATAGGAGAGTTGTTGCTTATGCTTCTAGACAGTTGAAGATTCATGAGAAGAACTATCCTACTCATGACATAGAGCTAGCCGCAGTTGTGTTTGCATTGAAGATTTGGCATCACTACTTGTATGGTGAGAAGTGTGTTGTTTACACCGATCACAAGAGCTTGAAGTACTTGATGACACAGAAAGAGTTGAATTTGAGACATAGGAGATGGCTAGAGTTGTTAAAAGATTATGATTTGACTATTGAGTACCATCCGGGTAAAGCAAACGTAGTAGCCGATGCTTTGAGTAGAAAAGTGGCCGTTGAGCTGAGAGCTATGTTTGCTAGATTGAGTGTGTCCGATGATGGTGGTTTGATCACCGAGTTACAAGTGAAGCCTTCTTTGATTCAGTTGATTCGAGAGAAGCAGTTGCAAGATGCGAGCTTAGTTCCTCATGTACAAGACATAGCCGAAGGAAGACCGACTGAGTATAGTTTCAGTGGTGAGAGCTTGTTGTGCTTTAGAGATAGAATTGTGGTACCGGAAGACGTTGAGCTGAGACGTCAGATTTTGAGCGAAGCACATTCGAGTCCCTTTTCTATGCATCCGGGTAGTACCAAGATGTATCGAGATCTGAATAATGATTACTTCTGGGTTGGTTTGAAGAGAGATGTAGCCGAGTATGTGAGCCGTTGCATGGTTTGTCAGAGAGTGAAGGCAGAACATCAGGTTCCTTCAGGTCTACTACAGCCTTTGAAGATTCCGGAATGGAAATGGGAGAGAATCACCATGGATTTTGTATCGGGGTTGCCTTTGTCTCCTTCGAAGAAGAATTCAGTTTGGGTGATTGTTGATAGGTTCACTAAGTGTGCTCACTTCTTAGCAGTGAACACTACGGATTCCTTAGATAAGTTGGCAAACTTGTACATTCGTGAGATTGTGAGACTTCATGGAGTTCCAAAGTCTATAGTTTCAGATAGGGATCCTAGATTTACTTCGAGGTTCTGGAGTTGTTTGCATAGTGCTTTGGGTAGTCGTCTGCATTTCAGCACATCTTATCATCCGCAGTCCGATGGGCAGTCAGAGCGAGTGATACAGATTCTAGAAGATATGCTTCGTTGTTGTGTGATTGATTTTCAGGGTTCTTGGGAGAAGCACTTACCGTTGGTTGAGTTTGCTTACAACAACAGTTATCAGTCTAGTATTCAGATGGCTCCTTATGAGGCTTTGTATGGTAAACGGTGTAGAACTCCGATTTGTTGGGCTGAGACAGGTCAGAGGTTGTTACCTATGCCAGACTTGCTTAAGGGAACCACAGAAAAGGTGAAGTTGATTTGTGACCATTTGAAAGCGGCTTCGGATCGTCAGAAGTCTTATGCAGATTTGAAGAGGAAAGAGATTGAGTACACAATGGGTGAGAAAGTGTTTCTGAAAGTATCTCCGTGGAAGAAGGTAATGAGATTTGGCCGGAAAGGCAAGTTGAGTCCGAGGTTCATTGGTCCGTATGAGATAGTTGAGCGGATTGGGCCCGTAGCTTATCGTTTAAGGTTACCTTCTGAGTTAGAAAAGATCCATGATGTCTTTCATGTATCTATGCTTAGGAGATATAGGTCAGACCCTTCTCATGTGATGCCCGTTGAGGAGATAGAGTTGAATCCGGATTTGTCCTATAATGAAGAGCCCGTTGAGATACTTGCTTCTGATAGCAAGGTGTTGCGTGGCAAGACCATAGAGTTAGTCAAGGTGTTGTGGAGGCATAGAGGTGTGGAAGAGGCCACGTGGGAGAGGAAAGCGGATATGGTTGAGCAGTTTCCGTATCTGTTTCCACCAGGTAATTTCGGGGACGAAATTCCTTAAGTGGGGGAGAGTTGTAACGCCCGTGTCATAGGCCTAGGAGTTAACCGGGTTTTAGTCGGGTTAAATAAATAGTTAATTAAAACAACTCAACTTCAAATGGTGACCTAATTAAGTTAATTTAAAAAGAGGAGGACTCATAAGGTAATTTACCCAAGCTGTTTGAAAAAGGATGACAACTTTTCCATATTGTCATCTTTTTCCCTTTTCTTCCCCAAAACCCATGTAAAACTTCCCTCCTCTCTTTCAAAACCTCTCAAATAGCAAATCACTATTCCATTCATTTTCAACTTCAATCCAAGGGCTTTTTGAAAGGTAAAGTCATTTTCTTAATCTCCTCTTTACCCTCTATTTAACCATTGTCTTAGATTTCAAAAATAAGAAGATTTGGAAATTAGGGTTTATGTTGAAATTTGGGTTTTGATGGGGGTTTTCAAATTGTTTTGAGAAATTGTGCTGGGGTTTTTGTTAATCATGCTAAAGTACACAACATATATTAATTTGGTTAATTTTAGATGAATTTTCGTAGTGGGTCTCTAGGGCAAATTTTAGGGTATTAAAATTTAGGTTTTTGGTAAGTTTAATGTTGGAATTGAAGGGCTGATGGTTTACCTATGTTAGGAGGGTGTTTTGGGATGTTTTGGAAGCCATTTGGGTGCTTGGAATTGGGTATTTCAGTCCTTGGTTGTGGGAGTCCGAAAATTGGGTTTTTGGAGATGTTATGTGGTTTGGAAAATTGTGAAAATGGGTTGTGAGTTGCAAAGTAGATTGATGATTGAATTAGCATTGGGTTGAGAAGTAATGTGTGTGTTCTGTTTGATTAGAATCAAGTTTGGGCACCGGTGAAGCATCGGAAGTGAATCCGGGAAATTGAAGGTTGTGCTTGCTTGGTCTTTGAGCTTGGAAGCTTAGGTGAGTGGTTAATTGTTTTAAACGGTTTTAATTTGGTTGGTTCGAGTATATGGACTAGGTTGGGCTTGGTAGACCCACCTAGAGTTAGGATTAGGGTGGTAGCCTAACCCTAAGCTTGATCTAGAGCCCTTGGTTGAACTCACTTTATGGTTGTGTATGTCTTGCATAAATTGCGATATGGATGTCTATGTATATTGCTTTATACATGTGAAATGAGATTGGACTTATGATGCTTGAGACATGCATAATGATGGTTGTTGATGAGTATGTGCTAAGCACAAGGTTTATGAAATGAGTAATGTGATGTGAGTAAATATTGGCACTAGTAAACTTGGATACAAATGACCCATCATTAGGATGTTAGTGTGTACACATGAGTCTAAATTCGCGCGTGGCCTTGGTGGCGTTGAGTCACCAAGGAGGAGTACGGGTTCGCCCGGAATTGTAATTGAATATAGTCGGTGATGAGTGGAATCCCATCGACGGGGCATGAGGATGAGTGGAATCCCCTCCGCGAGACCGGTGATGAGTGGAATCCCACCGAGGTAATGTGGTTGTTGGATTTGAGTTTCCAACATGTTTATCCGCGTATTCGAGTCTTAACTAGGTGCCAATGTTGATTGATGTGTGTATCAATGTGTTGGGATTTAGGAGCTGTTTGGATGTTTAAATGTGATTACATGTATGGTAGTGTTGAGCTCATGATTATGGCTTATATGTGATATTGCTCATGCATCTATATCTTGTGGACTCTTGATATACGTATGTTGCCTTGGCTAGATCGTGCTCGGACCCTGCAATATTGAGGTTTGTTTTTAGAGCTTACCCTCACTAAGCATCATTGATTACGCTCTCTTTGTTCAACATTGCAGATCCTTAGTTCGTGGGTTGCTCGGGCAAGTGGAGGGCCTCCAAGTGTGGTTTTGGACTTGAGTTCATCAAGTATGATTTTAATGCTAAGACATGTAATAGTTTAAGCAATGGGATGTGTAAGACTTGTTGGTTGTTGTTGGTTGCTAGGAGCATGCTTAGACTCTATGTTATGTTGCTTTTGTGTGGCTTGTGATGCCATGTTTAAGTTGTTAACCATGCCTAATTTGCTCTCTTGTATGTTGGTTAAATGCTTTAGAAACCATGTTTAAGGTTGGATGTTGTTTGATTGGATGTATGTGTGTTGATTGTTGCCTTTGTGTTAGACATGTTTAAACCTTGTTGAAGCATGCTAGTATTGTTAGTAAGCCTTGGGTTGTTTTGCTATGAAGTTATGGGGTGCCTTGGTGGTGTTTTGGGGCATTCTTGTGCCTCAAAATAGCCCAGAAACGTCTGCAGACAGGGGGTGTTTCGGAACGGGTCCCCGTGTTCCGAAACGGCCCCTGTGTAAATGGCCTGCCGTTTCGAAACGGATGAGGGTCGTTCCGGAACGTTTTCGCTACTGGAATTTTGAGAAATTGGCGAGATGAAGCCGTTCCGAAACGGGCCTTTGAAGTTCCGAAACGGTCAAATCTCATTGACCACGAGATATTGACCGTCAAGGTCGTTCCGATACGGGTCACCCCTGTTTCGGAACGGTCACCTTAGGGTTGACCCTGGCCTGTTGACTAAGTCAAGGCGTTTCGGAACACCCTGTGGGCGTTCCGAAATGGCCTGCCGCAGAATGTTAAAATGAGCTGTTTAAATGTTGGGTTGGTCGATGTTTGATGATATGATTGTATCTTCCGCTTTTGTGCCACACTTAGGTCTAAATTATGCATGTAGACAAGATAAAAATAAAAAGAAAACTTCTGGGTCGTTAACCGAGGGGAAGCCTTAACGAGTTTCGCTTCGGTTTTCCCCGTGTGGTCCACTCGGACCGGTCATCCGACCAGACCGGGACGAGGGGGTTACACTTGTTGGTATCAGAGCCTAAGGTTACCGAGACCTTGGGCAGGTAAGTGAGGTAAGTTTAAGTTTTTAAATTAAATTGCACGGTGTTTGCTTGTTTTGCAAGAATGATTGCTTGTGTGACAAGTATGCTGATTGTTTTACTTTTAAGCATGTGTGTGTGGGTCCCATTGCTACTATTACATTGGAAAAATGATTTATAAGTGAGGAAACATACTTGGACACTTGGAAGCCTTGCCTTGCTAACCCAACTTGTATGTTTGGTTGTTGTGGTTGTAGTTAATATCTGAGAGGGCAATGTCTAGACCGAGAGGTAAACCGAGGTTGGTTCGTCAGGAATCGCGAGTTGTGGCTCCTGTTGAGCCGGTAGTTGGTGCGGGGGCTCACATAGAGGGACCGGGGGCCGCGGGAGTTGGCGCTCCTCCACCACCTCCACCACCACCACCTCCTCCACCTGGAGCTGGAGGAGAGGGACCTCAAGGTGGCCAAGGTCCAGCTGGGGTTGATATGACTCCGCTAGTGCAAGCGATAGCGGGAGCGTTTCAGGCCGCAGTGGCGGGAGCCCAGGTTGCAGCTCAGCCTAGGTGTGATGATGCTAGCTTACCCTTGGAGAGGCTCCGTAGCTTAGGGGCCGAAGAGTTTAGAGGATCTACTCCGGAGAGGTCGGAGTTATGGTTGGAAAAGACGGTTCGCATCTTGGCTCAGATGGGTTGTGCGGGCGCACGTAGATTGGGTTGTGTGATCTCACTGCTTCAGGGTGATGCCTACACCTGGTGGGTCACCATTACTGCCGGGGTTCCAGAGACCGAGATAGACTGGGATTTCTTTGAGTTTGCTTTCAGAAAGAGGTACTTGGGACCGAGGTACTTGGATGAGAAGAAGCGAGAGTTTATGGCTCTTACTCAGGGGGATGCTTATGTGACTGATTATGAGATCCGCTTTGTTCGCTTGAGTCAGTATGCTCCAGAGTTGGTTCCTACTGAAGTGGAACGCTGCAACCGATTCCGATACGGATTGAATGAAGAGGTTAAGAGATACACGTTGGCTTCTGACTACTCAGACTTTGATGTGTTGGTCGCGAGGGCCAAGGATTTGGAGCATAGTTTGGTTTCAGCCAAACGAGCTGGTGGTTCTGGTTCTAGAAGGAGAGATAACCACTTTGATGGTAGAGATGCTAAGAGACACAGAGGTGGCGGACATCAGTTTGATCAGAGACGTGGCGGTGGCCACCATGGTAGGGGCCACCAGGGCCATAGAGGAGGAGGGCGCTTGCCCGAGTGTGCACAGTGTGGGAGACAACACACTGGAGAGTGCTGGGGTAACTTTCATGCTTGTTGGAACTGTGGTTCGAGGGACCACTTTAGGAAGGACTGTCCACGTCAGGCAGCTCAGGCACCGAACATTGCTCAGGCTCCTGCGAGGGGTAACGATTTTCAGAGAGGCCGTGGGCGCGGTCATGGCTACTTCCAGCCGAGGGCTGATGCACCTAGGGTAGATGCTCAGAGGAACCTTGCACATGTTGTGGCTGTGCAGCCAGAGGCGGGAGGACCAGCGAGGGTCTATGCTCAGAGAGAGGCCGGGAACGACACCGATGTGATAGCAGGTAATTTTAAGTTACAGTCTATGTCCTTGCTTTCTTTGGTTGATTCGGGTTCTACGCATTCCTACATTTTGAGTAAGCATGCACAGAAGTTAGATATTCCTGTTGAGATCCTAGATGTAGGTATGCATATTACTAGTTCTTTTGGTGAGACAGTTGTGGTTAGACGTATGTATAGGAGGTGTCCACTGAAGATTCAGGGTCATGTGTTTTCAGTTGATATGATGGAACTTCCTTTCTACGGTTTTGATATTATTTTGGGTATAGATTGGTTGGTTGAGCATCGGGCTAGTGTGGATTTTGAGACAAAGAGAATTTCCTTGAAGCGTTCTGATGACTACGAGGTAGTGGTAGTGGGCGAGAACATTAAGTTCTTGTCTAATGTGGTGTCAGCTTTAGAGGCTCATAGGTTGATGGACTCTGGATGTGGGGCCTATTTAGCTTACATTATGAATCCGGATATGAGTGAAGCTAGACCGAAAGATATCAGAACAGTGTGTGACTTTCCAGATGTGTTTCCTGAAGAGTTGCCGGGTTTGCCTCCTGACAGAGATGTTGAGTTTGTGATTGAGATAGTTTCAGGGTCTAATCCGGTTTCGATAGCTCTGTATCGTATGGCTCCGAAAGAGTTGAAAGAATTGAAGAGTCAGTTGCAAGAATTATTAGACCGTGGTTTCATTAGGCCTAGTAGTTCTCCGTAGGGTGCTCCAGTGTTGTTTGTGAAAAAGAAAGATGGTAGCATGCACATGTGTATTGACTATAGACAGCTGAATCAGTTGACCGTGAAGAACAAGTATCCGTTGCCTCGTATAGATGATTTGTTTGATCAGTTGAGGGGTGCTTCAGTGTTCTCGAAGATAGATTTGAGATCCGGATACTATCAGTTGAAAGTGAAAGAGTGTGATGTTCCGAAGACAGCTTTTAGGACTAGATATGGACACTATGAGTTTCTTGTGTTGCCATTTGGGCTCACGAATGCACCAGCAGCATTCATGGACATGATGAACAGAATTTTTAGAGACTATCTAGACCGGTTTGTGGTTGTCTTCATTGATGATATACTTGTGTACTCGAAGACAGAAGAAGAGCATGATGAGCACTTGAGATTCGTTTTGCAGAGATTGTTGAGCAATCAGTTGTATGCGAAGCTCAGTAAGTGTGAGTTCTGGATTCGAGAGGTTGTATTTTTGGCCATGTTGTTTCGGCCGAAGGCATCCGAGTTGATCCATCGAAGATTGAGGCTATTATTGAGTGGAAACAACCTAAGTCCGTGACCGAGATTAGGAGTTTCCTAGGATTAGCTGGTTACTATAGGAGGTTTGTTGATGGCTTCTCTAGAGTAGCTGCTCCCTTGACTAAGTTGTTGCAAAAGGGAGTCAAGTTTGAATGGTTAGATGCAAGACAAAAGGCCTTTGAGAAGTTGAAGGAAGCTTTGACAAATGCTCCAGTGCTAGTACAACCTGTTTCAGGTAAGGAGTTTGTGATTTACAGTGATGCTTCCTACATAGGCTTAGGATGTGTTTTGATGCAAGATAGGAGAGTTGTTGCTTATGCTTCTAGACAGTTGAAGATTCATGAGAAGAACTATCCTACTCATGACATAGAGCTAGCCGCAGTTGTGTTTGCATTGAAGATTTGGCATCACTACTTGTATGGTGAGAAGTGTGTTGTTTACACCGATCACAAGAGCTTGAAGTACTTGATGACACAGAAAGAGTTGAATTTGAGACATAGGAGATGGCTAGAGTTGTTAAAAGATTATGATTTGACTATTGAGTACCATCCGGGTAAAGCAAACGTAGTAGCCGATGCTTTGAGTAGAAAAGTGGCCGTTGAGCTGAGAGCTATGTTTGCTAGATTGAGTGTGTCCGATGATGGTGGTTTGATCACCGAGTTACAAGTGAAGCCTTCTTTGATTCAGTTGATTCGAGAGAAGCAGTTGCAAGATGCGAGCTTAGTTCCTCATGTACAAGACATAGCCGAAGGAAGACCGACTGAGTATAGTTTCAGTGGTGAGAGCTTGTTGTGCTTTAGAGATAGAATTGTGGTACCGGAAGACGTTGAGCTGAGACGTCAGATTTTGAGCGAAGCACATTCGAGTCCCTTTTCTATGCATCCGGGTAGTACCAAGATGTATCGAGATCTGAATAATGATTACTTCTGGGTTGGTTTGAAGAGAGATGTAGCCGAGTATGTGAGCCGTTGCATGGTTTGTCAGAGAGTGAAGGCAGAACATCAGGTTCCTTCAGGTCTACTACAGCCTTTGAAGATTCCGGAATGGAAATGGGAGAGAATCACCATGGATTTTGTATCGGGGTTGCCTTTGTCTCCTTCGAAGAAGAATTCAGTTTGGGTGATTGTTGATAGGTTCACTAAGTGTGCTCACTTCTTAGCAGTGAACACTACGGATTCCTTAGATAAGTTGGCAAACTTGTACATTCGTGAGATTGTGAGACTTCATGGAGTTCCAAAGTCTATAGTTTCAGATAGGGATCCTAGATTTACTTCGAGGTTCTGGAGTTGTTTGCATAGTGCTTTGGGTAGTCGTCTGCATTTCAGCACATCTTATCATCCGCAGTCCGATGGGCAGTCAGAGCGAGTGATACAGATTCTAGAAGATATGCTTCGTTGTTGTGTGATTGATTTTCAGGGTTCTTGGGAGAAGCACTTACCGTTGGTTGAGTTTGCTTACAACAACAGTTATCAGTCTAGTATTCAGATGGCTCCTTATGAGGCTTTGTATGGTAAACGGTGTAGAACTCCGATTTGTTGGGCTGAGACAGGTCAGAGGTTGTTACCTATGCCAGACTTGCTTAAGGGAACCACAGAAAAGGTGAAGTTGATTTGTGACCATTTGAAAGCGGCTTCGGATCGTCAGAAGTCTTATGCAGATTTGAAGAGGAAAGAGATTGAGTACACAATGGGTGAGAAAGTGTTTCTGAAAGTATCTCCGTGGAAGAAGGTAATGAGATTTGGCCGGAAAGGCAAGTTGAGTCCGAGGTTCATTGGTCCGTATGAGATAGTTGAGCGGATTGGGCCCGTAGCTTATCGTTTAAGGTTACCTTCTGAGTTAGAAAAGATCCATGATGTCTTTCATGTATCTATGCTTAGGAGATATAGGTCAGACCCTTCTCATGTGATGCCCGTTGAGGAGATAGAGTTGAATCCGGATTTGTCCTATAATGAAGAGCCCGTTGAGATACTTGCTTCTGATAGCAAGGTGTTGCGTGGCAAGACCATAGAGTTAGTCAAGGTGTTGTGGAGGCATAGAGGTGTGGAAGAGGCCACGTGGGAGAGGAAAGCGGATATGGTTGAGCAGTTTCCGTATCTGTTTCCACCAGGTAATTTCGGGGACGAAATTCCTTAAGTGGGGGAGAGTTGTAACGCCCGTGTCATAGGCCTAGGAGTTAACCGGGTTTTAGTCGGGTTAAATAAATAGTTAATTAAAACAACTCAACTTCAAATGGTGACCTAATTAAGTTAATTTAAAAAGAGGAGGACTCATAAGGTAATTTACCCAAGCTGTTTGAAAAAGGATGACAACTTTTCCATATTGTCATCTTTTTCCCTTTTCTTCCCCAAAACCCATGTAAAACTTCCCTCCTCTCTTTCAAAACCTCTCAAATAGCAAATCACTATTCCATTCATTTTCAACTTCAATCCAAGGGCTTTTTGAAAGGTAAAGTCATTTTCTTAATCTCCTCTTTACCCTCTATTTAACCATTGTCTTAGATTTCAAAAATAAGAAGATTTGGAAATTAGGGTTTATGTTGAAATTTGGGTTTTGATGGGGGTTTTCAAATTGTTTTGAGAAATTGTGCTGGGGTTTTTGTTAATCATGCTAAAGTACACAACATATATTAATTTGGTTAATTTTAGATGAATTTTCGTAGTGGGTCTCTAGGGCAAATTTTAGGGTATTAAAATTTAGGTTTTTGGTAAGTTTAATGTTGGAATTGAAGGGCTGATGGTTTACCTATGTTAGGAGGGTGTTTTGGGATGTTTTGGAAGCCATTTGGGTGCTTGGAATTGGGTATTTCAGTCCTTGGTTGTGGGAGTCCGAAAATTGGGTTTTTGGAGATGTTATGTGGTTTGGAAAATTGTGAAAATGGGTTGTGAGTTGCAAAGTAGATTGATGATTGAATTAGCATTGGGTTGAGAAGTAATGTGTGTGTTCTGTTTGATTAGAATCAAGTTTGGGCACCGGTGAAGCATCGGAAGTGAATCCGAGAAATTGAAGGTTGTGCTTGCTTGGTCTTTGAGCTTGGAAGCTTATGTGAGTGGTTAATTGTTTTAAACGGTTTTAATTTGGTTGGTTCGAGTATATGGACTAGGTTGGGCTTGGTAGACCCACCTAGAGTTAGGATTAGGGTGGTAGCCTAACCCTAAGCTTGATCTAGAGCCCTTGGTTAAACTCACTTTATGGTTGTGTATGTCTTGCATAAATTGCGATATGGATGTCTATGTATATTGCTTTATACATGTGAAATGAGATTGGACTTATGATGCTTGAGACATGCATAATGATGGTTGTTGATGAGTATGTGCTAAGCACAAGGTTTATGAAATGAGTAATGTGATGTGAGTAAATATTGGCACTAGTAAACTTGGATACAAATGATCGATCATTAGGATGTTAGTGTGTACACATGAGTCTAAAGTCGCGCGTGGCCTTGGTGGCGTTGAGTCACCAAGGAGGAGTACGGGTTCGCCCGGAATTGTAATTGAATATAGTCGGTGATGAGTGGAATCCCATCGACGGGGCGTGAGGATGAGTGGAATCCCCTCCGCGAGACCGGTGATGAGTGGAATCCCACCGAGGTAATGTGGTTGTTGGATTTGAGTTTCCAACATGTTTATCCGCGTATTCGAGTCTTAACTAAGTGCCAATGTTGATTGATATGTGTATCAATGTGTTGGGATTTATGAGCTATTTGGATGTTTAAATGTGATTACATGTATGGTAGTGTTGAGCTCATGATTATGGCTTATATGTGATATTGCTCATGCATCTATATCTTGTGGACTCTTGATATACGTATGTTGCCTTGGCTAGATCGTGCTCGGACCCTGCAATGTTGAGGTTTGTTTTTAGAGCTTACCCTCACTAAGCATCATTGATTACGCTCTCTTTGTTCAACATTGCAGATCCTTAGTTCGTGGGTTGCTCGGGCAAGTGGAGGGCCTCCAAGTGTGGTTTTGGACTTGAGTTCATCAAGTATGGTTTTAATGCTAAGACATGTAATAGTTTAAGCAATGGGATGTGTAAGACTTGTTGGTTTTTGTTGGTTGCTAGGAGCATGCTTAGACTCTATGTTATGTTGCTTTTGTGTGGCTTGTGATGCCATGTTTAAGTTGTTAACCATGCCTAATTTGCTCTCTTGTATGTTGGTTAAATGCTTTAGAAACCATGTTTAAGGTTGGATGTTGTTTGATTGGATGTATGTGTGTTGATTGTTGCCTTTGTGTTAGACATGTTTAAACCTTGTTGAAGCATGCTAGTATTGTTAGTAAGCCTTGGGTTGTTTTGCTATGAAGTTATGGGGTGCCTTGGTGGTGTTTTGAGGCATTCTTGTGCCTTAAAACAGCCCAGAAACGTCTGCAGACAGGGGGTGTTTCGGAACGGGTCCCCGTGTTCCGAAACGGCCCCTGTGTAAATGGCCTGCCGTTTCGAAACGGATGAGGGTCGTTCCGGAACGTTTTCGCTACTGGAATTTTGAGAAATTGGCGAGATGAAGCCGTTCCGAAACGGGCCTTTGAAGTTCCGAAACGGTCAAATCTCGTTGACCACGAGATATTGACCGTCAAGGTCGTTCCGATACGGGTCACCCCTGTTTCGGAACGATCACCTTAGGGTTGACCCTGGCCTGTTGACTAAGTCAAGGCGTTTCGGAACACCCTGTGGGCGTTCCGAAACGGACTGCCGCAGAATGTTAAAATGAGCTGTTTAAATGTTGGGTTGGTCGATGTTTGATGATATGATTGTATCTTCCGCTGTTGTGCCACACTTAGGTCTAAATTATGCATGTAGACAAGATAAAAATAAAAAGAAAACTTCTGGGTCGTTAATCGAGGGGAAGCCTTAACGGGTTTCGCTTCGGTTTTCCCCGTGTGGTCCACTCGGACCGGTCATCCGACCAGACCGGGACGAGGGGGTTACATTCCCAGGTCCTCGAGGATTCACCCCTTGTGCTGGCTTGTTACTGCTCGGATGGGAACTACCTGAAACAGCAAGTTTCGATTGCCCATAACCACTGATTGCACCTGTGTTTCCCCCTCCTTTCCAATAGCTTGGCCCGGGTTTTGATTGCGCTGTTGGCAAAGACAGTGGAGAGAAAACTTTGGGTGTATTCGTGTTTGTCTTCTTAGGGAAAACCATGTCCTTCACATGTTTGGCTAAATTATAGGCATCCATTAAATTCTTAGGGTTCAACAGGTTAACCATAGGAAATCTTGATGCGTAAATGATTTTTGAACATGTTAAGGACGTAATCATCCGTCAACTCTACTTGGTTCAGCAGTTGTATAAACTCCTCATAATATCTATCAAACGACTCTGTTTGTCACAACGCCACCAAATCTGCAAATGGATCCTCGAATCCTTTAGGGGCAAACCTTCTGCACATAAGGGCTAAATACTCCGACCAAGTAACTTGATGTAGACCACCTTGGCTCTTGGAAATGAACTGGTGCCACTGTAACGCACGCCCTTCGAGATGAAGCATCATCACGCGAACTTTCGCTGTATCCGGAACCATTTCTGCTTTAAAATACTGCTCCAGCTTCAAGATCCATTCTCTAAAATTCGATCCATCGAACGTCGGGCACAACAACTTGTAGGCAAAGTTGTTGTTCATCACCCGCTGCCCTCCAGGTACGTTTTCATTGTTCCCCGATTCAGTGACCAATGTAGAATCTTGCTGGGCTGAGTTTGAGGGTCCTGAGGTTTGGGTATTGCCCCATGCCTTCGATGTGTGTTCCCACCCCTGGGACGATGATTGGTGCGTTCCCAGAACACCGGAATGTTGGACCAGCAAGGCGTCTGTATCTATTTTCTTACCCAAAGCTATCTCCATCTGCTTATGGAGATTGGCTAACATTGCCATCTGCATCGACTGGAACCTATCGTTGATAGATCCTTCCAACCGTTGCAAATCCGCCTGAAGCTTAACTGTCTCCTGCTTCCACTCAGGACCTGGCGACTGCGACGTATCTGTGACTGAGCTCGGCGGCGCGTCTGCAGATGTGTGAGCAGCTTGACTTCGAGTTTCAACCATGATTCCGAGGAACGAGAGGCTCTAATACCTTTGTCACGACTCAAACAAGAAGAAATGTGGAATTTTTGTCCGAATAGAGGTGATGAAGAAGCAGATTCAGAGAGAAGAAAGGAATAAGACCAATTTCATTCCGAAAAAAAAAACATGTTTGTTACAACGTTACAAAACCCTTAAAACATGCCCATGACAGAAACGACCCCGTTTTATCTATTAACACGGGTCTCCCCAAAATTCACCGTTTCATTAAACGACTTCCCCCTTAAACAGAATTTAAACACTAACCAACTAACATTTAAAAACCCTTCAACGGTCAAGTCTTCCTTTTCGAGCCATTACAAGCCACCGATTTAATAATGATTTCCTTCTCTTCATGTGAGAGAAGCTTGATTTTCCATCCTTTAAGTTTTTATTGGAATCGTTCAAGGATGAAAGCTTCCTTCCCCACATAGAGGGTATGCCAAGATATTTGCAATCTTTTTTAATAGGTTTAACCTTTTGGATTGAGCTGAGCCTTGTTTGTTCTTGAGTATCAAGATTAGAAGAGAAAATTTTCAATTTCTCAAAGTTCTCTGCTTGTCAAAAAGCATTGAAGAAAATTTGAATGGCTTTGAGGATGGTGCTTCAGTTTTTTCATCAGCTTGAGAGAAAATGAGACAATCGTATACAAAAAGGAGGTGAGTAATCACAGGGCAAACGTTTTCCAATTTGAAACACGGAGAGGTTGTGATCATCCATTTCACGATGCAATAAAAGTGATAGAACATTTGCATCATGGATGAAGAGAAAGGGAGAGCGGGGTCGCCTTGTCCAAGTCCTTGTTCAGATAATTGATGCTAATATCTTTCCTCCTTTTCCCATATTTCATGGAGAGATCTTTCATAATTCTTTAACTCGATGGCAGAAGTGTCTGTCAGTGGCTGTCTTCTTTTTTATTTCTTCCGCAAAGATGGAGTAATTCCTTTAGTTTTCTTCACTCCAGGAGATAAGCTTTCGCCTAAAGTTAACTTGTTTCCATGAAGTATTATCCACCTCGGTCCAGTCGTAGGATAAACCCTTTCATTTTTAATTTAATCTTTGCGCCCATTCTCAAGCAGCTACTTTGTTTCAAATTTGAAGTTTTTTTTTTGCATCTCTTTTTTATCTTTCTAAAAAGAATGATTAAGGAAATATGGTCAGAACCAATAGTTGGTTCAATAATGCCAAAAGCTTTCGTATACATATAGCTCTATGGAGCATTAAAGAGGATACCATTGATTTTCTCGAGAATGAAAGCTCCATTAGTTCTCTTGTTTCGCTAAGTGAAAGGACCTCCCTTAAAAGGCATATCAAGCAAACTGTGATCGTTTATGAGATTTTGGAAAAAAGTCATCCTATCTTGCCTCGAAAGATCTACACTTTTATTTTCATAATACTTTAATACTTGTGATATATCTAACATAATTGGTCATTTAATTTTGTATTATACTTTATAACCGACGACTGAGCTCAAGGATGATACTCGAGCAATAAGTCCAAGGGAATTTGCGAACAATAGCTTTGAAATTTTGAAAGAGGCTGGGCTAGGATTTTTTTTAGGATTAATATCCTATACACTGGCAGTGGAAAGTTTTTATTTCCACAAGCGCCTCAATTATAGGGTTTAGGGTTATTGTTTAGGGTTTAGAGTTTAGGGGTTTAGTGTAAAGGTTTAGAATTTAGGGTTCATGTTTAGAATTTAGGATTTAGGGTTAGAATTTAGGGTTTAGGGTTAGGGTTTAGTTTTAGGGTAATATGGGTGAGGATTTAGGGTTTAACCCATAAACCCTAAATTTTAACCCTAAACCCAAAATTTTATCAACAGTTCCTAAATTCAAAACTACTACACTTATACCCCTAAATTTTAAACCCTAAACAAAGTCCCTAACCCCTAAAACTAAGGCGCTTGTGTAAAAAAGTTTCCACAAGCGCTTGTGTATAGAACAATTACCCATTTTTTATAGGGGAGCTGGCTAAAACATTAGTTTGAAAGAAACTAGTATATAATCAAGAGGTTAATGGGTATTTTAAATTTTCTT